>JAENPR010000345.1:0-612246 GCA_018135685.1 Themeda triandra
CAAATAGAGCAAAGTCAAGTCTCGATATAATAGAATAGAATAAAGTACTACTCATAGTATCACGAACAATGATGAATATTACAAGAATGTAGAGGGAATTACCAAGAACTCCGACAGATCCGGACTCCAAGCTAGGCTTGATTCCCTCTAGATCTATTCCTATGTAGCTATGCTACTAAACTATGGAGCTCTAATTGAGATGGTGGCTCGGCTTCTCGAATCCTCTCGGATGAATGAAGAGAGAATGAATTAGGGTTTCACCCGAGGGGCCGGGGCTCGAATATATAGCCCCCTAGGATGAACCACAGCCCTCGGATCAAACCGACCTAAATGGACGATAATTATTCATCCTCAAAGGCGGTGGAGGCGGGATCCGCGAGACTCGACGCCATTGGTCGAGGTGGGGAGTCGGCCGACTCCCCCTTGGGCGGCCGACCGCAGCCGCTGGTGGGGCCCAGCCTTCGAGGGGTCGCCTTCCGGAGTCTTCTAGATTATACTTTTTCACCCGTTCGGTCTTTATCTCTATGTAATCATGACATGTGGGCCTCTGTGGTTCTCTTTCGATAACCCCCGCAGAAATAGACAATCACCAAAACTCGTGGAATTACTCGGTGTAACCCCTATATCTAATAGGTGAACTTATATTAGTCCTTTCTCTTGCTGCGTTGACGGTATAAAATTAATACTTAACGACCGTCAACAAACTCCCCCAAGCTTACCTTTTGCTCGTCCCGAGCAAAGATAGACTCGAGTGATGGATCGGGAGTTGCTACAATGCTTTCACTTGCTCACAAGTACACATGCGTTCAAACAAGAACTCTCCTCCGGATTAGAGTGAACTATCCCGACTCAAAACTCACTCATATTACCTTTCACCATGGGGCTTGTAACCGTCACTTGGGTCTTGAGTAGTTGAAAGATAGAACGGTCAAGTCAAGCGCCATGTTTCTCGCTCTTTGATCAACTATTATCCCGAAGTTTTTGCAAAGTTTTGAAATAAAACTCAGAGTTCCTTGTATGAACCTTTCAAGTCTCTCATTTGTGGTATTTCTGGATCCTCTCTAAGGCATGAATAGTGTATGCCTTCTCTCTTCTCTCAAAATATGTGGTATTTGTGGGACTAAGGCATAATGGAAAGTGCCTTCTCTCTCTCACCCTACTTTCTAATAGGCTTATGTGGAGCTCATAGGTGGGGAGACACTCAAACTCACTTGCATATATTGCACAGCTTAAGACATGGATCCAATAGGAACTAAAATAATAATAAAGTCATATGTGCATGTGAATGAGGAAATGGAATGGATGATGAGATGATGATAGGATGATGATGGGATGATGGTGGTAAGGAAATGATTATGAGGGGTACTCAACTGGTGAACATCTACTTCTACACTTGCTCTTTTAGGGATAACATGACTCCCTTTATTTGGAAACCTTGAAACTTTTTGAAAGGAAGGACTTGGCTACTCTTTTCTTTCTTCTTCTTTTTTCTTTCTCTCTTTTTTTTAGAGCAACCAATCCTCTGAAAATGAACTTTAGCAACGGGGATTCATATAACTTGAAATGATAATGACTGGAGCTTTTATGTAGGCAATGAAACGGCAATGATTATTTCTAGATGTTCACTCCCTGAATAGGAGTAGAACCTTTCTGGATGAAGTGAAATGAATGGCGTATGTATATGTGGATGGATGGATGGATGGATGGATGCGTACTCCCAGGGTAGGAGCAGCATAGGTGCGTATCTCCAGGGTAGAGATAGCACAATATGTGGGGAATGCGTACTCCCAGGGTAGGAGTAGCATAAGTGCGTATCTCCAGGATAGAGATAGCACAATATGTGGTGGATGTGGATCTATATGTGGGTGGTACTTCGAGGAACAGAAGTAGCACAGAATGAATGTAACATTTATAAAATGGGTGCATGCTTCTGAGGACAGAAGTAGCATAGATCAATGGATGGAGAGCACATAGTGTTGACTTTAACTGCATGACTAATTCCTTATGGGTCCACAGCATAACCACACTCAATGCCTATAAAGTCTACACTCAAACCTACAATATGATCTATATAAACAGATGGGTTTTCCTAATCTAGTAAGCATGAATATATGGTCATGTGGTAGGAATTTGAACTCTCATCATAAAGGAACTCATCATGCAGAATTTAATATTTTCAAAGATAAATTCTCCGAACTCTAGTATCTCTTGGAACAAGATGGACAAGAGCTCAAAACCTTCCCATATCATACCCGTCAACCACCTAGACTTAGATCAAGTGTTTGCTACCCACAAGTTTCAGTTCGAGCAAATCTCAAATCTAAACGGTTGTGTCCAAAACTCGGAGAGTGCAAGGTTGAAAACTAGGTACTTGAAAGGAATTACGGCAGAGCAACTATTCATCATCTCCATGTAGAGTTTATTCTAAGGGATAACTTAAAGACAGATTGCAAGAGCTCTCCAAAAGTAGAAAAGATAAATAAGGAAATCTTTCTGGGTTTCCATGGTTATGCATCTTTTTTTTAGTTGTTTTAACAAAGCATACTTTAACAAGGTATTAATAGATACGTTGGAAACACTTAGCTTGGTACACGGGGGATGCTCTCCCCTTTGGATGTTGACATAGTCTCGCCGATGTTGCCGATGTGCACGAAGACGTTCTAGTCCTCTAGGAGTGTCGTAGATAGTTGTTGTTGGAGCGGCGTTCAAGTGTCACGGCAAACTCCGACGGGGGACCTGGATGTCCTTACGCTGTTAGCTCTTCTTGATCCTTGATGTTTGTGAAGCTCAAATAGACAACAAAGCTTGTGGAACCGATTAAGCGTTAGTGATAAAACCTCTAGGCCTTGGTTGTCTAGAATTTTCTTAACTTAGACTTGTTCTAACGGGATCACAAGAAATATTTTTATCTTTTTATTATTTAAGGTATGCGAGACGGGGAAAGATAAATATCGAGAAATTATTTTTGTGCCACCACGGTGAATGGTTATCCACATGGGGCTTAACAATTTTCTGGATGCAAATGCACAACATCTTTATTTTCTTTTCTAATGCAGAGGTAGTAAAGTAAAGATGCAACTAAGATGCAAGTAGGAAAATAAATATGCTAAGGTAAAAATACAATGCTGAAAGTAATGCTAATAAATACCAAGTTACCTCTTGGCGCGGCGTTCGGTGGTTTTAAGTCCTCCGAATAGGACTTGTCATGTTTACTCATTTTTCAAGGGGCGCATTGGCTGGCGCCTCTAATGACGTCGCCTCGTGTGTAGAAATTGATTCTGATTTTGCTTTTACCTTCCACACCTTCTTTGTTGGAGAGGATGACCTTGAGGAGGAAGCTTCTTGGACCACTTGTTTCTCTTCGATGATAGCACCTCTTCTTCTTTTACAACATGTGGTACCGGTCTTCATATCTTGACACTTCTCCCTCATAGTCGCCCATCCATCTCGTAGTGATGTTCTTCTTGTTCGCGACGGGTACGCTGCCTTCTCCTTGCTCTGTTCTTCTTGGGCTCCTCGGTGATTATATAATTATTGTTGAAGTAGCGGCGTACCTTCTCGGTGGGAAAGTGGAAATGGATTTCTCCCTGTTCCAATATAGATGATAGCTCGGTGGTGTTCGGGAATGGTCTTCCTAGGATGATTGGAGGATCGTAGTCATCTCCCATGTCAATGACTAGGAAGTCGTAGGGACATAATGGTCATCTATTTGGATGAGGACATCCTTCACTTCTCCTTCGACGAAGCGGAATGTCCGATCCGCCATCCGTAATTTGTGCATAGGTAGGTTCCAGAGGCATAGTGCCATATAGATACTCATAAGTTACCTTGGCCATGATGTTGACGCCCGATCCGGTGTCACTGCATGCCTTTATTGAAAGAGCTTCGTTGATGGAGCATTGAATGGTTGGGACACCTGGGTCATCCTTCTTGATCAGACGTGGGGATCTGAGTAAGTGGTCATGCTCCTTGTGGACTGCAGTGACCATCCTCACTGTCTCTGTCTTCTTGGTCTTCTTGTTCTTGCTCTTCTTAGCTGGATTCTTCTTCTTCTCACCGTTCGCGATGAGGATGTCGAGAACCGTAGCACTCTGTTCTTGAAGAAGAAGGTTTCTCTCTTGCCCTTGATGTTGAAGATGATCTTGGCGTGTTGGCATACATGATGGCTCCAGCGGTGTTCAAGAATGGTCGTCCCGAATGATAGGGGACCTTTCATTACCGCTCGTATCCACTACCACGAAGTCTTCTTTGGAACATACGAGTTGCCCACTCGTACACATATATCTTCTAGTACTCCCAAAGGGACACGGAGTGACCGATCGCAAGCCGCAAGCACATGGTTGTGTATGCTAAGGGGCATCCGAATAGCTTCTCATATATCACTCTTGGCATGATGTTGATGCTTGCACCGAAGTCACGATTGCTTCATTAAAGTTGGTACTTCCAATGGAGATTGGAATGACCGGTCTCCCCGGATCGCCCTTCTTGATTGGCGAGTTGAGTCAATCCATGACCCCTTCGATGGATCACTCCGGCTATCTTCTACATTGAATATATCAACAAGATTTGCGTTTCGAGCTCTTCGGGTTGTCCCGCCAGTTTTCCTTGACCAAGTGGAAGGAGCAAGGTTAACAAGCTGTTGTACCGCGACTCAAGTATCTTGTTGAAGCTGAGTTGACTCTTGATGGCATTGGAAAAGCCATCCATTCTGTTGCCGAGTGTCTCTAGGACCTTGTCATTTGATGTCGCTTCTTGGACAGATTGTCCATCATCTTGCCTTGATTCAAGACTAACTCTCTCAAAGGCGGCTGGTTGTAATTATTGTAGGAAGAGTTGTTACCTTGATAGTTGCTCGAATAATTGCCCGAGTAGTTAGGCCTCCGCTGATTCCAACCTTGATTCCGCCGAGGACGATAGTAATTATTGTTGTTATTGTTATTGAGGTAGTTCACGTCCTCCTTCAGCTACGGCGCGTTAGCACCCGTGTGCCCAGTCTCTCCACACTCTTCACATGTCATGCGAGCATCATGTATATGCATGACTTCCTTCTTCTCTCGTGGCTCTCTCATCGAGCCTCTTCATTAGCAGATCCATTTTGGCGAGATGGCATGTCTACCTCCTTCACTGGTGCATTCCTCCACCTCTCTTGCGGGTCTCGAGTTCTTTCTTCACTCCAACCTTGGTTGGATGCCATCTTCTCCACAAGAGCCGTGGCTTGAGGAATAGTGGGTGATAAGAATGTACCTCCAGCAGCAAAGCATCCATCGTCTCACGTGTCTTGTTGCTAAGCCCATGGTAAAATGTCTCGCATAAGCAGCCAATTCTCCATGCCATGATGAGGACACTCGAGGATGTAATCTTGAAAGCGCTCCCAAGCTTCGGGACAGTCTCATCATGGTGTTCTTGAAAGCTTGATATCTTCCCACGAAGAGCATTTGTCTTGCCCATGGGGAAGAACTTCGCCAAGAAATTAGTGGAACATAGTGCCCACGTAGTATTCTTCTCCTTATTGGCGTAGAACCACTGCTTCGCTCTCCCCAAGAGTGAGAATGGGAAGAGGCGAAGTAGTATAGCATCTCCGGGGACATCCTTGATAGTGAATGTGCTACAAATCTCCAGGAAGTGTTGGAGATGAGCACTAGCATCTTCATGGGCCTTCCACATTAACCGGCTTGCTTGCACCATGTTGATCGCGCAGCTTGAGCTCAAAAGCTCCTTCGATGTTTGCACCGTGGTCCAAGACGAATGTTATCCGTAGTTGGAGCCGAGAACTCGCGGAGTGACTTGTTCGCCATGGCTTCAAACGCTGGTGTCAAGTCTCGTACGAAAGGTCGACTTTTTGCTTCTGACAAACTTCCAAGTTGAGTTGATGATGATGATTGATTGGTCTTCTTCAACCTGCTTCCGCCTTCCCGAATAAAGCTTCGGATCGTCAATATAATTATCGGGAAGAATTGTCTTGATTACCCCGCATAAGATACACAAGTAGACAAAACAAGGGTAATCCCGTAGAGAAGGGTTAGTATGACAAAGACAACTCAATCACATTATCTAGTGCGGTCTTTGCTCATTATCCATTGGCTTTCAACCTTCCCTAAGAACGGCGCCAAAAATGCTTGTTGACATTTCTAACGCCACTCGGTGTTAGGTTGTCATCCCCAACATGGCGCCAAAAATGCTGGTACTAAATAATGCAACTGCTACTAGAAATAAATATGGGATCCGCAAGCGCACGATAATACCGATGTAGCATTTTAACCAGGAGTAATCCAGGTATCGTTATTTATAATTTTACCACCGGGAAGGGAATGCACTGGATAATGAGTGATGAGCAATGCACATGCGATAATGGAGAGCTTAACCTTGTCCGTATCGATCATCTCATACGGGGTAAGTGTCACATAAAATATAGGAATGAATGATAAATGACATAAGATAAATGAGAGCATTTAGCCACATAAAATAATAGTAATAAGCCATCTCAACTTAGCACTCTAAGCTTATAACACTAGCATGGACTAGGACGATCTAGGGTATAATCCTATGTTATTCTAACTATAAAGTCAAAGCATACAATGATTAGTGCAAGAACATCTAGCAATCATGGCGGGAAAAGGTTACATCTATGCATAGTGATATTACCAGAGAAGACTAGAGACATAGCAATGACTTCAATGTAATAGGTTTGTTCGCTAGACCTATACTCGGGAGAAGGGCTACAAAGGACTCAACAGACCTGTCACTCCCGCGATCTACCTCACGATCCGGAATATAGGGTGCAATCGCGATAAATACGGTATAGGCACCATGCCCACACAATATCTATCACTCACCCATTGGCCTAATGAGCAAGCGCTATACGATCCTATGCATAAACATAATTCTAGTCCAACTATGCTAAACATATAATCAAAGTAAACTAAGAACGATATAATTGAGAACATAATCAAATAGAGCAAAGTCAAGTCTCGATATAATAGAATAGAATAAAGTACTACTCATAGTATCACGAACAATGATGAATATTACAAGAATGTAGAGGGGAATTACCAAGAACTCCGACAGATCCGGACTCCAAGCTAGGCTTGATTCCCTCTAGATCTATTCCTATGTAGCTATGCTACTAAACTATGGAGCTCTAATTGAGATGGTGGCTCGGCTTCTCGAATCCTCTCGATGAATGAAGAGAGAATGAATTAGGGTTTCACCCGGGGGCCAGGGGCTCGAATATATAGCCCCCTAGGATGAACCACAGCCCTCGGATCAAACCGACCTAAATGGACGATAATTATTCATCCTCAAAGGCGGTGGAGGCGGGATCCGCGAGACTCGACGCCATTGGTCGAGGTGGGGAGTCGGCCGACTCCCCCTTGGGCGGCCGACCGGCAGGCTGCGCCGGTGGGGCCCGGCCTTCGGGGTCGCCTTCGGAGTCTTCTAGATTATACTTTTTCACCCGTTCGGTCTTTATCTCTATGTAATCATGACATGTGGGCCTCCTGTGGTTCTCTTTCGATAACCCCCGCAGAAATAGACAATCACCAAAACTCGTGGAATTCGTCGGTGTAACCCCTATATCTAATAGGTGAACTTATATTAGTCCTTTCTCTTGCTGCGTTGACGGTATAAAATTGATACTTAACGACCGTCAACAGTTGGTCTTCCCCTAAGCCTGACCAAACCAAAGGCTATTGACTTCTCTCCACTGGTAACAAAGTGTGAAAGAAGATTGCAAGCAACCTCTTTGTTCCTCAATCGGGCGGGTAGATTGGAAGTCACAAATTCTATCCTTACCGCAATGCCTACTTTTACGTATGAGCACATTCCTGGCTGCAAAATAAGGTCATCAAGCAGATCGACAAGTTCGAAAAATCTGCCTTTGGAGAGGGGCAGATGTCAATGCAAGGATGAGACCTAAAGCAGCCTGGACCATGGTCACTAAGGAAAAATGTGAAGGGGGCCTTGGAGTGCTGGACCTAAAGACTCAAAATGAAGCTCATCTCGCTAAAACAGTTGCACAAGTTTTTCAACGGGGATCGACTCCATGGGTCCAACTTATCCGGGAAAAATACTATCACAGTGGGTCCCCGCCCGGCACCAAGTCAAGAGGCTCTTTCGGTGGAGGAACCGATCAAACTCCTTCGAAATATAAAGGATTGGCAAGGGTTCGGGTGAACAATGGTAGAACTTGCTTTCTCTCGGGTCCGATCTTTGGTCCGATGCAATTCTAGAACAGAAATTCCTGCAGCTCTTCTCCTTTGCTAAGGACAAAAGCATCGTCTTGCTTACCGCAATTGCCCAAACTGAAACACACAACCTTTTCCATTTGCCCCTTTCGCAGCAGGCCTTTGATCAACTTCGTTGCTCCAGTCTTCTCTACAAGATCTCGCACATTTCGGAGGAACCAGACAGTGGTGCCGCATCGGAATACCGAAAACTTTACAAGTCAAAAGAGCATACAAACAACTAAAGGGGCACCAGGTGATCCACCCGGCCTTCAATTGGCTTTGGAAGTCTTCTGTCAAAATAAGCACAAGGTGTTCTTTTGGCTTGTGCTAAATGACGGGCTAAGTACTAGAGAGCTGCTAAGGAGAAAGAACCTGCACATCCCAAGCTTTAGTTGTGTCCTCTCGCAATGGAAATGTGGAGGAATCCCTGTCTCACCTTCTACCGCACCGCCCCTTCTCCATTCTTTGTTGGGACTGGTTGAACATCCAGGTTGATGTTGATCTTGACCCTTTCAAAGACTTTGATCAACTTCAAAACCCAGTTAAATGTCGGGTTCCATATGGAAGTAATCATCATCATGGCTTGGACAATTTGGAGGAGCAGAAATGACATGATTTTCAGGCAAATTGTTCCAACCCTCCAGACAGCCAAAGCTAACTTCATTGAGGAGTGGCGGCTACTCTTGCCGAGAGCCAAGAGAAGTTATTTCCCGTGAGATTGAGCTATGAACAACAGGCCTCCTCTAGCTATTTTGAGTGTCTTGACGGGGATGATTTTCTTCATCTCCTTTCTTGTTTCTTAGGGCTGCTAGGGCGATCTACTTTTACTTCCTTTCCCTTGCTTTGTTTCCTCTTTCTTGTATTTTGTACTTTGTTGTCTTTAATAAAAGCTATTTGTAGGGGTGCAAACCCCTCCAGTTTTCCTAAAAAAAAAACAATAATCTCTGCCAGATCGGTCGGGTTCCCGGCAATTGCGTCGTGGCAGTGCCCATATTCTATCCGGATGGTCGGTGACGTCGGTGTACAAGACATTGACATCAGATCGAGATCGTGACACTGCCCATTTGACTTGTCACAGTAATTTTGCTTCGGAGTCCATCAGCATAGACTGATCTTCATTTTTTTTCTAGTGGTTAGCACGAAAGAAGAAAAAAAACAGCGTAGACTTGGACTTCTTGAGTGGTACTAGCAGCTTTTACTGTGCCCAGGAAAAAAAAGGTAACAAGTGGTTTCTTCAATTTCTCCATACGTACATAGGAGTATTCATCTCTACACATCTCTTTCTCGCGCACGCAACGTCTGGCCAGGCTTTGTTTTACACACAACGGTAGCTAGCCTAGGCCTAATCTATGTTGGGTGTCTTTTTCATTGACATATTATCAGGACCGGCCCCGGCAAAATAAAACAATTGATGATGATTTGCAACGCGAAATTGCAAAGGAGAAATTGTGTTGGAGACAAGTTTTAGTGAGAATAGCTTCTAATCTCGAGTTTCTTGCTGAACATAATTTGTTTTTTCAGTGAGAAACTTAATCAAGCTAACAATGGTAAACTTTTTGGGCGAAGTTGATATGACGATTGAATTTGATCCAATGATGCAAGTCCATTTTTTTCGAACGAGGGGGTTCCCCATTTCCATTAACAATATAACGGAAATACAAAGCGGTTTAAGATAAGTTCGAAAGGAGTGATGCAAGTCCATATTAGACGGATTCGGAAAAATGGTTAACTTTAGTGCATTTCTCCAATTCACTTCGGAGTCCATCGGCATAGACTTGAGTTTTTTTTTTCTAGTGGTCAACATAGACTTCTTTATTTTTGGAAAAGCCAGCGTGGACTTTTTGAGTGGTACTACCTGCATTTTCTTGTGCCAAAGGAAAAATGTTAACAAGTGGTTTCTTCAATTTCTATAGTCAAATCATCTTTTTTTTTGGAGATTTCTAGTTAAATCATCTTTTTCTAGAATCTTTCTCCGCGCACGCAACGTTTGGGCCAGCTTTGTTTATCGCAATGCGAGCTAGGCCAACTCTATGGGGTTTTTTTTTAGAAAAGGCCAAGTCTATGCTGGCTGTTTTTTCTCTGTTACTAGGCCGAAACAAAGGCCGAAGTCCGAACTAATATGTTTTTTATTGAAAGAACGTCCGAACTAAGAGCTATTTGGCCAGAGACCATTGTGGGAAGTGGGCTTCAGCGATATGCCATTATACAAATGGGTTTCGCTGAGGTGCCATTATGAAGTGTGACTCAACCCTGAGAATGCCATCCGAGCGGATTTGGCTCTTTTATTCCCCTTCTACCCCTGCCTTATCCTTTCTTGTTCGTTTTTTTCCACAGGCTCTCGACGGAACGGGAAGACAGAAACGGATCGAGCGCTTCGGTCTTCATCTCCTCGCGCTGCTCAGTGCCGCCCGTCGGCCGTCGCTCCCCGTCGCCCACACGCCGTCCGAGCGAGCTTCCCCACGGTGAGCCCCTCCCCCCAGCCGAGCGCCCCTGCCCAGCGCCCCCACGGCGAGCGCCTGAGCCGAGCGGCCCTGCCAAGCGCCCCCAAGGCGAGCGCCCCTGTCGAGCAACCCCAGGCGAGCGCATCCCCCCACTCCGAGCAGCCCCACGGTGAGCGCCCCTGTCGAGCACCCCCAGGCGAGCGCCTCCCCCCACTCCGAGCAGCCCCCACGCCTCCCCATGGACTGCAACTGGAGTGCTCTCATTTAGTAAGTTTCCTCTTTCTTCTTGTATTTCTGTAACTCATTTAGGGTAGCTAATAAAGTCTCTCACCCAATAGGTCTGCTAACACGGTATAATTTTTGCTATTTGTCCAGGCTCGATCCGGAGCCTGAGGCTAGTGTAGAGCCAGTAGATGAAACTCCAGATATTGGTAGCAATGCAAATCCTCAGTCTGTAGAAGGAACTCCAGCAGATGTTGGTAGTTCACACGAAGCATGTGATACTCTTGCTATATTAGGGGCTGCAGAGCACTCTGGATATGTTAATTGGGACGATCTGCAGATTGAAAACACATATGATAAGGAGGGTGAGGGTATGATTGATGTAATCGATGAGGATCTGTTGTTTTGTCTTTTGGGTTTGAGAGCTGATGGTGCTCACCATCCTAACCCTTCTGAGACTGATGCTCAGGCTGCTACTGAGAGGGACAGTGCTCAGCCTCTTGCCGAGAGGCGATACTCGGCCGATGCTCGTGCTCCTACTAAAAATAGAAATACTAACATGGATATTGACACAACTGGTGCTGCAATTCCGGTTGATGATCATGTGCCAGGGGAAGAACTTCATGGTTATGATCCTAACAGCCCTTCTATGGATATTGGAAGCACATATCCAAACATGAAGGAGTTTAGACTCGCCATGAAACAATTCGCAATAAATAAACAGTTTGAATATTGCATAGTCAAAACAGACCCAACGAGGTTCATTGCCAATTGCAAAGATGAAGATTGTCGATGGCATATTAATGGGCGTAGACAACCTGATCAAGTCACTGTGAAGGTCTATAACTATTTCCTAACTGTATGTCACCATTATTTGTTGGTAAATATCTAATATTATTACTCATGGCTTGTTTCAGGTTACAGCTTTGATTGCGAAGCACGATCGTACTTCTAGCTCTCGAGGTATACCACCACTCCAACAGCTCTTTGGGTGAGATCAAAGGCCATTCCTATCCTGAAGGAAGATTCGACAATAGGTGCCAAAAAATGAGGGAACTTCTAGAAAAGCAGCATAACTATAAGATCACCTATGACGTCGCATGGCGGGAAGAAAAATGGCAAGTGATGAGTTGTTTGGCACCTGGGGACAAAGCTTCGCCATGTTGTTCAACTGGAGGGCGAGGTAATGCGCTCACTGGAAGTATCATTGAAATTGACGTAAAGGAAGTAAATGGTGAATTATACTTCAGCAGATTTTTTTGTGCATTAAGTCCTTGCATTGATGGTTTTCTAGAGGGTTGCGAGGCCTTATGTTAGCATAGACTCAACAGCACTTAATGGTAGATGGAATGGGCATATGGCTGCAAAGCAATCTGCTATAGATGGTCATAACTAGATGTATCCACTTGCTTTTGGTTTCATAGATGGTGAGACAATAGATAACTGGACTTGGTTTATGTCTCACTGCATAAGGCCATAGGACATCTACCAAGTACTTGCTATTTGCACCGATGCATGCAAAGGGTTAGAAAGAGCTGTCAAAGATGTGTTCCCTCAAGCTGAACATAGAGAATGCTTTAGGCATCTAATGCAGAATTTTATTAAAAGATTTGGGTTAGATACATATTCAAAGATGTATCCTGCAGCAAGAACATATTGTCGATTACGGATAACCGGCAGTCCACCATGGGGTATCCCACGACGGTGAGTTTCGACAAGGGCGTGTTACGATCTACGATCTAGACGTTCAAGAAACAAGACAAACCAAGGACAACCAGGTTTACCCAGGTTTAGGCCGCTCGGAAGCGTAATACCCTACGTCCTGCTTCTCGTGTTATGCTGGATGATCAAGTGTCGGATTACAATGAAGCGCTAAGCTCTCTAGGTTAGGATGCCAGAGAGTCGTCTGCCTTCTAGGGGGGTCCTTGGCCGCTTTATATAGCCGAGCAGCCAAGGGTACACGTGAGGTGGTCGGTTACATCAAGTCGTGCCCTAGAAGGACTCTATCTGACCTAACCGACTAAGTCTACTTGCGGGACAAGCATCCTTGTGCGCGATCCACCTCCTGGTCGGTTGCGGACCACGTCATCGTCTTGAAGTCCAGCCCACCAACCTGGTCGGTAATGGGCTGGGTCTTGTCTGGTCTGGGCCGTCTTGCCGAGCAGCCCTGGAACTGTCCTTGGTGGTATACCGGATTTATACCCCCCACAGCTAGTCCCCGAGCACCATGTATCTTGAGGGAAGTCCATCGTCTTGACCTGTGCTGAGCAGTATAGATACAGACCATGTCGAGTGCTGGTGACGATGTGCTGAGCTCGTAGTACTGACCACACATAATAGTGCCAACCACGTACAGTACTGTCCACACGTAGTGTCGACCACGTGCAATGCTGACCACACGTAGTGCGACCACATGCAGTGCTGAACACATGCAGTGCTGACCACACGTAATGCCGACCACGTTTAGCCAAGCAGGTTCCCGAGCAGTCTATGTCCGACCACTGCTATGTCAAGGAAGCTGTTGATCTTGTCGAAAGATGCATGGTGCTCAAAAAGAAAAAAGATTTTTTTTTCTTTTTAATTGTCCTGAGACGTGGGCCCACGTTGACACATGACAGAATTGTCGAGCAAAGGCGCAACGTAAGCCGGGGAAGAAAATCAACCGAACGTGAAACAAGTAGGCCCTAAGTCACGCGAGGTGACGTGGGCCCACGTAGTCCCCAAGTTCGATGGAAGATAGTATATGTTCTATTGAACTTTTTAAGAAAAAGTCCAGAAAATACCTACGGCCCTCGCTTAGGAAATAGAAAAGGAAAAAATTCCAAGGACCAAGGACATAGGCGTGTTAAAAAGGACTACCGGGAGCCGGCCGGGCGAGTCCCGGGATAAAAAATGAAGCCCACGTGCGGCGCCAAGGGAATGGGCCCTATTTAAAATATTTTACCGAAGTAGTAAAAAATTTGTTGGCTGTACATGGAAAGTACGGCCCATGGGACCGCGGCCCACTAGGGTAAAAAATGGGGCGGTCCGCTTGAGTCAGAGGGGGTCCAACCCTAGAAGTCAACCGGACGTCATCCGGAGACTATAAATAGAGGGCGCCGCCGGGGGTAGACGGTTCCGCACTCATTGCACTCGCACTCGAGCAGTTTCTCGAGCTCTCCGCATTCCTACGCTCAAGAGAAAAACCGCCGCCGCCGCCGTCCATTTCGCCGCCAGATCCACCGCGCAGCCAGCACCAGCAGGGGCAACCGACGAGATCCGGTCGCCTGCTCTTGCGCCGGAACCGCTGCGCCGCGTAGATCTAGCCGCCGCCGCTGCTCATCCCGCTAGGGTTTCACCACCACCGCATCGACTCGCCGCCGCCGGAGATGGGAGCGAAGCGGTCGACCAAGAAGGGCGCGAAGGGCGGGGAATCAGCGAGACGCGGGCCGGATTGGGTCCAATCCACCTCGTCCCGGGAGTCGCTCCAGGCGCTGGCGGACCATGGGTACCTGCCGCCACGGGAGATGGGAGTGTGGAGGGAGCCTCGCGGCGAGGACGAGCCGACGCCATTGCCGGGTGAGTTCGTCGTCTTTGAGGACCAAGTTGTTCGCGGGTTGGGGCAGCCAGTGAACGGGTTCCTCCGGGACCTATGCATATGGTGGTCCATTTCCATATGCAACCTGGACCCCAACTCCATCTTGACCGTGTCCATCTTCATCGCATATTGCGAGATGTTTTTGGGCATCCCCCCCCATTTCAATCTGTTCCGCCACTTCTTCGTGCTCCGGAAGAAGGGGGTGGAGACCGGGGGGTCCCAAGTGGCCGGGGGATGTTACATCCGGCTCCGAGATGGGATGGCCGCATCTTGGCTGGGGAGTAAGTTCAACTCCGCCCCCAAGAAATGGAACAGAGCTGGTTCTATATGAGCCGGGATGTCGCCATTGGGAGGAAGGTGCCATGCGATGTCCACCAAATCCCGAGCCAAATCCCGGGTGGGGAGAAGGGCACCACCTGTTGGGGATGTCCAGGTGGCGGAGTTGCTGGAGTTGATTGACAACCAGAAGGTGAATGGGGCGCTGGTGGCCGGGATGTGGATGGTCCGTCGCGTGCAACCGTGCAAGGAAAGGACCAACCCACTGTGGCAATACGGTGGGGTGAATGATCCAAGCACGGGAGACGGACAAGAAGGCCGATGAGAACGACGTCCACCATCTCGCTCTCGGTCTTGTTTGAGAAGTATAACTCAAATACTTCTCTCGCCGACCACCAAGCAAGTTGCCTTACCGTCTCAAAGCAATCCTCCACCACGGAGGTAATGCGACAAAAAGTTTTACTTTCTGTGCAATGTGATAATGTGTCTGACCACTGATATTTTGCTGAGCACTTGAACATGTTGTGTAGGGTCGAAGCGACCAGTATTTCTCAGCTATACCAGTGGAGAACTGGCCAGAGGGCGATGCCCTTCGTGGTCAGCGGCGTCCGCAGAGGACTGCCGACCAAGGCGAGGTCGAGGACCTTAGCCCTGACGATGATGATGATGATGATGAGGACGTGATTGTGGTGGGATCGACCACCAGGGGCAACGGCGCGCGGCTAAGAAGCAGCCGGCCGGTGCAGCCCCCAAGGAGAAGAAGAAACCGGCCAACCTTGGCATCGGGGGTAAATTAAACCTCGGCAAGGAGGCCGGCGCCGAGGTCGGCGGCAAGAGGCCGGCCCCGGACAGCCCGGTGTCGTCGGACTCCGACGACACCATCACCATAGCCAAGCACCGGCACAAGCGCCAGGCGTGCGCCGGGGATGGGAGTGGCGGCTCTAAGTCGCCCCAACCAGTGCCGCGGCGGTCGCCGCGGAACGTCGGGCCGACCCCTGCTCCGCCGAAGCCGAAGCCTGCCGCCGCCCCCTCTACGCCGACCTCGGGGGCGGCTGCCAAGGAGGGCGCCGAGCAGTCCCCGGGTGGGCGGCAGGTCCCGCCCAAGTCAGTCCCCAAGCCCAGTGCAGGGTCTGGAGGCGGGGCCCCAAGAAGCGGCGGCGTGCCCCAGTTCAAGGGCGGCTTTTGCCGGTAAGTAGCTGTGTACTTTCAGTTGTAATTGCTTGCCTGAGAATCAGCTGAGTGTTCATGCCGATGTTTATGATATGTAGTCGGCCAAGTGCTGGCCCCACCCAGAGCTCCACCGGGATCGGGCCGCCGCCACACCGCCGCCGGCGGCCGCGCGGCGTCAAGCGCGGAGCCCCCGGCGAGGCGGATGCCACCAGTGCTCCGCCACATGCGGAAACGCCACGGGCCAAGGAGCCGGCGGAGCAGGAGATGGTCCCGTCGCCGGAGCCCATCCGTCGCCCCGCCAAGCCGAGTCCGAAGCCGGCGCGGGCCACCCGTGGCCGACCGCGCCGGAGCCGGCCCGGCGGCGGCCCGGAGCCGGGGCGACCGCTCGGCCCGGGCGAGGCGCCCGGCGCCAAGTCCCCGTCCTCTCCTGTGGAAGAAATCCACAGGGAGCCCCCTCAGGCACCCGCCACCTCCGTTCCTCCGAATCGTATCATGATTTCGAGGATGGTGGGGAAGGAGTGGATCTCATATGATGAGGTGCCTGAGGAGGTGATGGAGAAGGGCATTAGGGAGGCCCTGGAGAGTCTCACCTCCCGGATCCAGGTATGGTGGTTTTGGTGTTTTATGATGAATGGATGTGCGAAGCACATGCTGGCTGTATTGTTGTCTATAGACCCTGCAGACCACCAATGCCCAGCGTGCGCGGACCATTCAACGGTTCGCGCCGATTGATGAGGAATGCAGGACTCTCCGGGAGGAGAAGGCCAACATGCTGGTGCAAGCGCAGGTCTATGAGACCTGGCTTACCGAGAAAGAGGGCGCTCGGGCCGGCGCCGGAGCAAACGGTGGCGGTCTTTGGAGGAAGGCCGACAAGGTATGTGACCGTATCCTTTGAAACCAGGCTAAGCACGGTTCGTTGCCATGAAAATGTGATAACTTCGCCTCCGCATCGGGGCTGGAGGAGAAGGCTGCTGCCTTGGAGCGGGAGAAAACCGCTCTGGCCAAGCAGTTGGAGGCCGCCCAGGAGCAAGCCAAGGCGGATGCTGCGCAGATTGCGGAGCTGACCGGTAAGTTGTACAACTTAGATCAATTGCATAGGTTGTCTGCCATGTACTGGATCTAACAGCACATGCTAACCACATTGTTGCCGGCTGCAGATATTAAGGATCGTCACACTGCGCAGTTCCAGTGCCTGCGGGAGACCTGCGCCTACCTCCAAAAGAAGATTGATCGGAGGACCGGGCACATCAAGCCGGTTCTCCGTGCCGTCTTCCCGGAGGAGGTGCACCCGGCGGACCCGGTGGGCGAGGACACGGTGGTCGAAGACCAGTGTCAACGGCTGTGGCCGGCCCTGCAGGATCTCGTCTCGCGGGCGGTCACATATGCAGTCTCTACGGCGCTGGCGGTGGTCCGCTCGAGGGTGGCAACGGCGGATCCGGCCACCGTCGCGCTCGAGATTGCGCCGGAACTCAGCGACGCTGACGCCGAGGAGCTCCGAGCCACCTTCGTCCCTGTTGCTGAGCAGTTGGTCGGCGACATGATGCTCGTTGAAGACCCTGCAGCGGAGAACGGTGGTCAGTAGGGCCGTTTGTTTTAAACTTGTTTATTTAAAACTTGTATATAAGTGGTGCTGAGCACGGGGCGCTCGAAACAAAACTTAAGGCCGTGTTAAGATGCAGACAGTGTAGGCATACTTAAGCGGGTGATAAGTATTTTGCCGTTTGTTAATTAGATCGTTATGCATAACTCGATGAAAAACGTTGTTTAGAAAATTATGTCGACAAATAAGTTTTGCGCCCACTCTCGAAGCAATTAGCTCTGTCAAGGTGACAAAGGGACGCACTAGTGATCAGCGTGGTACGCCGGGATCACTAGGTACGATCCTAAGTACCTATTAGAGGGTGTCTGTCGGATCTCCTAGTGCCGTGTAGCGCGGAGCTGTAGCACATCGACAGAGGACCGAGATGCAGGACCTTATCGAATCGTTCTCGGCGAGTGAAACGCAAAGTTTAGATGTGACTTATGCAGGGCGCATGTATGCAAGGTGATGCGGAATTTCTGAAAAGAAATTGCAACAAGACGAAAAAGAGACAACAAAAAGAGGAACTCTGTTAATGAAAAACCATGAGTACAAGATACATATCTTTATGGGTAAAAGCGTATGAGCATCTCTATATGCCAAGAGTTTGGCTCTTCGACTCCATCTAGTGTCTCCAACCGGTACGATGTCGGGCGTGTTATAGCCTTAATTCTGTACGGTCCTTCCCACCTTGGTGATAGCTTGTGGAGGCCGGCCGTGTTTTGAATACGACGGAGCACGTGATCGCCGACCACGAACAATCGTCCTCGGACGTTGCGATTGTAGTAGCGTCGTACCGTGGCTAAGTACTTCTCAGTCCGAGCACATGACTCGAGGACCTGCTCTTCCTTAGCGATTATGTCCACCTCTCGAGCTTTGTCGGAGGTGGTTTCATCGTGGTAGGCTACCCGTGGGGATTGGAAAGCGACCTCGGCTGGTATGACAGCCTCCGAGCCGTACACCATAAAGTATGGTGAGACTCCTGTGTTGCGGCTGGTCCGAGTACGGTCCCGGACCACTTGCGCAGATAACTCCTTGAGCCATCGACTAGGTTTGAGCTTGGTGTCAACCCGGAAGACTCGTTTTTGAGTGCGTCGAGGATCATTCCATTAGCACGTTCAACTTGTCCGTTAGCTCTCGGGTGAGCGATGGAACGTACTTGACCTTGATGTTTGTCATCGCAATAATTGAAGAATGCATCACTTGTAAATTGCGAGCCTAGATCGGTGATGATGGTGTTCGGGACACCATATCGTGGACGACCTCGTCGAGGAACTGGACGCCTTCTCGGCCGTGGCTTTCTTGACGGGTTTGTATTCAATCCACTTGGAGAATTTGTCAATAAGCACGAAGACGTTGGTGTGGCCACCGGGGAGCTGGTTTGAAAGGGCCAATCATGTCCGAGTCCCGGCATGAGAAGGGCCAAGCAGCTGGGATTGTTTGTAAATCATGTGCTGGGACATGAATCTTCTTGGCAAACATTTGGCAGTTTACACACCACCGCACGTAATCTTCAGCGTCAGTAACGGCAGTTGGCCAGTAGAAACCTGCCCGGTAGGCTTTGCCGACTAGTGTCCGGGACGCTGCATGGTTGCCACAAGTACCTTCGTGGATGGCTTTAAGAAGCTCGATCCCTGCTTCCCGAGCGATACACTTCTGGAAGATAATGGACTTGGGTGCCTTGCGCATCAACTCGCCATTGACCATAGCGTAGGCCTTGGCTCTGCGGACCAGCTGTTGAGCAGCAAGTTTGTCCTCCGGGACAAGGTGGTCATTCAGGTATTTGATAAAGGGCTCTCTCCAGTCTTCCTTGGAAGAAGTCGCCTTGTCGGCTGACTCTGTACCCTCATCATCTGCCTGCCGGCTGAGGAGACCGTTGTCGTCCTCCACATTGGCGTTACTGAGCAGTGTGGTCAGGTAGCTGACCACCGAAGTGGGTTCTGGTGTATGTTCTACCTGATCAGGGATCGAAGGTTTGATTAAGTCTTGAACAAAAACACCAGGGGGTAACTTGGCACGGGATGAGCCCAGCTTGGACAGCTCGTCGGCTCCTACATTCTTTTCGTGACGAACGTGGATGAATTCCACGCCATAAAACTTGTTCTCAAGTTTGCGAATTTCGGCAACGTAGGCGTCCATCTTTTCGTGGACTGTATCCCAATCTTTGTTGACCTGCTTGATGACTAAAGCAGAGTCCCCATAGACCATGAGTCGTTTGATGCCAAGTTCAACAGCGATACGAAGGCCGTGTAAGGCTGCTTCGTACTCGGCTACGTTGTTGGATGCTTTGAAGTGGATACGCAAAACGTACTTTATCGTGTCCTTTGAAGGAGAGATAAAGTAGACGCCAGCCCCCGCGCCGTCAATGTTCAAGGAGCCGTCAAAGTACATCGTCCAGTACTCGGCACTTGAATCAGCGAGAGGTAGCTGATGTCCGTCCACTCCACGATGAAATCCGGCAAGGCCTGTGACTTCACCGTTCTGCGGGCGCGAAACTGGAGGGTGTACTCAGACAGTTCTAGCGCGTATTTCACGATCCAACCACTGGCGTCTCGATTGCGAAGGATGTCGCCGAGTGGTACGTCAGTAACGACCGTGATTTTGAAAGCTTGAAAGTAATGGAGCAGCTTGCGTTTGGTGATCAGGAGTGCATACAAGAGCTTTTGTACTTGGTTGTACCGCTGCTTGGACTCGCTGAGCACTTCGCTTATGTAATATATAGGGCGCTGGACTCCATAGACGTGTCCTTCCTCCTCACGCTCGACTACTAACACAGTGCTGACCACGTTGGTCGTTGCGGCTATGTATAGGAGCAACTCCTCGTCTTGTTTAGGGACTGTCAGGAGTGAAGGAGAGGTGAGGTAAGCTTTAAGCTGTTTAAAGGCCTGGTCGGCCTCCTCGGTCCATTCAAACTTATCTTTGGCTTTGAGCAATTTGAAAAAGGAGAGTCCTTTTTCACCCATCCGAGAGATGTATCTGCTCAGAGCGGCTAAGCACCCAGTGAGTTTTTGGATGTCCTTGACGCACCGGGGTGGTCGTAACTTCAGGACGTCGGCTACTTTCTCGGGATTTGGCTTGATGCCTTCCTAGCTGACCAGGTGGCCGAGAAGGATACCGGACGGTACTCCAAAAACGCACTTGTTTGGGTTGAGCTTCCATTGGAACTCATTGAGTTTCTTGAATGTGCGTTCGAGGTTTGTGATCAGGGCGTCCGCCGTTCTTGATTTTATCACCACGTCGTCTACGTAGGCCTCGACAAGATCATCGGCGATCTCTTTTTCGAGGCAGGACTGGATAGCCCGTTGGTACGTAGCTCCAGCGTTTTTGAGACCGAACGCCATGGTCGTGTAACAAAAAGCACCGAAGGGGGTGATGAAAGCGGTTTTTTCTTGGTCCTCCTTTTTGAGGGCTATCTGGTGATACCCGGAGTAACAGTCAAGAAACGAGAGCAACTCGCAACCGGCGGTAGAGTCTACGACCTCGTCGATTCGAGGGAGATTGAATGCCTGCTTGGGGCGTGTTTGTTGAGATCTCGTATAATCAACGCACATCCTCCACTCTTTATTCTTCTTTTGAACAAGCACCGGATTGGCTAACCAATCCGGGTGGTACACTTCTTTGATAAAGCCGGCGGCTCAAAGCTTGGCTACTTCTATCCTAATGAGCTCCTTGCGGTCACGGGCAAACCGGCGCATCTTCTGCCTGACTGGCTTAGCAGTCGTCTTGACATCGAGGTAGTGCTCGGCCTTTTCCCTAGGGACACCAGGCATATCGGAGGGTTTCCATGCGAATATGCTGATGTTTTTCCGAAGGAATTGGACGAGCGCGTCTTCCTATTTGGGGTCAAGCTCAGCTCCGACTTTGGTGACCTTGGAAGGGTCTTCGTCAGAGAGGCGGACCGTCTTTGCGCTCTTCACCTTGTTGGATGGGCGCCGACCAGATCCAACAGTTGCTCGAGCTCTGCGGGTGGAACATCATCGACGCCCAAGCTGGTGTGCTGCAGAGCGTGTTGCATGTCTTGGAACTCTGCCGCGGCATAGGCGGCAGTCTCGCACTCACGAGCCGTGAAGACGTTGCCACGCAGGGAGAGCGTTCCCTGCTCGGTGGGCATCTTCAACACTAAGTAGCCATAGTGGAGGACAGCCATGAACTTGGCAATACCAGGGCGGCCCAAGATGGCGTGGTAGGTCCCTTCGAAGTCGGCCACGATGAAGGTGATGTGCTCGATACAGAAGTGCTGCTTGGTCCCAAACTGCACGTCGAGGGTGATCTGCCCGAGTGGGTACGAAGGTTTTCCGGGCATGATGCCCCAGAACGGTGTGTCGTACGGCTGTAGTTGCTCCTGCGGTATGCCGAGTGCTTTGAAGGCTGGGTAGAATATGATGTTCAGAGCACTGCCGCCGTCGACCAGCACCTTCTCGAAGCGGATGTTGGCTATCACTGGGTCGAGGACCAGTGGAAATCATCCGGCATCTGGGATGCGTGCCCACATATCTTTGCGGCTGAAAGATATGGGCTGCTCGGACCACGCCGGTAGCTTGACATCGGCAACGAGGCCATCGGGCTCTTGCATCGCGATGATGGCGCGAGTCAACAACTTTCTGTCGCGACTTGTTTCGAGCCCGACTTTGCCGCCAAAGATCACGGCAGTGAAGTTCCGCTCGGGTTCCTTGAACGCGTGGCGAGGGTTGACATCTCGTGTCTCGTCCTCTTCTTCTTCTTCTGGCTTGTCGGCGGGCTTGCTTTTGGCCTTGGGGTTGGGTCGAGGCCTCTTGGAAGCGGACTTGATGAGAGCGTCCGTCAAAACTCGGCACTCGCCCATGGTGTGACCTTTACCAGGGTGCCGAGGACAGTCCTGTGCAAAGATTTTGTCGAGCACCTCATCCCCGACTGGCTTTTGCCCCTTAACCGTGTTGACGGCGTTGTCGTTGCGGTTTCGGTTGCGTTTGCCGCCACCGTAGTTGTCCTGG
The DNA here is from genome assembly GCA_018135685.1 of Themeda triandra. Taxonomy (NCBI): domain Eukaryota; kingdom Viridiplantae; phylum Streptophyta; class Magnoliopsida; order Poales; family Poaceae; genus Themeda; species Themeda triandra. The sequence continues at coordinate 22,461 of JAENPR010000345.1, forward strand.
CCACGTCGTCTGAAGTTAGGTTCACTGTCGCGTGGACCAGGTCCACGGATGAAACGCTGGTTGTTGCGGCGCTCCTCTTGTCGGCGCGGTGGTCGGTCAGCATCACTCTCGTCGTCGGAATTGTTCCGACGGTAATTGCGATCTGACGGGCCATCGTCACCTCGGTTTAGGCCATCGTCCAGGAGTGTGTAATCGTGCGCGATAGCGAGTAGCTCCTCCATGGTTTTCGGCTGTCTGAGGAGGAGAGCCTTTTGGAGGTCTCGGCCACGTGGTTGGACCAGGCCATCGATGAATGCTTCGACGGCTGTCTCCTGAGAGATCTCTGGTACGCGATTCCACTGGTCCGAAAAGCGCCGAATGAACTGCCGTAAGGACTCCTTGGGGCGAAGGCGGCACTGCTTTAAGGCGTACTTGGTCCCTGGTTGGACACAAGTAGACTTGAAGTGGTCGACGAAGACTTGGCGGAGCTGTGCCCAGCTGTGAATGGATCCGGGTTGTAGCCGGAGCAGCCAGGTGGTGACTGTATTGTTGAGCACAACGGGGAGGTAGTTTGCCATGACATACTCGTCGCCTCCTGCTGCTCGGACGGCCACCTCATAGAGCATGATCCAGTGGGCTGGATCTGCTTTGCCATCGTACGCCCGGATCTCCGAGGTACGGAAATTTTTAGGCCATATGACCGCCTTGAGCTCCTCGGAGAAGGGTGGGATGCCGCCAATGTTTCTGCGTGCTCGGAGGCGCTCATCTATCCGTTCTCGGAGGTCCCGACGCTCGGGTTGGATTACTTCGTCGTCTTGTCGGCCCTGGTTGCCTCGCTGGCGATTGGGGCGTCGACGACTGTTCTGAGGACGTGCACGTCGTGGAGCTTTGCCTGGTTGCTCGACACGGTCGTCGTAGTCCCCTGCGTCTCCATAGGCATATCTGCCGTTGTGGGATGAATTGTCCCCACCACTCTCAACTCGCTGCTCACGTCGATTCCGGTTCTGCCGAGAACGACGGGATCGGTAAGAGCTGGCCATGGAGCCCATAGAACGAAGGTCGTTCACTTGGTCCTCGGCCGCTGCGAGGAATTCCTGGATCTCGTTGAGTCCAGGAGTCTCAGGGCGAAGCTGCTTCAATTTCTCCATGGCCACGGCAATGTTTGCCGTGGGGGTCTCGTGGACTACTGGGTCGCCAGCACCATCGAACTCGGGGTTGAGGTTGCGACGCCAGGGTTGGTGCCGTGGTCCGGCGCCTGCGTTGGGACGGCCCTCCTCGGCAATGCGTCGACGGGCGCGATTGTTGTTACGATCTTCCCTTGCCTGCCGCTGGGCGTCCGTCTCGTTTGGAGCCGGAGGCTCATCAATGCTGACCATCAAAATCGTTGGTCCGAAACCGGGCGGATACTTGGGAAAATCCAGCGCGCTGCTGGGGGTTTCCGTCCGGTGGTCGGGAGTGATCAGCGTGTCCTCTGCGGTCGGATTGAGTTCCGTGTCCATGAGATAATCCTCGTCCGAGGAGAGGTAATCGGCGTAGTCGGAGGAGTACCCTGCTAGCAGCTCGGAGATGGTTGGTGAGTCCGGGTTGGCGTCCTGAGACGTGTCTAACTCTCGGAGCTCCACCATCCCAATCACGTGCACGGGACTCCTCGGGACGACGTCCTGAATCAAGAGCGCATCGAACTGCTGTTGGATGTCCCTTGCGTATGTCGACGCCGCGTTGTTCAATCCATAGGACAGAACGGTTGGATCATGCGGCGGAGCAGGTGAATCTGCTGCAGGTAACTTGTTTGGCGGAGCACGGCCTTCTTGGCACTGTCGGGCAGGTGCTCGGCGGTTTTGTCGTGCTTCGATAAACTCGTTCAACCTGGGGAGAGGAGGAACGTTCGCTCTGCGCTGGATCTGCTCGATCGGAATCAGGCGGCGGTCCTGGTTGGGATCTAACCAACGGGAGCTTCTAGCCGATCTGAAGGGAGCTGGTCGAGCGACAGGCTGATTGTCACCGACGAGATCTGTATTGCTGCGACGGACAGAACTTCGCCGGCGTGGTCGGACGGGTGTGAAATCAGAAAAGTCTGGCCCATGGCGGATCAACTCCTGCGTGGCCTCAACCAGCTTCGTGATCTCAGCCAACCCGCGACCCTGTTGGTCAATGAGCTCGATCAGATCTGAGTTGTCGATTGGCTTTCTTTTGTAGCAAGATAGCCGATTTATGAGTGCTTGGAGATCTGTTGTATCCGCCGTTGCCGAGGGCAACGGGGAATCCTGCGCGGCGGGTGCTGCGACCGGCGGCGAGGCGGTTGGCCCTGTGGCCAGGTGAGCGGATGGTGTTGGGACCATCTGCACGGTGGGCGGTGCTGGGACCGTCTGCCCGGTGGGCGGTGCTGAGACCGGCCCGGATGCTTCCACGGAGGCGAGGGGCGCCGCCATCTTGGTGGTCCAGGTGACCGATCCAAAGGTGAAGGCACTGCTAGCCTCGAGATTCATGGAAGCGGGGAAGGAAACAATCTGGATCGCCTTAAGATCGAAAACTCCACCCCTACCTGGCGCGCCACTGTCGATTATGGATAACCGGCAGTCCACCACGGGGTATCCCACGGCGGTGAGTTTCGGCAAGGGCGTGTTACGATCTACGATCTAGACGTTCGAGAAACAAGACAAACCAAGGGCAACCAGGTTTACCCGGGTTCGGAGCCGCTCGGAAGTGTAATACCCTACGTCCCGCTTCTCGTGTTATCTTTGGATGATCAAGTGTCGGATTACAATGAAGCGCTAAGCTCTCTAGGTTAGGATGCCAGAGAATCGCCTGCCTTCTAGGGGGGTCCTTGGCCGCTTTATATAGCCGAGCAGCCAAGGGTACACGTGAGGTGGTCGGTTACATCAAGTCGTGCCCTAGGAGGACTCTATCTGACCTAACCGACTAAGTCTACTTGCGGGACAAGCATCCTTGTGCGCGATCCACCTCCTGGTCGGTTGCGGACCACGTCATCGTCTTGAAGTCCAGCCCGCCAGCCTGGTCGGTAATGGGCTGGGTCGTGTCTGGTCTGGGCCATCTTGCCGAGCAGCCCTGGAACTGTCCATGGTGGTATACCGGATTTATACCCCCCACACATATAGACCTAGAGTCTTCAAATATTTTTTCAACCAAGTTGTTACAGGTAACCCTCAAATATTGGAATGGCTTGAAAACCATCACAAGTTGTTATGGATGAGAAGTGCCTTCAACCCTGAAATCAAGTGTGATTATGTTACCAACAACCTTGCAGAGGTCTTCAATAACTGGGTCAGAGATTATAAAGACCTACCTATAGTTGAGCTTGCTGACAAGATTAGAGAGATGATAATGACACTATTTCACAAGAGACGTGCTTTGTCAGAGAGGCTTCAAGGCAGGATACTTCCAGCAGTACTTCGACAATTGAGAGCAAGGACTAGGGCCATAGGACACCTATCAATTGTGAAGGCAGGTCCTTTTGCTGCAGAGATACATGCCTGCCAGAACTGTGGTGAGTTGGGTCATGGAAAAGAAAGCTACAAGTGCAAGTATAATGGGACAAAGAAAAGGTAGCATGTTTTATCCTATTTTATTTGTTGACTGATTGCATATTGTTTTAAATATGGATTTGATATTTTTCTCCATGCAGGGCAAGGAAGCTTAGGAAAAATACTACTAAATACGGGCCAGATGCTAAAATACCAACAAAAAGGGCAAAGAAGCAAGCCACTGAGACTTTTGTGCAAGCTGAAAATGCATGTGTGCAAGATGAGCCTTCTGTGCAAGCTGAAAATGCATGTGTGCAAGATGTTACTGCTATAGTCCCATTTGTTCAGGAAAATTCTGTAGTAGTAACCAGCCCCATCAGACCGACCATAGAAACAATCTTGCAAGAGAGCCCAAATAGGCTAACAAGAGGGTAAACAAAGTGACAGCCATCTATAGTTCCTTAACACAGTAGTACAATGTTACTTAATTTCATTCATTTTTTCCAGGCGCTTGGCATTCCTAATGGGAGAAGGCACCGAAGTCCAGCCTACCGATGGGTCGCCCAAGTCCACTGGAGGAACACCAAGAAAGAAGAGGACGACAGCAAAGAAGATGGTCCCAAGGAAGAAGAAAAATAATTGAGAACTTATGTCATTTGAGAACCTGTGTGTTTGTTGCTCCTGTGTGCTAAAAGACTTGTGTGTTTGAGAACCTGTGTATTTTCAGAACCTGTGTGGTTGTGGTTGTGCCACTGTATGAATCTGTACCGTTTGTGAACCTTTTTCATTGGCAAACATGTATGCTACTGATTTGTGTGTCCGTCAAATTTTAGTTGTGTTTGAACCATACATGTGTGCCATCTTAGAAGAAAATATTTGTCACTTGATGAGAAGGCAGGCGGGCGTGCGCGCGCTGGGCGGCGTGCGTGCGTGTCTGGCAGGCGGCTGGGCGTGCGTGTCTGGCAGGCATGCGTGCGCTGGGCGGCGGCTGGAAGGCGGCCGCGCGCTGGGCGGCCGAGGCGCTCCGCCGTTCGCGTGGGGAAAGCTCGATCCGTTTTGCCCGTTCCGTCGGACGAACAGAGAGGAAAAGAAACGAAGGGAAAAAAACAGGCAGGGGTAGAAGGGGAATAAAAGAGCCCAAATCCGCTCGGATGACATTCTCACGGTTGAGTCACACTTCATAATGGCACCTCAGCGAAACCCATTTGTATAATGGCATATCGCCGAAACCCACTTCCCACAATGGTCTCTGGCCAAATAGCTCCCGAACTAATATGTCATATGGGCCTTCTTACATTGCTCAAAAAAAAATGGGCCTTCATGCAATTAGAGGGAAACCGTGCTAGCTGCTTTATCCCACGGTAAGTGTGGCTCTAGTGGCATCCGCCATTTTCCCACCATCTGATTTGAAGGGAGAAGCTAAACAACGCAGCCTTTTTGGTTTTTCGATAAAGTCCGTGATTATGTGAAGCTATATGGTTCACGAATTTCGTAATTCGTTTGGGGCATACGGTGAACCCGGATCATCCAGTCCACCCATCCTTTTTTTTTTCGATCACGCCTAGGCGCGTTTTTCATTAAGCAGAATAGAGTTTAACAAGTACAACAACGGTAGGAGACGGTAACCTGTGGTTACCATACCCCTCCCGACCCAAACTCACACGAGGTTGTGATTACCAACTAAAGATTTTGCGACTAGACGACAACTGGACATGAGACTAGAGGTCATCCTCCAACCCAGTGATGTCCAAGTCCAAGCCTTCTAGGTCGAGTTTCCCATTCAAGAGGATCTCGAAAACCTGCCTCTTCCTGTCCGGCATGTTGCGAAGGTGGCGAAGGACTTCCTTGAACTTGCTTGCGACTTCCTGGTTGACAGCACCCTCCTCGACCGCAATGCCCAGCTTCTTCAGCAGTACGTTTTGGGCCTGCCTGGTGGCGTTCGCTGCCCGTGGCCTCGCAGCGATGCGGCCACTACGCCGTAGCGAGTGGATGGAGACCGGCGTCCTAGGGCGGCGCAGTCGCGGCTTCTTGATGAGTGGTGTCTGAAGTGGGAGACAAATCGCGGCCTCCAGCTCGTCCTGCACTGTGAAGGTGGGAGGAGCCACAACATCAGTGAAGGTGGGAAGCTACTGAGAACCTTGTTCGGATCTCAGGATAAATGGCGGGACAGAACATCTGTTTGAGTTCCCTTCTCGGATGTTCTGGGTTGTCCAGTTCACTGATGTGTGAACGGCGTGGATTTGAAATGGTGATACTAGGTAGCAACTTTTCAACAAAGAAAAATAAGCGGTGATAGCATGTTTGCAGAAAAGAATTCTGCATCTTTTCTTCACGACTCAACAAAAAAAATGTATATGTACTATACGAACAGAACTACAGAAGTAGCTTCCCAAACCACTCTATACTAGTATGGTACAGTACACCCCTCAAAAAAAAATATGGTACAGTACACAGCTGCAACATAGGTGTACCGTTAGAGTTCAAAGCCTTGCAGTGTACGCTAAAGTCGTTCCTAGTCTTCTCGCTCCATTTGCATCAATGGAGGCAGCGGTGGCCTCATGGGGTGGTACGTGGCCGATCTCTCGATGGCAGCGGCTTCGACCATCTGCAGGCCCAGCGGGCTCGTCATTCCGCCGTCGTCGTCCAGCACGGGCGGGCACGACATGCTCCGTGTGTACGTCGTGGTGGACGCCTCGCGCGGGAGCGGCACGAGCACGGGGCGGCCCTCCCCGTTCCGCGCGCCCATGACGGCCACGAACCGGTCGTCCTCCACGTCGTAGAAGTTGGCGGTGCGCACCTCCTGCGCCAGCGCGCAGGCCCAGCAGAAGAGCCACTTGGCGCAGTCGCCCACGGCGGCGCTGCCGCAGCACCACCAGGCGGAGCGCCCGCCAGGGAGCTTGTAGCGCTTCCGCATCTGGGACCGCCAGAACCCGCCGTAGAGGAGGCCGCAGAAGCCCAGGAGAACGCCCACGGCCACCACCGTGTCTTTGATGTCGTCGTCGTGGAGGTTGAGCGCCGTCACGCTGAAGATGAGGAACGGCGCCACGCACAGCAGGATGAAGGTGAAGGCGTGCACGTACATGTTGCCGAACCCGAGGCGCTCCATGTTCCAGCCGAACACGCAGAAGGTGCACGTCGCCGACAGCGCGCACACCGTCCCGTCGTCGCAGCAGTCGAACAGCCCGCCGCTCCACTCCGGGCTGCTCACCACCACGCGGCGGTTGTATATCTTGATCTCGACGTCATCGTTCTCGGCACGGCGGCGGCTGCCGTCCTGCGCCGCCGCCGCATCAGCCTCGGCCGACGCCGACGCCTCCTCCGCGTCGGGCTCCTTCCGTCCAAGAGGGCTGTACGCGGTGTAGAGGCCGGCGATGACGGGGCACCCGTGCCGAGGCCGTAGCCGATGTTGAGCGCCCAGTCCGGGCGGTCGTCGCGCGCGTAGCTCCAGAACAGGGCGCAGCAGAAGTACTGGGCGAAGCAGGTGACGTGCAGCAGGACCACCACGACGAGCATGTGCGCCCGGTCGTGCGGGCGCGCGGCGCCGTCCTTGCAGTACACCTTTCTGATCTCCTGACGGTCGCCGGCATCGGGGCGCCACCGGAGGAGCAGCACCAGGTGGTGGAAGATCTTGGGGTGCTGGTACAGGCACATGATGGTGAAGAGCGCGTTGAGGATCTGGTTGATCACCTCCGTCCACTTCTTGCGCCGCTCGTCGTCGGGGATGGCGTCGTTGAGCATGCCCGTCATGAGCATGAAGAGCAGCAGCAGCCCGGCGGCCACGAAGACCAGCCAGATGATCATCGCGAAGTTCTCGGGCTTCTTGCTCCAGCTCACCGCGTAGGTCCACAGCTTGCCCCACTTGATCTTCCGCACGAACGGCACACGGAACCGCCGCCTCCGCCCGCCGTCGCCGTCGTCTGAGTCTGCCGACGCCTGGTCGTGGTGGCTGCTCCTCCGGCGGAGGCGGCCGACGAAGGTGGAGCGGAGGAACCAGTCCTTGGACGGGTGGGCGCGGAGGAAGTCCAGGAACCGCCGCTTGCGCCGGCTCCTGCTCAGCGCGCCCTGCTCCACCGACGGGATGTAGATGTCGATGGGGATGAAGTCGATCAGCCTCATTGTCCCCGACGGCGTGCCAGGCTCGCCGTCGTCGCCGACGACTTCGACGATCTCATGCCGCCCGTCGAAGCTGCCGTTCGTGTCCGGAGGCATCTCTGTTGAACTCCTCTGCCAGTGCCTCGAGATTTCAGAACGTGGATGTCGTATGCGCTATCTGCATTAGCAAAGAGTCATTCAGATACAAGTGAGTTGCTAAATCTGATTGATAATAAGTACAAAAAAATTGTTGATAGTCACACAGCAGCACAACTAAAATGACCAAGTCACTGATTGGACCTTGACTGATGACTGTTCCTTTGATCTTTCATTGCTGTAACAAGGATTAAGAAGCTGGGTCACAAGGTCAAACATGGTTGGCCACAGGGTCAACCAAAATGGTGGGGGAAGTTGGCCCATCGTAGCTACAGTACCTATCTGTGGTCCGACACGTGTACAGTTCTGCTTCAGACATGTAGCGCTGCAAAAAAACTTCATGGCTGCAACATGCAAGGGCCATAACCGTGGCATGACCCTGGAACTGGAAGGAATGCACTGCAATTTTCATTTACTGAGATAGTACAGACTAGGATGCAGTTCGGTAAACCGAATTTACAATTTTCAATGCCGGCTTGGACCACGGCGCATCGTGGCACACAGCGCAGGTTGCAAGTGCAACAGCCGTGGCCTGAAGCTCTGAACTCTGTTTGAAGGTACAAGGGACAACCTAACTGATGCATCAAGATTCAGGAAGCATCCACGGCTCTTCTAACCCGGCCCTTTCCCTAAGGTGCGATGGCTAAGCGTCGTCACTTGCAGCAAAGCTACCTTTATGAGCGTAAAACGTATTACTGTATTAGTACGTTTTTTCTCACTCCTTTCGGTTATAAAATGACGCTAAAGCAGCTTCGGTCTGCCACAAAAGAACGCATAGAATAGGTGTCTGAGTGAACAAGTGTGACCTAAAGTTCAACGATTTGGTTGCTGTCCATCCATGTTATTTAGCTAATGTCACCATGCTCACGGATCTCGGCTATCGTCGTCGTGGCCTCGTGGGCGGCTGAATCTACTAGGCGGGCGGCCTAGTGCTTTTGTTTGGCGAGCAATGGGGCATCACTATCGTAGTATCGCTAGAGGTACGGTGTCGAGTTAACAACATTCTGTGGAATCGCTTTTAAAAAAACGCAGGTGGAAAAAGAGCCTCGAAAGAAGAGGACAAAGCTGAAAAAACAGCGAAGGCACGTCGTTGCTGTGCCTCTGCCATTGCCGAAGACGTGCCCTGTGCGGCTCTGCTACTGGAAAACCAGGCGCACGGATTTGTTTGGAGTTTGGACAGGACTTTATGATTGAAATCATTGTCATTGAATGGAATGGTCTGACAGGGTTATGCTAGATTTGCTTGGTTCTCTACTACTTACTTATCATTAATTAATGTCTAATTTCAACCCGACTATCAAGCTGAAGATATGATAAGCAGGATATCTACCCACAATTATGGGAGGATTGCATACTTGGCTTACTGCATAATTATTATTCTATTTTTTATAGAATATTCTATATTTCAAGACGGGTTGAGTAGAAAAAACTAATTAGTGTCAAGGGGGTTTTATGGAATTTCCAAATACTCATAATCACTCGCGAGATCAAAAAGTCAAAAGAAGACATCAAAAGTTGCCAGCTATAACCTATAGCTGAAGGTGCGAAGAGAACTCAAACCATATCTCTAACAGCCCAGCAGAATTTCAGAGTTGGAGACTTGGAGCTGGATCAAAACGAGCAGGAAGAGAATCAGCACACACACCTGAGCTCAGCACCTCATCTCCGCGCCCTCGATCGTCGCCATGCCCGGACGAAGCTAGCCCTCAAACTCAAAGATCTTTTCTCTCTTCCTGGTATCCCAGTAGACTTTAGCAAAGCCGTCTTCCTTCTTGGCTCTCGGCGAAAGGCACCACCGCTGACTGTCTTTGGATCGTGGCTTATAAGCAGCAGCTTCTCGCGCCGGGTGGGATCGGATGCCGGTGAGGTCGACGGGCCGGGGCGCAGGCCGCAGTTATGCTCCCGTCCCGGCCGTGCCTCGCGGGGCGAGTCTCGTTTCTTGGCCGCAAGGGAGGTCGTCAGTCTCTCTTCGTGTTGAGACTTGTCAGTCTCTCTTCGTGTTGAGACTTGAGAGGGGAGCTTTGCTTGCCCGGGGGCGGGGGGAGTCAGGCAGTCAGCATTGGTGGGTGACAGGGAAACTGGAATGGAAAAGGGAAAAGAGCGGGCGAAACAGGGGAAGGCTCTTGAATCCCCGCGGTTCTGCGGAAGTTTCAGATCGGTGATCCGACGGCCAAGAACAGCTCGAGTGTTTTTTTTAGCGGCGCAACAGTTTTTTTTTTGATTAGGTACAAAAGATTTCTTGAATAAATTACTTAATGCCAGATTGCAAACTAAATGTTTATTTCCACAGAATTCCAAAACCAAACTAATGTTATGCCTATGCATGCTAACTGCCAGAGGAAAATAGAGATGGATGTGCATGCAGGAGGAAAGACATAATGGTGGTAGCTTATTAAATCTGTCAGAGAAATAGCCATGGATGCATTGATATCAGTATATCACTAGGATAGCTAGAATATCCAAAATCATAAGCATTGGAACTTAGTAAGTTAGTATCTACAACTAACAAAAAAACCATCTATTCTAAATTATAAGCTGCTTTAACTTTTTATTTATACATTTATTTTATATACATACACCGTATAGATATATTATTATATCTAGATACATAGCAAAACAAAAAAATTAAAACGATTTATAATTTAGAAAAAAGACAATACCTTTCTTGGTACTCAATTGGATTTTTAGAACGGATATGGTAAATGCCTCCTATTGATTAGTCGTTGTGTTAGCTGTAGAGAACCGATTTTTTTTTAAAAAAAAATACACAATATAGCGCACGCTCACAACACGTACTGACGTACGTATACTCGCTTCTAGGAACACACGTACGCAACCCCTATAAGATTATATAGATGCGCAAATGTATGTGTTTTTCCAAATACTGAACAAATGACGATAGTTTTCAGCTGAACAATACTTGTCTGAGACGGCATGTGCGACGTAATTGCCACCTAGGCGGGCGGCGGCCCTTCCTCGCCCGTCCTTCTCTCTCCTCCGCGCGGGCCCCGCACCGTCTTTTCAATTCGCTGCCGTACTCCTACAAAGATGGCGTCCGGGCGCCCGAATGCAAGGCTTGAGGGATGTTTGCAGTCCCGCGCTGCAGCCGTTGCGTAAACGGCAAAGCTTTTGCGTAAGCTTTGCCATCGCCCGGTGTAGACGGTCTAAGCATATCATATCGGCAGTGCAAACGATGATGTCACATACTCCTTGCCTAGACGGTGTCCCGCACCAAGACGGACACGCCCCGCCACCGAAAGCCCGGAGGTGACCGATGAGTATTGTGCGCGCGCCGCAAATGGGTCCTGCTAGCGCTAGGACGTCCTATGATAGGACGGTCCGCACTAGCAGCGGCCCGGCCCATTTCCCTCAGTATGCACTGTCCAAACTCCCGCACGCCCCCACCCACTCCCCTGCAGTGTCCACACACACACGTGCACTGTCCTCCTACGCAACCCACACATCCCACAGCGACCACGCCGAGAGCTCCTGCCCGCGCAGCATGCACGCACCGCGTCATCCACCTGCCCCCATCGTGGCAAACACAGACATGCCCCCCCCCCCCAACCCCCCCGAAACATCAGTAGCCCTCCACCTGAAACACCATGAAAAACACAAATGAAACAATAAGAATAATGAACCAAAGATTGCAACAATAGAAACAAATGATTGAATAAAAATGAAACAATAGATTTACATCAACTGAAACCCTAAGAACATGTTGTTGCAACAAAAACACAGAATGAAAAAACTGAAACAAAACAATTGCATCTACTGAAACAAACTACTGAAATAAACAGAAACAAAATAATTGCAACAACTAAAACAAAAAAGGGACTGAAAAAAAAAAAGAAAGAAAATGAACCAAAACAACTAAGTTTTTGAAGAAATTTGTGGAAGAAATCTGAAACGACATGAGTACCCCAATTGAAACAACACAAAAATCCTAAAAAAATAGTTTCAAAAAAAATCCTAAAAAAATTAGAAACAAGTCAAGTGCTGTTGAAATGAAAACGAAGATTCGGTTGAAACAACGAGCGGATCTGTGTTGAAATCACCGGAGAAACATTTCCGGAAACCCCTAAAACTCATGAAACATCACCTCACGATCTAATGAACCAAACAAAGAAAAACAAAAGAAACAAAAAAAAAACCTTCGTCGGAACCATAGCTAGTCGCCGGAAGGGAGGAAACCGAGAAGAAGGAGAGAGGAGGCGAGACCTACCCAGGCCGCTGGATCCACCGCCGCACACCGCACGGGTCCGCCGCCATGGCCGGATCCGGCTCCGCCGCGACCGCCATGGCTGGAACCCTAACTCATGCACCTCCCCTCCACACCGGAGATGGAGAAGACAGGAGGAGGGAGTCGCCGCCGGGAGCCACTGTCGTCTCCCTCGATTCCAGTGCCATGGAGGGCCCGCACCGGGAGGAAGGGAGAGAGGAAGCAATGGGGTAGCGCGATCAGCAGGCGCGCGCGGGGCGCATGCGAGGTGGATCTGACCAAATCCACCGTCGCGACTGCCGGATTTGGCGGATTCACGGCCGCCCCGCCGGATCTAGCGCTGACGTCATGCCGCCGGCGCGGGGCGCATGCGCGCGGAGCAGCAACAGAGCCCAAGCGCAGGCATATGCATGGCGGAGCGGCGGGAGGAGGGAGACGAGCGGTGGAGACGAGGGGGATGAGCGGTGGACGAAACGGATAAGAATGAGTGGAGAGGGAGTGCATGTGAGTGGAGTGAAAAACAGGCGGAGCGGACGAGGCGCGGGTGAACGGCGGGCGCGGTCTACTGGGCCGGCGCGGTCGAGTTGGGCCTCACCACGGCGTCCGATGGTTAGGACGTAAGATAAGTAGCATTACCGGCCGCAAATTGGTGCGGGTCATGGCTCAGCTCGTGGTCGTGGCAATGGGGGCGGGAGCGGTGTGGCCACCGGCCAAAAGCTGTCCACTATTTTTGCGGACCACGCGACGCGGGTGCGGGCGTGCCGCTCCGGTGCCGGCGGTGCGTGATGTGCTTGCAGCAACGCAAGCACGGAAGATGATGTCCCGCAAGGGAGTGCGAGCGGCGCTGTGATGCACGCGGTGCGTCATGCGTGGACGACTGGACGGTGCGTGTCCTAGCTACGTCGTCACTGTTTCCGTTTGTAGTCATTGCACCATCGTTTTCTTCTTCTTGATTTTTGATTTTTGCTAGGTTGTAAATTTATTAGATCAGCAAAAATGATTGAAGCGTTTGTTGAAATTCTTTTCCTTTTCACCGACAAATGTTATCACCGCTCACGCTAATCTCTTCACCGCTACCATAACCGCCTCGCTAATAATAGCATTTCCCTTCACCCCGCCCGCCCTCTCCATCGCGAAACCACACATGCGCGCATGGACGCCTACCTCCATAGCTCATGTGCCGAACCGCCACCCCCTCCCCGGCCCCGCCCCACTCCGCGACCGATGACGCGGTCATCCGAGGCCAAGGGCGCCGCCAACGCGGGGCCAAACTGCCGCGGACGCCGGCCGCGCACGCTGCCGGACTTCAGCCCCGCCCTGCTCTCCACGGCCGATGACGTGCTCAGATTGATGTCATGGCCGCCCCCTCGTCGATGCCCCGCCTCCCGTCTTCCTCGGCTGGACCAGCGTTGCGGCGGATGGATCGATGCCGTCGCCGACGCCCTCCCATCGACGCGCCGCCCCCTTCACCTCCCCCAGTTGGATCAGTGTTGAGGCGGAGCCGATTGACGCCGTCCCTGCCCTCTCGACGCTTTGCTATATTCACGTATGTGTTCATCTCCTGGCTCCTTTTCCCTCTTATGCATTCTGAAGACTAGGACCCCGAGTCCATGAATGGCGGCGGCGACCATGGCTGATCCATGGGGCTCTGGCTGCGGCTACAGCCATGGCGAGCGCACGCCGCCACGCCGTCGCTCCCTGTTCACCATTTTCGTGCAGGTAAGCCCTTCGATGAAATGCCCCTAAAGTGCTACGCAGAGGTGTCTACCTCGCAGCCTGAACGAGACGCGGGTGACGGAGGCAGAGGCAGTGTTGAGTTCACCATCTTCCTGGCCGAGTTTGAGGACGTGCGGCCACGCATTCCACATTTCCACGCCGCCTGCATCAAAACGCGCCTGCTTGGGGCTTGGCCACTCGCGTCGTTCTACGCCACTACTGTGGCATGCGGCTGCAAGACTGAAACGTCCCACACAACAAAGTAATACAATGATCTTCCATGCTTTTCTGTCATATTTTGAAATAAAGAACCATGCGTTTGTGTCCTGTTTTCAAATTGCAAATCTTATAGAGGCCTGAAATATAGTGAACTCATTCCCTTTTGCCTGATGAATTTAGTAAGTAGATGCCTGGAAAACAGTGAACTCAATCCCTTTTTGCCTGGTGAATTTAGTGAGGGTGGATTGAACGTGTGTCTCTGTGATTGGTGGTGGAATTGCTATTCTTTTTAATCACATAACCTACATGTTGCTTCTTATTTTACTGAGCTTAGAGCAACTCCAAGAGCCTACTAAAAAGTTAACGCCTAAAACTCTATATTGGGGCCTCTATCTAGTGGTTGTTCCTCTAAATTTAGTTTACTTCACAACAGCTTCCTAATATTTACATCCAAAAATAATCTCAACCCACCACGTCATTAGTTAGTTGAAATCCAAGGCTGGCCGCGTCTGCATGTTGATTTGGGGGGCGCCGAGAGATGAGGGGCGCATGCTGGTTTTTCCAGAGCCACTAAATCTTGGGGGTATTCTTGGGGAACCGTTGGAGCCATGTTTTACCGCTAATTATGCAAATACTATTTTTAGAGTGTTATTAGCCGTCTCTTGGAGTTGCTCTTACACGAATGTTTTGGGATACTAATTTTGTGTGATATATATTTCTTTTACAAACTGCATATACTTTCCCCCAAATTTTGTGTCATGTAGTATTGTAGTAACCCATGCATGTTGTTGTGTAGGAATCACGGAAAGGGCATAACAGAGGCGCGGAAGAAATACAGTGGGATGGTAGCAGCTGGGTACCTGCAGCTCTCTCTTCTTTTTACTTATGTCGAAAGTGAGTTGGAATAACCGTTTGTTGTCCATGCACCTACTCTAATAGAGTGCTCCCAGGTCTGCAATCGCATCAGGGCCATTGATTAGCTCAAGTGAGCCTGGTTTCTAAATGTCCATGAGACTAATTATCTTTTGTTGAATTGTCATATGAACCTGCTGTGCTGACAATCAAGTTGACTGCAAGCAGACCGTATCTAGCACTAGCAGTACCAGGAAATGCCTTTAGCTTTTCACTGGTGATTTGTTTTCTTTGCAATGCCGCGGGTTTATGTTCTTGTCGCTTGTTGGTGATGGGAAGAACATCTCTGCTCATACGTAACTCTCTGTTTGTCATGGAGATCAACATTAACAACAAGTTTACGGCTTCATGCAGAGCTGCAGGTGCACGTGTACTCAAATGAAAGCTCCTGTAGCTAAGTTACCTTCTTCACACATTTTGCATTTAATGCAACTCTAGATAAAAAAAATCAAGATTTCACACTTGCTGAAAATATTAATTATATGATTGTAATGGTAAATGGTCACTATTTCTACAGATTTATTTTTCAATTGTTAAGAATTTGCACTAGATAAGACCTTTTGTAGCAGGGTTTTCTTTTGCTATGCCATTATTTTGTCTTCAGAAATAGCATGCTCTATTCTTTTCTTGTGAATCTGTGATGATTAGTAAATAGCTCTATGGTGCTTGCTTTTGGCAACTGATATCTCCACAAAGTATCATGGACCTAGCAAACCCATGGAAGCATACTGAATAAAATACATATCGTGGTTGTTATTTGTAGATTTTTTAGTTGAATTACTCTTGGCATTCCTGAACAAGGAATTGTTTGTTTGTTGCAGCATGCTTTTCAAGATAATAAACCTGTGCAAGTGGGTAATACACACGGCATACATAACAAGGAAAGTAGGTTTTTTTTTCTTCAGATATCTAGGAAATTAGATCAATAATGCAAGTGTGAAAAAATTGACAATTTGTTTGGCTCCTAATCCTTCCACTAACCCGTTGTCAGGATTTGTTCAGACTACTGCTTAAACATTGAAGAAACGAAATGAACAGCCCTGCAGCTGTACATTTTCAGTGTGCCCTGCAGCCCATCGGTAATGATTTAGCAGTCCTATAGGTGTATTGATATCGTCCATATCATTATTTGGTCATTCCGAATGCAAAAGTTTTGCATCATCGTTGTATGAATAAACTATTGGTACATTCACTATGCGATTTTGCCTCCAATTCTATTGAAGTTACAACCGTATGGACCAAACCTTTTGTAATGGAATATAGACCTTTCCAAGTTTGCATCTCCGAATAACAATTTAATTGATGCAATCCAAATTAATCATAGCTGTAACTGTAACTCATTTTGTCTCAAAAAAGATGGGTTGCACTATTGAAGTGCGATAAATGGTCCTATTAATATTCATGGGAAGAAATAAGAAAGACAAGCAGAAAGTAATAGTTGGAGACCTGTAGTAAAATGTTATGTTACTGATCTTTCTATAACAAAGTGCACCTGAATTTTTCGCATCACTATTTTTTTTGGTCTGGCCTCTTTGAATGCAAGCAGCACACTTGTCAAATATCTGCTTTATCAATTGGACTTTATGATGTTCACAGGACAAACTAATTGTCTCTAAATTAAGACAGAGGAAGAAGAAGCCTGGAAGGAGGAGTCTGAAAGACGTGCTTTTGATCCTGAGACATGGTGTAGAACGTTAGATGAGAGCTGAAAGACATGCTTTTGATCCTGAGACATGGTGTAGAAAGTTAGATGAGCTGATTATGAAGACAACTCTTTTCAAACTTTCTAACTGAGAAGATGGATCGAATTGCCCAAATATGAATTTCTCACTGTGTGTTCAACACATTTTACATGATTTCATTTTTGTAGTATTTTGCTTGCTTTTCATTCCAGGGCATAAATATTGCTTTGATGATGCTTATTTTTAAATGACGATTGACAACAAATAGTTTATATATTTTGCTCCCGGTGCAACGCACGGGCATTTACCTAGTTATAGAAGAAAAACAAAAGCGGCTCTAATCCTAATCGAGATCGTCGGATGCCATGATTCTACCGTAGCATCTGCACACATGTACACAGAGCTCGCGTTTACTGCCATGCGGTTTCCAGTTACAGGCTTACAGCCCGGACGGACAGTTTTGCGCAGTGTGCTCCGAGCTCTTGAGCTCTACCCTTTCGACATCGTGCCCCTGAGTTGGCTCACGCTGAATAGTAGAGGGAGAGACACGGCCAACCAGGCCCCAGAACAAAGGTCAAACGCAACGCAGACCATGTGTATGTTCCAGATTTGTCCAGGGATGGCTAAGCGCGCGCCCACTCAACTTGACCAAGACAAAGGCCCTGTCACCTGGGTTGTACTTCCGCACCCGCACTGATGCCCCTAGAAGCAAGAAGCTGCTGCTTTTGTCAAAAGGTTCGACCTGTGACCGGCTGAATAGTGGGCAGTCCGCCGCCGCCCACCGCGGAGGAGGGACTTCCAGCGTCAGGCCAGCCAGTTACGAATTTCTGATGCCGCCGCTTGCTTCCATGTTCTGCCCACACCAATTGACCACTTCCCCCGCGGCTCCGCCTCCCCGGCCTTTGCTGCCAGCCCGGCCAAGTAATGGTCCCGACGACTTCGTGGTTGGTTTCCTCCTGTCCACTGTCCTGCCGCTAATTTTTCCTTCCGCGACGGCTACGTACGTCTGACCACAACGTTACCACGTCACCGTCATATAGAACCGTAGATTCCGGTTCGCTCTAATATAAAAGTGGCCATGTGTATACACTGTACGGCATATATATTTCTATATAGATACATATAGAATACTCACCATCATATAGCAAAATCCTCACATCACAGACCGTGGAGAATAGCATGCACCCCAAGCATTCATATTAGGTATTAGATAATTCATGTGTTCCAAGTTCCAACCAAGCCCTAACGAGTAAGAAGATGATGGATCTTCATCAAACTAAACAACCTATAACATTATGAAGAATCTTACTAGTGGTGAAGGGCTAAGCTTGCTGATTTAGTAGTATTATGTGAGAAAGAATAAATGAAATAAGCTAGAAATAAGACAAGAGAACATCGTCATTCTTTATTCGACACCGAAAGATAAAGTTTTCCTCATATATCATTGGTTGGTTTTGGTGTCCAATATGAAATTGTGGAGAAATTTCTTGGAGTTTGTGGTTTTCTTCTTGTCAAATGGTTGAGGGCTAGAAGAAAATAGCCTTAAGTATTGGGACCCATAACCTACGATTCATTTCGCCCTTTCCTCCTAAACCCTAGAAGGCCCACAACAGTATATGCCCGAATCGGACACACGGCGGTCCAGCTAGGACTTGAACTCAGGTGGATATGTTCCCCACAAGTAAGCGACCCCCAACCATTTGGTTAAGTATGAGGTGATTACATAGACGTGTTGTCATTAAAGTGACTTGACATGTACATAGTCTTGAATTATTAATTTAGACTAATCATAATAAATAACATGAACATCATTTTTAATTCCTCAGATCTGATAGTACAAGTTGTAGTACCCGAACGTACAACCAAACACACGCACGCACATATCCGACACACGTCAACATACACACACCAGTAAGGGTGTACGCTAGACCTAGAACTTTATACTACCATACATATACGCCTACAAGAAATTTACGAAGACCCAACTTCACTAGTGACAGGCGTGCCGTCTCCTGTTGTGGTCCATAGACACCCGAGGTCCTAAAAAATTGGGGAAACCCAAGTGAGAAACCAGTGTTGGGTGGGACTCAAACATTGACCGGTAGGAACCCACCAACCGGTCCGTGAGCGTGTCGCACGCCTCCTGAGCTGCGGAAAGAGCTCTAGCATGCAGTCCGTGCGAGAAGAAGGCATGTTGTCGCCGAACGCCTTGTGAAACCTTGCCGCAATCGTCGGGTCCGGAGTGTTGGTGACCTCGTTCGTCGGCCGGCCGGCCCACTTGTTAAGCAGTACCCGCTCAATATGGCAACGGGTACGTACCCGATGGGTACTGGCCACCCATACCCGTGCCCGCTAGGTCGAAACCTATTCCATCGGGTTACCCACGAAAGCTGATGGGTAAGGAATTCATTCCATACCCATACCCGACAGGTAATTCTTACCCGTCGGGTATTCCATACCCGACAATATACCCGAGTTCAATCTTGACATACAAAATATAACAACTTTTAGCAAGTTAAATATAACAACATCCAGCAAGTGTATGACTAAGGTTTCAAGATGGATCAACAATATATATACTAGGAGTGTTTGGGCCAGATTTCATGGGCTATATTATACTATATGGGCTACAATCACTTAGGTTGGTTATTTATTTTTGCGGGTATTTTTTACCCACGGGTATGCGGGTATGGGTACTGCTATTCCACACCCGTACCCGTCATACCCGATGGGTAAAGGATTTCTTCCAGTAACGTACCCACGGGTAGAAAACTCCTTCCACACCCGCCTCCTTAGCGGGTAAAACCCATCGGGTTCTCGGGTTTCGGGTACCCATTGCCATTTTGAGCACCCGCCGAGCCTGCATCTCCGGCCGCGGGTCGCGGTAGGCAGATTCCTTAAATTTCTAAAACAACATATTGTGTTTATTATATAGGAATTTCCGTAGCAACGGGAAAAAAAAACACCAGTTTCTAAAACAACATATTGTTTTTATTATATAGAAATTTCCGTAGCAACGGGCGAAAAAACACCAGTTTAGTCTAATTTTTAGCACCAACAACTAGTAACTAGCATAATGGTCCAAATATGGAGTTGATCCTAGTTCTCCTATATATGATCCACATAAAGAAACGATACATTGTGCCTACAAATTCTATCCTAAATTACACTCATGTATAAACTTTCGGCACTATCAACCCAGAAACTAGGATGGTTTTTTATATTCATCAATCAGGGGCGGCAACTAAGTAAATGGTGATGTTGTATTTGAATTAAATAAGGGGGGAGAGAGAGATAACGTGGAGGACATTGTTTCATAGATAAGAAACTATACCTGCACATCAAAACAAGATTGAAAGATAGTGGAAAGAGAATAAGTGTGATAGGATAAAAAAAATATTTGGATGAACTATTGATTGAAAACAGCATCAGCCGACTTATTAGCCGACTTATCAGACGAATAGCTTGATAGTGTAAGCATAGAAATGATTTGTGGTTTTAGCATTAGGACCGTCATAATCGGAGCGTCTAGCGTTTAGATGTAATATAGTGGCAGATAGATAAGCAATAAATTAAGCATGAAATCCTTAATAAAATGACGAATTAATAAGAAATTAACCCTCCCTAATTGAACACGCACCCTTACTACTTTCTTTTGAGTTTACATCGGTTCCATTGTTGCACGCTTTATGTGTAGCTTTCTACTGGTACTCACGTTTTTTTTTTCGAAAACGTGCGAAGCACGTGCCTCATTAAGAAGAAGAGAGTTTGGGTTACAAACCGGTCGTCCGTGGGCGAGTTGCCTAGGGCGAACCGGCAAACACACTTACACAAATCGCCGGCTGGATACGGCGCAGCTTAGAGGGTTGTGACTAATGCGTAAAGTAGTTTCGCTCTATGTTGCACGGTCGGCAGTCGTCTAGGCCACGTCGGCGGCGGACGCGAATACCGCCAGATGGCGGTAGCCAGCCGCAACCCAAGCGTCGGCCTCTTCTCTGATGCGGAGTAGAATGGCCGTGGTTGTTGAAACGATCCCATCAAACACCCTTCTGTTGCGTTCCTTCCAGAGTAGCCACGCAGTGAGCAGGACAAGGCTGTCGAAGCCACGGCGGTGGGTCTTTGGCAAAGCGGACCTGGTGTGCAGCCACCACTCCACGAGGACAGCGTCCGAGGGCGGAGGGCTAATCGGGAGCTGCAGTCGCTGAAGAAGTCGATACCAAACCTCTCTGGAGTAAGCGCAAGAGGCTAGTAGGTGGTCCGCGTGCTCAACCTCCTGATCACAGAGAGCGCAGGTGTCGTCGTCTTGTAGTCCATGGCGCCGGTACTCACGTTTTTTTGATCCTCAAAGGTTTTTTATAAGCTGCAAAGTAGATCCTCAAGATCTTTTTTTACCTATACCTAGCTGCATTTGTAATGGTGAACCTGTAGTCTTCCGGGCATGTGCGCGGGCTGCGCTTTCTTGTTCTTCAGGAACGCATCTGTCAGCACGGTCTTGGAGTGCACCGCCGCTCTGAGAACATCCATTGCCTTCAAGCATCCGTCCAAATTAAATATAGCGTTAGCAGACGAGACAAAAGATTAAAGTCGATGCATGGATATGTTTTTCCTTTCTCCACTAGAAAAAAACAAGAGAGATTAAAGTCGATCGATCTTCACCTCTTGGCGTCCGAAGTTGACGGTCCTCTCCTCAAGAGCGTCTAGGTCCTTGACGCCGAGGCTCTTCAGCAGCGCGACGCTGGATAAGTTGGTCGTGGGCGTCATTTTGAGGTCGTCCATGATGGTGTACTTGGCCATGTCCTTCATGAAGCCTCTGCTCCCCTGAGGCAGGCGGGGAGAGGGCAGCGAATGATTCGGTTCTGATGACGGTCCAAAGTTGCTGATGGTGTCGAACGGTGGCGCGACGAGCAGCGCGTTCCGGGCGGCTGTGCTCTGCATGTACGCTGGATCCATCTTCTCGGCGCTGGTGTACACGTTGCCGATGCTGCCGAGGGATCCAGGGAGCAGCAGCCTGTCGACGGCGCCTAGCGGCATGGCGACGAGGCCCAGGATGAAGTCCACGACGTCCTTGCCGGCCTCCGCGAAGAGCACGCGCTGGACTCCCGTGTTGATGAGCAGCTTCATGCTGCTAGAGGGAGCGAGCGGCATCGTGGCGGCGCGGGAGAAAAGGTGCGACTAGGTACAAGCTCTCACGCAGATCTAGGGCTCTCTAGCCTGTCAGTTTTTTTTTTTATATATATAAAGAGATGAGACGCCGTCTGTTTTCTCTTTCTTTCTCTTTTGGAATTGGAAAGAAAAACGATCGAGTCATTCAGTAAAAAAAAAACGATCGAGTCGGCGCGTGCCATACATCCCGTGTGTGCTGGTATAGGCCGATTCGTAACACGTTATCAGCAGCTTTACCGCTGGGTGAGTCGTTCTTGATCATTGGGTTTAGATCTATTTGTATTTTTCGTGGCTAATGACAAATTGATCTTCTTGTTTTCCGATTGGTCATGATGCACGGCTGATGCCTCCTGTTCGATCGAGCGTGGTCATCCGTCCTAAGTGAATCGACGCACGCATCCGCCATACAAGAAGCCGCGCACTGTACCGGACAATGCCGTGAAGATGCATCCATATGAGATGGATCACCTGAACATCTATCTGCGAAACACAGGCCACGATGAAACTCATATATATCTCGTTTGCCTTTCGATTGAATCAAAT
The DNA here is from genome assembly GCA_018135685.1 of Themeda triandra. Lineage (NCBI taxonomy): Eukaryota > Viridiplantae > Streptophyta > Magnoliopsida > Poales > Poaceae > Themeda > Themeda triandra. The sequence goes on from JAENPR010000345.1 coordinate 44,627, forward strand.
TAATCTATATTTGGATTCTGCTAATAATAGATTGATTTTTTTGACATGATGACTCGGCGTCTATGCGATCCCTGGCGTCCACCCATGCGCTCAGGGCTGGCGTTGGCCATCACCATCGCCGCCGCCGGTTGCTAGCCGAGCAACCGCATGGATCCGAATCTGCTAGCGGTGCAACTGATCCATCCCCTGACAAGAGAGAACCTTGGTCACCAGTGCCACCGCTCATGGTCATGGACTTAATTAGCCATGCAGACAGCGAGTTCGGAGGCATATACATCACCAGGTCGATCCGGCATTGAGCCATCGACCACGCGTCACCCACTACGACCTCGTCTTCGTCCGATCGGATGTGCCCACGCCCTCGACGTGGTGGAATCCTGCGCCTGGTTGTTTCCAGATCGTGTAAGTGGTTATTATTAATCTATTTGACAGATCGTAAATGGATTAGTCTTGTTTTATTGCTATTAATCAAGGACTGATCTATTGATCCACACGTTGATATTTTTTAATATTATGTGTGGGATGGCCTGATTTGTCGATCATGGGCGCTAACTGCACGAGGCAAGATGATGACCGATTGCCGTTGTCACGGGCGATGCTCGAGCAAATTCAACAACGAGCAAGCAAGGTCAAAGGACGGATCATCGTTCCTGCGGGCAAGTCATCGAGCAGGCAGGTCATGGCCTAGCCTATATGCCCTACGCGGCATGAATTTTACCACGACAACGAATGGGCCACGGTTTGTTGTTTTCGTCTATTGGCTATTAACTTTCTACTAGATTTATTATATTATAAATCCTGCAGATTTTAATATTTCTAGTAGATCATTTGAAGCGTAAAGACTATTTTTTTTATGACACCAGATGTGTTCTATTAGTATTTTTACCGGTACGCTCCATGGACCATGGTCAGTGATGCTCACATGCTAGCTTGTTAGATCTTTGCACGTCATTAGTTTTTGCAGTCATTGAACTGTGCTGTCGTGCAATTGTGCTTCAAATTTTACTACACAATCCTGTAGATATGCTAGTAGATTGTTTTTCCCCCTTGAGCAAGTACATGCTAGACATAATGTTGCTGGGTATGTCTGACTGAATTCTGAATAAAGATTTTTGTTAACATAGCCCGCGTTGGCCTAGAAGGCATACTGGTACTGGAACATACCGCTCGAAGTCAGACACAAAGCCGTTTCGGATTATGCTACCCGCATAAATATTGTTTGAGTGGCCATTCTGTACTTGCTCTCCACTAAGGTGGCGCAGCCTCATCGTCGCCTGATGCAGCAACACCAGGATCCCCCACAATGCTCACATCGTTGTTATATGCAATCAATGAATCATGGCGTGGCCATTATCATGCATACGAGTGGTACATGTGTAGACCGAGATGGTTGTACCATCATGCATTGCTAACCACCAGAAGTGGAAGCAGGAGTTGTCACACACCTGTTGATATACAACACTAAACATGTTTTTAACTTGTCTGGTGTATTTAAATGGCCCTGTTGGTTTATCTATTTTTTATGGCAATATCTTATATATGTTTTTTTTAATAACATTGTTTAGACCTCATGGAAGTTTATATTGGCTTTCCTTGCATTGCTTGGATGTGAATATTATATGGGATAGTAATCCCGAAGTATTACTAAGGTTAATATAAATAACCTGGAAAAACAAATGCTTGGAAATTTTGGGAACTAAATGAAACATATGGCTATTATACATTTTCTTTGCCTCTCTCTAGCGCTCCCTTTAATGCTTTGGTTTATTTACCCGAAGTTACCTGAAGAAAAACCATTGCATGAAATTTGTTGGTAATATTGGATATCTGATTTTGGGATTATTTGCATATTTCCTCGAAGAGAAAGCCAAACAAGATATTGTAGGCTTGTAATATTAACCTAGTCAACACAAGATCTGAAGTCAACATGTGTTGCCCTTGCCTCTCTACTGCATAACGAGATTAGGTATCATCCTAATTGAGTTCTTGGTTTTCACACAATTATTTTTGTGACTTTAAGCTAATAGATAATACATCCCCCTTGGCAACATGAAGTTGCTATACAAATATATAAAAAAAAGATTAATATTCTGAGAATTTTTTCCCTAGTTAGTGCGAAAGCACGATACCTCTTCCTGAAGAAGAACATCGTTTGCCCTTTCTTGGACTAGTGAAGCCCTGCAGTGCATATAAGAACTCAGAATTATAGATACTCATAGTCGCTGAAATGACACTGGAAATGCGGGAAACTATTGTATTGTCTAAGTCCAATAATATAGGTAGAATTATTACTCTATGCAACAATATACTGGCTAGTAGCCCTGTATATATCACACCTCATATAATTTATTGAGTTCTACCTGCAAACTAGCAGAAGATGGTAAGCGGGCAAGAAATATAAATCCCATGCTACAACAAAGCTAGAAGTATGTATACCTTTTACATGTAACTTTGAATATTGCGCTATCAATTGAGAGTCTATCCCAGAAGGATATTGATCATCGTTGCTCTTGCCAAGCAATTTTCTCTTTGTCTAAGTCAATGAAAATAATATTTTCCAGCTAAATGAAATTCTTGGTCTCATCTGTTCTATCTGAAAGCTTCCCTTTATGCTAAACAATGAATTGATTCAAGTCATGCTTTGCATAGAACATGAAATATGTTGCAATTAAATATAATGACTCATTTTTTCTCTATGGTATGAGTAATTGGGTCAAATTTGGGCAATAAACAAAAGAGCTGGACTATGAATAACTCTGCATCCAATTTTTATGCTGGGCAACCATGGCTAAATGTCATACTCTTGCTATTATCTTTGTGCACACCTAATTTTAACGCGCCTGAAAGCGCCATGCCATCATTAATTGTCCTTTATCATGCATATGACCTTGAAGATCAATAGATGTAATGGACATATTGATTGTCAATTATATACAACAACTGGTGAGCATTAGCCCCTGAAGAATTGATATGGCTAAATTACGAGTTACATTAGTAACTAAAGGTGTTAAATCTAGAAGACTGCAGATGTATTTGTTTGAAGCAAGAACTTGCAGAGCAATAGTTTATAATTAACCAGAAGTTATGGGCTCAACAAGAAGTTGAGGATATATAGTCCTCCTGTAGAAGGAAATACATGCGGTATTCATGCAACTGCATTAATAAAGTCCGAGCTCACTGCATATATAAAAATAGTAATATATATACCCCCAGGTAAAGTGCATAATATTTCCCAAATGAAAACACCACTCAAGCATACATATACATCACTGGAAGTTGGTGAATGGGTACTTTTAGTATGCTATTAAATATCTCAGCATTAGGGGGAGATGATGCCCATTTTGTGAAATGCCTTGATATTTATGAATTAAAACGCACGAAACTAAACTAGTTGTTTAGTTATACTCCTCTATTGTATAGTATGGAGTTATGCCAGATAACTATTTGTATTGATGAGGAGCAACTAGATTGGTTAAAGTCCAAATGAATGCTTCTACCTGATGTAGATGTGGATATACCCAGGATTAATTTTATATCCATTTGACTTTGGCATTTTGATCAAATATGTGGGGACGCCTGCAAATAAGATCTAATAGCATAAGTCACAAGCATATGCTTATGAAGCAATCTCACGTTGTATGTGATAAAACTCCTCTCAAACTCCCGTAGAGAAATCACCCTTTGGTGAGTTACCTCATGATGAGGTTCATCCTGGAGATGAAATCCTAGCAATGCGCGCATACTACAAAGCTAGGACTACGGAACAATAATGGATCTATCGTTTTTGGGAAATAACGAAGATCAATATCAAGTCGGAAAAAAATGTGTCGACACTCATTTACCTCTACAATTGCTAGATGTGTCTCTTTTGTGAGAACCCGCATCCGGAATAAAGTCCATGGCAAGAGTGCTTGAAGCTCGCATATCGGGTCAAATGAAATATGCAATTGAGGTTGAGCCAAAAATCGCTAAGTGAATATCCTAAACTTGATGTTCGGATAATTATGGGTCATTATTGAAATAATGGGTGGTGAAAAGCGATGGTTCAAAAGGTGCGAATAGAGACCGGTTCCGACATAAGTTTTATAAAATATGTTTATTTGTATAATAATCGGCTAATGGCATGAATTAAATATGCGGTTATGGGATTATGAAAATCCATGAAGAGCAACATCAAAAATCTCATACCAATTTTATCTTTTGGAGAATGATCTCCCTATAAAATAACAACTCCCCGAAGGATTTTCCTAGAAGGAAGATATAGTTATGTCTAAATGCACCAAAGTGAATTCCTTGTAAGGAAGACCCATGTAAAACCCGAGAGATATGAATGAAAAGAGGATATAAAATTAATAAAAGTATACCATATAAGCACATGTGCAGTCCATGAGCTTTTCCTATGGGGGTGTGTGTGTGTGTGTGTGTGTGTGTGTGTGTGTGTGTGTGTCTATATATATATATATATATCGAAGTGAAATCGATGACACCGGTGGTAGCTGCCCACCGACGGGTGGTAGCTGCCCATTCACCCGATACCTGACACGTGTCTCGCCGAGCGGCTGGATTTGCTTTCCAAATCGGGGTAGCTAGGACATGGTGGAAAGCGTGTCTCGTCTCTTATGGTATGGTGGACCACCGAATGCTGCAATCAGGGGTATGGAATGACGTTTGCGAATGGTCCCTTCATCGTCCTCGTTGTCGGCGTGTTGCATACGCGTCAATTATTTTCTGGGCCTGGTATAGATTATTTTTTCTTGTGCTTTGAGATTAGCCGGCCCATCGTGCAATATTTCACGAAACAAGAAAACTGCTATGGGCCTCCGGCATTGTGGCCCATAAACACAGCGGACGTTATGTGCAAACTAGCGTGCTGGTAGACCGGTAGTTAGCAATGTCACTTTCATTTTCTTTTGAATACGAGCAACTATGAAATGGACACCGGTTTCTATGCGTTTTGGAGCACAGGCAGCAGAAGTTCCAGCGAACATTACTGATCAGGGGAATGGTCGCATTTCGCATAAGCAATGTTTTGCGGTCGCAGCGGTACAACTTATGTCGATGTCGGTGTGCCGCAACGTATTGCAGCTGCACATATTTAGGAGGAACGGATCCGAATTCGATACAGTTCAAGCAGTACAGAGTTTTAAAAGACTGGATCGTTACAATAGTCAACAAACAAAATAGCAAAAAAACTAGAAACTACTTGTCTCTTTGATGGCTTCCCAATAAAACCAGTTTACAGAACCGAATTAAAGAGTGCATCGTCACCATTGTTGTTTGTTGATGTAGGTGATGCTCTGTTCTCGGAAAGCCACCATGGTTTCCAGCTTTTCACCCAGCTTCTTAGCAAATTTAACCCTTTCTGCAAATTCAGAGATTACAAGCGTTTCCGACAACTCGTTGAGACCGCAAACCATAGTCTTCAAGGTCCCCAGCAAACCTTCCCATTCGTTGTCGGTTTTAGAAACCAACTCATCGAACGAGACGATCCTTCTGATGAATATCTTCGCCTCATAGTAATACTGGAACCCAAAATCAAACACCTCCAGATCCATTAGCCGCTCGAGCATGCCAAGGGCTTCGCCTGCTGCGTGACATTCGGCTGCACACGGTGAATCTGATGGTGCACTTTCAACTGTTATTCTCCCATCCGGCTCTTTACCATTACACTCCCCCACATTCAGCTTGCATTTGCCTATGAAATGACCATCTTTAGTGAGTTTGGAACTGTAATGTGGTGGTGGTAGTCCCATGATCTTCAAACAATCCTGAAGGAACTGTTTTTCAGGTACCTAAAACACAATCGTCGAGTTCTGCAATGAGAAAAATGCGCAAGGTGTTAGTCCAGATATCACAATACTAATAGCAAAACATAATTTGTGAATGCTATGAATGATCTAGCAGATGGTGCGGACAACGAACCTTTCCTTCATGACAAGGGTCGGTTAGGCTTGCAACCACAAGGCAGGACTCCAAACACTGTGACAGCTTCGCGACTTCCTGTTTCACATGGCAGATGTTTTCCCGAGTCTTTTTTTCCAACTCACTAAGTATTTCCAAACTAGCGACACATGATCGCGTTTGCTTTCTAGTTTCCTTCGCCAGGAACGAACCCAACAAAGCTATAGCCATCTCGAAATTATCCATGTAGTCTTCGAAATCCTTTATGGCGTCCTGTTTACCAGGAAGCCACTTCTTCAGGTCGCCAGCCAACTGGAACATCCTTGACAGGCTGTTGTCCTTGATGTGTATGCCATGTGTCTCATCTAGATAGTTTATGACTTCAAGCGCTGCGTCGTTTTCTGCATACAGTAGATTAGCATGTTCACCCACACAACTTTTCAGAATTTTTTGCTTGCCAGGTTTGACTGGGAAGGGTAGCTCCCTCCCGTCGAACAAAATCTCCACCCTGTTTGTGCCCCCAGGGAGCCTTTCAGTTTTGATGATATGCTCAGGTGCCCCAATTTCTCGGCCGAGCTTCGTCAGGTATGGCAACATGCTGATAAGTACAAACACGCCTTTTTCCTACAAAAATGACACGCAAGTATTCGGACGACGTCATTACACAGTTATAACAGAGTAACCATGTAGTACGCGCGTTAGATTAGACGGGCAAAGCATTAGCAAAAAGCTTCGAATGTGGCAGTGAAATAGTATCCCCGAGAAAACGGTAAATCTATTTTTATGTGACCAATAAGACGACCAGCTGAATTGCTTAAGAAGCAATGTTACTAACGGAAACGTTGGACCTAATTATCGTGACGGGGCACAGAAAGGAAAGTTCCGACAATGTGCCGTCTAAAACCTAAAAGATCTGGATATTTGCTTTAGCAACGAAGTAAATCGGAAGCAGTTTGTGAGGGAGCGCTCACCTTGACTGCTTGGGACGGTTGAGCTTGTTGAAAACTGGATTGCACATTTGCGGCCCCCTCGGCCACTACCATGCCTCCGCCAGCATCCCCCAAGTCCGCGGCGGATGGAAGCAGGTGCTCAGATACGAGTGATGGACCGGGTGTTCCTCCGACGCCGAGCAGGTAATGCGTGACGGCACGGTTCCCCGGTAGCGGTGAGCTCGGCTCTCGCTTCATTTGCCCGAAAAGGGCGGCGGATTCGAGCGCCGCCGGCGGAATGCGATTTGGGCGGCGGAAGCAAGATTGGGAGGATAGCAGGGGCAATGGTAGGGCGCGTGGTCAGGGTGTGGGGACTGGGGAGACAACGGCTTCAATACCTTCCAATGGGTGCGTTGTTTTGTTGGGCTCAGGCGACAAATGGGCCCAGAAACGCACGGCCTGCTAGAATGTTGTTCTTTAGGGCATCATTTTTACGTTGCGCCCACCACATTTTTTTGTGGTCACGTGCGTATAATTTCCTAACATAACTATACGGCTTACAACTTTAAGAAAAAGGCAGGTGATATGTTTTCTTTATTTGAAATGCAAATAACAAAATAATTTATTTCGTGTTAGGAAACCAACGTGGCAATCTGCAAAATTGGGACTTCGGCAGGGGACCATCATATCGCATGACGAGGGGCCCATGGTGCCTTTTTTGTTTTTTTTTTTGAAACAGGATGGGTTTACAACTCCAAAGAAGGAGAACTATGAAATAAAAAACTAGACAAATGAAATAAGTACAAATACACAAGGGCTTGTAGCCGTAAAACCATGTTGGGGTGGATAACATGTGCAAAAACTTCTTTATGCGAAGGGGCTTCTAGCCATAAAGGCATTTGAAACGAAGGGTGAGGATGGTGAATACCAGAAATGAGAAGGAAAATGGTTAATTCCCCGAAAATACGACAAAACATCATTTGTTTGAAGAAGATGTAGATTTTGGATTGTTGCGGATAAAGTTAAGAATTGCTGAAAATTTTATCATTTCTCGAGGACCAAATTGCCCAAAGACACAAAAGTTATAATAATTTCCATAGAAAACAACCGAGGAATTTGAGATTTAATACTTTCTATAATAAAGAAAGTGTCCGTTGAGTTTGGCACAATAACACGAATAGCCCACCGGGAAGCCGGGGAGAAAGGACAACTAAAGAAAAGATGAGAGAGATCCTCATCTACGTCAAGATGACAAAGGACACATTTATAAGAGGGTGAGGACATGTTTTTTCTGTGAAGAAGTGCTCTAGTATTAAGCATATCTTTAAGGAGCAGCCAAAAGAAGAGCTTTCTTTTATTTTGGCAAGCTGAATTCCAGAGCCATTTGAAGGCGGGATGAGGAAAATGATGGCCTGTGAGGTGGAGATAAACCCTACGAGAGGAGAAAAGACTATTACCCCAAAAATATGTCCATTTATCTGGTTCTTCAGAAATGTTGATATGCTTCTTGAGTGAGGGGTAGATGGAAGAGGGAATGAAATTCTGGAGTAAGGGCAGCCGAAGCTACAGAGATTCTATTATTTTTTGAAAAGGAGAAGAGTTCAGGATATTGCTGACTAATAGAATTGTTGTTCCAAGGATCAAACCAGAGAAGACAGGTAGATCCATCCCTGATGTTAACTGTGGCCAAATATTGACTGTAAGGTGGATGAAGTAGTTTGTGCGCGCACTATTATATACTTTTTTTTATTCTTACAATAATTTTTAATGTAAAACATCTTTAGTTTTTATATGATTTCGTCGTTTTCAAACTAGATTATAGTGTCTTGCATAGGCATCATTTTTGTGTACAGGGAACCAATGAAACTAATCGATTGTGGCGTCCGTGTGATAGTATTTCTCGTGACGGTTACGTTAAACTGAATACGATGCAAATATTTTGAACCTAACATAGAATACATGTTGCACTGACATCTGATAGTACTGCAGTTAAAAAGACAGGATATAGCGACGGTTACAGTGCTGGCGCGGCCAAGCCTATAGTCGGCACGGGGCTCATCGCTTGTGCATCCTCCGGCGACGCCTAAGCCCCCATATTTTGTTTCGTAGCAGCCGAAGGCGTGGCATCGTACGCGGGACCCAGGTGCATACTGGGCGTCTTTGTGCAGCTCGTGGATGCTGCGAGTTGCACTCCGAAGAGCACCGTGGCGCAGTCTCCAGCGGGGCCGATGTTGCTGTGATCAACGGCCATTGCGAGTCTTCCAAATGCGCTTTGTTGTGCTTTAGGCAGGGGATCCGTTAAGAAGGTGCTTGAGGTAGTTGTTGTGGCGCTGGCGGCGGTGTACTTGGACACCAAAGGCGCGGCAGCTTGTAGGGGGTTGCCATGCGTTGCCGTGCACGGCGGTGGATGTTCATTACCGTGGCGCGCGTTGCTCTTGGCGCCGCTGATGACGTCGTCATACAACTTGCGTGTGTGCACCAGTTCTTCCATCAACGCCTTGTTGCTGCGCCTCAGACGCTTGTTCTCTTCCAGCAACACAGCGGCAGAGGGCTCGACGCTGCCGATGCTGCCATATGTCGACGCAAATGCTAGCCGGCCTTGGACCAGCAGGGCTGATGTTGCCGTCGGTGGCGGTTGCTTGTAGCTCGGTTGCGTCGCGAACGCTGTACCGACGCTTAGCTTCACGGCGGCCGCCGGCGAAGTCAGCCCGGAGTTGGTGCTTTGGTGATAACCGTGCGCGCCGCCTGTCCCAAACAGATGGGAGTGCTGGCTCGTGGCAGGCAGAGGTGGTGGCGAGGCCGGCGCGGTAGACGTGTCCAGCTTGCCACGGCGAATCCGGCACAGTAGTTTCTTTTCACCCCTGCGGAAGAAATCATGGGCAAACTCCCATCGTTCGGGAACAAGCTTCCGGAAGCCCTGTGATGCGTTTCACCAATGATTGGAATGAACAAAATCATTAGTCCATCTGTCATAGAAAAAAATAATAAGGTCGACCGACGAAATGCCACTGGTGGTGTTCAAACTTACGTAGGAGTTGAGCTGGCGGACGAATGAGTTTAGGTTGCTGTGCCTGAAGTAGCTGGGGAGGATGTCGCGCGCGAACGAGGTGGGTTGCCACACGACGATGCTTGGGATGGCGCGGTCGCCCCATGACACGATGTGGTCCGTGAGAGGGTCGTCCACCAACTGGTATGTCTTGGTCAGGAAGGGGGCCGGCACCTCCTTCTTGCCCCCCCACGACCCGACGCCACAGAGTCGCCTTCCCAGTTCCGTCGACGATCCATATTTGCCCTCCTCCCCTTTGAAGCCCTGCCGAGGACGACGCTTCGACGAGTGGTTGCTGGATTTCTAACTTCAGAAGTTTGATGCATGATACTTAATGAGTGAGTGGAACCGGAGAATGGTCGGCTATTTAAACGATGCGCGCCGGCAGTAGGCTGGTATATGCGATGGCTAGTGGGCCTACTCTTAGTACGGATCACCACACAGATTCAACCGTGGAGATTCCATACTGATGTTCAGTATAAACTGTAGCGGGGACCCCGCGTGGTTTTCTGATTCTGACTGGCCACGGTGTGCGGGCCAGCATCCATGCGCCGGATCGTTGCCCCGGTAGGAGATGGTGCCCACGTGAACGGGGACGATGATGAAGGTCAAGTTAAGAATGCACTGTAGAGCGGCGACGGGCACGTGTTCTGAAGCAAGGCCTGTCCGATGCGCCGTTACCGCCCTGCCAATTTTGCTCGTCGTGGAGCGAAAGATTTCTTCACAAAACGACGCGCTCCAAAAACTTGTACGAAGATACGTGTATAGTCCCCTCCTATATTTTGGTTCATCTCGTGCTCATACTAGGCACCGGACCGCTCCCCGGACAACCAGATAACCCGGTAGTATAACGTGTACTGATCTTTAGAAATAGGACGTGGTGGATGATTAGTTGGCAGGCCAGCCCTACATATCCTTCTATTCAATAGTCCATAGTAAAGTCGTTATGTAATGAAACGATTTGTTTGGGATGGAGTTCGTTATCCCATCAAGTACGTGACACTCATCCACCGTGCGGTCCTTCCATGCAGTACGACGTGGCGTTCGCAAAACTTTTTTTGTTGTAGGTCATTTCTTTATTACACATAAGCAGCACAAGCATAGGTTAAACAACTGTTACTGCATTTTATAGTTGCTTCAATGGTTCTACCAACTTAAGCCTTACTTTTAATTGTAATACCATGTAAGAAAAGTCGTTACAGTTAGATAAAAATCGTTCTATGATGGACAAATCGTAATATATCAGATGTAGAATAATAATAACATATCATAAGAAAGCAGGTCAGAAATGACACTAGGAAGGTGCAAAACGTTATACAATAGGAAGTAAAAAACGATTATATACGGGACCACCGCATGTCAAACTAATGGTTGTTGTCGCATGACTAGTTGACAACGGGACCTCTTAGGTTGGACATAAACCTGTCATAGACATAGGGTGTGCACGTGAACTAGAGCGGATGCTAACCCCGACATTGGCAATGAGATGCTATTATAGCCTACGACATCGGAAAAACCCAACGGATCCGTGATAGGTTAATGAAACGGTGGGGCTGCCGCACTTTCAAGTATGAGACCTACTCGTAATTGCTGGATCTTAGGTTACAATGTAATTGTGGGTTTCATCCACTAAAAGGTACCTATATACTATATGATGATGAGGGTCGACAATCCCGACAAGTACCCTGCAATATATCTGTGACTCGTGATGCTGGTGGTTATCACTGTCGATTCGTGACATTGCGGGGACGTACAAAAATCATTCATTTAGATCCATGTGAATGTGTAACTCTTCCTACTGAACCGTATGGTATGATATAAATTTGACCGATAAAGGCTAGGTGATCGCACACCAATGCACTTTGAAAAATATACATGCACCCCAGAAAACGACGGTACGACGATGGTGTGCTCCAAACGTCGTGTTGAGGTAATACATAATTCGCATATTATGCGCCTCTAACAAATACTACATAGCTTAACTGCTCCAAAAGTCGCAGCTAAATAGTTGTTTAGTACAAGGTTAACAAAACTTGGCAGTAGGGGCAAACAAGCCCCTGGGACCTACTACTTGACAGAGACTTGGTAAGTTAATAATAACCCCAACATTGGCAATGAGATGCTATTATAGCCTACGACGTCAGAAAAGTCCAATGATTCCGCGATAGGTTAATGAAATGGTGAAATACCGACTGCCACACTTTCAAGTATGAGACCTAGTCGTAATTGCTGGATCTTAGGATACAATATAACTGTGGGTTTCCACCACTAAAAGGTACCAATATACTCTATGATGATGAGGGTCGACAGTCTTGACAAGTACCCTGCAATATATCTGTGACTCGTGATGTTGGTGGTTATCACTGTCGATTCGTAACATTGTGGGGACGTACATATACATTCATTTAGATCCACGTGAATGTGTAACTCTTCCTACTGAACCGTATTGTATGATATAAATTTGACCGACGAAGACTAGGTCATCGCACACCGCTGCACTTTGAAATTATACATGCAACCCCGAAGAAGACGGTACCACGATGGTGTGGTGCAAAGTGTCGTGTCGAGCTAATACATAATTCCACATATTATGCGTCTCTAACAAATACTACATGGCTTAACTGCTCCAAAAGTCGAAGCTAAAGAGTTGTGTAGTTCAAGGTGAACAAATTTTGGCACTAGGGGCAAACGAGCCCCTGGGACTGTAGGGTTTTGCCGGCAAAGGAAAAAAACTCGTCTGACAATCCATGTGTCTTGGGAATATCACGGATAGGTCACTTTGAAATACATTTTGTTTACTTGAAATAAATGAACAAACGCGCCAAGGAGATTATGCATTTTTCGTTGAGAAATGTGTCTGTCAAGCACTGAGTTTGTTGGTGGGTAGCACGAATAGGGCATGCTCCATGTCTATGAGGGTTCGCCGACTTGCATGCCTTCAGATAATCCCTACCCACTTCTTTGGTTATGGACACTGTTCACCGGCTGTCTGACGACGTATCCTACAAAATACATGCAAAGTTGTAGGTACGGTGTTAAGAAGATAGTATACAATCTTCGTTGCTTTCGTCGTAAGGTAATTTGTATTACATTTCGTGCGGTTCTAGGGCTTCGATTTCATTTCTCTTATTTCCACACCACCCCGCGGTCGACAAAATGCGTGAAGTCCTTTACACGTGTTGATTGCAAGTATGGACGACGCACTGAAGTGTGTAGTCCTGGGCGATGCCGCGTGTCCTGATGCATGAAAAAAATGTAGTGCTTTTTTTGGCAGCATATACAGAAGCCGGCGCAGTGGGTTCGTTGTTGATGTCAGACAAGCATTGTCGTTATGTGAGCCGTTCATGGCCTGGGCAACTCATAGTACGTATGGCCTGGGCAAGCTCTACAAGACCAAAAACAAGTTGACGTCCTATATATATAGATGCAGCCTCTGTGTCGTGATGGGGGCAACACAACAAAAGAACTCATCTTGACGAACTAGGATTGTGTTGCGTGGAGTGCCGCCGCACCATGCATGGGTTAGCTTCCGCATTATCGGCTCTAGCGGCTTTTAGTTTCACATCTGCATCCTTCATTTCACCATTTGTTGCACTTGGTATTGCTACTGGCATTTCCTCTCTGTTCATCTCTCTTTACTACTGGCGGCGTATGTGCGGCCCTGCCAATACTGAAGCGACGATACATACTCGTGGCGCTTGGTGTGGTCAGCTTCATGAGTTCTACTACATTGTGCTCCGTGATCTTGCGCGAAGATGCCGGGGCTCATGTTCGTGTTTCCCGGGTGCAAGGATTCTTCATTGTTCAGCTCGTTGCAGTCTTCGTCGGCATTGGAATCTCAGCGTCGGCCGCGAAGCAAGCCCGGGACTCATCGCTGGAAGTTTAGGTTTTTTTTTGTTTGCTTTATAGCTTATGTAACGGAAGGAAAAAAATGTTGTGTCCGCTGCTGTCATATTTGTGTTTCTGTGAGTTGTACGATGTACAAGTGTAACGTCAGAACTGTCCCCCTGTCGTTAGCGGATGGGGTGCACCAACTGTGTTTTTAAAAAAATGTGTCGCTGTTTATTAATCCGAGAAATGTGACGTATATATGTCTAGACCGTCCGATCAAAAACTGGTGCAAGTCACGATGACACACTCTTGTTGTATTTTTGTGGCATGGTACGAGGACTACTGGTGTGGACGTTGTGCTCTTCAAGCTGAGTTTTTTTCTTTGCATCCTCTAATAAACAAGGTGCTAGCAAATAAAATGAGACGATCCTTTTAATCAAAAGCAGTCATGCAGGATGCGTTGTCGGTCCAAACGGATGGGGTACATGTGGGCGGTCCAAGAGGCGGTACAATTGTCGTTTTGTATGCTGAACTAGATGGGGTGCACCACGATGGTTGCATGGTATTGTGCGTACTTTTGTCGTCTATTGCATGCCCCTTTGGTTAAAAAGTATTAATTTTGGCGGCACATGTGATGAGCCCCAGCGCGCGGGGACGTGCTAGATGCTTATGTGAAAAGGGACATTGGTGTTGCATGGACTTGGGTGTGCCATGTGTTTCGTGGGCTGGCTGTATAAAGCTCATACTCATTGGGATACTACGAACCAGCGCCTGTTAACCCTTGCAGCTTCATAAAATTTCGAAGCTTGAAGCTCCGAGCACCCACTGGTTACATAGGCTGTGTGATCGCTTGTTGCGAAATGGGCGATGAACATGAGCAGCCCAGGTGTGTATTTTTTTTGTGCATTTTTGATAAACAATTAGGAAACCCGACTTCTACCGGGTCTATTTGACTTGTGATATTTGTTTTGCTACCGATCTCAGGGGTGTCCGTTTGCCAGAGGTATGGAACTACGGTGCCGTGGAACGCGCGATCAGGGAAGCTGGAGATAGACCTGGGCAGCGAATTTTTAAACCTGAGGTTGGGATGGAGCTCAGCTCTACCCAAGAGGGGTACGAGTACTATAACATGTATTCGTGGGAATGCGGTTTTGGGATTCGTTATGGATGGAGCCGTGACAACAAGGATGGAAAACGCACCAAACAAGACATTGTGTGCGCGTGCCAGGTATTTTTAGACACAATATTCCGCCTTTTGGATCGGTTAGGAGGCAGTTCAAAGTTGTCCCTAGTGCTCAAGTAGTAATCTTTTTTGTTTTTATGTAGGGCAACGATGTGACAGACGGTTCCCGCACCATTAGGACAGGATGCCTGGCTATGATTAGGCTTCTTAGGAATGAAAATGATGGGTGGTATGTAAACTAGGTTCGTAGAAGAGCACAACCATCCTTTGTCGGAGTCCGTAGGAGAGCGTAGACAATGGAATTCACATAACAGGATAGATGCACCAACTAGGGAGCTGGTCCGGAATCTTAGAAGCAACAATGTTCAAATTTCACGTGTGTGCTCGATAGTCGGTACAGTACATGGGGCGGGCGACTATGTGCCTTTCCGTAGGCAGTCCATCCGGGCATTGTGCGGCAGGCTAGCTCAGGAATCTATAGAAGGGGATATGGAGAAGACAATTTGTCTTTTCGCAGAGATGAAGAAGAGTGACCCAGGTTTATTGGTGCATGTTGATTTGGATGATGATAGGAGGGTTAGATCTTTATTGTGGTGCCACGGTGATGGTCGTGAGAAATACCGTGCTTTCGGCGACGTAGTAACGTTCGACACGACTTATAGAACAAACCTATACAACCTGCCCTTCGGTTTGTTCGTGGGAGTGAACAACCATTTCCAGACCGTAGTTTTTGGCGCAGTGTTGCTTACAGAAGAGACGACGGCGGCGTTTCAATGGGCTTTCAGGACATTTGTTGGAGCGGTCGGTGCAGCACCATCGACAATCCTAACAGGTGCGACAAGATGTGTGTTTGAGTTTTTATTCCGTGCTTGGTTTATAGTTTTATTGCATTTATTTATTCCGCAGATCAATGTCAATCTATGAGGGCAGCTATATCAACTGAATTGCCAACAACGCGCCACCGTTGGTGCAAAAGGCACGTGCTGCGCCGCGCGAAGGAATCTCTCGGTCCACTGTACTCGAAGAACAGTGGTTTCAAAAGAGCACTCCATGAATTGCTAGATGAAGTGGTTTCTTCAGTGGAGTTCGAGGATAGATGGACCGAGATGACTGAAAGATATGGATTAGAGGGGAACGCCTTCCTAACAAGAGCTTTCTACAACAGGGCCATGTGGGCGAAACCTTACTTCACGGAAACGTTTTGTGCTGGCATGACCAGTACTCAGCGTAGTGAGAGCGCCAACCACATGCTCAAGACGTACATTTCCCGTTCTGCTCCCATGCACATGTTCGTGAAGCAGTACAACCGCATGATAGCCGATAGGCTCGCTGATGAGGCTAGGGAGGAACATGCTACGAAACAGGTTGGCCTCTTGGCTTTGATGTCATTCCGTTTACTCCTGCAGTAGCTGCAATTTTGGGACTCATTTTATATGTATATATCCTGTTATCAGATTGCGAGGCAATTCAGGATCGGTGTGCCCATAGAGAGGGACGCATCTCTTGTTTACACTAGGGCTATGTACGAGAGGTTTTCCAAGGAACTGTACAAATCCGGTGCTTTTACGTGTGGCGATGGTGAAGGAGAAGGCATTTACAAGGTGGTTTTGTTGGGCAACCGTGCTGACCAAGGCAAGACTGAGTACAATGTTGGTGTGAGCCCAGATGCGAGAGACTACTATTGCGAGTGTAAAATGTTCGAGCATTCTGGGATACCATGCAGGCACATCATTAGGGTTCGTCTTTGCTTTGGCCCCTTTATTTGCAATAGGTTTTTTTTTCGGTTTGCTTGCTGATCTTTTCCTTTGATATGTTCTGTGAATAAAGTTGTTGGTGCAGACGGGTGTTGATAGGATTCCTGAAGGTCTCGTGATGAAGAGGTGGACGAGAGACGCTACTGATGGTTTGGTTGCAGACCGTGGGAACGCTTGCGTAAATGGATTCATGAGCACCGAGGCCATGCGCACGGTTTTACAGGCGGCAGCCATGGAGTTGGTCAATTCCTGCGTGTCGTCAAGGCAAACATTTGAGCTTGGCCTGGATTTCATTCGGCGAGCGAAGCAGTCTGTTGCCGAGATGACGGTGCTACCCAATACGGAGGAAGACCAAGCTGTTGATGAAGAAGGGGATCAGGGCTCTCCGAACAGCGGCACGACTGCTATTACGGAGGAGTTCGAAGACGTCGCGCCACCGCCTCGTGTCCATTCTAGAGGTAGACCGAAAGAGATCCGCCTCAAATCTCCGATTGAGGAACCAAACAGAAAGCGTAAAGAAGCATCTGCGGTGGCCGGTTCCGCTCTTGGAGGTGCAACGGAGGAGGCAGCCATTCCTGTGAGGGCCACGACTAGGTCAAGCAAGAGGTTGACGACGGAGAAGTGCCGTATCTGCGGGTCTGGCGACCACTACACTAACAAATGCCCATCGAACAGCGTTGAAGACAAGATTGTGCAAGTGAGGAAATGCCATCGCTGCGGCGAGGAAGGTCATTACCGCAATACTTGCGGCCGGAAGTCAACTTATTCTCCGACAAAATGAAGCACTAACCGGGGAGTTTGTGGGTTTGCATCGACGTTGTATTTTTCTCTATTATGTGTGGGTTTGTGTGATTTCCTTAGTTATCCTGTGGGTGAACTATGTGTTTTTTTCCCGAAGTAGTGTGTTATCAAGTATTGGAAAATGTATCGTTGGGCTACTAGCGTCATGTGTTACAATAATGGGTCGGCCTACAACGGCTAGTTGGCTGCGCCGCGCCTTTTTATTGTACTATTTTCTGATAACATCAACGTCGCTGGGTGTTTGCTCCCCCTATATAAGGCCGTCCGGGCAGCTTCGTGGAGTCGGCTTTCTCCTCCACTAGTTCTTTGTTCATCCATATTCACCAGAAAAAAAAACCTTGTTCATCGTGCTCTCACTATGTATGGCGATAACCATGCACGCGGTGGAGCATTCCGTGGTTTGTCCACCTTGACATGCCACTGTGGTTTGATGGCAGCTAGGTGGCGGCCGGGAACTAAGAAGAACATGGGCAGAATATTCTTGAAATGCCCCAATGCCCTGGTAATGAGTTTTTTTATTTGCTAGCTTGCAATGTTGCGGGTCCTTACTTTTAATATAACTGCCTTCGTCGATTTATTCACTACAAGCTTCTTTTTGAAATAGATCCAACCAGCCGTCTCGTGTCCCTTTTGGAGGTGGGAAGATGAACTGGTTAACGGTGATGCGGGTGCACCTCGGCTGCATGCGGGGCAAGCGAACGAGCTTCTCACCCATATGCGCGTCTTGATTCTGCTGGCAGTGGTTATTCTTGCGTGGGTCGTTTGGCGCGGCTAGGTCGATGTATCGCGCACAGCTTACAAAAGATGCGAGCCCGGCCGAATTTGTGTTGTACAAATTTGCTTGCAGATATGACATATGCAATGTACTATGTGGCCCATGAAGCAAGTGAAATGTATCCATCTTTTTACGTGGCAGAATAATAAAGTTGTGCAACGGCATGGCTTAAGCTAAGTCTGCAATGCGAGTTCGCGAGTTACGGCTTGTTATATGCTATGCATAGGCGCGTTTGAAAAGTAGGGAACCTTTTTACCTTGTGTCGGGTGCGTACAAGTTATTTCCGCAGTACTTGCATGGAATCTTTTTGAATTTTGAACGACCATGCCGGAGACCAGCCACACAAACGCCCGCCGCGCCCACACACACACACACAGGTGGCGAAACACACGCACCGCCAGCCTTTATAAATCGTCCCATAGACAAGTCTGGGAAAAGAGATTCAAACAATCCACCCTCGACTGCCCCCTGTTGTAGGTCGAAGGTTGCCGTTTCCCGTTGAGGAAGCAAACAAGTAATCCAAAAAGGTTGGTGCCCTCCTACGTGCATGTCATATATTCTATGTGCACGACGCTAATCCCACCGACACCACGCGTGTTTTTTGTTTGATAGGTTTTCTATCCTCATGAGCCGTATACCGGTGCGGACGCTCGTATGGAGTGGTCATGGCAAGAGGAGCCAACGGGAAAATGTGCTTCCTTCGTCCGAAGCAAACGTAGATGACGCCAGTAGGGGGCGGTACAGTTTCGGTAATCCGGAATTTTTCGTTGAACTGCGAGAAATTTCGCAAAAGTTTAGTTTTCAGCAACTATCGTTAGCTGATAGTATGGGATTCGGTCTTTTTGCCCGTGTGTCCATCGGTGTAGCATTTGACAAAACTTTTTGCCTATGGTTGCTTGGTCGGGTTGATTGTGCAAAACAGAGTATTAATTTGCCTAACGGTGGTACACTAAAAATGTACCCCCAGGATGTCAAACGCGTCTTTGGTGTGCCTGATGCGGGATTAGTGCCGTGGCATTATAGTCTGGACAAGACAGGGAGGACGCGGGAAAATATACAACAAAAAATTGGGGCGTTTAGTGGGAAATGCTCGTGTATAGCAGCTGCTGAGTTGTTTCTGCTTCAAACAGCGGGACAGGACGTTGTTACGGACCCGGATGCATTTAAGATCGCATACGTAGTTTATGTTATGGGTATGATATCAGATGCGCGGAGGGCAACGCACTTTGAGTCCCAAAATTACCTGCCGGCACTTAGGGATGTGAACAAATGCGCGGGGTTCGACTGGGCAAGGTGCATTTTCGACGACGTTATTAGCATGTGCCAAGACGCTCAGTCGGATAATAAAAAGAAGCTGACGCCGTGCCCTCCAGCTGGTTGCATGCTTTTCCTACTGGTACGTACTTTTGGTTTAACTTGGCATATGCAGTATTTTTTGGTAAGAAAAAAATAGTCAGTAACACATCGATATTATCTGCTACGCAAACAGATTTTTTATTTGGACAATATGGACTACGGGTCAAAATCCATTCGAAATTTGAAGGAACCTAGGCTGCCGGAGTTTACACATGAAGTTGTGTGCAGCCTAATATCTAGCTGATTGCATCGGCCTGAAGGCGGGCCTCCATCCCGTGTGTTTGGCGCCGGCAAGGTTTGTTTGAACTACACTTTTAATGAGGCTTTTTTTCATTGAAAGCTACACATATAGTTGTTAAAAACTGACATGTTTCAAAACTAAAAAAAAGCCGCGACCAGCATCGGCGGTGGTGTACAAAAGAGTGGCGAGTGCTGAGCCGAAGAGCGTTCGTGAAACTGATGTACGAGACTCCGCCCAATGTCGAGGGGAAGAACGGTCGACACTTTGGTCAATCCCCCGGTGAACAGGTACATATAAGCGGGGAGGTATGGAACATGCTTTTGAGTTTGCTACAAAATAATTATCCCATTAACGCATTAAAGACGATTGATGAAATGGTTTGTCGCTGCACTGTGCGGTGTCGATATGTACACAAAGATCATAGTGAAGGCGTACAAAGCAAAATGCCTCAAACACCTCACTGCTGCTAGGGTGGCTATCGAGCGAGAGACAGACGATTTGGTCATGCAACTGAGCCATCCGAGTATTGCGAGAAAAGAACATTCGTTGAGCTTAAATACCGGAACTGGGCGCGGGGATTTCGAAAGACACAATGCTGGTCACACCACCCCCTGCTTCTAGTCCGGAAAATGGTACGCATGACGATCATTGATAGAAGTTGATCAAAACTGTTGATCATTACTCGTTTCCTCGTTTGTTTTCTTATGTCCACCATCTGTGTGCAGAAACAGAACCACAGTTTGTTCCGCAGTACGCAGGTTCAGCGAGCGCAGGGTCTCGTCTTCAACAAACAGGAGAGACAAGCCTTGAACGTACTCCTGGGATCGTGATTACGCAAACGGAAGGTATTACGCGGTCGGCTCTGGGTGCTAAAACTTCACCATCCAAAAGCCCCCCGAAAAAGGTTCGCCGTTCCCAGCAGTCACGACCACCTCTCGTCGAGATCGGGAATCTGTCGAATCGGTTCACCGCAGCAAAAGAGGCAATCGAGGTCATTGATCTTAACAAGGAGATTCCTAGCGTCGATGATACAAATGGGTTAGTTGTCAAGCGGAAAGCCACCCCTGGCTCTCTATGCAAACCAACGTGGAAGAGCAAAGTGGGACCTCCCAGGAGGGATCTTCAGCGCGCGAAGACATTTTATAAATGGGTACATGATGCCTCTCCAAATCCAGACAGGTGATCTATGCTATTTTAGTAAACGCATAATCTCATAGTTTACTGATTTTGTTACTGTTGAAACTGTATTTCATCTCTTTCTAAACAAACTTTCCTGACACAGCACGTGGGTGGAGCATCACGTCCCCAAAATGCTGAGATGTACCGGCAGACATCTGCTGGATCAACTAGGGCCTGGCGGAAACTTGGATAGTACGACACTCGACACTCTTATTAGGTCCATTTTACAGCACGAGGTGCGTAGGGGTCACAAGGCGTGGCGCCACATGCTCGAATCTGATTTGCTGGTACGAGTCACAACGAACAGTACTATGAAAAACTAGTTTTTTGATTGATTGCCCGTAAAAAATTTTCGCATTGTCTTTGTAGGAAATGGTTCTATCTGGAAAAGACTTCGCCAAATCTGCCTCGATCAAGGAGCAATTCGTTGGGCCCCAGATTTTGTACGACATCTCGCAGTGCCAGCTGGTGAGCAAAACCGGAAATTGACACATGTTTGTTGCATCTTGGCAAAAATGGTTTTCTAGTGCCATTATGCTAACTGTGTTTGGTTGTCTTCACCCGTACGCAGATACTGTTACCAGCAATTATAGCCGGGCACTGGGCAGGACTTTGCTGGGACGTGAAACGGAAACAAATCACTGCATACGCCCCAGGGTACGCAGTAGACCGATCGTTGGGTACTGCTGACTGGTCAACTCATTCGAAGACAATAGATTTAATCCACAAGGCGATGCTTACATGCATAAAATCATTTTTCGATGGTTGGTCGGCTGATTGGTCGAACTGGACCAAAGTGTTGCTGCAATGCTACCCTCGCGACCACTCATCCATTTCAACGCCATGGTACGTGTGTGCCCGTGTTTGGTTTACAGGGCGCCTTTTTGTTTGTTGCTTAGATGTTCTGATCAATGCACTCGTGACGATGGCTTCACAGGGCAGAGTCTGGAGTGCTAACGATACAGTTCATGCGATCCTTTGACGGCATTAGCCATCTGACAAGTTTGAGCGAGGTATCGTGTTTTGGTTGTGTTATGTAGTTCGACTATAATTATTTCCACCAGATGAGTAGAATTTGGAAATAACATGTACTTGTGGTCTGCAGGTAGGCGCATGCACGACCAGCAGAGAGGAGCTGCTCTGGGATGCAGTGCACATCAGCGATAACCATGGGAGGCTGCCTCCAACGTTCGACGAATTTTTGTAGTGGAACAACTTTGTTTTGGTGTAGGAAACTTGAGCGCATGTATGAGTGGGTCCGACAGTTGAAGTGCCTGCCTTTGAGGCGATGAATTTGTTCCTTTGTACCGGGCAAAAAAATGTACTACCCCGTCGGTTGGTAATGAGTGTGAACAAAATGATTTAACAAATGCAACGCCGCTACAAAAAAAGTTCACGCTGCATTCTGGCAAGCATCCCTCTTATTGATGAGCATGATATTTGGTCTTACGTTTGGGGTGCCACATTTTTCTCCTCCCATAAAATCTACTTACACCTAACTGGTCACCACCACCCTCACCCTGACTTTCGCTGGCTCTGGCATCCAGCTCGTCAGAATAAAAGAAAATTCTTTTTTTGGCTCTTTCTTAAAGATAGGCTCAATACTTCTGGCATTCAGCTTGTCCGAATAAAGGAAAATTCCTTTTTTGGTTCTTTCTTAAAGATATGGTCAATAATAGATCGCTTCTACAAAGAAAAAAATATGAACCTTTCCTCTTATAACTGTGTTCTCTGCCATGTTAACGTTGATGAAGATTTACTTCATCTTTTATTTAATTGCATTTTTTCAACTACTTCTTGGTGGAGTATTCAAGTCCTGGTACCAAATTTTTCAGATACTTTTCTTATTATGGAAAGTTTAAAATCTCAACTCCCTCGCCCTTTTTTCATGGAATTATTAATAACTATGTGTTGGGCAATTTGGACTTCCCGCAATGATAAGATTTTGAGGGTTATTGACAACTCTATCCAACGGCGTAAAAGGATTTTCAAGCAGCGGTTTGCTCGGGTTATCCTTAGGGCAAAAGTTGAAGTGCAACCATATTTATCTTGATGGGTAGAAGCTTTTGTGTAATAGTGCTTATTTTCTTTGTAACCTTATTTTGTTTCCTAGCTCTCTTGCATGGAGCCTGTAATTTCGTTTATAAATACTATTTTTTTAATAAATCCCAGTAGGTGCGCAAGCCCATCCTGTTCACTCAAAAAAAAAAGATTCACGGTGCATAAATCTCAAAAATCTCCGTTATTAGAAATGGTTTTTATACGATAATTTTCCAAATCGATGCTGAATTCGAGGATCGAAAAAGTTAGACGACAAATGTTGCCAATACGAGTCAAATTTTTTAACTAAACATCAACTCCACCACCACCACCACATAGCGCCGGCTCAGAAATCGGGGCAACAGAGCAAGGCGGTGGCAGCTGCCACACATACTATATCCCTCCTCCTAGTACCACAGACCATCGCCAAAAAGTACCGACCCCATCACCACCACCCCTACAGGCACAAAACCATGGGCTAGGGACGCACGCGTATACGAGGGGAGTGGAAAAAAGTAGAGGCCACGCCGAGTGAAGAGTAAGGGGAGGCAACAGACAGTTCATCTCTCATCCCAACTCTCCAGCCGACCAGCGACCAAAACATCTTCCTACAAGACAAACACCAAAGGGGCGGGCGCGGACAGACCCAGCGCTTTGCCAGTTCTCTCTCTTTTGAAGCATCAGAGCTGCGATGGATCAGGCCGAGCCAAGGACTCTGGTCCCAGTGACCGCGAAGATGCTGATCGACGGCTCGATATTCTGCGAGCGCGCGATGGATTTGTTCAACGGGAGTACCACGGTATTGTCCCCCCGGCTAATGTATTTCCTTCATCTGTTTGGCTTGAAACGTTAATGTTGATGCAAAACTGTTGCGACCCTGACACCTAGGTGCGGCTAGTCGGGCATGTCCTCGACCTGAGGACATATGAGCTGAACTCGAAATTCATGATAGACGACGGCACGGGTTCGGTGGCCGTGGACTATTGGTAATTTGTTTTGTGCGAATTTCGATCTTATGTATTAACATTTATGGTTCACCGGCTTATTGTCTATACGTTGAAAATTTCACCAAATTTTAGGTATCCAATTCTGGTACGAGACCGATCGGAATGGGCGACGTTAGGTAAATCAAAAGTCCTACATTTAGTCTCAAACTACAATCGTTTTTATCCGTTTACCATTCCTTATGCAGCAACGGTTGTTACGCTGATGTTGTTGGGAAACCTGTTAGACACAGGGGGCCCCTGAATGTGCAAGCTTTCTCAACCAGGTGATTTCGTTAACATCCTTTGAATACAAAGATCTATTTTGCTTAGGCTTCGTGTTAGAGAGGAAGTGATTTTTGCCGGAAACCAATTTATTCTAACGTACTGAGTACGCTGTTTGTTTCGATCAGGAAAATTGTAGACTTCAATGAGGTCACCCTACATTTCATTAGCGCGATTCACTCCAGCATAGTGCGAGGGATGGCCAACGTGAGTTCTCAGGTAACTACATGTGAATGTGTTTTTAAAGTTAAGGCCATTCTCTCGTTAATTTTTCTTATTGATCCTCCTAGATTGGGAGTCCATCGAAGGGCATGGTTGTTTATGACAAGGCACTGGGAGGTTCCAACCAAGAGGTTCGTTTTATCAACGATAACTTTAGAATGGGATATTCATTTTTTCATCGCGCATCAAATACTATCTTTATGAGGGAGAACCATAGTAGCTTGCTACGTCACAGTAATTTGATTTCGAAGTTGTTTATTTACATTTATATTGGATACTGTTTAATCAGTTTTATTTACAGGAGATTGGACAGCAAGTTTCCGTTAGTGTTGACACGAAATGTACTGGTCCGGCAGATAGTGCTACTCAGCTTGATGATATAATTGGTGGAACTGATGTGGTGATCACTTCCAGTGACGTTGCTGTCACACAAGAGGTTTCCTCGCCTCCAAAATGCGGAATTTACCTTACACACATACTTGTTCGTTTATAGTCATGTTGGATGATTAAACGTTGTTAATCTTCGAATGCAGGATTCAGACATGACCAAGATACGTTGCAGCGTCCTGGGCGCAATTGTTAAAAACCAGCAGGAGTAAGTTTTATTTGTTGCGTAGTACCCTAAAGTCAAAATATTTTAACGGCATATAGATATGATCAGATGTCTTATTCATACACAGTGGTGGCATGCTTGGTGTTGGAGTCAGTACAATTGTTGATGACCTTGGCATCGAAGAACAGCGCGTGAGGTGCGTAAGACACTCGTTTGCAGCTGATTAAGCTGAGCCACGGAAAATATTTAGCCCTAATACTACCCTTTCTCCGACAGGGACGCTATCAAAGAGTTGCACGATGTCGGGGAAATTTATGAGACCGTTGACGGTGAACACTACGCGGCGACATAGTGATGCGTATGCTGGGGTTACTATGGAAACGTTACTCTGGTGTGCTTCGATCCACCGTTTTTAGAGTTTATCCTGAACCACTAATGCCGTGAAGAGTGATGCTTTCGCATATGTAATAATTGTGCACCATGGATGGTTTTGTAATATTTTGTACTATGTGATGGTTCTTCTGTTTGCCCAGTACAAATTGTTTTACGCATAAAACAATACGTATCTCTGTTAGTATGCTGGAAACGTAGCGAGTAATCTTTATGCAGAACCATAGTTCCACCGTGGTAAAGTATTCCCGGAACATATGCTTCGTCATGCAGCAAAATAAAACAGGTCGAGGAACAGTAGGGGCTGGTATACATAAGCACAACCCCAAAACATTAGGGGCTGTGGTTAGAGTCGTGGTTAGTCACGTTGTGCATGGCACTGTGCAGGTGGGTACCACGGCGCGTCGATACGTCCATAGCACTGATGTGGTGATTGAGACTGATTTACTTTTGATGTAGACGCCAGTAAAAGTTCCAATCTGTTTTGCATGGGCTTTGTCTGGTGGCGCCGTGCCGGCCAAAACTGCAGTCGCATATGACAAACTTTGCCCCGACAGCAGAAATTACATGGCAGGTGAACAGTACATGGATGAAAAGCGAAACTGACATGGATTCTCACCGGCCAAACGACAAGGAGAAAGTACGGTGGTAAAAATACAGTGTGAAAAGCATCTCGGTTATGACCGTGGCAGGGTTGTCTGCGAGAAGCTCCGATTTGATACACGTGCTGCTTCTAGGGTCCCAGTTGTGTACCAATGAATTCGCCGCTGCCGCCTAGCAAATGAAATTAAACGACCAGTCAAAATCTACGGCATGCCTATTGCAGCGCCCGTGCCTCCATCTGCCCAAGACATCGATAAAGCTTGTTGTCTTTCATGCTATCAGACTGTGCACTGTGTTTTTACCGAAGCAATCAGTCTGGCCGAAATAATGTTGTAAAGCGACACTGACTACGAAACGACAAAGCGACAGATGTACAACGGGCGCGGCAGTGTGGTGGCGGTGACAGTTTTCACAGGCACGGTTCTTGTGTTTCCCTCAGAGATCGGTGCTGTCGGGCAAGGATGCTATAAGTAAAAAAAAATTACAAGGACATGCCTGCTGCATGCTGCCGGGCCGGCTTGCTACCCATGTCGCCATAGGCCTGCAAACAGGTTTCCTGAAGAGATATCACTATCAAAAGATACGGGCACCTTTCTGGGGCCCAGAAACCGGGGCTACCAGCGGGCAGCGGTGTGTGTGCGCCTGATCCCGCCATGTCAGGTCGCTGATGGCCCATGTGTCATTGGATTGGGCGCCATGTATGCTGTAAACTCGACGCCATCACCACGCTACGTGGCAGGGTAGTGCCTACAACAGACGGCTGGTTTAAAAACCCCAGAGCCGCCCCGCGAAGCGGCTACCGGCCACCTACGAGCTTTGCATTTTCATACTTGTCCCTGATTCTATCCGTGGGGAGCAGCGTCGAGATGGATCCCGGTGGTAGGGAGGTAAGTTGTGGACATCTAGTTAGATATAGGAATGGTTCTTCGAGAAACCATCATTTCCAGACATTAATCTGCCGTTCGGCTTTGTTCTCATGTTTCATGCCCACATTTTAGGCCGGAGGTGTCTACGGCGGCAACAGCAGTTGGTTCGTAGGAGGCGTTCCTAAGGCGTTTCGAGGAGATGGAAGGGTGGTCAACGAGTGGGGCACCGGTTTCTTTGGATTGGAAAACTACACTCGCCCCGTCGAAGTTGACGACGACATCCCTTCATATCCATCGGTAAGCATGACAAAACGCCTTTGTGCAATAAATTGACGATATTGATGACCTATGTGTTCACGAGTAGAAAACTAAAACACTTTTCCATCGTGTAGGATATGGCGGCGATGGAAGGCTTTACCCAGCCGCCATCGACGCTGATGGACGTCGTTAAGAGCTCGGGCAATTGCAGTCGGTCATCGGCAATGGAGATAGTGCCGTATGTTGAAGGCTCTGATTCCGGACGATCGGGAGCCCGTGCGGTGGGTGCGTCTTTGTCTGCTGGTCAAGCTCACCCCAGGACGGTGAGTACTTCAGTGCACGCGTAGTTATGAGCTAGCGGTTAGTTAGATTTCCTGCTTTTGATCAGTACTGCTTTGTGATTTGTGTGCAAACGTAGGGAGTGGCAGAAGTACAAACAGTTGTTGGGGAAGCCCGTGCGCGGGGTGGACGGGGTGGTACTATGGCAGTAGTAAGCAATTTTACACATATGTAATTATGGTATGTGGCCCTGTAATGTGGGTCCACGTTTCACCTTTCACACATTGCTTTGTTCTTCCTGTTCAGGCATCATATACAGTTGGCACGGATGGGGCTGGCAAAGGGAAGAAGGTGGTGAAGGTTGCGGACGACGGCAAGTTTGAATCTGTGTTTGGGATGCTGAAAGGGATGCTGGCGGATTATGTCAACATGAAAGGGGTCTTGGCCAAGATTGCTTGTGTCGCTTGCAGCGACACAGCAATAATGGAAAAAATAGGCAGTCTGATCCTAGACGATTTGTTGGTCAAGGCAACTAACATTTTTTTGCCTGCTGCTGATGGCAGTTCCGTAGAAGGTGATTGGCCTGTGACTTGCGGGGCGATAATTTTATGATAAATGGTATATGGTCAATGCATTGTCAGACGGTTCCATAATGTTACTCCGTAATGTGCAGGAGGCCAGGGAGGAAAAGAGGCCTTCGTGTTGCCAGATGGACTGGAGCTCCGTTTGGACTCCGTCCGGGTAACATGCCAAGAAAAGAATGGTGTCAACTATGGAGGATCAGTTGCTGGAGCAGCTGCCGGCACCCATTGCTTGAATCAAAACTGCTCGAACAACAGATATCCAATGCCGCACCCTGAGACTGTGTGGGACTTCAGTACCTGGCTTGCGCTGGAAGCCAACGAAGATGCTTTGTCTAAGTAAGATAATGGCATATGCATCGATTAAATCGTGAAGAAGTATACCAGTTATTTTCCTGGATGTTACTTATATTAACCTGTCTTTACTGTTTATGGCAGGCCGTGGTTCGATTGTGGGTTTCAGTGTGCCCGTGTGTTCACAGGCCAGGAGTTAAAAAAATTCATCCTTGGTGGCGAGTTCCCGCTTCACATGCTCGATGCATTGGTCTTGGTGCTTCGAACTTTGGAGAGTGCCAGGTTCATAGGGGGGCGAAGGGACAAGATCAGACACTTCATGGATCCGCACTGGGGGGTACGTTTTCCTAGCTTGCCGGAATAGAAACTTCCATTATTGTTGTGTGTATATGTGTTGTGATTAACCGTTGTTACTTACAGTTTACAGACAATAGTGCTGTCCGGGACCTTTTTCCGTGAAGCATCTTACAACCAGTTCTGCAGTCCGATCCCTCCGTGCCAGCTGAATTCAGCAACTGTGGTAAGCGAAATGTCTGTGTACTCCGTCGTTGTCGTGTGTAGTATGGTGCTTGTGCACAAATCTGGAAACTTACTAACGTGTCACAATGTCGTGTTCGTGTTCACAAGCAGGTGATGGTGCCGGTCCGTATCCATAGTCGATGGTGTTGCTACGCCATTGACACTGATACAAGAGTTGTGACAATCCTTGACCCAGCTATGTCGGTGCTGAACACGACAGAAATGTCGTCTCATCTGCAGGCTGTTTGTCTTGTGCTCAAAGAGTGCCTGCGATGCTTGAAACTGTTACGAGGTGACGCTACGTTTGGCTGTGGGCAGTGGAGGGCATGGGTCCTTGTGCTTAAACAACTCGAGGGGGCCGCATTTGATTGGAGTGGATCACTTGACCTGTTGGTCGAGTGCATGACCGGAATGAACGAGGGATTCGTATGTGACAGTGACAACCAGGTGATTAGCATGACCCCGTATTTTCCTGTACTAGACAAGGATGTGGATGAAATGTTGCGTATCTGATATTATGCTTGTAAACAATGTTTGGTTTTCCAGTTTTGGCCGAACTGGGCGCGCAGGAAGCTGGTCTACAACTTGCTTCACATGAAGTGTAACAGGGCAGCGCCTATTGCATTGGCGAGCGCGCTAGGTGGGCGTGGAGCCCTGGACCGCGGGTCGGTGACAGGGTGACTGATGAAGTGAAGAGGCTTTGCCGTTGATTTCTTTGGGGTGCGGTCCAGTAGCTGCCATGGCTCTGGCATGCGTAGCATAGGTTGCAGTTAGTTTGCATTACATCGATCTGGTGTGTTTCTGTTGACACAAAATGTGGCGCACTGTGTCTCACACACAGCAAGCCGGAAAGCCTAGCTTCAATCGGGTGCCCGGGAGTCTCGAATCCGTGGCGTGCCGATCGATTTGACTGAAAAATCGACAAGGGATAAAACGGTAAGATCATAACTGGAACGTCTTTGGGTGAGACCAGACAGTTCCATCTTTACGGCCCCGAAGCCACTTACGACAACATATAGCTATAGAAGCTATCGCCAGCGATTGCATTTCATTCGGCTAAAGTAACATAAGCGATATAAACAGAACGAACTTGCCGAATACGGTAGATGAAGACATGTTCGAACAAGATTAAATCATTAAAGCATATCAAACTATATCTCAGGTTTAAAGCATCATCAAGCACTAACATCTAAGGATAAGTAACTTATAAATATAAATCCACTAAATAATACATGCATAGGCTACTCCAACTAGTCCGCCGCACGTCTAGCCTTCATAAACCCGTCGAGCATAAACCCAAGCAAGCTAATCCACCGCATGATACCACTCGCTATGAATTTACACCACTCCTTACTATTAGATCAATCCACCGCATGATACAATCTAACAATAAAGAGCTAAAAGCACGTAATTACCTAACGAGATCTATAAATACTCGCTACATGTGTGAGCATAACCGTATCGGCAAGATTGCCGAATCGGGGTCCATGAAGAAGGAACAAACAAGTAACATGTAAAAGGAGCCTATCGAGATTAAACCGATCTCTAGTCCACCGGATGACTAGCTCTAGAGTAACCCAAAGACTCGCATCCGCCGCACGGTACCCGGTCTGTCAAGGCTTATCTACATATAACGTGAATGAACCCGCAACACGTGACAATCTAGATAGATCTAATTCGGCTATATGAGCTTGATCTACTCGATATTGAATAAGCATGAAAGGAACGATCAACAAGCCGAAAGAGTATCAATCTAGATTGGGCAAAAGAGTGTTGCAAATAATTAAACATTAAATAAAGCAAGCAACACGTGATAACTTAATGAATCTATTAGATCTTGCCAAATCTAAGAGAGCCGATAACTATCTTTACTCATGTCTTAATCCGCCGCACGATACAAGGCACAAGCAAAAACTTCCCATCATTAAGCTTAAATCCGCCGCACGATACTAAGCAAAACGGATGAGACTACTTGCATCATAATCTAAATTCGCCGCACGATACTAGACATGATAGCAAGGTTGCGGGACTTACGGAGGTCGACGGATCGATTGGCCCTCTCGAAGAACTCGACGACACGACTAAAGGACTCGAAAGGTGGCACGTAGCCGGTTGTATTGATTTGGTTGTGAACCTTTATTACAATGGTCGAGGGTTTATATTTATACCCTAGGACAGAACATGAGTCCTAAGCACTTACGAACTATCTAAACAAAATTGGAAAGACAAAAACACGCTAACTCTATCCATAATCGGAGCCCTTGACCATCACGACTCCTTCCCCTTTCGATCGGCTTCCCTTTCCTTTTTCCGCCTTCAAACGAAGCGGTTGCCGACCGCTTGGCCATTTGCCGAACACATGGAAATTAGCCGACCGCATATGCATTTGCCGAATCTCTCTCGCCGCCGCGGGTCCACTGTCATATTCGACCAAATTCTGGTGTTAACACATGCCCCCTCAATTTTGAGATAAAAGGGTTTTATTTCGAAATTGATTTGTCGAGCCTTTCGCCTAGGTCAAGCACCGCCAACGCCGCGGCCGCCTCTTGAGATCTGCGCTCACCGGGTGTCTTCAATGGCGACGGAGACTTCAACTAGCTCCATCATGGCAACAGGAACTCAAGAGGAGTTTCTAGAGGTAACCCTACCTGCTTTCACCCATTCGGCAATTTTCTTGAATCATTTTCCAGATGTGTTCTTGATTCATCCGCTTTACTTTTATAAAGGAAATGAAGAACGAGATTTTGATTTCCAATCTTGCTCATCCTGGGTCATTTTTCCTTGGTCCGATGGGAGACCCTAATCCGAGGGATTTTATTGAAAAGGAAACTTTGAGGATCCCATTCAAATCCAGGATTGCCCCCTCAAATAGATGGCCGAACACTTTCAAAACTTGGCCCCTTCCTTCAATCACAGGATGGCGTGATTGGTACCGTAGGATGCAATCCGAGGAACAGCGATTTACGGGAATCACAAGATATTCAACACTTTGCTTGGAGCTCTCTTTAGGCGATATGCCGAGAAATGACTCCTCCCGATAGCTGCTTCCCACATTTGGTCGACGCCATTAATGCGTTCATCTTCGGCCATGGCCCAATGTCAATCACTTTGTCGAGACATTTTCATGATGAGCGGTCCGAATATCACCAAACCAACCTATCCCTTCAAATACAAAAGCACTAGCTCACGGAAAGGCGATCAAATCGGGAGGAGGTTGGGCCAAGTATGTTGAGACTTATGCTTCAACCGGCCCTGTGTCGATAAAGAGTATAGGGCTTTCATGAACATGTGGTTATGCGAGATTTATCTTCGTGGCAAGTCCAATGAGCCCACTCTAAATCACATAGTGATGGTGAAGAATTGGCTGCGGGCAAGCTGATTCCTTTGGGCAAATATCTGCTGGGAGCATTCTACCACATGATGCATCGGATCCTTTGTTCGGATGAGGAATCGGGGTGAAATCTCGTGTCAATGGACCATGGTGGCTTCTTCAGATGTGGTTGCAACTATATATGCATCAGATTGTATCTGTTGATCTTCACAACCTGAACTTTCCTTCAATCAACTACGCTGAAGGTGAAGATCCCAGATACAAGTCTTGTCAGACATATGGAGAGGCTGCATCTTCAATCATCATTGACTTGGACCTGGGCCATCTTTTCAAGATCTTCTACAAGGGATTCAACCACGTGATCTGGTTTCCCTACAGAGAGAATGAAAATTTAACCCTTCCTATGATTTAGCTATGAGTCGGGCTGCATAGATGATGATTCCAGGGGACATCTTTAATTCTTTCATCGAGACCTGTGCTCTACCCGGGAGAATTTCATCATGGCCGGTTGATAAGTTCAACTTATGAATTCTACAACCCAAACATGGTTGCCGGGCAGCTTGGACTTGGTCAATTGCCCCCTAAGGCCATATTTTTCAAGCATCATCGGACCCGAGAGAGTCATTCTTGAACATAAGCGAGGCCAACAAAGTCTTCAACCTTGGATGTAAGCTTCCGGTATATGAACCTAATCCTTTGGTGATAATTGAAGCTGCTCATCCTTCATTCACTCTTGGTGGCAAGAATGGCATTCTCACATTTTTTGAGCACAAGTCCATCCTTTATGCCAAGTTTTAATGCCCTCATTCTCTTCGATGATGAGGTACACGCTTATGGCTACCTTTTACTTCATGTCTCTCGCTCTGTTTCTAAATATCTTTTTGAACGGGATAATGCTCCTCCAAGTCCTCCGAGGTTCATATGCGGCAACTTTGGCCCTAATCTTTGCTCACGGGGCATGATGCTCCAAGTTTAACGGTGTTCAACAAAACACCTGGCGATGACACGGTGCTCTGAAGGACCTTAAAAGAAAAACTCCTTCTTCCCCTATCAAGGACACTTTGCAATTCCCAAGAAAACAAGATCAAAGAAAGCTAAGCCACTCCCTCGGGTATGCATATCCTTGAGTTTTCCATTATCATCTCGCAAACTGGATTTGTGCTTATGGCTTTTGATAAACACGAGCCAAACCCCAAAGCCCCGACGGGATAGTGAACTTGGATAACTCCCCCGAAACTTCTGGCCAAGCAAATGCCAATGAGTCTCGCTAGCAATCTTGGTATGTACTCATACTTGTTATTTTCATCTCTTTGTTCACACACCAATCTTATCTTATATTACTCAGATAATCATGGAGGAATAGCAGAAGAAACTTCTCCCCATCAGGCAAGTGATCAAGCAGGTGATCATAGAGAAGTAGCAGAAGAAAATCCTCCTCACCAGATCACTGAACAAAGAGAGGCAAAAAAAGAAATTCCTCTTCATCAGTCAGGGGAGACAGCAGAAAAATCTCTTCCACCACATGTGCCAGACTCAATACTTTTGACAGATTCTCTGACAATTCAGGATATATTAACGAGTCATGACACTGTTATTCCTGGAATGGCAATTTGCATCGGTCATTCAAAGTCTTGATGCTGCGATCAAATTTTTGCCGAAGAGGTATCATCTTGATCTTTCTCAATCATTCCTTATTTGAATCAAGTCATTCGGCTAAAATAAATTTTTCCTCAATTATCGTGGTCTTGCTCTTCAACAGAAGACTTTTCTCTCATTCTTTGAAGAGTTTGCCGATGATGATGAAGTCTCCTCCAATCGGCAATTATCATCGGAGAGTCGGAGTTAAAGCGAAGGCCATAATTTCATTTCGGAGAGGGATATTGTTGACCTAACTCGGGAATCGATAAAATAAGGGAAATGGCGAGCCACTTGGCCAAGAGCTCCCTTCGATCTCAAGGATGCCATAAACGCCTTGTCTCATCTTGATGACCATTTTGCCGTTGTCAAGAGAGCACATAAGAACACATCGACAAGGCTATCTTGGAGACTGACAAGGCAAGGTGGAAGAACTGACAAGTTAAAGAGCTCTACTACGAATTTAAATCAGCCAAACGGTCTTGGGACACCTTGGAGCCGGAATTGCGAGTATGAGAAATGAGAGGATTAGGCGCGGCTCGGTTGGCCCAATTGGACACCAACATTCAATCTCATGAAGCCAAACTTGCCACTCTACCACCTCTTGACTCGGCCAAGACCAAGATAAGCTCCCTTGTCAAAGAGACCAAGCAAATCAAGAGCGCGCAGACGAGATCCAAAACTCGAAGTTGAAGATAAAAGAGCCCTTGATGAGGTTAATAGAATCAAGGCGATGCTACGAATGTCATCGGTTCTTATCGAGTGTGTAAAACCTTCAATTGTAGGATGAAATTTGTAAACATTATGCTACGAATACATTGCACTCGGCAAAAATTTATTTCCTTCGATTTAATATTTTGTTTTTCTCTTTCTTCTCTCGCTTACGTTATCATTCGGCTCTTCCAATCACATTGTACTCGTGCATTTTAACCGAACGTAGCTGCTTCTTTGCCTCAAGTGCTCACTTTAGCCGAATAGCTCTCATCGGCTATTTAGCCGGCCGAGCGTGTGGTAACCGAATCGCCGGTGGTGATGGGCTCGGCCCAACTCAACATCGGCCCATAGGTGTGGAAACCCTATCTGTCGCTTGGCTTTCCGCGGTCTCGCCACGGCTCCCACGTTCATAAATAGGACCGTCGGCTCCCACCATCATCACATCAAGCACAAGCGGTTGCTATCATCCCTAATCTCTTCTACTTTCTCTCCGCCTTCAAGCCCCCAAAAAACCCCCACCACCACCAATGGCGAGCGGCGGTGATCACAACAAGCGTCCTGCTCAGGACGAGGCGGAGGGCAGCAGCAACCGGCGCCGATGGTTAGATCTTCAACCTTTTGAGTCGTGTTGCTTTATAGCCTTTACCCGATCTGAGTCTCTGCCCCCTTGCGGTTGTTCATCTTCTCGATCATTTCGGGGCCGTCGAGAACACCGGCGACTATGTCGCCAACTTCCCGAAGGAGGGTCGCCGGGCCGGCACTCACACTCCTCCTTCGCTACCGCTCTGCTCTGCGGATGGATGCGGGGAAGGCCGTGGTGGTCGCCGTCTGCGGTAAGAGATAACTTCCCCATCTTGTTTGCGGTATCTTTTTCTTATTTAGCCGATCTTGATTGCACCTTGTTTGTAGAACGGCGAGGATCGGCACCGGCCAATGGCGTTTTCGCGCCGGCCGCGGCGTTCGACGCGCTTTGCTCTGCGCGGCTCCGGCTCCGGCCCGGTTCTGCTCTGCTCCGGCATCAAACACGCCTCGGCCTCATCGGGGTCCGCCTCTTCGTACCGTCCTATATGGGACGGGAATGACGAGGAGATCGTACGGCCCCTTCTGACGCCGCCGCGTACCGCCGCGAGAGGACGAGGGCGATGGAGCTTCTTGGTGAAGAAACCAAGAAGTTTGGGATCGCCCGGTTGGAGTGGGAGGACACTTGCCGGCGGATGACGGAGACCATCACCGTACTTGTTCTACCGCCATTGCTTGATTTCCGTTTTCTTGATCTCGCTTACTCCTTTGTCCCATCTTGTTTCCTTTGTAGACCTCAACGGCGGAGCTGGACCGCTGAGGTTGGCGGCGGCGCGGCGGCCAACCACGTGAACGCCCGGGCGACCACGCGAGATCGCCTCGAGGCGGTGCACGGTCGGATCGACCAGTGCTCTTCATGGCGTGCGCCTCGGCACGCGCTTGGCAGCGGGGATGTCGTCTGGGACCGGGGACGACTACGCTCCGTGCCGACCGGCTTCCGCGGCGGGCTTCCTCATGAGGTCGACGGCATCGAGGGCCTCTGGCGGGGTACAACGGCCACGCCGACGCCATGGCCAACGCCACCAACCCGGAGTCCGTCCTCAACAAGCTCTTCACCGAAGAAGAGGAGTAGCTTGTATTAGGATTGGCGCGAGTTGTAAATAAAAATTTTTTAATGAAGAATGTTGGCCGTCTCCTTGATTTTTGTCTTCTTTGCTGCAATAGTGTTACGGCAATCACGTTCGTTCTTGCGAATTTTCTTGCCCCTTAGCCGGCATTTCAAGCGCAACAATTTTCCCGAATGAAATTCTCCCGAACGCCCGACGTCACCTCGGCCGATTAGATCTTGGCCTTTGTTCCATGACTTGACGGTTTGTAGCGTAGCACTTCAATTCTCTTTATCTTCTCCCGATAAACCCATCAAATTTGAGAGATAAGATCAAACTATTCATTCATACTTTAAAAAATTTGGCTAAAGGCGATACAAGCGCATCGGCTATTTTTGTTCTGAAGACGATACACACGATATCGGCTATTTTTTGCACTAGAGGCGATACAATAATATCGGCTATTTTTCTCCAACTTCTTCCCTTTGTTCGAAGGCAATTTTATTCAATCGGCTATACCACGTTTACGTCATAGTCACAATTAAGATCCAACTTCGACACTTGGATAAAACTTCTTAAGGTATCGCCATTGATGGCTCTAGTAAGTTCTTCTCCAAATAGCGTTTTTCGGTATATACGCATTACCAGTGCGCCGACAACCCGAAAAGGTCCTTCCCAATTTGGTGACCATTTGCCAAATGTCTTATCCTTTGTACCAATCGGCAATATTGTTTTCCAAACCAATTCTCCTTCTGCAAATTGCTTAATTTTAACTCTCTTGTTGTAGTATTTGGCAACACGCATTTTATTCTTCTCGATGTTCTCCAAAGCTTTAAGACGAATCAAATGCAAATCTTCTAATTCATCCATCATCAAATCCTTATAATCTTTTTACGTCGGGTCCTTTTGTAACTCAACTCTCCTTGATCCCGATTGCAACTCCCAAGGCATTATAGCATTATGTCCATAAACCAACTCATATGGAGATGCTTGTGTGGATCCATGGCAAGCCATTCGATAAGCCCACAATGCTTCATTAAGGACCAAGTGCCATCTCCTTGGTTTCTCATCGATCTTCTTTTGGATAATCTTGATCATGATCTTATTTGATGCCTCTGCTTGGCCATTGGCTTGTGCATAATAAGGAGAAGAATTATATAACCTTATCCCCATGCTTTCGGCAAAGTCACAAACTCTGAGGAAGTGAACTGAGTCCCCTGATCAGTTGTAATGGTCTGTGGAATCCCAAACCTATGAATTATATGCTCCTTGACAAAACTGATCATATTTTCTAATGTGACTATTTTCAAGGGGATAGCTTCAACCCACTTGGTGAAATAATCTGTTGCCAACAACACAAATTTGTGTCCTTTGCTAGATGGAGGATTGATCTGTCCAATTAAATCTATACCCCATCCTACGAACGGCCAAGGTTTGATTATTGGATTCGGAAGCGGATGCAGGTGCTCTTTGAACATTACCAAATATCGACAATCTCGACACCCTTTGTAATATTCAAAGCAATCCTCCAACATAGTCGGCCAAAAGTACCCTGTCCTTCGATTATCCACTTCATTCGGTAAGCCGGCGATGTGCACCACAAGCTCCTTCATGAACTTCAAACATAATCTTCTTAGCTTCTTCTTGACTCAAACACTTGAGCAACACTCCATCTATAGACTTGTGGTACAACCGATCATCAAGAAGTACGAATTTAAGGGCCTTATACGAGTCTTCGGGGAAACTTTTTGAGATGGGTCTTTCAGATAACTGATAATGTCACTTCTCCAGTCACCATTTATCTGATCAACATTGAAAGCACCTTCTTCTGCTGCATAGATTTCATGATTTTCCCGATATCCAGAAGCAGCTTGAGCCAATCTATTCGCTCCTCCATTGTGCTCTCTGGGTATATGATGCAAAGTTACCACTGAAAAGCTCTTCAAAAGTTCCCGACATTGCTCATGATATTCTTGCAATATATCGTTTTTGCATTCATATTGCCCTGTCAATTGATTGATCACCAATTCAGAGTCACCAAATACTTCAACAGCAACAGCCTTCACTTCTATTAACAGCCGAAGCCCTCTAAGTAAAGCCTCATATTCTGCTTGATTGTTAGTGACAGGATATTCAATTGAAAAAGCAAACTCAAATGTATGTCCACGTGGGGATACCAAAAGAATACCAGCACCACCACCTTTGTCACATGATGATCCATCAAAAAATAATGCCCATGGGGCAATGTTAATCATATCAACAGAGAAATCACGATCTTTGAGTAATAAAATCGGCAATTGCTGTCCTTTCACCTTTGCTTTTGCCGACTCATACTTTAAATTAAACTCGAAAGTGCTAATATCCATTTGCCGATTCTTCCATTTAAAATCGGCATTGACAACATGTGTTTAATTACATCAAAACTAGATATCACCACACATTCGGCATTTAACAAATAGTGCCGAAATTTTGTGCATGAGTAATAAACACACAAACGAGCTTTTCTATAGCCGAATACCTTGTTTCGGGATCTAGCGAGTTTTCGGCTAAGGTAAGCTATTACCCTCTCTTTTCCATCAAACTCTTGCATAAGGGCCGATCCTATTGTTAGGCTATCGGCCGCCACATACTGACTTGAAAGGCTTCTCAAGTTGTGGAGGTACCAACACCTTGGTGGTGCCTTCATATATTGCTTGATCTCATCAAAAGCCTTTTTTTGTATGTCACCCCAGACAAATTTCGATCTTTCTTGAGCTTCAACAATGGAGAGAAAGGCAATACTCTTTACGATAAATTGGATATGAATCTCCTCACGAAATTGATCTTGCCCCAGCAATGGCGCAACTCTGTAAGGTTAGTTGGGGGCACAACTTTGTCTATTGCTTCCATGCTCTTTTTCCCAACTTCTATCCCTCCTTTGTGGATCAAGAACCCCAAGAACTCACCAGCCCGAGACTCCAAAAGCACACTTATTTGGATTCATCTTTAAGCCATGTCTCCTCGTGCACTCCGAGTCTTCCTCAAATCGGCTAAATGTCCTTCATGGTCTCCGGATTTGACTACCACATCATCAATATAAATTTCTACAATTTTGCCGATCAACTCGTGAAAGATATAGTTCATGGCTCTCGATAAGTTGCACCAGCATTCTTCAATCCAAATGTCATCACTATCCACTCGAACAATCCAATGTGGCCGGGACATCGAATGCGGTCTTTGCAATATCTTCAACTGCCATGAAAATCTGATTGTAGCCAGGCATTGCCATCCATAAAGCCGATGATTTCATACCTGCTGCTTTGCATCCACTAGTAAATCGGCAAGCTGGCATTGGGTAACCATCCATGGGAGTAGCTTTGTTGAGATCTCGAAATCTATGCATACTCTCATCTTCCCATTCTTTTTGTACACAGGTACTATGTTTGAAATCCACTCTGCATTTGCATGGCCGAATAAAGTTTGCTTCAATCAGTCTTTCAATTTCTTTCTTTACATCGGCCAATACCTCCTCCTTATAAATCTTAC
The DNA here is from genome assembly GCA_018135685.1 of Themeda triandra. NCBI lineage: Eukaryota > Viridiplantae > Streptophyta > Magnoliopsida > Poales > Poaceae > Themeda > Themeda triandra. The sequence continues at coordinate 84,326 of JAENPR010000345.1, forward strand.
GTGGAGGTTGTTTGAAAGGACGAAATCCAGGTTTTATAGGCAACTTATGTTCAACAATTGATCGATCCAATCCAGGCATCTCTGTATAATCCCAAGCAAAACAATCTTTGAACTCCTTCAGCAACTCTATTAATTTCAATTTATATTCTGGGTCTAAATTTGCACTGATATACATCGGCCTTGACTTTGTGCTATCACCAACATTGATTTCTTCTAACTTGTCGGCCGACATGAAACCACGACCCGGTTGCCTTTGTTGCCATCGATTGGATTGCCCATTAAAAGTTCTTGTCGAGCCGATTTTGCTTGGATCGGTTGTTGATCTCTGTCGAACACATTGACGGGACCTTCTTTCCACTTCTTACCCGAAAGGCGAGTCTTGTCCATCATACTCCCAATAAGCGAGGCTCGGAGGTGGCAACACTCTTTGAATCATCGGCTTGAACAATTTCTACATCATCTCCTATCCTTTGAATAAGGATTTGATGCATAGTTGAGGGTACATGGCAATTAGCATGGATCCAATCCCTTCCCGAAGCATGCTATATGCCCCCTTGCCATCAATGACAAAGAAAGTAGTGATCAAAGTCTTGGATCCAATCATCGGCTCCACATGTCTTGCTCCACGAGTATCGAAGCATTGCCGACAAAATCTCTAAGGATCATGTCGGTCTATGGCAAATCTTCACTTGTCATACCAAGCTTTACGAAAGTAGCATAGGGCATAATATTGATAGCAGCCCCTCCATCAACAAGCATCTTGGTTAAAGGTTTGCCATTGACATATCCCTTTAGGTATAATGGTTTCGAGATGACGGTTCTTAATTGGCTTGTCAAAGATTGCTTGCCGAGTCAACACAAGTTGAGCCATCGGTCCCGGCATTCGGTTTCATCAAAGTCGAGTATACTTCATCTTGAACTTCTTGATCTTCGGGAGCTCTAAACTCCAATGGGATAAAGAACACCATGTTAGTATCACCGAAGGACCTGTCCATCATCCTTTTTCTTAGGACACCACACGATTTCTTTTCGGCTAATTCTGCTTGAGCTCTTGATTTCTCAAACGCCTGAACTCTTCTCTTTGGCTTTTCCGCATACCGGGAGGGCACCATTGTCCTCTTTGCCACCTGTATGAGCTTTCCTACGCATTATGAACATTGCTATGAGCCCAAGCTTGATCTGCAAATCTTTTCCACTGATGTCCATCAAAATTATTCATTTTTATGCGCCGCTCGTCTTCAGGAATTCTTATCCCAAGTCTATCATGGACGGGACGGTTGACTCGAGATTGCCTATACTCGAATATTGATCACGCATTCGGGGCAATTGTTTTTAGCGAGGCAATTTCAAGCCTTCATTCCAACAGTGTGCGAAGAAGGAACGGTTCAATGCATTTGCTCTTGCTCTCTCATGTGTTCTTCTGTTCTCTTCGGCGCACTTCTGCTTCATATCTCCGACGCTCGCCATGAATCGCGCTCCTCTTCAATGTATTGCTGCTCCTCATCATACTCTATCTCCTTCTCTCTCTGCCATTTATTCAACAAGTGTCGTGCTGTAACTCTGCGCTTTGGCTCAGCGTGTATTCGGCAATTTCCCTTAGCTGCATCTGAAGTTTGACCTTTCTCTGTTCGGCTATTTCTGAACCGTACTTGTTGCACTTCCTCCTTGGTAACTTGCCGATTAGGGTCAACAGCACCACTCTCTTTGGCTCTTTCAGAGGTCAAAACCTTCATCTTTCCCTTTTCCTTTGATTCACTGGCATCAACCATGCCTATAGAGAAAGAGACCATATTCTGAGGGAACGGGTTTTTGTCTACTTTCATCTTGCCATCAAATCTCAAGTGTCCATCTTGAATAGCTTTCTGAATCTTTACTCTGAACACTCGGCAATCATTGATATGATGAGAACTTGTATCATGAAACCCACAGTACTTCTTATCCTTTACTCCTTCAGGGCGCAGCATAGGATGTCCTTCTGGCAGCTTGACGCGTCCCTCTTGGATCAGATCGAAAGAGCTTATACGCTGCGACATCAAAATCATAGGATCCCTTTTCTTGCTTCACCCATCGATGGTGACCAAAGTAGGCTCTTTTGTCCAGTTCAACTCTGCATGACGGCTACTTCATCTTCATCTCCATATTCGAGATGCTTCTTCTAGAAATCCCGATACATGTCAACGGTTGCCTTGTTCTTCGAAAACGAGCATCTCTTCCGAACCCTTGGGCTTGATTGCTCATGGTTTGTCAACTTTTGTGCAAGCTGTCCAAGGTCTTCAAACTCCATGCCAAATAGCTTGTCTCGATATGTGGCGGCATGCCGCAATGACCAATTGCGCGAGTTGGTCATCGGGAATAGTCGAGAGAATAGCACATGTTCTTCGCTTCTACGAATCTACGAAGATATTCCATTGGTGTCTCGTAGTCTTCATCCTCATAGCCCAAAGATCAACCATCTTCTTCTCATTGGTTCTGTGTAAAAGTATGAGTGGAACTTTTGCTCCAATTCGCCCATGTACCAATGGAATTAGCCGGCTGCGATGCAAACCATGTGAAAGCCGGCCCGTCGGAGACATAGGAAAATATCGATCCTCAAGCTTCATCGGCTTCTCCAAGTTGCATCGGATATCGCGATATGCTCAATGGTACTTGGTGTCATCGACCGAGAATTTGGTCAAATCCGTTGGTGGCTTAACTCTTGGTGGAAGAGCTACCCTATTGTACCACTCAGGAAAGGAGATTTATATGCATATGTCTGATGTTTTGGTTTCAGGCCGAATTGATTCTGCATCATATCAGCCATTCTGCTTAGGAGGTCGTCATTTGCATCTTGCGCTCCCTGTCTCCTAGAAGGTACTCCTGACGCACTCCTGTACCCTGGATTCGGCAAAGCACTCAGAGCGCTGTAATCAGTAAATTCATTGTACCCATCTCCATAGATACTCTTCTGCAATCTATTTGCCACTGGGGAGATCTTGTAAGCAGATGCAGGTATGTCTGTTGTTGCACCAAAAGCTACTTGACCATGAGTCTGTTGCTCGGTGATAGGAGGCTTCTCTTTTTCATCATGAATAGCTCCATCCTTGCTTGTACCGATCATCTCTCCTGCCCCAGTTGGCTTCCCTGAAGACTGCTGAGTGTTGAAGTACACTGGTCCAGCAAGCTCTCCAAATCTTTCCTCAAAGCGCTTGTCAACTATTTGGACCAAAAGTATCAGCCATGATCTTGCGGAAAGTGCCCAGAAAAGCTGTGTTGTGATTCAACATAGTGTCTCCCACAGCTTTGTAGATGGCTCCAACTACCCTTTGCATCTCTTCCTCGTCAGTAATATCAGACTGACCAGCGAGAAGAACGCGTGGCAGTGATTGCTTGATCATCACTCTGCCACTCTTGTTCTTGGAAAAAGACATCAGACATTTCTGCTGAAACTGTTCCATTGCCTGTTCCACCATCTGGCGTTGCTCTGGCTGCAGTTCGTCCATAGTCACGTTCAGAACGTGACTGTTGTCAATTTCCGATCCCATCCTAGACTGAGAAGTTGTCCCACTGGGCGTGCCAAAAAGTGTGTTGACACAAAATGTGGCGCACTGTGTCTCACACACAGCAAGCCGGAAAGCCTAGCTTCAATCGGGTGCCCGGGCGTCTGAATCCGGTGGCGTGCCAGTCGATTTGACCGAAAAATCGACAAGGGATAAAACGGTAAGATCATAAAACGGAACGTCTTTGGGTGAGACCAGACAGTTCCATCTTTACGGCCCCGAAGCCACTTACGACGACATATAGCTATAGAAGCTATGCGCAACAGTTGCATTTCATTCGGCTAAAGTAACATAAGCGATATAAACGAACGAACTTGCCGAATACGGTAGATGAAGACATGTTTGAACAAGATTAAATCATTAAAGCATATCAAACTATATCTCGGGTTTAAAGCATCATCAAGCACTAACATCTAAGGATAAGTAACTTATAAATATAAATCCACTAAATAATACATGCATAGGCTACTCCAACTAGTACGCCGCACGTCTAGCCTTCATAAACCCGTCGAGCATAAACCCAAGCAAGCTAATCCACCGCATGATACCACTCGCTATGAATTTACACCACTCCTTACTATTAGATCAATCCACCGCATGATACAATCTAACAATAAAGAGCTAAAAGCACGTAATTACCTAACGAGATCTATAAATACTCGCTACATGTGTGAGCATAACCGTATCGGCAAGATTGCCGAATCGGGGTCCATGAAGAAGGAACAAACAAGTAACATGTAAAAGGAGCCTATCGATTAAACCGATCTCTAGTCCACCGGATGACTAGCTCTAGAGTAACCCAAAGACACATACGCCGCACGGTACCCGGTCTGTCAAGGCTTATCTACATATAACGTGAATGAACCCGCAACACGTGACAATCTAGATAGATCTAATTCGGCTATATGAGCTTGATCTACTCGATATTGAATAAGCATGAAAGGAACGATCAACAAGCCGAAAGAGTATCAATCTAGATTGGGCAAAAGAGTGTTGCAAATAATTAAACATTAAATAAAGCAAGCAACACGTGATAACTTAATGAATCTATTAGATCTTGCCAAATCTAAGAGAGCCGATAACTATCTTTACTCATGTCTTAATCCGCACGATACAAGGCACAAGCAAAAACTTCCCATCATTAAGCTTAAATCCGCCGCACGATACTAAGCAAAACGGATGAGACTACTTGCATCATAATCTAAATCCGCCGCACGATACTAGACATGATAGCAAGGTTGCCGGGACTTACGGAGGTCGACGGATCGATTGGCCCTCTCGAAGAACTCGACGACACGACTAAAGGACTCGAAAGGTGGCACGTAGCCGGTTGTATTGATTTGGTTGTGAACCTTTATTACAATGGTCGAGGGTTTATATTTATACCCTGGACAGAACATGAGTCCTAAGCACTTACGAACTATCTAAACAAAATTGGAAAGACAAAAACACGCTAACTCTATCCATAATCGGAGCCCTTGACCATCACGACTCCTTCCCCTTTCGATCGCTTCCCTTTCCTTTTTCCGCCTTCAAACGAAGCGGTTGCCGACCGCTTGGCCATTTGCCGAACACATGGAAATTAGCCGACCGCATATGCATTTGCCGAATCTCTCTCTCTGCCGCCTGCGGGTCCACCTGTCATATTCCTGACCAAATTCTGGTGTTTACAGTTTCTGTGTCAGTAACAAGCTAACTGTTACGTTGCTTGGTGCGACTATCCTGTGTCGAGTCCACCAATGTGTTGTAGTTTGTTTAGTACTCGGTTATGAACCATGTGGAGTCTTGTTATGGTGTTTGGGCATTAATTGTGGCGGAAATCAATGGTGTGTTTAAGGAGAGATGTGCCTCTATGACAGAAAACGTGTGTTTAACTTTGAGTCGTTTGTTAGTACGAGAAAAACCTGAGTATGAAGGTTGGTACCTCGGGGACAAATGGGTACCCTCTATGTGCGCGTGACACACTCCGCGGACGGTGAATTAATCTGTCCACGCATACATGGTTAAAATTTACTACTCTACCCCGAGGTACATTAATCGCATTCGTCTACCTAAAACCTTAACTTTGCTGTTATTAGAACGTGCATAAAAACATTAAAACAAAAATAGCAATAAGCTCATCGGAAAAAGCGAGACTAGCCAAGATGTACACTAATCGCATTGCTAGTGGCCACGTTCAGAAGGTGGACACATGGATGTGATACGAGACGCGTATATGAAAACAACACCAAGTTTTGTGTTTTGCTGTCTTTACGTATAAAGATAACTGATGATATGGGTCAGGTTGGGCCAGCGTCAAAGCCTTGAACCGCGTGCGCATGGGCATCTTCCGCGGCGCCAGGGACTGAGTTTCATTTACTGCAACGTCATGGCCTGCAATGCATTCACGGGCGGCCGCTGGAGCCGGTTACACAAGTGTGGGATGGTGGAGCCGCTTTTACATCAGGTAGAACTGTAAATCATGCAGCACGAATTACTACACATGTCATCCCGTGCCCGCACATGGTATGCTTGGTTTCTCCTGGCGTGCTCGGCCTATGCATAAATTAGGACCGATGCCGTGAGACAGCACACCACTGCGTCACTCTCCACCCAGCTCGTCCACCGCTCGCCTCCCGAACACGAAGCGCAGCCGGCGAGGCGCCGGGCTGCGGACGGCGTCTGACCGTGGCTAGGAAGCGCCGCCATGATGGAGATGGCCGACGGTGTGGTGCACTACGGCAAGTTCCCACGCCCCCTAGCTACTGCGCCGCCACTGGACAGCGAGACGACCAACAAGCCGGCGAGGGACCGAAAGGTGACCGGGAAGAGAAAAAAGGTAAGTTATGTATATAGTTTGTGAGAAATATAATGTGCCTAGGAGGTGCGATTCAAATCTAGGAAATGAACGGTAGCACGGTTCAACACGCTGATCCTAAAAGGTTTTCTGGTTTGATTGCAGTGTCAGCAGGAGATTTGTGTTGTCAGTGCGCAACCGACCGCGACGAGCGGTGCCCGGGATCCTAGATTCAAGCTCGGAGTTGGCTCCACTTTCCTGAAGATGTTTGTAGGCAACATTACCGACATGATGGTGAGCTATAAAATTTCGACAAATACCGTTAGTGGGTGCCAACGCGTAACATGGGAGGTTGCTAGATCAACTGAGAGTGTTCAAACCTATATTTTTTTGTGCTGCAGTTTCTTCCGCGGGGTTTTTTCATTGACACCGAACACATGGACACGCACTGGTTCAAGATAGTTGGCCCTAGCGGCGCCGGCTACCGCGTTTGGCTTGAGTCGTATCTGGACAGCTTGGTTTTCAGGGACGGTTGGTCAGATCTGGTGTCCACTGAGAGTGTGGTGCAAGGTGACATTGGTCTGCTCAAGTATACTGGTGAACGTGAGTTTTCCCTGATGATCTATGCTAGGGGTGGTTTGGAGAGGGATCCGAGCCATCAACAGCGATCGTATCGCAACCGGGTGTGTGCAGTCTTCCATTTTCGTTGTTATAGAAATCCACTGCCAAGAGTTTGTCAACCAAATTAGTGTGTTTTTTTATCTATGTAGCTCCTACACCAAGGTGGGAAGATGTGCGTTTCATCGCCGCCCAAGGGGTCAGGCGCTCCACAGAGCTTGTGAGCACTCTGTACGGGTTGTGGGTTCGCTCGCAGCATCCCATCATCCTGTTCGCGACAACAATCAAACAGGGGGCTGCTGCTGGAGGCCCGATGGTAAGAATTGAAAATCGATTGGCCTTAGATTATCATGGCGCTAAGCTTTCTATTATAATGACGGAACTGCTTTATATCATGCAGAATATGAACCAGAGGGTTTCTACAAGGCTCCCGGCAGGTCCAACTCCAATTGGGCTGAAGTTCAACGGGAGCAGGTTGGTATTCCCCGGTACCATTGTAAAGAGGTCGGATCAGCTGGCAAGGATCCAGGACGGATGGGGCGACTTCGCTCATGCGCATAATCTAGTGGTCGGCTCGGTGTATGTTTTCAAGTTCTACATTGGAGAGGAGGGCTGGGAGGTGACGCTCTATCCGATTTAGGTTGTGCTGGATGCGTTCGATGTCGTTGCATTGTCAATGTTTGTTTGTTAGCGCTTGTGGAGTTCTTTGTGGTCTGGGTTGTACGGAACTGTAATGACTTATGGTTTGTCTACATGGTGTGATTCAGTGGAATTGTTCTGTTTTCCTACATGCTTGCTGGAGTTGATTCGTGCACTAGAACTAGTTTTGAAGTGTGTCATCGTCGATGCACGCAAGAGACCGTCCATTCGGCTACGTGAAACTATAATTATGGCCAACACACTAAACTATGGTCGTTTGTCAATGATCAACTCGACGCATGGCATGGCAAATGAACGTGACGTTTTTTTGGCTGAAAACGTGTGAAAAAATGATGAAAACGTGTTTTGTAACCTATGTGTACACCATGTCGCCCGATCGTTTGGTAATCGGATTGCAGATGATATGAGTACACTTAATCATGTTAGTGTTGCTATTTTTTTCTTGTTAAGTAAACAGTGAAAAAATCGTGTAGACGGCATGCTGGAGTGCTATCATACCACGTTGCTGGACGGCACGGGTTTCAAAAATTACTGGATGGTCCAGCGGTGAAAATTTTACCTGCCACGGTGCATGTGATACTGTTATTCAGCTGGAGCCATATAATGAGTGCACTGGCAGGCGAGTACCCTGACAGGGTGCATCAGCGACAATATGGCCCGTTAAAAAGGTGCGGGTCGTTCATTTGGGCAGAGTACAGATGGCCCATTAAAAGACGACAGTGCATGGGTGTTAAAAAAAATGGCTACTGGGGTGTACTGCGGCGAGCAGGGACGTTTTTTCTGATGTAAATAAGATGCATTAAAAGTGGGCCTGAATGGGCCGTATACCTTTTCAGCTAGCACATCTCGTCGCGTGTGCGTCCAGAGGCCGCGTGACTGCGTTACTGTGTGCTCATGGCAGCTGGTTGGCGCGTATGGGTCCATGATGCAGCGTGTCGTCTTGTTTGTGTACTCAGATCACGGTACCCCACATAATCAAAAGAAGCCCTACCCACACAGGTCGTGTTGTAGATACAATACCCTACGCTTCACACAAAAGAGGTAGCTCGGGCGGGCGAAGGGTTCCCAGCGTCCTGTTGCGCGAGGCAAGAGGGAGGGAGGAGCTTTCGTACATCTGGTTTCGTCCGGGGTGCTGTCTATTTTAGATAAGGTTGATTGCATCCATGGGTTCCTCGATCTCGACGGTATGGCGGCAGATCGTGTGTTCTAGCAATGTATTGTCGATTTATTTGCTCTAATCGGCGCGGCTGAATTGAAATTACGTATGCAGAACGGGTGTGGCGGCTGGGCTGATTCAGTGCCGGAGTTCCAGATGGTTCGCTTGGGGTCAGGCGACCTGCGACGCCTGGTGAGTAATCCGCGTGTACCCCCTATTACCAAAGCATTCTGATTTGTACGTGCATACTCCTGAAGGTCATTGTCGTTCTATCGTGCATGCTCCCGAAGGACATTGCGTTTTATCGTGTGGTTGATTAAGCACGGTTTTGCAGCTGGTACCGGCCGTGGCTGTCCAACGCGTGCAGCGTATGCCCGGGCGGGTTCGTGATTATGAGAGATTGCTTAGGGAAAGGGACGAATGTGTTTTTACAAGAAGACGAAGGCAGGTACTTTCTAACTATTGGGTGGAGCGAAATGCTGGCAAAATTTGACGGCCGATGCGGTTATGTGCTGGTGATGAAGTATATAGCGGACAAGACATGGAGGGTCCGTGTGTTTTGTGGTGCGGCTGGGTTACAGAAATTCCCTTTCAGGGGCGGTCAACGGCCCGAACAATCCACCGGTGGGCCTCGCAACGGTGAGAGCCCACTAAGCATTTTGTGTTAGCTTGTGAAACCCTAACAACATTGATGGAATTTTATTCTTGTTCTTGCTGCTAGCAGTGAACCACGAGATTGGATCTATGGCAGGGGACGGTGTACTAGGATCGAGCGCCCGTCCCATATTAGTTGACGGTGGGTTTCTTAACTATATAGTGTAATCTCCGTGCGACCATCTGGTATTCCTCACGTTGAATCATATTTGAGTCGCCCAACTTTCATGTAGGCCCGAGCGCCATACCGTCAGTGTACAATGCGTCCAACAAAAACATGAATTTCGCGATGAGAGATTTCTGCAACAACATCTCCAAATTGTACAACCTTTCCTTTCCACTGTACTACGCGGTGGTGCACTCGGTCAATGTGTCATGCAATTTCTTTGTAAGTATTTTGACCTTTTTTTTTTGTTGGATTCTTTAAAATCTCGTGGATACACGTTTTGCCTACAAAAATTGTATTTAGGATGACCGGGTTTTTTTGTGGTGCTAACACAGCCGCTGGCCATGCCATACGGCGAAAGCTACATAGCACCGATGATAAACGGTCGCGGCTGCCCGAACCATGCCGTGCTAATCCTCAACGGGTCTGATACGCCGTACATAGCCAAGTTCAAAAAATACCCGGGAGTGGACACCTATTACATCGGTGAAGGCATATCCAAGTTCCTGCGTCACTACTCCATCGAAGAAGGTGCCGATCTGGTGCTACGCTTTGACTGGGAGAGTGATCATCTGAAAGTTTGTGTGTACGATTTCTGAACTGGGTTGTAGGCTGCTTTGTAATCGGAAGTATTTTGGTAATTGTAGTCGGTGTGGTGCTGTGTGTCGATGGACTAAATACGGTTTGTGTATCTTTATTCATTTGTCATCGTGTGATATGAAAACTGACATGGAATTGAGGCGTCTAGTCGTGATGATGTACGATTGGTACCTAAAAACATAATTCTTGTTTCCTTGTTGGCATTGTTGTAAATGGTAATGACGGTTATTGAGCGGACAAAACCCTACGGCAAGAGTGATTGGACACCAATGTGAGACAAAAACAATAATAACCACCACCAGCGAGTGAGGAGAGAAATAATTGGATGCGATCTACACGGTGTGCTAGCTTGTGGATCCACTGAAAAGACGAAGATTCCTTTCGTATATACCTATACTAAAAAACAAGCAGCTGAAAAGTTTTTTTTTTTGTTTTGAGTAAAGCAGCTGAAAAGGTTACGCGGGTTACAACATGTCAGAGAGTGACCATGTGGTGGGTTGAAAAAGAAAGAAAAATGATCGCTGGGGCCCGGGGCGGGGGTGGTGGGTGGGTTTAAATCATGCCTCATATGTCTTATTTGGAGACAGTGCGCGCGTCCCCCTACGTGCTGCGATCGCTCAAGCTCCGACGTCGTGCCCCATCGGCCTGCCGGTTGTAATAACAATCTACAGAGGTCGACTGGGTGCTGTCTTCAGCCGTGGGCTTGTCAAGAGGAAACATCCAGTCCGTCGTTGGATCAGACTGTAATGGGGAACGGCCATTCTACGGTAAGCCAATAAGTTTACATGGATCCTCCATCTTTCGCCAAAAACAGTATATAGTTTGACACTGTTTGAATGCAGGGTTTCACGAGGAGGTCAGGAGCTGACGGAGGATGCGGCAAGTTGTACTGCGTATTGGATGAGACCATGTCCACATCATTGGTATGTACTCAATGTTTCTATTCCAGTTCTTGACACCAAATGGTTTGTTTGTTTGTATTGCCAACGTCCTCAAATGCACCGAAACAATTGTGCAGGCGGTGCCCACCGACATCGCGGAGAAATACTGCCTCCACTTTGAGAGATATGTTGGACTGGTGCACGAAACCAATGGAGAGTATTGTTGCGAGGTTAAAAATGTGGATGGTAAAGTGCACCTTACCACAGGGTGGACTAAGTTCCTTCGGAGCTCGGGGGCAGGCGTTGGTGATACCTTGTCCTTCGATATCAAAGGTGCAGACGAGACAATTGTAATGGTGTTTCATGGTGAAGCTACGGGGGTGCTCTACGCGAATGGTGGGTTGACGTAGTGTTTCCGTTGTGCCTGAATAGTGATTTCCTCTATCTTACCGCCTACTAATGTTGATATAATCCAACTGATGAACTGTAGGAGCGACCGTAAATGGTGACGGACAGGGTAATCTTGTTGTGCCGGTTGTGCATGACTACGCATTGGGAGTTTCGGTGGCCAATGGTTGTGCCCCTTTCGCCTCCAGGCTAGCACAAAAAACAATTGAAGGTTTCTTTTAAAATGTTGGATCTTACATTGGTTGACTGTTTGTTCTTGAAGGGACTGCACCTTTTTCTCCTAACGGCGAGAACGGGGACGGAGACGCAGGTGGTTTTTTTTTTATCACCAACCTAATCGATTTGTGAAATGCTAGGGGAAAATAATGTGATTTTTCGGTGGCTCAGACATTGAAGATGCGATGACCAGATTGATTGCTGTATGGCGGGAAAAGTTTGTTCTCGGGAAGGGTGTCGTTTTGGAGGATTGGATGATTCAATACGTTGCGGATGGGCTAGGTTGGGAGATGCCGGAGTTTGGGATTTATGTTGGTGAAGTTGAAGGCACGTCGGTTTCGAATAACAGGATGGTGAGTGGATGTCATGAATTGTTTTGTCTTTTTAAGCAAAAATATGTGGCTGCATAAATGTTGTTCCACAAACTCTCCTAAACTATTTTTTGTTAAATGTTAACAGCGTTTGCCAAGGAAATACACATCTGAGCATGTTGTACCTTTTTTTGGTGGAGACCTTAAAAGGATTTTCTTCATGAAGTCGGAGCGGGAAACAGACAGATTTTGAAATTTTCGATTGCAAACGATGGGAGGGCAACTTTCACACATGGGTGGTCTCAGTACGCAAATGCGCATGGAGTAGGCGTGGGTTCTATTATTGCTTTCAGCTTTACTAAGAGAATGACTGATCTGGACATTGGAATAGATGTACTCCAACAGTGACGACGTGATCAGATGGTGAAGAACTTATTTGCGCGGGAAGGCAGTTCTCTTTTGTGAAATAAAATTGCTACGAGACTACCAGTTTCTCAGTTTAGAATGCCTACTGTGCTCGGTCTAGTGGCGTACGTAGAGTTTCCGGTCCATCAGCATAGGTAGACCGCCCGTCAAATGTTGTTTATTTCATAGTTTGGTTAAGTTTTCTCTAATTTATACCTTTTGTACTACCACCGTCATGTCACCGTGTGCCTCCTGCTTGTGGTGCTTTGCACACGCCAGTAATATAATGTCGGATAAAAAAGACCTTTCAAAACATGTCATCATCGGTGTGTGGGGTCTCCTAAAATCTTATCGGACTACTTTAACAACACTCTGCAAACCGCCCCGGCATATGCCGATTGACGGCCCGTGACATGTTAAGAGTGGAGGAGTCCATGGGAACGTGACCATGCAAAGTAATAAACATGTGGTACGGGCCCCCGTTTCAAGAAGCGGCCCATGACAGGAGAGAATTTAATACAGGCCGAGAATCCAGGAAATGTTAAGTCTATGGCCAGGACACTGGTCCATATTAATCTGATATTTTGTACTTGCCGATGCCTTAAGAACGTTCGCAATGTTTTGCCTGTCGTTCCGAAACCGTGACTTGTGTGTTTGTGACTGTGCCAAACATCTATTTTTAATATAGTTATAGTGTTGGTTAGTTGGTTGTTTGTGGAGGGAAAAAAGGATACTGCATCCTAATCTTGAACTTGTCGTTTTCCAAATTACGCGGACCAGAGCACCTGCCATCTGTTGTGCGTCGTGAGTGACTGAAAAGTGTTCGTGTGGGGTCAGTGTAACATCTCATTTGACAACAGATTATTTGTTATGCAGGCCGTGTCCATAAATGAGAACGCAGGCTGGCAAACGTGCATAACTTCAACTTTTCAACAAAAGCGCAGAGTCGCTGCAGGCTCTGCGGAGTGAAAAAGCGACTGGCACGAATTATTTTGATCCCCGAGCGGGTGCTGCTGGGATTGAAGTGAGGCTGACAACAAATAATTGTCGAATCCTGAACCGTTTTATTTTGGTAGTCCATACGGGGGGTGTGCAAAGGGTTTTACAATGGGGCAACACATCGCCTCCGCGCTATAAAAAGGCCTCGCGCGTGGGTGGTACGCCGGAAGAACAAAGGCTATACAGGTTCCCAGACAAAAAAAATACTCCTGAACCCACCGAGCAACCGAAGAGTGACGGAGATCAGGGTTAATGGGGCACGGGAACTCGAAGGTTTTATTTCTTTTGATCTGTAGTAAAATTTTTCAGTTCATGCTACGATCGACTAGCAATATGACTACAAGATGTGTATGCAGGCTGCTCCACAACGGATTGGATCGGATGGCCGTGGCGTCAGGTTCCACTGCCGCTTTGATGAGACCCTGTACTCGGCTGCGGTATGTTCGTCTACGCAACTAGATCCTCGTTTTTTAGCCCTAAGACTGCGTTCTAGGTGATCAGACATATTTTTCGGCATGCAGATGGTGCCGTGCGACATCGCCACTAGGTACTGTCTGAGGGTAGGGAGCTGCATCCGCCTGATTTCCTCAGATCACGGTGTTTTCTGCTGCGAGTTGGAGCGAGTTTATGACAAGCTCTACCTTGTCAAAGGGTGGGAAGATTTTGTGAGTGGTACAGGCGCTGTTGTCGGCGATTTCATGGTGTTCGATGTCAGGGGTGCAGACGCTACCCATGTATGGGTGTTTCCAGGTGGTGCGAAGCAAGTTAAGTGCGCGGGCGTGGGAGATTCAGTGTCGGCGGGTAAGACGTCCTTGTAGTTGTAATGATCATTCTGTTTTCCTATTTTGAATCTGTTTCAAAATTCAAGTAACCGCTAATTTTCTTTCAGACATATCCACGGGGGGTGCTGCGTGTGCGGGTGGACCTGACATTATGCAGCCTCTGCCCCATGATATGGGTTACTCTTTTGGGGGAGGTAAAGCAAAAAAACCTGGGACTTAGATAGGCACATCACCTTTGTTGATTATGCGTAACTGTAGTATCTAAAACTGCTTTCACGTAATCCCTAGGTCCTGATGCTACCGTCTGTGTCGGGGACAGTGAGGACAAAGGTCTGTTTTGCTAACCTTTATCAAACACGGCTATGACTGCTGCCTCTATTATTTATACTGATGACTTCAATATGGTTAGGACAAACTTCAAGGGGAACCTTTGACAGTACAAGTTCAAGTGGTGCCATTTGCAGTTCGGATGAGGAAAATGCACCAGAAGGTAGGCGTGATTGTGACCATATATCCGTCCCACTAAAATGTCCATTTGTATAAAATATGCCGACACGTTTTTTTTTCGCCGTGTATACTCAGGAGTCGAACTGACAGGATCGTTGGAGGAGTGGCGGAAAAAGTTTGTCTTGGGCAGGGGCATTGAGTTGGATGACAGGATGGTCGAGTTCGTTGCTGCTGGGATGGGTTGGGAACTACCAGAATTTGGGATTTACGTTGCTAAACTAGAAAGCACCAGCATACAAAACAATAGAGTGGTTAGCAAGCGTGTGCTTTTTTGAAGTGAACATTTGTGCATACACTTGTCCCTTTTATACCTGATCTAGTTTTGTTCCTTTATTACAGCGCCTACCACGGATGTTCACCGCTGAGCATGTCAGGCCTCTGCTTAGGGGAACAAGCCGCGTTTCTTCATGGCGACCGAAAGAGAAGGGGATAGGCGCCTGAAGTTCTCAATTGGAAAAGATGGACGGGCTGCACTAATCAGATGGTTGGACAGACTTCGCTCTCGCCAATGGACTGCGTGCTGGTTCACTTTTGGCTTTCAACTTTAGTAATAAGCACACCGAGCTAGACATCTCCATCGATGTGCTCCGAGACTGAAACCTAGGGGGGTCCAGTGCCTGATTGCGGCGGTTTGGTCGCCAATTGTATCGATTTTTGTTATGTGTGTGTGTGATCACTACTGGAATGTTTAGCAGACCGCCCGCCTAACGATGACCACCGTGGATTGATGAACGTGTGTGCCTATGTATCGTCTCATTTGCCTATGTATCTTTAGTTGCAATGAAAAACTTTCAGCTTTGTGTCAATTAACGGAGAAACAAATGTGCGCATCGAAATTCTAGTGCTTGTATATGTGCATGCCAAGTTGCGGCGTCGATAATTGTCGGAAACAAAACCAATAAGTTAAGTATGCTTCAGTTTAACTAAAAGCACTGTGCCTCAATTGATTGAAAATATTTTCTTTTGTAACCAACAATTATTCAACGTTACGATCGTTCCACTATAAGGCGGTGTTAATAGCATGGAAACGGTGGTTTGTTTGGTTAGGGGCGGGTTTTATAATATGGTGCCAGCCACAAAGGACTATATCTATCTATTACTACATTTGACAACTACGGGTCAAATTGTTAGCCTTGGGCCAGAAAAAAAAAACTATAAACTGTGCGCAGACTCCAGCAAGTTTTTTTAAAATTTAACCTACTGCATATAAATGGGCTGTTTTTTCTCCGGAAGCAAGACAGCATCCACTTTCTTGGGCCGTCATCGCGCAGAATGACGGCCCGTGTCCTATGAACATGTTCCAGTGGGCCTGAATCCTACAAACAGGCCAAGAAAAAAGGGCGGTCCGACAGGTTATTACCAAAAACTGTGTCATCGATTTCTCAGGCATGGCCAAATAATCTATACCTCTACTGATTTAATGGTTTACACGCTAGCAATGTGGAGGACCAATGTTAAACTTGCAATCAGAGATGGCGTTGCGTCCGGAGCATAAGGGGTTATATGCATACCTGTATTGCATCCACAATCCTGTCAGTTTGAGCTGCGCCACGGATATGCATAAAAACACCAAAATTGGCTCAGCCCAGAAGTTCATCCTGAATATGAAACAGGAAGGGGAACACCATGTCAACGAATTTCCTATAGACATCCTTGTAGTTGGGTCGTCAGAATATGGTGGATATCCATTTATAGAGTAAATCATACAAGCTGGTGAATCGTGGAAGTCGAATCAAACGAAAACAGTTCAGATGGGGAGGTTGGAAAACGATGTCAGACAGAGAAGAACTCACCAGTTCATGGATATGTGTGGACAGTGCATCTGGATATCCAAATCGCGAAAAGGCAGCCCGTCGAGACCCTGATGCTCTTCAAAGGGGAGGCATACACAAAAACGATTCAACGCTCCGACGGGCCCGAATCTATCACCAGGATCTATCGTCTGATGCTCTTGACGGCGAAAATGGCGAAAGCTGAAGGGCTTCGCCAGCGACAGAACTTGCGGCTCTGTTGCCACTCGGCGGAGAGGCCGCGCAACAAGCCATGGGGGTGGAGGTCGCCGGAGCTCCGCGCACAACACATCTGCCGCCTCTGCAGCGTTCCGCACTCTCTCGACCATAGCGCTGTTTAGGCTAGAATCAAATGTGAGGTGGTGAGTGGCAGTGTGGTAACAGTGGGCGCAAACTGACGGGCTCGCTATCGATGTGGACGGGACAAAGTAATTAGCGCAACATGATGCTGAGTACTAAACGTGAGTTTCATCCTGCGAAACCCGTGTCCGAAAAAAAATACCCGTCCTGCGTCTGGTGGATTCCCGGCGAACACGGGCGCCTGCGCGCGCTAGATGCGGTGGGCCCGCTGCTGTCTCCTTTTTGTTTGCTAGCTCAGGTATTCAAGGTAAGTCTGAAGTGGGCGCAAGACTGTCTGCTCGGTGTCTACGCCATAAAGGGATGGTGGCAGCTGCCCACGGTGGAGGGCAGAATACACGGTGGGCATCTCAATATTTTCGAGAGAGATATATATATATATATATATATATATATATATATATATATATATATATATATATATATATATATATATATATATATATATATATATATATATATATATACACACACTTGTGATAGAATGCATTCTCCACCTGAAGATTTGGAATTAAAGTATCCTCTGAAAAATCGATATGATAAATTTGGTGCTACTAGTGATATACTTATGATGTCTTACTATATGTAATTAAAGATTCTTGAAGAATCTATAGTCAATCCCAGAAGGAGTCACGACTATTATGAATAGAGAAGATCATAATTTTATCAAGAATAATGATTATCGGTCACATATCAAAGATGTGTGTCATTGTAACTTTGAAGTGCATCAAATGCATCCTGATATATGCATGCTAGAATATAATAATTTTGATTGTATTATTCTATATCTCAAGTTTCCTGAAGAATAGTGAGATGGATGTCACGAAGACTAAATATTGTGAAAATCTTGTAATCTTACTTGCACTATCTATGTGTAATGGTTAATACCATAAGAGTGAATGACTTCAACTAATGCTGTCATTAGGGGGAGTATTAAATGTCATTCACGAGGCTTTCGAGGTCTCAAATAATACCTAGAAGGTGTTATACTAAATTTTGTGAGATTATTGTTTATGTAGTATTTTTACTTCACAAGTTCCAGAAGTAACATGAGGTCAAGATTATAAAATAATCCTTATAATATATGTGATATATTTGTTAAGTCTCTATGTGCATACCTTCTTGTTGAAAGCGTTCTTGCCATAGTGGGACAATTCTGCAAGGTAAGGGGGAGAATTTCCCATATATTAGCTCTTGACCAGAATTCTAGAGAATTCAAAATGGTATGATCCAAAAGGTCATAATTTGTCTTGAAGACATATGTTGTACTCTTTTTTTTCCTTGATGAGTTTTCCTGAAGTTTCTCATATAAGGTTTTTAACGAGGCAACAATGTGCAAATGCATCGAATGAAATAATGTACTCTTTCTCCATATTTTTCCCAATGGGTTTTTGGAGTTTTAATGAGGCACGTATTTGTTATGGTATTCGCCCAAGGGGGAGTGTTAAGAATTCCTCAATTAGAGGAATTGATGGGCTCATACCATATGGGCCTTGGAGGCTACCATATATGCCCTGAAGGCTACGTCTATATAAAGGGACTACATGTGTACCTATAATGACTAATGAAAAGATGACTCCCCTCATATATTTGTGTCTCCTGTGTGTTCTTGTTCTTGTTCTTGGGATTGGGCAAGGGAGACGAGATCCATCTACAACTTCTATGCGCCTCTTTCTTGGATCGGGAACGGGTGTATAGGCCGATTCGTAACAGTAACAACTGAGGGTGTCAAGGGGTTCACGGTGCAGTGGCAAAGGCCATTGGTTGGGGAGCTCTCACCCAGAGTTCAAATCCTGGGTGCGACACTTTATTTTGGATTTATTCCAGAATTTTCCGGCGTTATGCATTATAAGTGGTAGGCAACGTGCCCGTCGACAGCGAGGCGCCTGTGGTGACTTCATGAACTTCAAGATTTGCCGGCTCAGTCCTTCGAAGGTGCTCATAGGGGTAGGGTTTGCGTACGTGTGTTCATAGGGGTGACTGTGCGTGCGTGTTGAGCGTCTGCGTTGTACTGTGTAATCGCAAAAAAAAAAAAGTAACAACTGAAATAAACCAAATTCAAGAGACATCTCTTGTGTGTGAGATTCGAACCTAGGACACCTTGTCTCGCATATAGCTGCACACCACATGTGACACAGTCCTGACGCTGTCCTTTTGAATTGAGACGTAGCAGACCTTTAGTTCTGGGTGAAAGACCTTTAGTCCCACTTCATAACACCAACTGGGAGTTTGGGACTAAAAGACCACCACCCTTTAATCCCAGTTAGTATTATCAACAGTGACTAAAGGTTGGAGGTATTTTAGTCCCGGTTGATGTTATGAACGGGGATAAAAGGGTCTTCGTTGTACTCCTTTTGTCCCGTTTATATTACAATTTGATACTAAAGCTGTGAACTAAAAGCCCTTTCTCTACTAGTGAATGAGATTTGTCCGAGATGCGAGACTGGTCATGACATTTTGAGATTTGTAACATTTTTATTTAAAAAAACCCACACGTTTCGTGGTCCAATTATTTTACAAAACCATACTCCTAAAACAGCATTAATTAATTAACTAACTGACTTGTGGAAGCTCACTAAAAGCCACGTCCATCCCTTCTGTCAAGAACAAAGACATGCTAGTTGTAAGTAACTCTTTAAAATTGTGTGTCACGTTTCTATAAGTTTTTTAGCTGGCATTTTCATTTTGCAAGCTTTAGTTTATTTTTACAAGCATGTCACTAAACAGTTGATTATATAAGATGTGGAGTCAATAGTATATTCCTTTTGCATTCGTTATGTTTTTTTCATGTGAACAAAGTAAACATTTTTTATAAAAATGTTGATGCAAAATTTGTACAATTAATATAATGTTTTTTTACCTCAAGTTTTTCTTTTCTCAAACACCAAATATTCTCCGCAATCTTCAAGATACTTGTAATGATGTTATATCACTTGATATTTCTATTTTTATTTATAGATTCTAAGCCGCTATTGACTAGTAGTTCCTCTACTTATTACATATGTAAGTTTTATGTTCTCTAATTTGGTCATAAAAAGGTTTTTTAAAGAAACGATACTAGCAAATTTATATGTTATTATCAATATTATTTGAGAAAGGTTGCATGGTAGTTTCAAAAACAAAAAAAAATGGTTGAGGTGATTTATATGTTCATGAGGTGTGACTAGAGGCTTTTGGTTTGTTTCAACTTAACTTGCTTGGGACTAAAAGACTATGTTGTTGTTGGAGAAAAATTAAACTTTAGAATAGTTTATCCAGGTGATATAAATCCACCTTTTTCTGTTTCGATCTTTTAAAACTATTTTAAATATACAGGAGAGAAGCAGGATCCATTGGCATAGCTTATCAGAGGTGCATGCACGGGCCTAGAGGTGTCCTAGGTCGTATTTTCTGGGCCAGCCCACACCGCGGGTGGCACAAGAACGCGCCGGAGTAAAATCGTGAGATGTTTGTTGTTTTGAGGATGCGCATGCCAGAGTTGTCGATGGGCCACGGGCATGTTGAACGCTCGTATCTCAGCCCCGGCTTCGACAGGTTCAGGCGACCAGGCGTGAAATAGTAACGCAATCCACACACCGGAACGCCGATCAGTTCAGCCGACTCGCGTCGTCCTTTGCCGGAACTGTTCGTCGTCTAGCATTTCTGTTTACCACCGTAGTTTCGCCGGAATCGTGGGGGAAAACACCAAGCTTCGTCAGGCCCACCGCGCGCTAGAACCTCCACCGGATTTCCCGAGCCCGAGGGACAACACGTCCTGCAAATTGTTAGGCTGCTCCCCCCAGTATTATGAAAGCTACTTACGAGCCAAACAAGTCGCCACTTGTGTTTGTGAGCTACATGCAGCCCCATCTGTTCCCGGACCCGGACAAGCTCTGCGTCCGTAGCGCTCGTTTTCCTCCTGCTTCTAGGCACAAAAACCATGTACTCTTTGACGTTTCCTTATGGATCGATCGATGCAGGCGGCTAATTCCTTGTGCTATAAATTGTGTTGCGATTGCAACTGAACGGTGCGCTGGTCTGGTACGCCGGATGATTCGACTGCGAGAGTTGATATCATGACTGCTGCACAAGTGCACAGACTCGTGGATATACATTACATGGTGTGTTTGTGCAGGGTGGAGAAGCAGGACACGTGAGCGACCATCCGCCAGTTCCACTCTCGTTGCGGGCGCCGCCGGGCGTCGGATCGTCCGGCTTCTGGCTTGGGCTGGGTGGTCGCTCATGTGTCCGTCCTCTCCACCGAGCACCGGCATATCCGAATCCGACACGTCTGTGGCAGGGAGAGCCTCGATCGCGCCATGGACGCCAGAACGTTCTCTGACGATCTGTGCTATATCGGGACATGCAGGTTACCTTCAAGGCCGAATACGCTCCCTGCATGGTTGTTGGGCCTGTGAAACGCAAAAGAGATCCGGGTAAGCTACGTGGGCTGAGAGTTACCAGGCCATTGTAACCCACGGCCCGCGTAAACAAGCCACATCGCTCCCAGAGTCCCACCCAGCCGCCGCCAGCGAAGTCCCTTCAGTCGCTCCCAGCCGCCGCCGCCGCCGCCTTCGCCTCTCCGCCGTAGAACCGTCGCCCGTCGCGATGGCAGCAGCCCCTGCCGGTGCCCCGGCAGTCACGGCCTCCTCCTCCTTTCTTTCTTCGCCGCTGTTCCCTCTCAAGTAGCCGACTCGTTCCCTTTTACTTGTCCAGCATGCGTTTCTTTCTCCCCAATGGATACGTCTAACTGTGACTCGCTTCCAGGACATCGATGACGAGCCACCGCCGACCCGCGGGGAGAGTCTCCGTCAACATCCGATGCGTCAGTAGCCCGCCGGCCGTCGACACATGTAATTGGTTTCCATCCGGTTCTTAGAAATTCATGTTTAAGTTGACTCTTAGTTTTCGTTTTAGGCATCCAATCTAATTATTCAGATGCTAGTTCGGAATCTGTGGTAGTATTCTTGGTTGTGATACCCTATAGTAACTTCTTGGGTTTTTTTAGAGTTTGAGCGCCGCCCGGGCCTTTCATTTTCATAAAAGACCAAAAACATTCTGTTACAGCGCTGAGTTTAACAACTCCAAACCCCAGCACTAGCCAGCACCAGGGATAACCAACATCCAATGCAAGGAATAAAAGGAGCAGCAAAACTGAGTCTCAGAAAAGGCAAACTAGCAGAAAAGCAGACCGCCCTACTCGAGCCAGAAACAACTGAGACTACCATTGCACTATCTCCAAAGCAGGGGTAAATGACCACCACCATGGTCCTGAAGACGACATTTTGCCCACCTCCATCTTCTCAGGTTGAGCAACATCCCATTCCAGGTCCCTGATAGCTTCATCACCAGAGAACTTCAATTGTTTTCCAGTGCCATTTGAGGGATCCGAACGCAGTCCTCACCACAGCCTTGATTTTGTTCAGGAATTCCAGCAACCGCTCTTTCTTTTCTGGCACGCATAAAACCACCCAGTTCTCAAGAAGCCCACCTATCCTGCAGAGTAGCATTTCTACGCCTCTCCATTGAAAAAACTGAAAGTATCATAAATCATTAACCAGCAGTGTTTTGCAACTGCACATTCACGGATGCTGCACAGATTCTTCTTCTGAACAAAACATACAGCACTGTACATGTGTAACTTCTAGGGGTGTAACCGAATGGACATATATTACCAATCTGATATTTGTTTTCATATTTTATTTCGGATTCGGAGTCAGACACAGATAGCTCATAATATGGATTGTCTCGATTACTATTACGAAAAAGTGTGTCTAATACGGGACGAGTCAGGTGTGAATAATTTCGGTAATAAATATTTCTTCAGATACTGGGTGAAAACAACATTCACTGCACTAATTTGATCACTCCATCTTTTATATTTTGCCCAAAAATTATTGATCCATCGCAACATGTTTCTCTAGTGTCTCAATGTACAGTGTTCTTTGATTATAGTCTAATAAGGGGACTGACAAAGGATTAATGGGTTATAATCCGTATCTACTGTGGGCTCCACAGCAGCAGCATAGGGTGCAGCAAGCAACACCCAATGTCTGAGAATTCTGGTTGGGTGGCTGCTCTTTTATATAATTGTAACTATTTACATGTTAGTCCTGGTATAATGTATAATATTTAAGTCTAAATGTTAGCCGGATATTGCTTTTATACATCCGACTAAGTTGTCAGACATCGGATATAGGACAGATAATGGTTAAATTGTAGTTGTATTTGGTATCCACAATAAATAACCATATTTGTATTTGATATCCAATGAAAATTGCTGACATCCAAACACTATTCGGCCCTCTCCGGACGGATGGTTAGTCGGGAATATCCATACCATTTACACCCCTATTAACTTCTTGTTTGGTCAATGTTGCATTCGTTTAAGGAGTTGCTTGAAGATGTTGTAGGACAGAAATATGGATGTTAATATTTTCTTTCTGCTGTCCTGAAGCTTACAAGACTAATGTGCCACGCAATGCTAACATGGCCAAACTCCAAGCAGGATATTTGTTTCCTGAGGTTATGCATCATTCCCATCTTTTCCTTTTGTTATTGATGCTATTCTGTTGGAGGTTTGGCTTCTGATAGTATCAATTCTTGACTGTTGAGCAGATTGCCAGGAGAAGAGCAGCTCATTTGCTAAAGTATCCAGATGCCAAGATTATAAGCCTTGGGATAGGTGACACTACCGAGCCCATTCCAAATGTCATAACAAATGCCATGGCAGAGGTACCTTCCTGTCAAACTAGTGTCCTGTCAATCACATATAATCAACCCACACAAAAAATCCTAGTGTTCCAGTACTTACAGTTTTATAATTGAAAAAATACTTATGCATTTGTTGCTGATAAATATCTCTTTTGCAACTGCAATTTTTTAATCTGTCTATTTGTAAACACAGAGAGCACGTGCCTTGTCAACAATTGATGGCTACAGCGGTTATGGAGCTGAGCAAGGTGAACAGGTACCTAGTGGCGTTATCAGCATTTTTCATTGTATTAACGGCTAATTCAGATACTTATTTAACAGCTATACTATATGAAGCTTTACATAAATATTTTATGGAGAAATTGGATACAAAGATTGGTCGTCTTTTATTTTAAAATCATTTGAGGCCGATTGACGATCTGTTGAAGTGTTGATAAAAGGATAACTGTTAAATTCTTATCGTTATGATATATGATTCTCTAATTCATAGGGTTACTGTTTTCTAATGTATTAATTCTTAGTTTAAAGGCCAATCACATAAAATCCCTCTGATTAATTGATATCTTTCCTTTCACTTATCCATCCAAATGCTTGCATAGTTGCACATTTGAACTACTTTGCTTACATGAATTAATTTTTAAGTTTCCAATCATATTTGTACTTTTCTCTTTGCTCTGTTCTTGTATAAGCTCCTTCAGCGTCATAAAATGTCCTGCTGTGCTGATTGCTAAATGCTAATGCAGAAAGTCAGAGCTGCAATTGCTGCAACCTACTATGCGGATCTTGGTATTCAAGATTCAGATATATTTGTCTCTGATGGTGCCAAATGTGACATATCTCGCTTGCAGGTACCAGAAAGATTTGACTCTTCCCTTCTTCAGTTTACAATTCATTTTAAATTGTTTGTTAATAATTCTCCTGATTCAATATTTCAGGTCCTTTTTGGATCTAATGTGACAATTGCGGTCCAAGATCCATCATACCCTGTAAGAGAACTCTTGAATTAATTGTAACTCTCAGTTACTTACACTTTCACATTATTAATGATTGTGTGATGATTGTAATTGTGATATGTTCTTTTATCATATTGTAACTTATGCATTAGCTGCTACCATTTTACATATTGTCTATTGAAATTAAAGCAGTCCTATCATTTTGACAGGCATATGTTGATTCAAGTGTTATCATGGGCCAAACTGACTTATATCAGCAAGATGTTCAGAAGTACGGAATCATTGAATACATGAGATGCAGTCCAGAAAATGGATTTTTTCCTGATCTGTCAACTGTCCCTCGGACAGATATTATTTTCTTTTGTTCACCCAACAATCCTACTGGTGCTGCTGCATCTCGGGACCAACTAACCAAATTAGTAAAATTTGCAAAGGACAATGGGTCCATCATAGTCTATGATTCTGCTTATGCAATGTACATATCAGATGACAGCCCAAAGTCTATCTTTGAAATTCCTGGAGCAAAGGAGGTAGGCTATGTTCCAATATTTACTTGTTCATTCCTTTTCAAAAAAAAAAAATATTTACTTGTTCATTCGTACTACATATTGGAGTGTTGTGCAGTACCAGTTTTATGTTAATTAGTTGCACCATATTCCCCTTGTAAATAAAAGGGCACCTTTTCCATTGTGGTTTTGTTTATGTGCAGGTTGCTCTTGAGACAGCTTCATTCTCGAAGTATGCTGGGTTCACGGGTGTCCGTCTAGGTTGGACTGTTATCCCCAAGGAGCTCCTTTTCTCAGATGGACATCCAGTTGCTAAAGATTTCAATCGTATAGTTTGCACTTGCTTCAATGGTGCATCAAACATTTCGCAAGCTGGTGGTTTAGCTTGCCTCTCTCCAGAGGGTCTAAAGGTAGGATTCCTGGTTCTTGGAATTCTCAGATTGGTCTTCTGCATTGTATCTTTTATCCATTTGTTCCCGTGCAGGCTATGCATGATGTTGTTGGCTTCTACAAGGAAAACACTGAAATAATTGTTGACACATTTACATCACTTGGATTCAACGTGTATGGTGCCAAGAATGCTCCTTACGTATGGGTGCACTTCCCTGGCCGCAATTCGTGGGATGTGTTTGCTGAGATCCTGGAGAAGGCGAATGTGGTCACTACTCCTGGCAGTGGATTTGGACCAGGTGGCGAAGGCTTTGTGAGGGTCAGTGCATTCGGACACAGAGATAACATCATTGAAGCCGCAAGGAGATTAAAGCAGCTGTACAAGTGAGCACGGATGCAGCTTCTGTGCCCTTCTGGAAGACGGTATCAATAAAAACACAGCAGTATTTGGGACTCTAAAATTCGCTCGGTGAAGCTGCCAGAAGATAATAGAAGTGGAACATGATTTTTTTTTGGAGCATGATTTTCTTCTACTAGGTTTTCATGTGGTGTACTACTACATTCAAACCATTCCCAACTCTAGACATTGCTTGTTGTAGTCCTGTGACTCTCCAATCAGTGGTGAAGTGTTTTATCTCGTCTGTGTGTGTCCTGTTGTCGCTGTTTCAGGGAATACCGAATACCTCTACGTTGAGTCGACACGTTATACACGCACAGTACACATAATTGACTAAAATATCTCAAATCGTTTTTGTATGTAAATAATTATTGCTGGCAGTGGTAGTGGTACACCAGTATCTATGGAAGTTGACCACCTAGAAAAGAGGATTCATAGGAGTACGAGCACTAATTACCTTGCATGGAGAGAAGCGAATCGTTGACTTCGTAGGATCAGTTTTGTAATTTTCCTGACACATGATGCTGAAGAAATAAGTTTTGTAATTTTCCTGACACATGATGCTGAAGAATCATAGTTTCCAGGTCTCACATTCAGAAGGCAGCATGATAGGCAAGCTATTGCCCGGTAAAGGAATTGACCATACAAATATATCTCCAGTTATTTCCGCGACCCACATCAATATTGGCAGTGATTCCATCGACAAGAGCAATCAAATTTGAAACCAAGGAGCAGGTATCAATCTTCTGACAACATCAAGAAGTCACTGCCAAAAAAAAAGGATCTGGACCGGTTGCATTAGACTGACAGCATCATGTCATCACATTGACTACAACCAGTTGCATTACACTGTCAGAAATGCTGTTGAGTTGAACTCGTCTTGATGGTAATGGAAGCTTGCAGTACAGAAGTCAGCATAACAGTATTTCTAGAAGAACATAATTTTGCCCAGCAACGTAACAAAATTTATCCCAGCAAGACTTTGTTTTCTTCATGTTTAGTGTTAACCAGAGTTAACATCAACACCCAGCACAAAAAGAATGGTATGCAACACAAAATATTCAACAATGGTGAGATGCCTTGAGCCCTTAACCCAGCATAAAAGCATCCATCTACCAAGAACCAAGTTCACGTAACAACACAGTTAGCCATCAATGTCAATAGAAGATGTTATCACCAAGGACAACATAATTGGCTTAATTGTGAATAGCATCAAGGCCGCTTAAATAATTCATACTGGACAAGTTGAAGATGAAGCAAAGGACAAATCATGACAATGGAAACTGAAAGTAACACATAATATATATATTTTTTGAGAAATTTAAGCTTGTAACCCAACAGCCACTAAATAGTAAGGCAAAGAAGAGAGCAAAATAATTGGCTCACAAGATATGTTATCCTATCCTGTCGAAGAAGACACCAAAATCACTTCTTGAGGCATGATTTAAGGACACCTACAGGGCTACTGGCACACTTACAAAAGAAATCCCTGCAATAAGAGAAAAACAGGAAACTCTATTGAAATCTATCATGCGACCAAGAACTTGAGTTCATCCATTAACTCATTTCTAAGAGTGTAAGACATAACTTATGCCAACAAATAAACATAACATAATTCTCCTAACACCTCACATTACAACAAAGATATCCATCCCATGCCCCCAACCCGCACTTCTGTTGTCACCCGATTCTACAAAAAGAACACTTTGGATTTAGACCCAACAGGATCTAGAACGAACCAAGAAAATAACAAGTGGAATTGTACTCTAATTATCATGTGGAAGTCTTGACAGCCTTGAATGCTGGATGAAGCAAGCCAAGCTCATCCTTTGTCTCAAGCGGGTTGCTGGTCTCATTCCTGATCCTCTTCACTCTCCTGCTTGCTAGTGACTTGTGTGTGAAACCATACATCTGCAAGACCTGGTTATCCCCGAAATTGAACGCACGGTCCATATTCTTGAGGCATCGCTCGACAGGGTAGTCTCCAAATTTGCCACATGGCTTGCACCCGACAAAGTGCGTGACGAGCGGCCACCGGTGATCGCCGAGCCCTGGCTTGTAATTCTCAAGCATCTCCTCATACCTGTCGACCAAGATCCCCCAGTAGCCGTGAAGGTAGTAGCCATTCTCAAGGTAAACCTTATCGCCCCACTTCTCGCGCTGCGTCGCGAGGATGTACACCATGGCCGACTGATCATCAGCCTCAAATACTGGCCGGTCCTTCAGGGACTTGGTGAGCACCTTGCCGGCCTCAATGCGGACAGGGCCCTTTGGCCCCATGGGCGCCCAGGTATCCAGCATGTCAAGCGACCACTGGCAGTTGCGCAGCAAGAAGCTGCCGGTGTTGAGCCCAATCCAATTCTTGTCGTCGTAGACCATCTCGTCCCAGCCGTGCATGATGAGGTTGTGCGCCCCGTAGCGCTCCCACGGGAGCTCGAAGGCCATGTCGGTGAACATGGCGTCGGAGTCCATCCACCAGATGAACTCGTACTCCGGGTGCGCGAGGAGCAGCGCCCGCAGGAGCGGGAGCTTGGCCCAGAAGCCGGCCATCTCGGCGTCGAGCAGGGCCATGTTGTAGAAGACCTCGATGCCGTGGACGCGGCAGTAGTCCATCTTGTTCTTGATGGACTTGAGGAGGTAGTGGTCCCCGACGGGGTTCTCGCAGGGCTTGGGCGAGGAGCCCGTGACGAGGAGCACCCGCGGCTTGACGTCGTTGAGAAAGGGCGGCGTCTCCGGGTGGCGGCGGTGCCAGGCGGCGCGCTGCTCGTCCCAGTCGGAGATCTTGGGGCCCAGCGTGTAGGGCGGGTCCCTGAGCGTCCTCGGCGGCGGGTCGGGCTCGTCGTCGCGGCGGCCGGAGGTGGTGGTGGTGGCGGTGGAGGCCCTGGACCTGGCGTCGTGGTGCTCGGCGAGCGCCCGGTGCGGGTGGGAGACGAAGTGCTGGCGGAGCTCGATGAGGTCCTGCTGCGGCGTGCCGAAGCGGCCGGCGCCGACGGTGCCGCGCAGCACGACGACGGTGAGGAGGAGGCAGACGACGGTGAGCTTGGCGTTCCGCGCGAAGCGCTGGATCTGCCGCATCCGGCGCTCCCCGACCACCCGCTCCGCCCACATTTTGGCCCTCCGATCAGACTCTCCCCCCTCTCTCTCCTCCTTGCAACCAAATCAAACCACAGGCTGTGTGGGGGAGGGGAAATCGAAATGCAAGAGCCAAGAGCCGGACACGGTGCGGCGGCGGGCGAGCAATGCGGCCGCCGCGGTGCTGGGGGCAGTGGTAGAGGAAGGGGGACGAGGCGGAGGAGGAGGTTTTGAAGCGCGGACGCGGAAGAGGAATTAATAAGGGTG
Source organism: Themeda triandra (assembly GCA_018135685.1). Taxonomy (NCBI): domain Eukaryota; kingdom Viridiplantae; phylum Streptophyta; class Magnoliopsida; order Poales; family Poaceae; genus Themeda; species Themeda triandra. Next base: position 113,426 of record JAENPR010000345.1, read on the forward strand.
GTGACGGCGAGTGTGCCGGCCCCGCCCCGCCCGAGAGTGAGCGCGCACGTTGCGGGGAGGCGCCTCGGGGAGCGGATTGCGGTGGCTGTCTCGGGGGCGATGGATGGGGAAGGGAATCGAAATCGAATCAACCCCGCCGCAGATGGGGGAAGATGGGGAGGAGGAAGAAGAAGGCGAGGTGGAGGTGGAATGAGAGCGGAGCGCAGAACGACGCGGACACGAGATGCGATGCTTCTAGGACACCTTTTTCACCATCCCCGCTGTCGCCTGCCTCAGCAGCCTCAACGCGGTTGGTTAATTACGGAAGAGAATTGATAATCGCTGTTTACCTCCTGGTTTGGCTTGGCTTCACACGGTGGGTCCATGGCGGGTGGGCGTGTGTGGGGTACGGAGAGCGTGGAGGTGTTGGTTAATTTGCTCGGGGTTTTATTAATCGGTTGATTGATTGATTTCCGTCGTGACGGTGGCATGGAAAGAACTTGCCGAGTTTGCAGGGTGATTGATGGGTGTCGGGTTTTGACTTTTGATGAAGCCTTTACTTTTAGCATGGCGTGGGGCATTTTACCGCGTGACCTGTCCTAATTTCGTAGTACTATGCTATGTGTAAGCTTGATGAAAAAAAGAGCACTTGCTTTTGCATCTATGGATGGCGATGTCGTTCATGATCATGACAAAACCAATCCGTGGAATCGTAAGGCTCAAAAGTAACGTGCGTACGTTATTACAACAGTTAAAAGAGGTTGTAGTGAGCATGGGTGTTGTTGCATGGAAAAGGATTTGCGCTGATGGAGACGCGCTTCGAAGGAGAAAGGCCGTGCAGTCAAAACAGGCTAGTAGTAGAGGGAGCGGGCCGTGGGCGGCCATCGTTATCGCTATTCGCTCGCTGCTCTCGGTGGCAGCCAGTTGTAGACAGGGCAGGCCAGGGAGATTGCAGACTGCACAATGCACATGACGCGGTGACTTTTTCTCCAACGTCCACGTCTCCGTCTGGGCCCACATCTTCCGGCACCCGACCCCACGGTAAACTCCCTCTCTACTCATACCGCCGACATGTGGGTCGCCATGCCATCCTAGACCCACTTGTCACTGGGGAGCAGAGTGCGTGTAACGTGTTCTTGGCAGTGGGTACAGAGTGATCTGGGCGTGTCGGTCGTGGAGCTTTCACTGCTCGTCGATTTGCTTAACGGTGATGCGACGGCGAGCAATTAAGGGACGAGCATGATTTAGTACTCCCCATTAGGGGTTTGCCTATGTCAGCAAATTGGAGTTGCTACAGTACGATAGTCCATTTGTTTATGCGTCTTCGATCTGGGTAGGTGTGAGCGGCGAAAATTGTATGCCTAGTCACGTGACATCACCTTGACTGAGCTTACTCTATTTTCAAAATAAAAAAAACTATAAACGAGTACTCTTCCATCCATGAAAAATAAAGTAATACCTACTAACTCCATTTCAAATTCTAGTTGATTTGAGTTCTTTTATTATGACTTGTTTTATTAACAAAAGTTTGAATAAACTATGTAAATAAGATGAGTGGTTAAATTTTGGATAAAAAAGTCAAACGAACTATAATTTAAAATATATTAAACATAAAATTTTAGGTACATTTTAACTAAATTTACGGTGAATAGAATTAACATTTATTCTCTCTGTTTATTTTTACACGTGACATTAGCTTTGTTCTATTCAGACATTATTATATTTGGCCATCTACTTCGAATAAATAGAGTTTGAACAGGATTGAATTCACACAAATGACCACTAAAAAATACAAATCTATAGAAAATAATCACCTATAAAATACAAAAATACAAATCTCTAGAATTATGTTCTCCATTGCCCCCACCGTCAATGACCACTAGAAGTAATTCGCACATGCTCTCCACCTCTACATTAGAGAAATGAGAAATAAAACTCATGAATTAGAAAGAAGAGCTTTGCGAAACTGTAGGCAAGTGATTCTGGTAGCGTGTTGGGTCCAAAACCTCACACGAGTCAAGGTTTCCAATGCTATCAGTAGTCCAGTACTATGGAATTACATCTTCCATATAATCTGCTACTACGTACAGTATTTGTTACAGTGATACTACGCGGCAATGCAGATCTGCTCTGCCCAGGGGAAATTTGGCGACGGGTCTGTCTCTCTGAGCTCTACTCTTTCCTTCAGCGGGGATTTGACTCTTGATTAGAGACGATTACATGTTACTCCTATACTTTATTACTAATATAATAATAATATAAAGTGCCTCCTACCACCACCGGTCGCCGTCAACAAGGCGCCAGTGCCGCCCAGAAACTTGCACGTACCCAAGCGACCAAGGCCGATCTCCATCCATCTCCATTTCTTTATCGCGGTTTCTTTACTCCGGCCGGCCACTTGCCGGACCATGCCGCGGCGCTGGTACACGATGACACAGCAGAAAACAAAAAATATATACAGCCAGTGGATCCGAGATTTCTCAGAGCTGACGATGAGGCCTGCGAGAGATCTTTCCGGCTGATCGATTGATGCTTTCCGTGCCCCGCTTGCCCGCCAGGTGTGCCTACTCGCGTGCGCCGCATCAGTGCGACCCCAAAGCAGAACCAGCAGCCGAGTCATCGCCAGTTCGCCACCACGCGCATCCGGGCAGGCGTGAGCATGTAGTGTAGCGATCTTCCTTTTTGTTGGCTTTCTTTGCCTGCCGGCAAGAGACGACGACGGCTCGGGTCGGGGGCTCGGGGCGGCGGTTCCGCGTCTTCTTCCGGCTCGTTTTTTATCCTCAAAAAGGCCGGGCACCGGCAGGTTGCACCTGATTTCCGGTGGCCGAGCGAGCCTGAGTTGCCTGGCCGTCCATGCACGACGGCTGGGTCGTGCAAGGGACGCCGGCACCACACCATACCCAGTTATCGACCAAGGGAAGACTGAAGACCAGAAGACGTGCGTGCGTCAACCGAACAACAAGCGCGGTGCTACACGCAAATGGCAGCGTTGTGGATGGCGTTGCCGAACCGACAAAACTGCACATGGATATTAGCAAGTGACATTCCACGCGTAAAGGATCCATAAGCACGCTCGCGGGCTGGTAAACACCACTCGATGATTAACATCCGCATAGTGCTCCTTATTGAAATCAAAACCACATCAAAACTTTGGTCGATGAACCATCGTCGGAAATGTTTAATGTATGAGGACCTTCTGAGACTAAGAACAAACAAGAGCATACCAAAGATCTTTTTAGATGGAGAAGAAAACCCCCCAAAGATATTTAGTGATAATGTGAACGCTATTAAACACCACATGGTGGCCAGTGGCCACACAAAAATGTGCAACTATTTGCCATCATGTTTACATGGGCCCTAGGGTAGTGACTAAATGGACCAAAGGCAATGTAACGAGCACGAAGCGTTGGGTGTCTGGGACCACGGAACTCCGCACAACCGATAGACCTGGAAACATTGAAGCCACTCCCTATCTCAAAAATTCTAGTACCAAAAGGAGGTACGTACTTGCCGACAATTCCTGTCAACTCCCTAGCCATACAAGAAAGCATAACAGAAGTTAGTAAAGGCTCTTTGTAATGCAGGTCAACATGCTTAGAGATTTGGTCATGGTGCAATGCAGGTCAACATGGCCAAAGATTTACACTGCATTTGTATTTTGGTCTAGCTGAGGATTGAACAGACTACCCATGATTTCTCCCAGCCCTAGGACAACCAAACTATCACCTGGGTATGATAGGGTCGCATGAAAGTACTTCCATAAATGAGAAACAATGTATGACCCAATCACCCAAAGCAACTTAATCACAGAGTGGCCCACCTAGATTGAACAGTGAATAGGCAACCAAGATTTGTATTTTATAAGTCAAACATGCTATATAGTTTGGTTTTGAAATTCTCTTGTGATGTACTAGGTGATTAATCATGGGAATTTTTCAGAACTCCATAGCCACATTTCACGATTCTTTTTTTACCTGATGACTTGCACTTCCACTTGATGTGCACAATTCACTAATACCACAGATAAAGCCCACCAACTCAACAATAATTACAAGCCATAACATTGCCAAGGCCAACACATTTGATGGGCAGAGTCATGAACTCTTAGGTCTATGTATAAGAACTTAAATGCAATATCATGTTTTGACTTAATTCTTCCTCCAAAGCTCCACTTCACATAGATGCACAGTATTGGGAGTTGTTATATTTCAGGTGCCTATAAATTTTGAGCAGGCAACAATCTTATACAACTAACTAGTAGTACACTTAAAAGGACAACTCACAAGAGACAATTAAAAAAAAAATCCTATAGTCAAACAAATAACAAAATTGCCATCAATTAGTACAATTAAAAGGACAACTCACAAGAGACAATTCACATTTTTTCTATAGTCAAACAATAACAAAAATGCCTACTGTCTAAACAACAATAAAAAATCAGGCACCTAAAATAGGGGGCAAGTGGAACTTATAATATCTACACTCGGCAACCATTGTCTGCTGATATGGTTACCCATGATTGTCAATACATAGGTGCAAAAATGGGACTGGAGAAGCTCTCGCTGCTCACTGCTCCGATCATCCCAATCCTAACCATTCTACCGGTGGGTGTATTTACAGAATTGTTTTTCTGATTTTATGCAAACTTTTGACACCTAAAAAAAATTCAAGATTTAATGATGTTTCATCCTTTTTCTCACAAGATGATAACACGCCTGTAAAAACAGACCTGACTACTTATAACAAACAGAAAGTGACTATTAGTTTGCAAGAGAAAAACAGGTGAAGTTTCAAACCTGCAGTATTGGACAGCAGTTACTCCGAGGAATAGGTAAACATTATTACCGCCTAGTGGGTTGTAGGATACAACTGAACCCAAGCAAATTCCTCTTTGTAGCTAACACTTTGGTCACATGACCCTTGACATGTGTAAACAGCAATTGTTGCCCAGTCAAGTGAGTCTGGCTGATTTCCCACACCAAAGAAATAAAGCAATTGTGGCATTACCTGAAAAACAGAACATATATGTAAGGAAAACCTTTGGATCCTAACTTTTAGATTTGATGGTACTTGATCAGTATATATATATATATAAAAAAATTGGAGTCTTCATACTTCTAGTGGATACACTTCGTTCTGAAATCTAGGTAATTTTAATATTTTCCTTAGTAAAACTTGACTAAGCTTATAGAAAAATGAAAGAATATCTACAACATGTCAGCATAAAAGTAGTTTCATTAATATTATTAATTCTTGATGGTGTATTTATTTGGTATATAGTAGATGTTAATATATCTCTTCTATAAATTTGGCCAAAGTTAGAAGTTTGAAAGGCAAAACTAAAACAGCCTATGTCTCCATACATCGGAAGCAACTACTATAATGAAATATGGCTGTGATCATAAACTAGAAATTTGGCCAACCTGAAATTCATAGCATAATGGACCTCTACAGTAGCTACATGATGGGATATCAGCATTTGATGGACACCCAGAAGATAAGGCCCAGAGAGGTTTAGCATTTGGTTCTCGACAATACCTGCATAACACATGTTATGTTTTAGCATTTGGTTCTCAACAATACCTGCACAATACACTGTTACACACATGTTGGAAACATTTCTTATTTTAGAATAAGTATGCAATGCAAGTAACAAATTCAGTAACGATAACGCTATTTTCCCAAAGAGACAAGGCAAAATGTAGATGAACATTGTATTCACTATAAAACAGGGTAAAAATAGAAGAAAAATAATGCAAGCAATGAAATTTCACCTCAACACTTGATTTGGTGCTCTTGAAACCCGCTCTTGAAAAGATGCCCAGCATTTGTTGTCAGCATCAGCCTACCCAGATAGCAGTAAATAAATGCAATGATTGATGCATAAGCAGAAGTCCAACATAGATTATTCCAAAGATAATGAAGAAAGAAAATGAGCCCAAAACCTCAAATTGATCCATCCATGACTGTGTCATAGCATCAGGTTTCCCATGTCTTTGCATCACCAACGACTTTGAGTTATTATCATCACCACTATCGGAATCAAAAGTAGCTTCATAGTCTATTTTTATCTCAAATTCTGGCCAAGAAGTGCTAGCAGGAACTGAATGTAGACAGAAATGTGAGCACAAGACAATTCAAATGTTAAGAGCATAAATAGCTTTAGTAATCCATACATAATCACCTTTTCCTACAGCTGGCAGAACATTTGAAGCAGCAGAAGAACTTATTATCTGGAGGCAATCATTTTTATGACCAGTACGCCAATGCAGTGCCTGAGAACCAGCAATCAAGAGACATCAATCCAAAATATATGTTTGTGTCAGAGACGTATTGATGGACGCTAAATTTCGACATACATACCTGATGTTTCTCAGAACAGTATCTTGCTTTCTTGCAGCTACTACATATCTTATCACCTTTCCAGGTACCACACCAGTGGCATACAGGAGCTGACAACAAATAGTTAGGCATTTTAAAGAATTTAGTAACATTAACTGTTTGACAGCAAGGGGACAAGTAAAGCTCATTTACCAACAAAAGCTCGTTTACCAACAACTAGTAGACAGAGTGCAGGATTATAGCATATAAACAGTAAGGTGACATGTCAGAAAGTTCTAAGACAGTAATTGTCATATATTTATGTTAAGCTTACACACTTCCAAATAAACTTCTTTTGAACAAAATTTGCATGTGCCATAGATCCCTAGCCACTCCAAATGTAAATAAAGCAAGGTAGTAGTTGACATGGAGAAAAGGTTGCACACTGGCAGAAACAGATAATGTCGTTGATGGCAACTTCAAGATTCAGGTCCAGAAATCCAGAAGTCACTATCAAACATATATTCGCAATTTCACATATTTATGCAACAGCCAGTGCAGGATATGGTGTCAACAGCCATGCAACAGAAGAGAACACTACCTCCTGGACACAGTGGTTTGTCAGAGCCATCATGCTTTGGAGGTTGAGCTGAGTAGAAGGCGTTAGTCCGTGGCAATTGGCACCGGAAAACCTTCACGCTGGAACACAATCCACTTCAAAGAATCAAAATATGAAGATTTCAGAACCAAACCATTACAGATACAGGACTCTCTTCACCTTCTACTTGGATTCCCATGCTTGTGTCTCCATTGTTCATGTTGATCTCGAAGCAAGCACGCCATGGATGGGCACATGAACACGAACAGGGTTCGGTGGAAGACTGCTACATTATCTTCAGTTGGTGCATAAATCTAAACAAAACCAAGCCCAATTGTGACCAAGTCGACATCCAAACAATAAGGAATCGAGTGTCACAACTTCATTGCACATAATGAAATCACCTGGAGAACGAACCGCAGAGGCTCGCCACAGAAACCGCAGCAGCTAGACTTCCCCGACGGCAAGTTCACGGGGTCCAGCCACGCCTGAACAAACCCACACAACCCTGGCATCAACACTGCGACTCTACAAAAAAATAAAATTAACTACTGGAATTTATCACGGGTTGGCGCGCGCACCGGGATGCCGCCGGCCTTGCTGGGGAACAGGTGGCGGAGGAGGAGGCCTGGGTGCTTCGGTTTGCTGAGCACACCAAGCGTCACTTCCGGTTCCTCATCCTCATCGTCGTCGTCCTCGTAATCCGCTGCAGCGGCGGAGGGGCCTGCTGGAGGGGACCGGGGCGGGACCTCGGCCTCGTCGTCATCGTCGTCCAGGGAGGTGATACGGAGGCTGCTAAGCTTCTTTGCGCTGGACTCCATTCGCGGCGGCGGCGAGGAGGTCGGCGGGAGTGTTGCGGCGACAAAACAATCGCTGCCTCGCTGGTTTGGCGGAAAAAAAAAAAACGTGTAAAAACCCTAGTCCCACCTCAACCGTGTGAAGTGCAACTGAGCTAAAAAAAATGAAACCGACTGGGCCAACATGGGCCGACCGAGCCCAAACGGCAAACGGCGCGCGAGGGTGACTCGTCTCGGCTTTGTTTGGCTCCGGCTCCCGGAAAAAAACACCCCATTGCACGAACGGGCGCCGCCGCTACCGCATTCCTCCACAAAACCCTTTTCCTTCCTGCCGCCGCCGCCGGCTAAACCCTTCCTTCCGCCGCCGCGGGCAAACCATGGCGCCCGTTGCGGCTCCCATACGCGACCTGCTCACCTCCTTCAGCCCCGGCGCGGACTTCCTCGCGCTCTCTTCCGGGGACGGCCGTATCAAGGCATGGAGCCTGGAAGCTCGCGGCCCTCGCCTTAGCAGCTTGCCACTGAAGCTACGGCCTAGGTGCCTAACACGCTCTCTTTGCCGTTCGCGCAGGTATGGGACGCCGTGCGGGGCCGGCTGCAGACCGAGTTTGCCGACATCCCGGCAGTGGAGGCGGGCGCGGTGCCGGTCGCTGAGCCGAAGCGCGGCCACCTCGCCCTCGATTACACCTGCATGAAATGGGTACAGCTTTCCAGCAAGGTGAGCGAATCCACACCGACCACCCCACCCCATGTCGAGATGCTACAGCTTGTTCTGTTGTGAACTTGTGCATCCTTTATCACCTGCTTACAATTTGTTTTCTTAGCAGAAGAAGAGGAAGGCTGGGAGCTCACTGATTGTGCTTGGTACAGGCAGTGGGGATGTGCTGGCACTTGATGTTGCTGCGGGACAGTGGAAGTGGAAGGTCAGCGATTGCCACCCTGGGTAAGTTGGTCTTTAACCTCTTCTTTTATTTCAATTCAAGTGCTAGGGGAAATACGTATAAATATTCAGTGTTGAATCTAACAAACCACAATTTAGGACAGAATCATCTATGACCATTAGCCATGTTCACTAGTTGTGTCAAAACCGGTTCACCCCAACCCCGCAAACCAATCCAGATCAAATCAGGGTAACAGATCGCAATAGGTTTACTTGTTCCAGAGTCAAAACGCATCCTTGGAAGAGGGCTGGCTCTCAAGGTTTAGAATAGATTAAACCGACTAACCCATTCTTGGTCATCTTCAACCTTTGGACTGCCTCACAGAAACACTGTGTCAAGCTGCTTGCGCTGCCGTTAAGAAGGCCGCTGTCTATATGCAAATAACTACATTCTTGCAACGGATGGTGGTTCCACACTGTCTGAACCTCTGGCCCAACCCAAATCAACCCATAATGGTAACTGGTATCTAGTCTGTGTAAACCAAAGCCAACCCAGTCAAAACCGCTAGCTGCAGGCTGGTTTCCCAAACCTGCCTAAACCATTGATGAACAGGCCTAATGACCATACACCATACTATCAAGTAACATTAAAAATGGTTACACATGTTGTGAAGCATACTCACATATTGTATCTTTGTTTCTGTCCCTGTTTGGATTTTTGCTGCTAAGGTTAATCTCTGAAAGCTTCATCTCAGTTATGCTCACTTACATTGGAGTACATGTTGTGTTTAGGGGCGTGACGGCTGTAGCATACTCAAAACATGGGCGGAGTGTGTACACGGCAGGCGCTGATGGCATGGTCTGTAGAATTGATGCTTCTGATGGGGCTGTTGTTGGGAAATTTAAATCTTCTTCAAAGGCAATATCTGCATTAGCTGTGTCATCAGGTATCTCAACTGTGAAATGTCTTCTTAATTTGTGAGTTGTGACTATGTTTGCTCTACCGCGCTTGCTCTCATAAACTGTGTTTTCTGGATGTAACACTGCTCTGACCAACACTAGCTTCTTTTTTTTTTCAATGTATCCGCTGTGGTTATAAATGTAACAGGATTATATCTGGTAGATTGCCCTATAGATTTAACACTTGGCACATGAACTCAGTGAAGAATATCTGTCTGTGCATTATGAGGCAATATATTGACACTTATGATGTTTTTATAGAACTGGAAATCTAACATTATTATCCAACAAGTGATAAGTTACAGGTATTGATATATCATTTGTGCTGCTTGCTGAAATGTTTGTTTAGTTACATGTGGAACTTGTTTTTGCCAAGGTCCTTGTAGGATCCATCTTCTATATATGCATATTTTGCTTGTATATGCAATCCATATCCAGCAAAGTTCCACCACTTGATTTTAACTACATGCAGCTTGCATTTGATTATGTTAGATGGAAATATGTTAGCAACAGCAGCTGGCCAGTTAAGGACCTTTGACACTTCCAGCAACAAAAAGATTAAAAAGTTCTCTGGGCATCCAGTGAGTATCTCTTTCTCTTACCTATTTGTGTTCCTTTTTCAGTACTACTGTTTATAGATATGTACCCTCTGTATCTAAGTACCCACCTTTGTTATTGTATGCACCCATGAAAATTTCATAGGTTGCTGTGAGGAGCATGATTTTTAGCAATGATAGCCAATATGTTTTGTCATCTGGAGTTGGGGAACGCTATATTGCCATTTGGAAGCTGGGCAGTGGGAAAACCCAGAGCTCAAACTGTATCCTGTCGATGGAGCACCCAGCAATATTTGTGGACTGTAAATGTTCAGACGAAGGAGAAATACACATTTTGTCTATTTCTGAGATTGGTGTCTGCTATTTCTGGTCTGCAAATGATGTGGATGACCTGCGTAATAAGAAGCCCACCAAAATCATATTGTCTGAGTCATCTGTGTCAATAGCTCATCAGGCATTCTCCATATTTGCCGCAAAACTTCAAGGAGTGGATGGGCCTAATTCTGCCCATGTCCTAGTGGCTTATGGGTCTGTAGTGAAACCATCTTTTGATAAACTTTTGGTTTGTTATGGTACGGATATTAATTTGGGCATTTCTCAAGATGGAGTTCTCTTGCCAAATACTCAAACCACGATGACAAAGAAAGGCCAATCTGTGAAAAAACAAGGTATAGTGAGAATGTTCGTTAGCTATGTTGAAAATTGCATCTTCTACACTTCACCTTCTCTTGGGCTAAATCTTGATTTTTTTTTTTTTTTTTTTTTTTTTTTTTTTTGTGTAGAAACTGTCACTGCTCTAGACCGAGCAAATGCTGAAGATGCTATTCTTCCTCTTCCAAAGCTCCACACACAGGAAAAGAAAAGGAAACATGGTGTAACAAAACCCATTGGTGATGTCGAGCCTGAGATTCATAGTGACCTCACCACTACAAGATCTATTCATAAAAGAGGTAAATGATGTATTGGTAGTTTTTTATTCTTTTTCTGTACATCATAGTAAGGAAACATAGCAATCTGGGTATGTTGAAGTTACATAAGAAGTTGTTTTCCCATCACAGATACATACTGTAGGTTATTATTCACTAGCATTTTGCTTTTGTTTCAATGAATTTTACATGTATGGTTGTTTTATTTATTTCTTGGTGTGTGGCTGTTTACTAAACATTTCCATAACTACATTTACTCATTTGTTTGTTTAGTTCCTGTGCAAAGAATCGAAGATGATAGCATATGCATCGAGGATATGATGAGGGAGTGTGGCATCATTGACACTAGAGTAGATGAGAGCATGAAGGGCCATGCTGGCATTCCCTCTGATATTTTGTCCGATCTGTTTGGTGATGCCATCATAAAAGTCGATGCTAATTTACCCAGTAAGAAGGTTTGTGGAATTGAATTTCATTTCCATATTCAATCATATAATATATATGCATGTCTATTGTACTCTATCCGTAATGCTTTGTTCTTTCGACAGATTCGAGGTCATCTAAGATCATTGAAACCTGGAGATGCTTGCAAACTTCTTGAGAATTTAGTATCTGCATGGAAAACGAGGTGCTCAAGATTCGATTTACATGTCTGTTCTCCAGTGCTTTCTCATTCATCGTGTAATCGTGTATTTTGCCCTGTTTGTTGATTTCTCCACAGATCTGGTAGCACAGAAGTTGTATTGCGCTGGATATACTGCCTGTTAGTCATTCATGGCCGTTTTATTCCCTCTGAGAAATCGACAAAAGTAATTAGTGACCTGGAGAAGGTATGTGTACTGCATACGTTAATATTTCTTTTGCAGCTTTTTCATGCTTTGGACACTATTTCAAAACATTTATAGCATTCCTGTTACTATTTTATTAGTTATGGTTATTTGATTGAATTAGAATACAGCAGAATGTGGCTCACTAACTAGACCATTGCAAGTAGGGTAGATTGGTACTGAAATTTGGTACTCATACTAAAAAATAATAGCATTGACAACTGATGAAAACACTAGTTCATGGTAGAGAGGATTGAGGCGCCTTGTTGACAACTGATGAAAACACTAGTTCATGATAGACAAGATTGAGGCATTAGTGACTGAATTGTAGGTCCAATTACTTATATAAGACAGTGGAATAATGTGGCTTGCTAATTTGAAAGCCTTCTGATGTAATTGTTCATCCACAACATTGCCTGGCAATATCTAAAGATTGCTGAATGCCTGAATATACTCATGTGTTGACCACTACATCTTCTCAGGTTAAGTGGCAACAAATGCTAGCCTTTTGTGTTCAGGTTCACTCACCTGTTAGAATTTGTGGAATGACGATCTGAACCATCTGATTGGTGTGGAGAGGTGCTGTGTTTGTCAGACCTGCATCATAAGATTCTGTTGTTGTTTTCCATAATCTTGATGATGATATGCCTTAATTCCTCCCTATACTAATTGAATGGTGTGGAGGGCAAGTTCACGTGTCAGAAGAAGGCTTCTCACTTGGTTTCTTGACAGCTCAAATAATGATATTGTTTGACCCTTCATAACAGATTGTACAATGGCTGCACAATGTTGTGCAAATAAACATACAAAGATAAGAGGAACAATTTTTATGTATAGCGAGATAGGTATGGGAGACACTATGTAATACTCCCTCAGTCCCAAAACAAATTAACTTACTACTCCCTCTGTTTAGCTATGTTTTGTCCATGGCATTCAGGTAAAAAATAGGAAAGGTAGACTCTACCGGCAAGGAATGAGGAATTTCCTAACCCACCGGAGGCTAAAAATAGAAGGAACAAATTAAAGGAAATATGATCGGACTCTAAACAATTGGAAGGAAAAAACCCATCGGAGCCTAAAAATAGATGGAAGAAAAAACCCATCGGGGGCGCAAATTTGCGGGGGACAAACGAATATTGTCATGGTATTATGTTTTTCCCGTTGCAATGCACGGGCTCTTATCTAGTAGGTAATTATGTCTCAAGTTTGTTCATTGAGGCTACCAAGAGATTAGTTATTATTGCAATATTTCCTTCACACCCCCTAATTAAATGCTTGGAAATAAGAGAGGCAGCTGTATCATGTTATCAAACTGAGGTTTGTGTATTCACATTGATGTTTTGGAACTAAAACTTATTCTATTAGCTCACATGATGTCCTATGGACAAATATTGTGAGACGGTAATAAAATCTGGCTGGCTAATAGATTTGGTGAGAAGCACCACTGTATTGTGTCACATTAAGGCATCATCTGGAAAATGAGAATTTCATAGTATTTGGTGCGATTTGATTTGTTTCCCATGACATGTGAAAAAAATAATCATTCTCCAGAAAGGACCTTAACATCATGAAACATTATGTGTTGACTTTGTCCTTTTGTTTTGGTTCCAGCACTAAATTACACAATGCTGCTCGAGTTTTGATATTGCTAAATTTGGGAGGTTTAGTTGAACTGAATTTGCCAAAAAATATGACCTTAGGTAGTAAGATTGATATCTATTGGTAGGCTGGAAGCCTGGAACAAACCTGCCCAATCCCAATTCTTTTGTGAACAGTTCTTGGCACGTTGTGGCCTACAAGGCATTCACAGATGTGTGTGGAAAAACTTATATTCCTTCATTTGCAGATGTGTGCAGAAAGATATACAGCTACTGAAGATTTGCTGAAGCTTTCTGGCCAGCTTCGGTTAATAATGGCTCAGGTTTCATCCATATCCAGCACTGGATCATTGAAAGATAATGCATAAATTCTAATGTTTCCGTCAATGACTAAACTAAATGATCATGTGTTAATTTGAATTCCATCAGGTCGACAAGGCTGCTAGTAACATGTGTGAGCCGACATCAGAGGAGATGCAGGATGCTGCTTTCGAGTCTGACGAAGAGGAAGATGAAGACGTTGATGAAACAGTGTTTGGTCAAGATTCAGAATCGTCACAAAATAGCGATGACAATGATGATGCTAAGTAGACTCTATTGCTAGTATTCATCATTATGGCGGTGTATTTTTTTAATTAAATGGTCAAGCTTGATTTTTGTCAAGTTTGTAGACATATAGGCAACGCTAAAAGGTTGCACAGAATTTTGACACGGTCTGGTTGCATTTTGAAGCCACTCTGAAGTTGTGCCTCCTTTGCCTTTACCTCTTTTCCTTATACGATGGAGATTGGTTAGACTGACTGGTCGAGAATTACGTACCCTGGGGTTCTCTTTTCATGATAACTACGGTGGCTGGTTAGTCTGACTGGTTGAAAGTTAAGGTGTGGAGGGCAAAGTTGGATGAGATATGGTTAGTGTGAATTTTGGGGATGTGTTTATCCATGGTGGTGGCTGCTTGCTTGGATGGGCTGGACGAGGTATATTTTATTTGGTTGGTTAGATAAGGATGGACAAGACTAGAATAATCAGCTCATAATATCTAAAGTTAAAAATAATAACAACTAGTTATACACTAATAAATATGCAATAACACTTATTTTACCATGATAATTACTAATAAAATTAGCACTACTGCTATATTAATTTTCACATGAGTGTGCACTTATCGACATATTAGTACTTATCGAAACTAATATTGCCATCATAATTATGAGGTAATATAATGTAACATACTAATAATTTATTTTGTCACAAAGATTGGTGTCAACAATTTCTTTAGCTAATTTATTTATAGCTCGCCACATTGACATCATTATCAAGAGTCAGCAATGCTATGACCTTGCAATCCAATATCTGATGTCACTAGGCATGCACTACTCTATGCTTATGTTTGAGTAATGTTGACTGAATGTTGTTCTGTTCAAGTAGCTTTGGAAAATAATACTTTATTTTTTCTCTGGGCATGACCACAACATTTAAAAAAAAAATCCTCTTGTTGAAAATGCCTACAGGACTGGGTCTTCTAAGAAGCACGAGCTCAAATCTAAGCAAAAATTGGAAAAGGTGCTCAGCTTTTACTCAAGTAGGTGTGATCTTATCTTAAGTCAGACGATTTTTTTTTCTAGATTTTGATGGTTAAAAGTTTGATTTGTATGGAAGAAGCCTTAGGATAAAGGCATTGGTTTTACCATACAAATCTCTTCTATTGTTGAACATATTTTCATTTGAGAAAGGGCAGTAGCTCTTAGAATTCACTAAACAAGAATGGAAATTGCAGCAAATAGTTAGCATGACAGAATTTGACCGTTTGAGGCTACCGTGAGCATCACTTTCGTCTAATAAATTGAACTAAAAGCTGCTAAGAAGAGCTTTTGTGGGTTTTGATTTTGTTCGGAAGCTAAAAATTATTTAAAAAGTGATAATGAAAAAACAACCCTCAAAATCCACAAAACCAGCTTTTATGCAAAAGCACAAAAGGTACCACTCAAACAAACACGCCCTTCGGAAAATAATTTCAATTTCCAATAATGACACCAGAACAGTCTCCCAATATCCATGTGAAATGAGCAAAATTCATTCAGTCAAACTTGCATAGGATTCCAAAATAGAAGCCCTTTTTCTTCTCACAGAAAACCATATGAGGGTAATACATAATCACACAACGATAGCAATCATACAGTGCATGCTAACATACCAGATATCACTCATAACACCTCTCAAGTTCATACACCGCACACTGCTTAGAGCAGCTTTATTTGTTTTGTA
The DNA here is from genome assembly GCA_018135685.1 of Themeda triandra. Classification (NCBI taxonomy): domain Eukaryota; kingdom Viridiplantae; phylum Streptophyta; class Magnoliopsida; order Poales; family Poaceae; genus Themeda; species Themeda triandra. Next base: position 129,131 of record JAENPR010000345.1, read on the forward strand.
TAAGAAAAAAAGGAACAGGGAAGAAAACATAATTTCTGTATGTATAGGGCCGGGAAGGGGAATCGCACCCCGATCCACTGATTTAGTTGTAGGCGTCGGGGTTGGCGACGAGGTAGGCCTCGGCACCCTTGAAAATGGCGGTGACCGACTCCTTGGACTTGGCGACCTCGTCCTTCACCTCCACGCCCGGCAGCAGCTTGTAGGTCGATTCCACCTTCACCACGCTGCCGCCGTCGGCCGCGGGCTCCACCTTGATGTGCGACGTCGCCGTCTCGAGGGAAACGCCGATGTCGCCGCCCTCGATGAGTGTTTGCTTGGCCTCGCACTTGTCCATGTCCACGAAGTCGAGCCTCTCCTTCACGAAGCTGAACGGCATGACTGCAAGAGCGATCGCACGTCAAGACTCATGAGCCAACTGTTCGATCGATCGGGCGACAACAAAACATGTTCATGTTGGTCTAGACGACTGGGCATGCGGCGAACATTTACCTGAGGTGAAGTTGAACTGCCTGACGCTGCCGACGCCGCCCTCGCCCTCCACGGGTTGGGCGCTGGCGACGACTTGGGGGATGACCTTGGGCGCCAGGGTGTGCCAGTCCAGCACGGCGGCACGGAACAGGCGCGGCGCGGCCACCGGCGACGCGATCTCGAGGGTCCAGCTGTTGGAGGCCATTACTTCAGTGATCGTCGAGAGGATGCAGTTGAACTTCAGGCACGACTAAATTTGGTTCGAGCTGAAGTGATCTCGTGGTGCAGTGCTACTGCTGGTGGTTTTAGGCTTGCAGCTTCTGCTTGTGTTGCCATGAGAGTGGAGGAGTGAGGGATTTAAATAGGCGGTTATGGCGGGGGTTGGTGGCGTCTGGTGAGGCTGAGGCGTCCCGGGAGTCGTCGGCTTTTCCCACTTGGGTTGGCTAGGCAGTAGGCACGAGACTGTTCATTATAATGTGGCCGGGTTTGCAGAGACACGTCAGGAAACGTGCATTCACTCATTCCGTCAACGTTCAGCGGAAGGTGTAGAATTTGTCGTCGAATTGGCACACCGCTTCGCGTGAGCGAAATGATTTAGGATAATGCAGTAGGGCTGCTTTGGGATGATGGGCTTCCAGATCAAAAAGCATGTAAGCATGGTGGGTTGGTGTGGTCAGAAAAGATAATTACATTATATTGTGAGCGTCCTAACTACTTGCATATCACCTTTTAAAATTAAGAAACGAATGTATTACAGTCTTCCACATTGACAGCTGAATGGGTACAACCAAACTGAATCAAAACAAACTAAGGTTTAAAGAACAAGCACTACTAAGGAGGTATTTGGCAGGGATCTTCTGAAGAAGCTTAATCAATTTGGTGGAGCCACAATTTATACTCCTTCAAAACAATTTCTCCTATGAAACGTTTTGTAGGACTTCATCGGAAAATCCGGAACTAGGGAGAAGCCTATCAAACAGAACCAAACTGCAGCTGAACAATGATGCTCCAATCTAGAAGGTCATAGGATTACTGACTCTGCACAATGATGCTCCAATCTAGAAGGTTATAGGATTACTGACTCCTTTTGGTTTTTTAGGCCTGTTTGGATATACAACTAGTTATTAGTGGGGTATAAGTATTAGCCTAAATAAGCTTAATTGGCTGACTAGCTAGTTGGTTAACAACCGGTTAAAAACTTGGCTTAAAAATTAGCCTACCTACCTATTAGCCCTCAGGATACACTAGAGCTAATTTTTAGCTAGCTAGCTATTAGCTCTTGTATCAGAACATACCCTTGTACTAAAAGTTGTGTCCATAGCAAGTGTCTATAAAAAACCATAGGAAGGCATTTTGTTTTTATTATCCTTGGTAGGGTATCAAAACGATATATAACTTGAATTATTTGGTACCGCAGTATCAAAATTATCAGTACCTAAGGTGCCATTTTTTTTTACCTCACATGCATGTTCAGTACGTGGTACATCTTGTTACCACTTCAAGAACCGTAAAAGATCTCGAGAAGGGGTCATTAAAAAACAAAGAGGACAGTTTCCAAAAAAATTAACGGTTTGTTTACAAGATGTTTCTTGTAAAAGATCCGTAGGAGGTGACAATAAAAGGGTGACATCACCATCAGCAAGTGAGTCTTTTCTAGCGTGTTTGCTGGTTTACAGGACAGAATGATCCAATCCAAACTCCAAATTGATGTCTGCTTTTGGTTGCAGGACTGATTCGTTCCTCACAGGAGAGCCGGATGACACCGTCGGTCGTGGAACCATGCCACATGCCAGATGAGTCCTTTCTAGAAACCAAACAGGCTTTCATGTCTAACTTCAAAACATGATGTATTCATGTTAGCTAAGGCATATCGGTCCGGAATAGATGTCATCCTAGCATGCAGACATGCATGTTCAGTCAAATACCAGGAGCTCCAGCAATTTGCATATATACTACCGCTCTGCTCGGCTGACATTTTTGTGCTGTGGAGCTTTGGCTCACGATATTTCTCTTTTCTAACCACACCGTCACCAACCCACCACGTACGCTTACATGTTTTTTGATCCTGATGAAGCTCATCATCCCAAACCGGCCCTACTGCATTATTCTAGAAGATCATTTCGCTCGCGCGAAACGGTGTGCCGATTAAACGACACATTCTGCACTTTCTTTTTCTTCTTCTTCTTCTTCTTCTTCTTTTTTGGCAATTCACCTTCTGGAGTTGAACGTTGACGGAACGGCAGCACCGCTTGCTGACGTGTCTCTCCAACCCCGGCCGGCCACATTATGGTCACTCGACCGACGAACGACGAGAGAAGCCAACCAAGCGGGAAAAGACAACGACTCCTCTCATCCTCACCGCACCGGACGCCACCAACCCACCATCTCCAGACGATCGAGCCGCCTATTTAAAGCCCTCAGTCTGCCACTCTCATGACAACACAAAGCAGAAGCTGCAAGCCTAAAACCACCAGCAGTAGCATTGCCACGCACAGAGCTGAGCACCTAAGCACCTTCAGCCCGCACCAAGTTTAGTCGATCGACCGATCACTGAAGTAATGGCCTCCACCAACAGCTGGACCCTCGAGATCGCATCACCGGTGGCCGCGGCGCGCCTGTTCCGCGCCGCCGTGCTGGACTGGCACACCCTGGCGCCCAAGATCGCCTCCCACGTCGTCGCCAGCGCCCACCCCGTGGAGGGCGAAGGCGGCGTTGGCAGCGTCAGGCAGTTCAACTTCACCTCAGGTAAGTGTCCGCCGCATGCCCAGTCGTCTAGACCAACATGTTTTGCTGTCGCCGCCAGATCGATCAAACAGTTAGCTCATGAGTCTTGACGTGCGATCGCTCTTGCAGTCATGCCGTTCAGCTTCATGAAGGAGAAGCTCGAGTTCCTGGACGCGGACAAGTGCGAGGTCAAGCAAACACTCATCGAGGGCGGCGGCATCGGTGTTGCCATCGAGACGGCGACGTCGCACATCAAGGTGGAGGCGGCAGCCGACGGATGCAGCGTGGTGAAGGTGGAATCGACCTACAAGCTGCTGCCGGGCGTGGAGGTGAAGGACGAGGTCGCCAAGGCCAAGGAGTCGGTCACCGCCATTTTCAAGGGAGCCGAGGCATACCTCGTCGCCAACCCCGACGCGTACAACTAAATCAGTGGATGGATTCGGATGCGATTCCACTCCCTCAAATTTGGGTTTAATCTTCTTTTTCTTTCTTGAGTTTTCCTCTGTTTTCATAACAAAACAAAATAAAGCTGCTCTATGCAGACTTGAGATGTTGTAACTGGTATGTACGGTGCTGTCTTTGTGTGGCTATGTATACCCTCATGGTTTTCTATGTGGGAAGAAAAAGGGCATATACATAGATATACGGATATACGAGGTATTCTGTTTTGGAATCCTATGCAAGTATGATGAATAAGGAACATTTCGAATATATTTGGAGACTTTCATTCTGTTTTTTTATGCAGGGGGGGGGGGGGGGGGGTGTGCACCATCGAGTGCATGCAGCATAGGCATCCTTCGAAGAGTAACTTTTGTTTGTTATATATGTTGCCTGCTACAAACAGAGGAGGGACGATGCTAGTTGGGAGCTGCGTTAGTGAGCGTAGGGCGAAGGCACAAATCAAAGCCCGTTTGAAAAACTTTCATTCCGGTGAATATGTCATTGTCGAAATTTGAAATTATTTTTCAAATAATATGAAGGCGCCAGGAGTTATAGCGCTCACTAGAGAGGTGGGAAACGTTGGCATCTAAATGTCTGTTTGAGCGGTACTTTTTTAAACGTTGGGGAAAAAACTGTATCTTTACTGGTTTTTCTCAGCACCGAGTTAATTTGTACATGTATGATAATTTTTCTGTAAGGGCGCTTTTTTTTTTTGACAAGAAGTAAGGGCGCTTCAAGTGCTCGGATGTCTTATGAACGCGTCGAAAATGACGAGGAAGAGGGAAGGAGCCGGGGCTGGGGGTGAAGGTGGTAGGGGTGGTGGGTGGGCGCAGGCCACCGGGAGGTCGAATGACGCGCGGGCACACGTCCAACATGCGTCGGATGCACAATCCACAACATTACCATTTCTGTAAGTCGGACAATTTTGTATTCTTGTGTTTCGCTTGCTCTAAGGCATATCGGTCTAGAATAGATATCATTATAACATGTAGACATACGACTAGAAAACTAGAACCCTAACAACCATTACGTTAAGCAGGAAGCTAGGGCCAGATAAGTAGAACTCTAACAACCATATTACGTTGAGCACGAAGTCAGGAACCATACTCCAGAGCAAAATCTTCTAGAAGAGCAGGCACAACGTGAGCGAAGGCTTGATCTAAATTACTATAGTGAGTTAGTGACCATGTTGATTTCCTCATTTAGCTAGGTTGGATACAGAGTCACAAACTTTGGTAAGTGGGAATGCGGGCTATTTGGTTGTTGTTCTGGCCTGGTGGCTGCTGACCAAGCAGGTTAATGTCACCTTAATTAGGTGTTGCCAAACAGTTTTTCCATATCAGCAAGCAAGCAAACATGCCTTTAGTCTTAAGATTTTACATTATTGACTCACTTGTTCGTCTTCATTTGAGCTTGTTTTGCAGTATTGGACCAAATAAATGTACGTCTCAGCAGCATACTTCGCGTTTCTTATGCGTCGTCGGTGGATCAAAAATCACAATAGTATTTTGAAATCGAAGGATGATTGGATGAGCATAAAGCTTAGAGTTAGAGGGATGCATGGCAGCAAGCTAAAGGCTGACCCGGTCGTAATGGAGAATAACGGGGCAGGATGCCGGCTAAGCCGAAAATGAAAAAAAAAAAGATATTATTTTTTAAAAGTTCAAATGCATACCGTTTAACCGTGCTACTTTGTTTAGTATTTCCCTGACTCCCGTTGTTATCATACCGACCCAAAGTGAGAGCACAACGCAAGCGGACGGCGAACGGTGGCGTCAATAATTAATTCCGTCAACACATTCGTCGTGTTTCGACTAGACATCGACAAAGAGCGCGCAACGCACACTTTTTGACGTGCGTTTTCGACGCCGGCCTTATTAATCACACGCGACGCGACCGGTGGAGCGCGCCATCCATTGTGGAAAAAACCGATGACTCGCCCAGAAACTCGAGGCCTCACCAGTCACCACCGGACACCAACGGGGCAAAACGTCACCAACCCCGCGTTCACAGAATCCTATTTAAATCCCTTGTTGCCGCTCGTTCCAGCCAGCAACACAAGCAGAGCTCCAGCTACTAAGCAAGAAAGCTAGTCTAGGCAACGAGCCAACAAAAGCTCATCGCAGAACACCAGCCATGGCCTCCACTAACAGCTGGACTGTTGAGATATTCTCGCCTGTCGCCGCGCCGCGTCTCTTCCGTGCTGCCGTGATGGACTGGCACACATTGGCCCCCAAGGTCGCCTCCCACGTCGTCGCCAGCGCCCACCCCGTGGAGGGCGAGGGCGGCGTCGGCAGCGTCAGACAATTCAACTTCACCTCAGGTAAGTGTCCGCGGCATGCCCAGACCAACATGTTCTAGCCAGATCGATCAAACAGCTAACGCATACTCGCAATCGCTCTTGCAGTCATGCCATTCAGCTTCATGAAGGAGAGGCTCGAGTTCCTGGACGCGGACAAGTGCGAGTGCAAGAACACGCTCATCGAGGGAGGCGGCATCGGCGTTGCCATCGAGACGGCGACGTCGCACATCAAGGTGGAGGCCGCAGCCGACGGCGGTAGCGTGGTGAAGGTGGACTCGACGTACAAGCTGCTGCCGGGCGTCGAGGTGAAGGATGAGATCACCAAGGCCAAGGAGTCGGTCACTGCCATTTTCAAGGCTTCTGAGGCTTACCTCGTCGCCAATCCGGACGCCTACAACTAAACCATAATGATGGGGGAATGGATATCTTCATGGTCTTTTTGTGCTTTGCTTTCTATAGCTAAAATAAAAGCTTCGATAATTTGTCTACAATGAGAGGGGAGATCGGAGAATACCGATCAGCGGAGTACGGAATTGACCGGTGCCAAATGTGTCGGGCTATGTTATACATTATGTAAGCTGGTTTTGTTGTGAGTTGATACACACTACAATTTTTATAGAGTATATCGATACCACCAGATGTCATCCTTAAAGGTGGCATGTAACATATTTACCACCATGGCCCCACATGTCATTGACTCAGATGATCCCATTTGTCATTGATACACGACGGGTTGGCACTTTTAAGGATGGCAAAAAAATTTTTTTGCCAATAATAATAATACTTAAGAGCTAACATAATTTCGTCTCTCTCACTCACTCCTCATACGGGCATCCAGTCTTGTCTCTCCTCTTTGGTCTTTCATGTCTCACTTTTACTGTACCCCTTTTTCATTTGTTCCGCACTCTCACCTTCTCTTTATGTTGTTGTCTCACACTTTCGTCATTCTTGTTTTAGGTTTAGAGCTATAAAACCTTCGTTGGTGTCGCACCACTCATGTCATGGCCAAGTTGCCGCGAGTCGGTGCATGTTGCGGCGTGCATACCAACATGCTCATCTTCCACATTTCACTCACAACATGTGTGTGCTACACTAGCCACTCATTTTAGTTGAATCAATTTCCTATCAATTTTCATATGTAATTAATTATTTATCAAACTAGCATTTTATTATGGTCTTAGCATTTAATAGCTAATTTATCATTGGCATGAGCATTGCGAAATTGCACATTCGTTGCAACGCACAACTAGCTCACAACATATTCTCGGTTGCATGCATGCTTCATCTCTATGAAGACTAAGTTTATTCGCAAGATATTGAGGGTAACGATGTTCCTGTTTTATGAGAACCATCATTCAATGTTGGGAGAATTAGCTCTAAAACCCTTTTTTTTCAGGGCAGAGCAAATTCTCACTTCAATGATTAGCAAAAAAATAGTTCACATTTAGTTAGGAAACATATATCTAACATTATAGAGAAAAAGTTCTCTCCACTTTTTATGACCTCTCTTATGTGAATGTGGAAACTTTCTATATTCCTCCATCCATAAACTTTCTATATTCCTCCATCCATAAGTATGTCGATCTATCTATATCTATTATAAAGATAAACCCTACTAGCATTTTTTTCTTACCATGTAAAGTGTCAACAACAATATTCACTACAACGTCTCACTAACACATTCTATCTTGCGATGCAAAGTGTTCACATTATTATCTACTACAACATCTCACTAACACATTATATCTCGCCATGTAAAGTGTCCACATCAGCATCCACTAACACATCCAACTAACACATGCCATTATGTCTGATTCAAGATATTCACATTAGCAAACCACATCATTTACTAATATGTATCTAGTTGTCCACATCACAATGCTAAAATCATCCACTAACATGTATTATGATATTTATTCAACCATATTAGTAAATATAAGTAGTGTAATTTTAATGGTGATTACCATAGTAACGTGCGAGACTTTCTCCTAGTTTCTTAGAACTTCGAAGAAATTAGAATGGAGAGAGGAGACATGCAAAAATGAAAATTAACAGCAAACCAACCACATGCACAGGATATGAAATGGGGAAACTAAAACGAGGGAAGGGGACCAAACAAAAATGGAACAGGAAACTAGTGAGGACACGCATATGATGCTCAAATAATTATCCCAACCTTTCATGGTAGTACGATCTTACTTTTCATTTAAACACTAGCTCAACGATTCCGATAAATAAAATGGTAAACCTAGTAGCTCGACACTTGTTCACAAAATAACATACTAGCATATCAATACTAGTTGTGGCGGTGGCAAATAATATGCCCTACTACTTTATCCCCAACAGGAACTGCCAAATAGAACAACAAATTGCCAATCAAATTACTTAATAATTAGCCACCTGCTCCCTCTGTGTAGATTAAGGGTGAAAATGGTCAGAAACGGTATTACAATATAGAAAACAAAGACGGTTTGTTCGGAATATTTATATATTTTAGCAATTAAAGAAAACAAAAAATAGTTGAAAATGGTTGTGAAACCAACTGACAATTTTTTCTATCAGAAATAGTACGATAATATAGAAAAATGAAAGCAGTTGGTACAAAATATTTCTGTTCCGTTTTCATCCTTGGTGTAGATAGTCATAGAACAAGCTGAGCCTGGATAAGCCACCAATAGTGAACTTCTCAATGTCTTTGGTATATTTCTTATTAAATATAACCGATCCAAATTCAAGGCCAAACGATATTAAAGAATTACCAGTTACTTTATTTTATATATTGCTAGACTTGTTTGGATGAATATATTGATGAGACATGGGCTCATCAGAAAGCATAGAGGCGAAGAAAAAACAGAAAAATAAAAACAAAAGCATAAATAAAAGAAAAGGAGTGAAAACCAAAATAACGGGGTAGAATGAAAATGTGGGAAAATAAGAAAATGTATAGGAAAGAACAAAGGAAACAAAAAGAACAAAGGGTAATACAGGATTAGGATAAGATTCACTTAATTTTTACTTTTGTCTTTCTTCTATTTTAGTTAGGGTTTCTATATCCAAATTAATTAGAATCAGACAAATATATTTTATTTAACTATAGGATTCCTACATATCAAGGTGACCAGGTAACCTCAAGAACATGTTGTGTCTACACCGTATATCTATCAATCAAATATAGGAGAAAAAAAATGTAAAGTACATACCTTTAAGTTGTAATGTTAGATACTAATTTTCTTATTTTGGTTTCTTTTCTTTAATCTCCATTTTTTCATCCATGCGTGGCTGTGAATGACAACTGAGTGCTTCTCTTTTGTTCCATCCATGCAAGCATGTTCTATCCAAGCGTCAACACAACATCAAAAAGTCGAATGCCTTCAAAACATCACAAAGTCGAAGAACCATAGGCAACAGAGGCATCCGTCATTAGTGTCGACGCCATTCACCATATATTTTGTTTTTGTATCACTTTCTCCTTTACAAGTTAGAGCGACATGTCAAACATGGTGTGAAAGTCCGATCGTAAACTAATCGAAATGCATGATTCAATCTGTGAGTACAATCCCAAGACGAATTAGAACACATGATCTAAACATTGAATAAGTATCCATGTCCCGAATGTTCATACGAGTTAAGAGTAGCCTTATGTAAAGATTGAATAAGTATTCATGTCTCCAATGTTCATTCGAGTTAGAGCAATGCACATCTATCAACGATATAAGATTGAAATTCATGATTCGATCTGAGAGTACAACCCAAGACAAATTAGAACACATGATGTAAAGATTAAATAGGTAAGTATCCATACGAGTTAGATCAATACACATCTAGCAACAATATAAGGTCCGATTCATGATGAGTTGAACACATGAGGCTTTTATTGAATAGATTTCTAAAGAGTTGAAATCAATAAGAGCTCATACTGAAGTCATCGAAAATATGAGAACAAAAACGGAAAAACAGTAAACAAACAAAAAAAAGAAACACACACAACAACAAAGAAAATAGAAAGACCAAACCCAACAAATTGAAGTACACAGATGACCATTGGATAAATGTCCAAACACCACCGAGCGTTACACGTTGCTTGGATAAACTTTCGAGCTATAAATTATCTAGATAAACTATGCAACGAGTTATACCTCTTGCTGGAACACAAACATGTTGTGACAAAAAGCGAAAATTATTCCTATTTTACAAAAAATATTGTTATAGTTTAACATGTGCTTTTTGGTTTGTAAAATTTTTTTTTTAACTAAAATGGCTTCTAACTTCGATAAACAAATCCATTTAGTTATTTAGAATGTACTATGTACTTATAAATATTATTGTTTTATTATTTAAAACCTAAAATGTTGTACTAGGCCGTACTAGTATAGTGCCCGTGCGTTGCTACGGTTTCATTTAAGAGATGCACTTAAAAATAAACAGACAATAAGATTTTTATAGTTTTTGTCTCACGCATTTGTATATGACTACAAATATAATCACAAATACATTAATATAAAATGCAATTGTATATGAACTTACATAACTGGAAAACTTTTTTGCATAATAAGGCATAATAAAATTTCCAAAAACAAATTTCCAAAAACATCCCTAAAGTTTCAAGGCAACCAACACTCTTACTGCACCCGGCAACACCAAATCGGCAGCCAAAAATACAATGCAAAGATGGGCAACTTCTGCAAGATGTCTTCAGGGATGTCTTTGTAGCCAAATGTCATCATCTTCAAGCTCCCCTACGTTCAGGTTCAGAGAAGTCACACCACCATATCAAGTTCAGGAAATGATGAAATTTGAGAACAAAGCCATAGCCTCTGCCTGCATAGAGCAACAACCGTTAGTTAGATACCCCGAACAGCAATTTATGAACTCTGAGTGACAGTTAATAAGTACGACATGTAGCATTTCATCAAGTAACTGATGCCCAAAACTTCTATGGTTGCACTGAGCATTGACCATGAAGAATTTCATTCTGATAAAGGTCATGGGGAAGAAGCTCCTTTGGTACAAGTATGACCACATCATTCTTTTTTATTCTACTACACATCTAATCAGAAGCAATGCAGGATAACAATGTGATTGTATGTCTTATAAAATCCCACTCGCTACTCACCTACGTGTAATACCTCATCCGTTGTTTTACGTCACGGCGCCACGCACCGTGTCAAATTCACCAACCGTCAGCTCAGGATTCTACAACCAAAAGAACAAAGCAAAAAAAAAAAAGTAATCAGTATCACTGTCAAAGCTAGATTAAATTTCTCGGGGAGTGTTAGTTTCAGAGATATAAATACTGAACCTATAAGACGTTGCAAACTTACAAATTGGTTTATGGGGTGCAACCAGCCGGTGGTATGGCTTTGACGGTAGCAATGGCTTCCAACCTGTCGGCCGCGCCAAGGCAATGCCCGATCATTGACTGCTAGAAGACACCAAGACATAGATCAGTTGCATCATGCACGGACGACCCTCAAGGACACCACTGGGCTTCAGCGTATGCCGAAGTACCCGTTCATTGAGAGCACCATGTAAAAGAGATTTCGCAGAGGGCAAGATAAAAACACTATCGTTCCTGCATCAATTGCATAGCTGATAGACGATGCTATCACATCAGCGAAGAATTCATCAAAAGTATATCCATTGAAATACAGTATTTTGGAGTAATGAATATCTGTACTGATATCTTGTTGGTGTTATAGAAGCATATCTCACAAAAACTGTAGAAGTTTGCCACCACTGCACAAGGTGATGAACTATCAGAAATCAGAACTTGTTAAATATAACAAGAAACCATAAAATCTATAACTAAAATGTTGAGTTGGTCGTCGTATGCCGTCAACTAAATAGCTAACCCAATAACTGAATGTACTTTTGGAATAAGTGCTTGTGCCTTAAACTGGGGACAAAGGCTCGCATTATCATCACCGCTAGAACATGATGAGTGATGATGACAAAAGAGAATAGATTAAATCCTCTCTATTGTATATTTATTTGTATAAAAAAAGTAAGAATGTACTAATCACAGGAAAGGTAAGTATATACAGTTTGGTATATATTAAATTTCTGCTCAGATGTTTCAGTCACCAACAAAAATCAAAATCAAACCGTAGCTGCCAAGAATTTTTAAAATAGACACATGCCAAGTAATTAAAGAAGAGTCCATTACATGCTAATCATATCTACCAGCAATAGCCGCAGGCACACAGCAAAACAATTCAGAAGGCGTAGCAGCAAGTGATCAGCAAACATGTAGAAACAATTCAATCGTACCTGTTTTTCTTCCTATGAGCAACCGTATAATTTCAACAATTTCCCATGGGAGTATTGGCATCATAAGCAGGAAAAAAACACTAAAATGGATATTCGACATCACCGGTCACAAATTCTCGTTACAGAACCTCTCATTGTATCAGAGAATTGACTGCATTTCTTTTGATACTATATGCCTTAGGAGGATCACAGGAGGAGGGAGAACATGAGGAACTGACGTACCTGGCAGATGCCATTGACGAGGTAGCCCAAGAAGAAGCCCGAGGAGCAGATCAAGAACCCCTGCCACCTGGGCCTGTCCGTCAGCAGTGACCTCCCCTGCTCCTCCCCTTCTCCAGTCATGGCGCACTCCTCATCCTCTCCTAGGTCATTCACAAGAACAAGAATGAAGGATCCAGTCATCAATGGCCGGGGCGAGAATGGGGAGAAGGGAGAGGGGGTAGCGGACTGGCTGACCACCGCCCGACCCGCGCCTAGCACGGGAGAATGGCGAGATCCAGCCGCCCGACTTCCAGGCCGCCATTGCTCCGGCTAGCCGACTGTGGGAGTGCACGGGGGAGTGCACCAAGGGCAGATGGGTGCACGGCACCTCCGCTCCACCTCCGCCACGCCACCTAACGACGAGGGCGACAGAAGTCCCTGCCCCTGCGCCGCACGTCCCGGCCGCCGCGTGCGCTCCGTGGTCCGGCCCCGCGCGCTTTGGCCACTGCGCCGCGCGTCCCGGCGGCGCGTGTGCTCCGACGGCCCCGGAACCGCGCGCCTTGGCCCCAGCGCCGCACATTCCGGCAGTGCGTGCTCGCCGGCGGCACCGGCACCGCGCCTCTTGGCCCCGGCGTGGGCGGCAGCGGCCCCCGCGAGAGAATTCCTGGCGATGGCAGCGACCCCAACGAGAGAAGAAGTTCTGGCGGCGGCGGGAGAGGATGCGTCTAGCTTGGGTGAGGACGCGTCCGGCGTGGGAGGTCCGGCGTGGGCTCGTGGCGTAGGAGAGGAAGCATGTGGCATGGGAAGTCGTGTATCGGGGAGAGAAATGGCTTGGCGGCGTCTCGGGAGAGAAATGGCTTGGCGGCGTCTCGGGTATCGGGAAGAGTTACTCTCGCGCGTGGAGGGCCGCGGTGGGCGCGGAGCCGGCTGCGTGTGGAGGGCCGCGGTGAGTGATGAGGTTTGATCCGGGTGATGTTGTCCGTTGGATCGGGTGAGTGAGAGAAAGAGGAGATTAGAGTAAATCTTGTCCCTTAATTTCAAATTTTGGTTGAGCTTTAGGTGCGTTTGTTTGGGTATATTTAAGAAAGATTAGGAGAGATAATGATGTAGGGGATGGTTTTGTGTGTGGCTTTAGTGATGTTTTTTTGTTGTATTATATGTAGTAGAGATAGAGATAGAGATTATATGTAGTAGAGATGAAATAAAGAGGAAAAAAAAATAAAAAGGAGAGAAAGAAAATAATAATTTTGAAAAAAGAATTTTCCAAAGAAATGTGTGAAAAAACGGGCCAGAAAGAAGCCCGTGCCGCCGTGCTGTGCGCCCTGCTCTGGCTACGCCCAACAACCCCTTCCACTGCGTCCCCTCTTCGTCCGCAGTCAGCTGCATTCCTCCGCGTGCTGTTCTGTCTGTCACTCTCGCCCCCCACTCGCTCTCCGTCTCCGACGACTGGTGGGCCGCCGCCGCCGCCGCCCTCGCCGCCGCCGCCCGAGGCCAGGTGCTGAGGCTTTCGTCGGTCTCCTCGCCGGTCTCTTTACCGGCGACGAGCACCCACCAGGTACTCCCACCCCTTCTCTTCCCTTCAAGCTGTGCGAAGCTGGGCACAGAAACCCTAACCTAAAGCTTTTTAGCTATTTGACAAGCCTCCTGACTTCGAAGTTTTTGCCAAAATTATCGGGTGTACATGTGTGCACGCATGTCCCTTTACTGGATCCGCCCCTGGCCGTAAAGACTAACCTGAAACCATGGGAGCAAATCCAGGAATTTCGAGTTAAATCTAATAGCATTGGCGCAATTAACAGCAAGTTGATCAAAACGAAGTTAATTGCTGCCTCCCCTGCCCAAGCAACCCAACCCATCTTTGGAGTATTTTCTAATTTGTATCAAACATTCAGACTATACCTATCCGGTAGATCCTTTTTGTTGTGTGTTGTCTGGAACTAGATTTGAACTGGCATGGATGCAGACATTTAAAGATTCATACTATACCAAACAAAATGAACTTGTTGGAAAATCAGTCTTGTGTGCATAAACTTACCATTTCTTACTGGAAATGAACCATTAAATTATCGCCAATTCAACCAAATTCATAACAGTTCAATGTAATGGAGCCAACTTGTTGATTATTAAGCACCAAATCATATAGGTGGAGATGAACTTTGGGGAGTTCTAACTGATGATCTGTTTGGTACATGTCAATGCTCTATATGGTAACACAGCAAACATTTGCTACTAGGATAGCCAAAGCATTATCGTATTGCTTGGGATCTGTGAATTGGTTAGTTAACACTGAACTGTATGCTTGAGTTGCATTTAGTGCTCTTTGCTCTTATGTTGTACCTTCTCTTGCAGGCCATCCATGATTTTTGCCTACAAAAGGTGATTGAAAAGGGGGAGGATGGAAGAGGAGGGACACCACGGAGTTGTTTTGGCATGCAGCATCTGTGGGTTCCTCTTCGCTGTCCTTAGCCCTCTCAGCTTTTGGGTTCTATGGGCTGTGAATTGGAGGCCATGGAGGTTATACAGGTATGCTGCAGAAGTTTTATATCTTTCTCTATCTGGCTCAACTAATATTTTACTATTTTTGTTGCCTGTTACTCCCTCCATCCCACAAAACAGTTCGTTCTGGAGCTATTGATGTTTTTTCGCAAAGCAATTTGTTTGCCTCTTCATTTCCAGCCCGTCACTAATGGGTGTTATTATTTATTAACACTGGGAGCACTGCATGCGAGGCGAGCCACACCCGCACTGGCCATGCATAGCAAAATTCACGGGCTCTGTAAAAATTATCGCGCGATTGAGGGATCGAACCGTGGTCCTCCTACCTCAGGCCGTGGCGTGCTTACCACTCCAGCTACTACTTAGTATTCTAAATCATGTCCAAAACAAACTTATTTATGGGATGGAGGGAGTATCTCGTTTGGATTCTGTCATTTCTCCCTAAAATTGCATGTCTTTTCTTTGTAAAATTGATTATCATAAACAAAGCAGGAAAAACATTTTTTATTTTTGTATTAGGGATATTAGATCTTTGCTATATTTCTTTGTTCACTTCTGCAAGGTCCATCTTTATAATCGTATACTTTTATGCTCATAGTGAAATGGTTTTGAGAACCTATAAAATCTGTTTTTTTTTTCTTATATACAGTTATGTCGGAGATCACTAAGCGTCCATCTAGTTCTTGCAATGTCCACAATGCAATTCAATTGGGGGAATTTAACATTTGAACAGTTCTCTACCCCTGCTTTATACTTGATAGTTGTTGTCATAGTATGCCATCCTATGTTCTTACGGCGTAAAGGCGAGGCACGACGATGGGGGAGCGCCTGGACGCCTAGGCGCCCGCCTTGCCCGCTTAAACGGCCATTCTGCAAGGCGATGGGGGAGCGCTTGGATGCAGGCGATGCCGTGAGAACATAGATGCCATCCTATAGGGACACATGGGGTTAGGATGGTCCGACTGTTACGCCCCATAGTCCAACCAACTCTAGTGAACTACACATTTTCCTCCAATCCACTTGCGCCTTCGTCCTCGCTTCATGTAAAAGGGTTAACCTAGTGTTGGTGGTATCGACTCTAGAAGCCTTATATGATAGTCTAACCCACCCTTACAAAGCAATGTGGGACTAGACCCCTAAAATCTCACATCAACACACATCATGGGCCACGATGGGTTAAATTCGAGCTGGGCCAGTTGTCGCACTGATGTTATCAGCTATTCCTTTGGTTTTGCGACTAGTTGTGAATCTTATATTGTGAGCTGTGAAGTGGAGGGGTTAGTAGGTTTGGTATGAGTAACACGGTACACCATCATACTTTCTGGTTCTGTCAAACACTGTTTCATGTATAAAATTGTTACTAACCTTGGTGATTAGAGAGGATGATCTTTCCATTAGAGGAGATAGTAATATATAGAGCACCTCATGAGCCGTATTAACCACTTAGCAAAGATATGGCTTTGAACTTCTGCCGTGTTACGCGTTTATCAGAAAAACTTATAAATTCTGATGTTTGTTAACTATTGTTTTTATGCATATTTATTTATATTTTATTGTTTTGACATTGCCCTGACTGGGTTGTCTTATTTCTGTCTCAATCTGCTAACTTTTTTCCTTCTGTTTTGTGACTCAGTTGGATATATGCAAGGAAATGGCCAACATATGTGCAAGGACCTCAACTAAGCACACTTTGCAGCTTTTTGACTCTTTTTGCATGGCTTGTTGTCATTTCCCCGATAGCAGTCCTGCTAGTGTGGGGAAGCATCCTTATTGCTCTTCTGGAAAGGAACATAATTGGTTTAGCTGTTATAATGGCGGGTGTTGCTTTGCTTCTGTCATTCTACTCTATAATGCTCTGGTGGAGAACACAATGGCAAAGCTCAAGTATGCTATCTTTGCTTTATCTTGATTAACTTAGCATTTATTTCTCTTGATGACTACTAGAATTCATGTAACAATATTTATATGTCCACACTTAGTTGCTGGTCATGGGTTCATGAAATAAAAATTTTGACAACAGAGGAACTAGGTTCATGAATTAAAAGTTCCAACCAACATAGGAGGAAATAAGTGGCATTGTAAATAAGAAGAAATAGACTAACTCGAATCTGGGTGGTGGCATTGTACACTAAGGTAGGCTCAATTTTTATGGGTTCATTCATGGTCTGATATTTTGAAAAGTGGTGTTCACCTATAATTATTTCACCAAGAAATTGGTTACCTCATTTGATTTATAAAGAATACTGTTACAAAACAAGTTTTTCCCTTGAGCACACATGAAAACTGCGTGGTGGAGATTTAGAAACCTTGTACGAATCAACCTCCCCCCCCCTCATCTCTTTTAAAGCAAGGCACACATTAGACTGGAAGGGAGAGATGCCATCAAAGAGACGGTGATTGTGGTGAGTCCAGAGAGCCCAAGCTCCCCATACCATGACTGAATTCAAACCTCTCAGGACGTGCCCATCAACTCTGTCATTGATTTGAGCCCACCAGTCATCAAAGGAAGTAGACATGTTCATTATCATCAAAGATTGCTCTGTAAGATATTTGCAACCAGAATAACGAATGACACACTAAGCTTGTCCTTGGGGTTTAGCTGTTCAATTATCAGCACATCATTTAAAACGTTTCTAAAATGCTGTTTTGAAGTGTTTTCAGTAGTTTCTCCAGTCTTCTTGCTGTTTATTCACTATGTGTTTTGGGCCCCTCTGTTGTCTCTGTCCTTATTGATCTTGTTGTGTTAGCTAATGGCATGTTTGTTGCAGAGGCTGTTGCTTACCTTCTCCTCCTGGCAGTAGGCCTGCTATGTGCCTACGACTTTTGTGCTATTTATGTGACAGCTGGTGCTAGTGCTTCCGAGCTTAATTCTCCATCAGGGTTCTTCTTCGGGGTGTCTGCAATATCATTGGCCATCAATATGCTTTTTATATGTAAAATATTGTTTAATGGTAAAGCTTCTATTGCTGTTTTCACTTGTGACTTGTCTCTGAATATGTTTAACTCACTAATATGGAAACATGGTGTTAACTTTACCTTCTTGCACATTACGCACAGTAAGTGGATTTGATGTTGATGAATATGTGCGGAGGTCGTACAAGTTTGCCTACTCTGACTGTGTTGAAGTGGCTCCTGTTTCATGCTCTCCTGAGCCACCAGATCCTAGTGAGTTATACATGACAAAATCCAGCAGGTACCGCTTTTATTTTTCCTTAATCATACAGTCTTGTATATTTTCTATACCTATTAACACTGTTTTACTTGTAAGTTTATTTTTTGAGGAATGGTTTTTCCACAATATATGTCCACAGGCAAAATCAGGAGTGTAGCTTTTACAAAATTCCAGCTACCCTCATTGGATAGGATTTAGTGACCAAAGTTTAAGAATACTAGAGAAGGTCCAAAACTTTTTTTTTTTCACTATTGTGTTTTTGGTCTTATATGGTTATATTGTGAAATAGTGGGAGTCCTAAATTCTATCCATACTTGTGATTCCAACTCAACTAAGTCACATGTTTGTTTGTACTATCTTTTTCTTTTTTGTCATTTTTATGAAATGTTCACAACTTGTAACCTGGAAATGCAGGGTCTTGCATTTAGGGCTTCTCTACATTAGCTCGCTGCTTGTGCTTGTTGCCTATTCCATCTTGTATGGTCTTACGTCAAAAGAAGCTCGTTGGCTGGGTGCTTTAACTTCAGTTGCAGTGGTGATCCTTGGTAATGTTTTTCTTCCTTGCATCATTAAGTTTTCGCTCTGTATCTGTTTCTTGACTTCTCATTTTCCTTTATACAGACTGGAATCTGGGCTTATGTTCATTTAGATTTGAGCTTCTTAAAAGTCGGATGATAGTGTTATGTGTGGCTGGAACATCAAGGGCTTTCCTTATATCCTTCGGAGTGCATTACTGGTTTGTATTCAATAGTCATCTCTTTCTTTGTATTGATAAATATTTGAGACCAGTGTTCTTCTGCCTCTTTGCTAACTACAAGGTGTTACATTAGGTACCTTGGCCATTGCATCAGCTATGCTTTTGTAGCATCTGTGCTTTTATCTGCTGCTGTCTCTTCCTGGCTTTCTATTTCAAACCCCTCAGTTGCAAGGATAGACGCTCTAAGAAGTACAGTTATAAAGTTGCGAGAGGGATTTCGAAGAAAAGGACAAAATAGTTCTTCAAATTCATCAGAAGGCTGTGGCTCTAGTGTGAAGCGTAGTAGCGGTAGTGTTGAAGCTGGTCAAAACGGTAATGCAACAGATTCTATGTACAGAAGCAACTCACAAAGCGATGGTGTCAATTGGAACAGTGTTCCTTTTGATCGATCAAACAGTTGTCAAGAAGGCCAGAGCTCTGACAAGAACATAGATAGTGCACGTGCAAGCTTAGCTCATCGGAGTAATTCATGCCTATCTGCTGTCCAAGACTCTGAAACTGCTGTTGTTTCAGTAGATAGGCATGGAGATCCCACTACTTCACTTGTTTGTTCTAGCAGTGGTTTGGAAAGTCATGGCTGTGAGCCTAGTGGATCAGCCACCACCTCAGGTAATCAGCAGTTATTGGATTTGAACCTGGCAGCGATATTTCAGGACAGATTAAATGACCCAAGGATTTCATCTATGCTAAAAAAGAATGGTGGACTTGGAGATGTAGAACTAGCTAATCTTTTTCAGGATAAAGGATTGGATCCAAATTTTTCGTACATGCTGAAAGACAAAGTTATGGATCCACGGATTTTAGCTTTGCTACAGAGGAGCAGCTTGGATGCAGACAGAGAGCATCAAGATGATGTAGATGTCACAGCTACTGATTCAGATAGATTGGATACCACTATTGCAAACCAGATCTCTCTGTCAGAAGAACTAAGGAGAAGCGGTTTAGAAAAATGGTTGAACATTTCAAGGCTAATATTCCATTATTTAGCTGGATCTCCAATACATGCTTTTATTGTTTTCACAATAATGTTCATAATAGAGACTGGTACTGTGGCTATCTATCGACCAGAGACCATCAAAGTGATAAATGCAACACATGAACAGGTAATGTTGTTACCGTGCACTGTAATTCTTTTGAAAGTTCGGCTATTAGTTTGACGAATAAATGTTTTCTTAATTTGGCAGTTTGAATTTGGTTTCTCGATACTGCTTCTATCGCCAGTTGTCTGCTCCATTATGGCATTCATTTGGTCTCTGCGTGCTGAAGAAATGATGATGACATCCAAGCCCCGGAAGGTGATATGCTCTAAAATAGAAATAGTTTCACTATTTGGCATACCCGGATATGATTGTTTTATTAATAGACAACTTTTTACTATTATCAGAACCAGCGCCTCATACTGTTTCTGGTTGAACATTTACTATGACTAGCTTCTATGCAGTGTAACATGAATATATGTTAATAAGAGAATTCATGTAATGGAATGTAGTGCTTCTTTACTAGTCTGCACATATAATTGCCATGTAGTAGAAAAGTAATTACTTTTACCTGGGAGCAGGTGTGCTGAAACATCTAATCCTGTCTATAATTTTTTCTCAGCTGTAATATGTATTTATGCCATGTGCTTTATCTTCCTTTAGAGTTTACATACAATGTTTATTAGTTGCTATTATTTTAATATTACTAGTCTCAACTATAACAACTTGCCTTTCTTTCAGTATGGTTTCATTGCATGGCTACTGAGCACATGTGTTGGTTTGTTTCTCTCTTTCTTAAGGTACACATACTTCTCTTGCATCTGAAACATATTTACTGTTCTTGTAAAAAAACATATTTACTGTTATATAGTTTTAGTTGATATAAATACTATTTAGCCTTTTGTGCCTTAGTTTATTATCTATTTACACAAGGACATCAAGTTTTGTATGCATAGCAATACATTATTCCAGTATATTCCCTCCATTTTGCAAATGGCTGACGTTTTTTATGACACGGTCTCCCAAACATAGCTTTAACCACTATTTTCTACTCCCTCCATTCCAAATTATAAGACGTTTTTTTTTATTTTTTTTATTTTTACGATGACACGGTCTCCAAAACATGTCTAGTTTTTGCACAGCAGAATTATGTGACCTATTATGTGTTTAGATTAGAATCGGCTGATGTAGTTTTTAGTGAAAATATGGAGATGTGTTTTTAGAGCATGAAGGTAAGCTGCACCAAAATTAGACATAAAAAGGGCCATTAAGGCAAGAAAACGATCGATTTTGATTTTTTTAGCCCATACACTCAGCACCAGAAACAGAAAATGTTAAGATATACCGTTCTTTAGTTGGGAACGGAAGGGACCTGTATGTTTGGATTGTTCAGTTAATTCTGGTCATTGGAATATTGGATCATAGTGATGTTCCTTAGCTTTTAGATGCTCAATTCACTTAAGGTAGCACATGACTTGGCCAAAACAAGATCTTTGTTTTCTGGATGGTAGATTCTTTATATATCTTTATATATATTCTAATAGGAGGTTGCTTCAGGTGCTCCCACGTAAATCCAAATTCTAAAAAAAAGGCTACATTCACACATGAAGCAGAGTTTTTTTTTTTTTTTTTTTTTTTTTTTTTTTTTTTGGTGGGGGTCGCCTTTTTAAAAAGCATATTTTGAGCACCTGTACACCTGTATTGCCCTTTATGAAATGTCCGTCCTTCCTAGTCATGAATAAACCTTACCACACTAGGTTTATTTGTTAAACATAAAGGCCTAGTTTTATCAGTCTTCTTTTGTTGAAAAATTGAAATGTTTTCCTCTCTGAGTTATGAAAAGTTACTCTTTGTATATCTAGAGTACATATTTATGAGTTCCGAAGCTTTATGTCTGCAATCAATTAATGCATTTTTTTTTGGTGTACCATATCTGCATTTTGGTCTAAAAGTCATCTTTTTTTACTCTGCAGCAAGTCATCAGTTATATTGGGCTTGTCTCTCACAGTACCACTTATGGTGGCTTGCCTCTCATTTGCTGTTCCCGTATGGGTGCGTAATGGTTACCGTTTCTGGATTCCTGGAAGGGAGTTTGATAATCGTGAAAATGTTAGTCAAGCTCCAGGAAAGAAAGAGGTTAGTTGTCCAGATCTTTATAAGTTTTGCAACTAAGGGTTTCCTTGTCACATGCTTAAGTAAGTGTGACATTGATCTATTCAATCTCTTTGTTTAGTCAGAAGGGGATACTGGATTGCAAGTTTGCAACAGGCTAATGTTGAAACTGGATTTACCTGGATATGTCTATTTCAAATCGAATTTTCGTTGTGTGCATGTCATATTTGCATGGCCATGTCATGCTAATATAAAAATTGCTTCCTAATTTTGTTGCACAGTTTTTACTAAGATTGTTGTAGATAGCCTAGAATGCATTTCAACCATAAGATATATATATATATATATATATATATATTAGTGTTGCTTACTGTTTCTTTTTCTGGTTTCAGCGGGCTCTCTTTGTTATCAGCATAGCTGTTTTCACTGCATCAGTTATTGGCCTTGGTGCAATAGTGTCAGCAAAGCCTTTAGACGCTTTAGGCTATAAAGGGTGGGATGCTGATAAGAACAGCTTCTATTCTCCCTATGCAACATCGATGTATCTTGGATGGGCGTTGTCTTCAACAATTGCTGTGATTATCACAGGGTTGATACCTATTGTTGCTTGGTTTGCAACGTACCGGTTTTCACCTTCATCAGCTATATGTGTTGGTCTCTTTGCAAGTACGTTCATTTTGATCCTTTTTTTTCTGCAAAAAAAATTACTCTGAATATTGGATAGAACAGGTCGCAGCTGTTCAAACTTCTAAGCCATGCTTTTCTGCAGCTGTTCTTGTGTCCTTTTGCGGTGCATCCTACTGGGGAGTGGTAAATTCAAGAGAGGATGGTGTGCCTCTAAAGGCTGATTTCCTGGCAGCATTACTTCCCTTGCTTTGCATTCCTGCACTTTTCTCGCTGCTCACTGGGCTGTACAAATGGTATAAAAAAAGACTGTCTTCAGCATTTTATTCCCCTCCATATTTCTGATCTGCTGAGATAAAAAATTACAAATAATTTCAGGAAGGATGATGATTGGAAGATTTCTCGCGGCGTTTACCTTTTTGTTGGCATGGGAATGTTGCTGTTGTTTGGTGCAGTTGCAGCTGTTATTGTCACAATCAGGCCCTGGACTGTAAGTAAAGTTTATGTGATCTGGGACATTAGCTTTCAATTACAACTAGGTGGATACTGCACGTGTTGGTGCGGGTATTCCAGACAATTTAAAAAGAAATTAGACTATCTATATTTATAGTTATACGAATGAAACTATCTTAAATTAATTTTAATGAATGGTTTGATGCATCTTTGAGGACAACTAAATGCATGTTAGTGGATGAGGATAAATTATCATAATTATATGTGCTAGTTGGCTGTAATTGCAACTTATAGTGGATTATTGAGTGGATTGTTGATGTGGATAGCTTGCATGTTGAGAGAAATCCCTAGTGGGATTTATCTTTATAGGAGATATAGATAGATAGGTTATAATCCGTGTGTCATCTTTATACAGGTTGGAGTTGCTTGCCTCGTAGCCATTCTGTTCCTTGTATTTGTTATTGGGGTCATCCACTACTGGACATCTAACAACTTCTATCTAACGAGGACTCAGATGCTGCTTGTTTGTTCTATTGCTTTTCTCCTAGCCTTGGCTGCCTTCCTGATGGGTTTATTTCACGGTGACTGATGATCTTCTTTCTATCCTATGTCATCTGTCCTATATTCCACTTTGTTTATTGGTTTGAGTTACTGCTATCATTTGTTCTTGTATTTACTTAGCTTATGAACTTTGCAGGAAAGCCTTTTGTTGGAGCATCTATAGGTTATTTCTCATTTATATTTCTTCTCACTGGAAGGGCTCTGACTGTAAGTTTTGGCATGCACTAACTGTTGACGACTGCTTGCTAGTTCTCAGTATACTGTAGCATTTTCTTCTAATGCTGAATGGGTGTGCCCTTTCAGGTCCTTCTATCACCGCCAATTGTAGTGTATTCCCCAAGAGTATTGCCTGTATACGTTTATGATGCTCATGCAGACTCTGCCAAAAATGTTAGGTACAAATATATCCTTTCTTGTGCCCTGTTTGCCTTTTTTTTAGTTCAGGGTTGGTCACAATGTATTCTTATTTCTGTTCTGTCACATCCTAAAAGTTCAAGTGTCAGTTGAGAACATGCTCTAACATTGTCTTTTTTACAGCTATGCCTTTCTTATTCTGTATGGGATTGCATTAGCAACTGAAGTTTGGGGTGTTATCGCTAGTCTAATAATGAATCCTCCATTTGTTGGGGCTGGTGTTTCTGCTACTACTCTTGTAATTGCTTTCAGTTTTGCTGTTTCTCGACCATGCCTGACTCTTAAGGTTGGTACTTTGCAGCAGCTAGAACTAATAAGTTATCATGCTCCCTTTTTTATATGATTAATATATGTGTTATTTTTTTAATAAAAAAATCAATCAGATGATGGAGGATGCAGTTCATTTTCTCAGCAAGGATACAGTTGTGCAAGCGATGTCACGGTCTGCTAATAAAGTATGTTTTATATTTGTATTATTAAGATATTCAACATAAGTTATTTGTGCGCATGCTTTTATACATTTCTCCATTTTAGTTAGAAATATTTGAACCAGTCTCTAGTTTGCCTGCTTGTTAGCATCTCATGCTGAGATCTAGTTCAGCACTGTTCATGCTTAATCTAACACATCCAAGTTCTGTCAGTCCTGTCATTGTGTACATTGACATCTGTGTAAATTACTATTGACAAAATATTTTAAATCTTTCTCAGAAGCTCGTCACTTGTTGGATGATTACCATTGCAATCAGAATCTTTTTAAATAACTCGCCATGTCTAGATCTGTACATAACAGTATGTTTTTTTTTTTCCAGACTAGAAATGCTATATCTGGGACTTACTCAGCGCCTCAGAGGTCTGCAAGCTCTGCTGCTCTTTTGGTTGGAGATCCTGCTCTTACATTGGACAGGGCTGGCAACTTTGTGCTTCCAAGGGCTGATGTTATGAAGCTGAGAGATCGTTTGAGAAATGAAGAAATTGCTGCAGGATCTTTCTTATGTGGAGTAAAAGATTGTTTAGTAATTTGCCCCCGGTCCCTGTCAAACGTAGATTATCGGAGGAATATGTGTGCCCATGCACGTATTTTGGCTTTGGAAGAAGCAATTGATACGGAATGGGTGTATATGTGGGACAAATTTGGTGGTTATTTACTTCTGTTGCTTGGATTGACTGCCAAAGCTGAACAAATACAGGTAAGTATTTGGTATGGTCTATAATAATTCTTTTTGAACCCCAATTCGTTAGCAATTAATGGTGTGAAGCATTTGTGTTGTTTCAGGATGAAGTACGTCTAAGACTCTTTTTGGATAGCATAGGCCTTTCCGATTTGAGTGCCAAAGAAATCAAGAAATGGATGCCCGAAGATCGGAGGCAATTTGAGCTTATTCAAGAAAGGTATTTTTTTTTGTATGTTACTATTAATTATACCATTATTTTTATGACACATAACAAAATCATAATGCATCAATTGCTATTCTTTTGTTATTTTGTCTACAGCTACATAAGAGAAAAAGAAATGGAAGAGGAGGCTTTGATGCAAAGGCGAGAGGAAGAAGGGAAGGGAAGAGAAAGGAGGAGGGCATTGCTGGAGAGAGAGGAACGGAAATGGAAGGAACTTGAAATATCATTGCTTTCTTCCATTCCTAATACTGGAAGCAGGGATGCTGCGGCTATGGCAGCTGCTGTCCGAGCTGTTGGAGGTGATTCTGCCTTGGAAGATTCTTTTGCAAGAGATAGGGTCTCTTCAATAGCCAATCACATACGAAAGGCACAATTGGCTCGGCGAGCAGAACAGGTTCTGACCCCTGATTACCCTTAATTTCATCAAGTTATGAAACACGCCTGCCATCATTTGAGTGCTGTAGAACTGTAATTTATCTAGGCATGTCAAGCATAAACATCCCTGGATACTTGTTGGGTGTTTCGTGGCTCGCCGTAATCTGACAACAAATAAGTACTCTCTCCATCATTAATAGGTTACTCTACGACATTCCAGAAAGCACATGAATACATGTCTGTGAGGGGACATAAGCAGGAAAATAGCCCTTTTTGCCCCCCTAATTGATTAAAGTTTTCATGCACATTCAACAGCAAAGGTCAGGCCCAGGCAGCGTGAGTACTAATTGAATGGAGTTTTCTGGGATTGTGCTAGCGATGCTGTTAGGGAGGTAACCCATATGGCCATACCTGTGCCCGCACACTATCCATCCCCGAATTATCCAATCCAAATACTGAGGGTGATACCCAATGGATATGGATAAACCAATGAGTAATAGATGGATCTAATCCCTATTGCTGGCTCCGTCGTGTCGTGCCTTCCAAGATGTTGCATCATTGGCGCATGCATGTTGTCCATAGTCTTCCTCCATCGGGTTTGTCAACCATGTACACCGAATGAGGTGCTGAGCACCAACACGCCCCCAGAGTTCGATGCACTGCCAACGTGGATGTGCCCATGCTGGAGATCCCAGGCCCCACGATGTAGTTGCCCCCCAGGCCCTGACTTGAATATGCGGATAGGAAGCGGGAAGGGATTTTAAAAGCAGCAGGTTGAGCGCAAGCCACAGTGATGGCTCCACTTGAATGTGGATAGGAAGGGTGATTCTAGAAGCAGCAGGTTGTGTGCAAGCTGCAATGATGGCTGTGAGCTGTGGCGCTGGTGGTGTGAGGTGTGATGGCCAGTGTGTGCTGGGGCCTGGGGCTGAGCCTAGTGGAGGCCAAATTGGGAACCACCCCCCCCCTCTGCCATGTGAAGTTTTTGGTTGATGAACTCCTGAATGCTTGCTACTTTACCACTGAATCTGCATGTCCTCATGCACACAAGCACGCCTTTCCATATCCACATTTTATTTGCCTATTCCTTAGCCTTAGCAATCGTGATTTTTTTATTACACTTCGAGTTTGTCTTTTCAAGTAACTACCTACCCTAGCTCCACAGCGTGTGTCTGCAGTGGCAGCATCGGCAGAAGAACATACTACAAAGTGCTTAGGGTCGGGGCTGTGACGAGCAGGGGTGAGATCAAGCTGATGTACCTATGCCTAGCGAGGAAGGCGCATCAGTGGTTTTTTTATTATCTCCAGGAGATTAGTGGATTGGTTGAAAGCAGTTGTCGATGTATTGATTGTTTGAGGGTAGGTGGTTAACCGGTTAATATCCTACCCATACCCATGGTTAGATGGGCAACCGATACCCTCCCTAAACTCTACGCGTATTGGTTTGTGTACGTGTATTGGATACCTAGTGGCATCATCAAATTACGTATTTCATTCTACCTCCGTCCCATAAAGAGTTTCATTCTATTGTCCTAAGTCAAACAATCTTAGTCTAATTTTATTGAGAAAAGTACCAATATGAATTATGATACCAAATAAGTATCATTAGATTCATCATGAAATATATTTTCATAGTAAATATATTTAGTATCACAAAAAATGATAATGTTCTTTACAAATTTGTTCAAACATAGGATAATTTGACTTAGGACAAAACTAGGATGTCATTTTGTGGGACGGAGGTAGTATTAAATACGAGGATAAGAGAAAAAAAATATTCCTACCTTGATATCTCAAAACCTGCTGGAATCGACTTAATGACCAGAGGGAGTTACCAAAACCTGCTGGAATAGACTTCTTAATGACCAGAGGGAGTATCTTGGAAAACATTAAAGATATTACATAGTCATCGCTGACCGCCTGGAAGCCTTCTTGTTTTGCTTTGTTAGTGATGCATTGTACATGTATTCTTCCTGTTTTTAGTGTTTTTCATCACTAATTTGGTATGAATGTGGAACAGACTGGTATTCCAGGCACTGTATGCATACTTGATGATGAACCAAGGAGTACTGGCCGTCATTGTGGAGAACTTGACTTGTGCCTCTGTCAAAGTCAAAAGGTTACTTTGTCTATTGCTGTCATGGTTCAACCTGTATCTGGTCCAGTGTGTCTTTTTGGAAGTGAATTCCAAAAGAAGGTTTGCTGGGAAATCTTAGTGGCGGGATCAGAACAGGGAATGGAAGCTGGACAGGTTGGTCTTCGATTAGTGACTAAGGGTGAAAGGATGACTACTGTTAAAGAGTGGAATATTGGCGCATCTAGTATTGCAGATGGCAGGTACACCCCCCCCCCCCCCCCCCCCCCCCCCCCAAAATTCACAACTGTCGCATGCATAGCAAATTAAATCAAAAGCAGCGCCACTCTGGGGTTGGTTGTTTTGTTTTTTTTTTTCTCGAACACACAGGAGAGCTGTGTATCATTATTAACTAATTTATTTTACGTGCGATGGCAATGCCTGATGCAGGTTTGGTGCCTTGTACCTGTTGCGTATGTGTTGGTTTACTTAAAGTTTGGGTGGGGAAATTTTTGTTGATGAACATTTCTCCAATACTCGTTTTTGAATTATTACTCGTTTGGTTCAGACCTGTAACCTGTTCAATTCTTCTGCATCATAAACTATGGTATTACTTTAGGTAGACTCTGATGCAACCATATTTGGAAGCAATTATAGCTACCATGTAAATTTGCAGGTGGCATCTTGTCACTGTAACTTTAGATGCCGACCTGGGTGAAGCAACTTCTTTCATTGATGGAGTTTATGATGGATATCAGAATGGGTTGCCATTGCCAACAGATAACGGTATTTGGGAACCTGGGACTGATATTTGGGTTGGTGCTAGGCCACCCACAGACTTAGATGCCTTTGGTAGGTCAGATAGCGAAGGTTCTGACTCAAAGATGCAGATCATGGATGCTTTTCTATGGGGAAGATGTCTCAGTGAAGATGAGGTTACTGTGTTACATACTGCCATGTCTCCTGCTGAGTATGGATTCTTTGACCTTGCACCGGGCGATGCTTGGCATGGAAGTTATTCTGCAAGGGTATTGCTTTTACCTATAAATTCTGCAGTTGTTTTTTCTCATGTCTTGAATTGGTTGAGAATATGAAACTGAATGTGTTTTCTCATGTGTTTTTTCTCATTCAGGTGGATGACTGGGAAAGTGAAGATGCTTATGAGGTTTATGATCAAGGGGATGTCGAATGGGACGGACAGTACTCAAGTGGTAGGAAACGTCTACATGATGGTGTAGCTATTGATATTGACTCCTTTGCTAGGAGACCAAGAAAACCAAGGTTTGAAACACGTGATGAAGTCAACCAGCGTATGCTTTCTGTTGAAAGGGCTGTCAGGGATGCTCTTGTCGCGAAAGGAGAGAGAAACTTCACTGATCAAGAGTTCCCTCCAGAGGATCGTTCTTTATTTGTAGATCCAATGAATCCACCTCTGAAACTGCAGGTATTGCATGCGCATCTCTTGCTCTTGTGAAAAATATTGGTTAAGCTCCTGACATATGTTTTAATTTGTGAGTTTAGGTTGTTTCTGAGTGGATGAGGCCTTCTGACATAGCAAAGGAGATATCTATCAGTTCTCAGCCTTGCTTGTTTTCGGGTTCTGTGAATTCCTCAGATGTGTGTCAGGTATATTGGTATAATTTGTTTGTCTACTTTTGTACAGCCAGAATTGTGGTAAAGGGGAATTTAGAGCATTGTCCTTTATTATCAGAATTGAGATCCAATTTACCTAATTGTTGATTTTCAGGGTCGGTTGGGAGACTGTTGGTTCCTAAGTGCAGTCGCAGTTTTAACTGAGATGTCTCGTATATCAGAAGTTATAATCACTCCTGAGTACAACGATGAAGGGATTTACACAGTCAGATTCTGCATTCAGGTATCCAATGTTTCATTTGACTGATGAGTATCTGCTCACTAATTTCTCAAAAAAAAAGTATCTGCTCACCTTTTCCATTAATATATTACTAATATTAGCCTTGCATCATTTGGTTAGTATGTTAATATGTTATCTAGGAAGGTTCTGTTGATTCATTCTGCAAAGTTTATAATGCAGTTATCTTACAGAAAATGACGGTGAATTTTACCATTTGACGATCGTATATCCATTTTAACATCGTAGTTCTATTTCTGAAGCAAATGTGTACATCATGCTACATGCATTGATAAAATATTTAGCTGTGTTGGAAAAGAATATTAGAAGTAGTTCATCGGTCTGCAATATTTACTGGAGCAATGCTGGGATCATCTTGGATGTACAGTGCTCTATGGAGATATGTACCGTATATTATATTACTAAAAATAGTAGCTTAGTTATATTTCACCTCTGTACTTTTTATGTCGCTTCCCTGGGAAGTCTTCAGTCACACCTATTTAGACCTTTCTATTACTAATCCCATGTAGTTTCCACGTGTTGTTGATATGGATTTCTGGAGTGATATCTTTATATCACAATACAAATTCACAATAAAACTTGGCTGTAGTTGGTGTAACCTTTTTTAGAAGGGAAGTTAGTGCACAAGAAGAGCTCTTGTGTGGGTATAGTTCTTGGGTTGGTCCTTGTATGGACTCGTTGTACTCTTATTCCTTCTGAATGAAATGGACACAGCTCTCCTGCATTGTTCGAAAAAGAAGAAGAGCACTTGTATTGTGTTTTTATTAGGGTTATCACTAACGCATTGTTTTCCCCTCTGACTCAATATTTAGCTTACATTGTGGAGAGGTCTATGAATTACTCCCTCTGCTTCTCCTCCCTTTGCTGCATGCAATTGATAACGGCTCCACTAAATATAGAAAACAAAGCTAGATTAAATTGTTCTTGGTATGTGGAGTAATAGGTTGGCACAGATAAAACGGAACAAAGGGAGTATCTTACACTAATTTGTATTTTTCTGTATTTTTTAAAAAAATCTTTTCTGAGTTATAATTTTTATGTATTGTATTTTCCATAGGGTGAGTGGGTAGCTGTGGTTGTTGATGATTGGATCCCGTGTGAGTCTCCGGGGAAACCAGCATTCGCTACTAGTAGAAAGCAAAATGAGCTTTGGGTATCCATTCTTGAGAAGGCTTATGCAAAACTTCATGGCTCTTATGAGGCATTGGAAGGTGGGCTTGTCCAAGATGCTCTAGTGGATCTCACAGGTGGGGCTGGTGAAGAGATTGATATGCGAAGTCCTCAAGCACAACTTGATCTGGCTAGTGGAAGATTGT
Organism: Themeda triandra; assembly: GCA_018135685.1. Lineage (NCBI taxonomy): Eukaryota > Viridiplantae > Streptophyta > Magnoliopsida > Poales > Poaceae > Themeda > Themeda triandra. The sequence goes on from JAENPR010000345.1 coordinate 160,151, forward strand.
GGTCCCAGTTGTTGCATTTCAAACAAGAAGGTTTTCTTCTTGGTGCTGGAAGTCCTTCTGGATCTGATGCTCACATCTCATCAAGTGGCATTGTTCAGGGACATGCATACTCAATTTTGCAGGTTTGCTCTAGTTAATATAATTATATCTGAGATTTCTGGGTAATTGTCAGCTCTTCACTACTCCTGGATAAGTTTACACAATTTTACTATATTTCAGGTAAGAGAAGTTGATGGCCACAAACTCATCCAAATCAGAAATCCATGGGCAAATGAAGTTGAATGGAACGGACCATGGTCAGACTCTTCACCAGAGTGGACCGAACGAATGAAGCATAAGCTCATGCATGTTCCACAGGTACTTGTCTCTTGATAAGTTAATATAAATTTATTTGCATAAGTCATATCGCACTAGTTGGTGGCAAACCACAGCTTATTGATGATTGAGATAATTCATTGCACTGCTAGTAAACAAAATGTACCTTGCAAGTTTGATTCCATCTACAGATCTTGACTCTAATCCCCCTTGTCTCTCCATCCTTGCAGTCGAAGAATGGGGTATTCTGGATGTCTTGGCAAGATTTTCAGATTCACTTTCGGTCGATATATGTTTGTCGTGTTTATCCACCTGAGATGCGTTACTCTGTCCATGGGCAATGGCGTGGCTACAATGCAGGTGGTTGCCAAGATTATGACACATGGCATCAAAATCCACAGTATCGACTTAGAGTAACAGGACGTGATGCACTATACCCTGTTCATGTTTTTATTACCCTTACTCAGGTATGTCCGAACCTGCTTACTAATGTAACAATAGGAGAAGCACAATGATGTTTATCTGCATAAATTTCATGCTTTTCAGGGTGTTGGTTTCTCTAGAAAGACGAATGGTTTCCGGAACTACCAATCTAGTCATGATTCCTCAATGTTTTACATTGGAATGAGGATACTCAAGACACAAGGCTGCCGTGCTGCTTACAATATCTACATGCATGAATCAGCTGGTGGAACAGATTATGTTAACTCAAGAGAGATATCATGTGAACTGGTCTTGGATCCTTATCCCAAAGGGTACACGATTGTGCCAACTACCATCCATCCTGGGGAGGAAGCACCTTTTGTTTTGTCAGTTTTTTCAAAAGCATCAATCAAACTAGAGGCAGTTTAATTCAAGATTGAGATCCCATGTGTTTGGTGGTAGTTGCGTGTGCTGGGCAGGGCTTCTTGTCACCCATGTAACGCAGGATCCAGCTGTGGTTTTCGGGAACTAGATAGTGGTAAGTGTCTGATTTGACATCCATTGTATTGAGTTACCTGGTCCAGAAGTATGAAGTGCTAGTTAACGTAGTATTTTAGGCTCTATCACCAGGGTGCCTCAAACTACAACCATCCTATATTTCATTTGGCCTTATTGTCATCATTCATTCAGACCCAAAATGGAGTTGGACTAACTGGCCTTATAACTGTTTCAGGGTATAGGAATTTCCTCTTGGACAACTTCAATCAATCTTGCTGCATGCAAGTACATAAGTTCGGTTGCTTGTTGCAGAACTGACAAAGCAATGCTTCTTGTGCTGAAGGGAGGGAGAGAAGGCAGGATTCATGGTAGTGGTAGCTGCACAAAGTGCAGGGTGAGAGGCTTGGTTCAATGTTTGTAGATAGGTGGTAACTGACATTTAGAGCTGGTAGCCCATCCTTTGTATAGGTGTCCCGTTTACCCTGTAAATGCTATAGAGTTAGGTTAGGTAGCCTGTTGTTCCTGTTAACGCATAGGGCTCTTGTGCAGCTGGGAAATGTCTTGTTAGCAAGCTGCAGTTTTGCTGATTTGAGCGTGTAGTAGTCGGCCATAGTTGTTTCCATTGGTTGCCCTGTATGTAATCGGAATCTAATCTCATTCAATGAACCAATTTTTTGGGTGCCATGAGAAGTTAACTGTCTTCGATTTGTGTCTCTTTATGATCACATTATGGCATTATGCTCCTTAGAACTATAAAAGGTTATGAATCATGGTAGTTATAAACTTTAATGTGGCGTTTGGATACTGGGATACAGTGGTTGGGATTTGGGATAGGAAAATAAGGGGTAGGATAGATTTGATCCCATGTTTCTTTTTCCATTTTAAAAAATGACTTTCACTTATTACCAGTTTATTTCGGGGCAATCCAAGTTCCAAACACTGCACACATTAGTTAATTCTGTACGGCATTTTCTTTTTTCAAATATAAACAGTAGTCACAATAGCCTCCAACCAACAAGCTAAACCATGGTACGTACATGTCAGTGTCACATCGACAACGCAGCCTGGCGCCGGCGATCGATCAGGGTCCACGCTGGATCAGTGTATCCTGTCAGACTGGTTCTGCGGCAGCAGCCCTGGGATGAATGGCACGCCGAGCTGTGGGAGCCAGTGCTGGCCCTGGATGAAGCTCTCCACGGTGTACTTCTGCAGCGCGTGCTCGTAGGTGACGTTCTTGACGCCCTTCCACTTGACGCGCTTGCTCGTGTCGGCGCCGGCCCCGCGGTTCTCCACCTCGGCGTAGTAGCAGGTGTTGAGGCCGAAGTCGCCCTCCCACGGCAGCCACCCCTTGGGGTCGATGAAGCCGCCGATCTCCGACTGGATGTAGAGCGTGCGCGAGTGCTCCTTCCACGGCCTCCCCAGGAAGGTCCTGAGCTTGCCCTTGCCGGCGCTCTTCTCGAACTCCGGGTGCGGCTCGACGGTGCAGTTGTGGATGACGATGCCGCCCACCGACCGCCGCTCCTTGCGGCCCTGCGCCGTGACGATGTTCTGCTGGTTGTCCATGCACTTGCGCACCTGGATGAGGCAGTTCTGGAACACCACCTGCGCGTTGCCGAAGATGAAGTCGATGGTGCCCGTGATGACGCAGTCCCGGTAGTACTGCCGGCTCGTGTGCGTGTACAGCGTGTCCTGGTACCCATCGAACTGGCACTCGTAGAACGCCGACATGTCGCTCTGCACCCGCAGCGCCACGGCCTGGTGGTTCTTGGCGCCCGCCGTGTTCTCCACGCCGATGCCGCGCATCAGGAACCCGTTCCCGATGGCCTCCATCGTCGCCGTGTCCTTGGTGGTGATGTTCATCTTGAAGTTCTTGTCGCCCGTGATCACCGTCTTGGTGGCGCCGTCGCCGATCATCACCAGGTTCGTCACGTTCCGGGGCACGGACACGTACTCCCGGTACGTGCCGGCCTTCACGTACATGACGTACGTGGTGTCGCTCTTCACCGGCACCTTTGCCAGCGCCGCGTTGATGGTCTTGTAGTCGCCGCTGCCGTCCTTGGCCACCGTCACGTCCGGCTTGAAACCCTTGGCGCCGGGGGAGACCTTCAGCAGCCGGCGCTTGGCGCCGGACATCCACGAGGGCACGCCGCCGGCGTGCTCCGCGAGAAGCCTGCGGTGGAAGCTAGGAATGCCCAGGTTGGCGAGCGTCTCGGAGAACTCGTCCACGAGCGCCAGGATGTTCTCCGTCAGCTCCTGCGAGCTGTTGAGCGCCTTGCGCATCTTGCCCGCCGCGGCCGTGGTCGTGTTCTCGAACCCGTCCAGGCACGTCTCCTGGTACGTGAGCGCGGAGCTGAGCCACGTCCGGAGGTCGTCCACGGCGCTCTTGAAGTTGGTCATTTCGAAGCCGCCGAGCCTGTCGAAGGTGGTCTTGAGGTCGTCGATGGCGTAGTCCAGCAGCTCCCTGCAGTCGCGGAGCGCGCCCGACGTGCGCGGGTCGTTCTTGAGGTCGTTGAGCACGGCGGACTCGCGCACGGCCTTCTCGATCCGGTCCGACGTCACCTTGAAGATGGCCTTGGCCAGCTCCGTTGGGCTGGTGGCGTTTCCGGCTGCCGCCTTGAGCGCCTTCTCGCACGTCTCCCTGTAATCCACGGCCTGGCAGAAGGACTGGATGGACTTCACCGACGTGGACATCTGGTCCTCCTCCCTGTCGCCATTGCCGCTGCCTCTCAAGGACACCACGCAGATGGTGGCGATCACCGCCACCACCAGGACGGTCGACGCGCCGATGACGGCGCCTTTCATGGTCGGAGACGCAGCACCTCACCCCTCTATATATGTCCTACTTGCACGTGCGTGCGCGCGCGCGCACAAACGCAGAATGATGCAATGTAATGCGCTAGGTATTTAGTGCCCCCAATCACACCAATAGAAGGCTGGGCACTCTATGTTTTGGTGTGATTGGAGTACCTTACCAAGAGCGTCGAGACCAGTTTTTATACTACTACAGGAAGCGTCAAATTTGGGACAGAGGGCGAAGAGTACGGTTGTGCATTGGCGTTGGAGCCGAAGTGAAGGGAGAGCCACACCCACACAACCACGACGGACGGTGGACCATTGTTGCGTTTGTTTTTTTTTTCAATATTTTTTTGAGAAACATTTTTTTTTCAGTTAAGGATAAGGATTTTTTTTTTCAGAGAAGTTGAAGCCCGTTTTGGAAGAAGGGCTCCCGTAGCCTGGCCCAGCCAGCAGGAAGGAACAGCGTTGCTGGGCTTGAAGACTGGGAAGAATGAGCCCATAAACAAATTGGTGAAGGTATTATTCTTCCGTACTACTCATAATTTTGCTTATTATATATTTTCAATTTTTCATTCATATTCTTCCCAATCACCAAGCGAATATGTCCTGACTCAGCGGCTGGGCCTATTTTGATAGATATACAAAATCTAAAAAATAATTTACGTTCCATAGGAGATGTACGCCAACTATATATGACGCAAAAAAGAAAAAAATGGTACAAAATATCACTTGTAACGAAGCAAAAAAAAATATTATCATTTTATACTTTCTCACTTAATTTTATATTTTTCTGTGTACAAAATAAATGTCACATGTATTGAGTAGCGTCTTTACACTATTTTTCATCTTTTTTCCCAATCTTTTTCTCGACCATTCTATCCATCTCCTGAAGAATTACGGGGTTCTGTTTTGCAACATGGACGGGGAACAATAATCTCGCTTCTTTAAGGTGTTGTTCAAGCCTGTACCATCACTTTTATTTGCGTAGTTAGTTCTGTCAGCAGCGTCCATTTTTTTCATGAAACTTATTTCTCGAAGTTCCTCTGATTTTCCACTTTGATAGTTCGTTGTTGAACGGCGGAGCAGCTGATATCTGAATTTCTGATCCATGGAGCCTGCATCGACGAGAAACTGGTTGCTTTGAGCCGCAGCAAACGACACACGGTGTGAGCAGCCGACATCCGTGGCGGAAACAACAGGCGTAACCACAAATGGACCAGTAAAATACTCGGAAGCACGCGAGATTGGTGTCCTCGTGCAAAGCTGGCTACGAGAGAATTTGTCACAAAAAAAAGGGGGGCTACGACAGAAGGGCCTTCACATGAATAATGGGATCGCAAAACTGATCTGGACGGTAACGTCAGGCGGCCTCGGCTGCAAATTCGAACGCGTCAGTTTCCCCCAAAAAGTCGATGTTGCTTGACAAATTGAATGTAGAAATATAGAGGCGAGGTATATGGGGCTATCGAGACGTTTGTGCTTGTGCGGCAGGCATCGCGTCAGCTGCTACACAACACAGGTCGAGGTCGATCTCAGCTCTCAAGTCAAGCGAGCACTGCCGCCCCCTGCAGATTCGTGAACCAGCCAGCAGACGGCGAGCGGGGGCATGGGCGCCCATCGGCGTCAGGCGGCGGAACTTGCGGCAGGGCGCGGATTTACCAAATCCGGGCGTGACGCCGAACCAAAAGAGGACGGAACGGAGCAGTCCCGTCCACAAGGAAGAAATGGTCCTCTGGCAAGTGGCGGAGCCCGGACTGTTCCAGGCCAACAGATACGAGTAGTAGATATTTTTCCCTCACGCATGGATATGGATACTTCAGGAAGGATGAGGCATTGGTGTACTACGCTACGCCTCAATCAATCAATTAATTAAAAGGAGAAGAAAAACAACGCAGGAGATGACGTTCTCGTCATTTGCGACACATGTTGCAGCACTGACAGTAGTAGGAGATTAATAAGCAAAATGAGCTAGCTAGTCGATGAATGACCAGACGGACGGGTGCCGCCGGAACCATCTCGAGTCGAGTCAGGTGGCCTGTTTTTCTTCGCTTTCAGAAGGGAAGGCCTTGTTTAGATTCAGAATTCATCTTTAAATTTTACTATGTAAAAAGAAGATTCCCATCATATCAAAATGTCGGCATATCGTAGATCTTAAATGTAGATAAAATCAAAAACTAATTACAGTTTGATTGTCTTTGGCATGAGGCGAATCTTTGCTCAATTAATCGATATTTGGACAATATTTCACAAATACAAACGAAATCTTTCTGAGACACTTTACGGTGTTAAAATGCCAACTTTGACTTCCCCAACTTGGGAAACTAAACAAGGCCGAAGCAGGGACCGACAACGCATTCCGTTTCCGGTGGTGAGAATAAGGCGAGTCGTTTCCGTGGACCACGGAGACCACGCCCAAAAGGGCCTTCACCACACAAGTCCACAACTAGAGCGAGAGCTACTCGACTATAGATTTCCATATGGCCCATGAGCCGCGGCACGGCACGAAACACGGCGGCACGACACGGCCATGGGCCGGCACGGCACGGCGGCACCGTGCCAGATGCCGTGCCGGCACGGCACCGCGAAGACCGTCGGTGCATGGGCGCCCGGCTGACGCGCGACACGGCCAGGCCGCGGCACGGCTGGCGTATGGTCGACGCGACGCATGGCGGCTTGATTTTTCAAATTTTGGTTTGAAATTTGAGAAATTGAGAACACTTTTAAATTTGATGAACATGATGAAGAGTTGAAGACTTGTAAAATTTGATGAAAATGATGAAAAATTTAGAACACTTGTGAAAATGGTGAGGTGTTTATGTCTAAGCGGGCCATGGGCCGCGACCAAGACGGCGAAAATGGCCGTGGCGTGGGCGCACGGCACGCAAACGGACCACGTGTCGCGCCGTGGGCCGAAGGCGCCTACCGTGGCACGGCCAGGCACGGCACGGCCGGCACGGCGGCATGCCGCAGCACGGCGCAGTGCCGTGCCGTGCCAGCACGGCCGTGCCGCGTGCCGGCACGGCACGGCACGGTGGCCAACTATATACTCGACCGGCGACGCATGCATTCACGTCGGCGTGATAGGCTCCGGCCTTCGGGTCGGTCCGGGACTTGCCCTGGAAAAAATCCTCTGGTCCAGAGTCCAGACGGCGACCCTGGCCGGCCCCGGCAACTTGGAGCGGGAAAAGGCACCGGCCTCAAGTGGTGGTCGACTGGCTGGTGGTTGGCGGCTTGGGCTTTGGCGCGCGCAGCGCAGCCAGGCGTTTTCCCAGCACCAAAATCCCCTCGCTGTTCTCGCTTTCGTTCGTACGCGATGCGGATCCAGGAGGAGTCCAGAACGCGGCCCGTATCCATCACCGCCGATTCCGACGCCGACGCGCGCAAACAAGCTGCAAATCCCAACGTCATTATAATGCCAGGGTAAAAGTGAGCGTTCGTACAGTACTTCGTAGTCATACTAGTAGTTACTCGTACGTACAACTAGAACCATCGCCAGCCCAGCGGCATGGCGCCATGCCGCTGAGCCATGGCTGACAAGGCCACGTCGGGCTGCTTCCTAGTTACCGGAAGACGCCAACGTTGCCAGGCCGGCCGGCCGGTCGGCGCCGGGAAGGGAAGGTTAACAAATCGAGAAACCGACTGCAGCACACGACACGCAGCGAAAATGGCAATGGGGGCCTAGTCAGAGGATTCCAGTGACAATCGGGGCACGAAATCGAAAATGTCGACGAGATAAAAATAATTAAATCAGAGTCCCCCGGCCACGCGTCCGCCAGTTGTCGCGGCGGCGCGGCTGGCATCCAACACCACCCAACCCAGCTTACACAATCGATCAACCACGGCTACTACAGAAAAGGGAGGCGTAAATTATCATCAGATGGCCTAAAAAGGGTGAAATTTTTATTCTTCTTTTCAGCCTCCCGTTGCTTGCTTGCTCATCTTTCTCCAGTCCCTTTCACCAAAAGTGTACTCGTGCTCCGTCCGCGGCTAAGGCGGGCGCGTGCGTGCACATCTCGTACACCGGCGCGCCGGTCACCTGCGGCGCGCCTGCTGCGGCTGCGGGTAGGGCGCGACGCGCGTCCGCCGGTCCGGCGGCGGCATGCGCCCGCCAACGGCGCCCGCGGACCCGCCGCCGTCGCCGTTCACGATGTTCTCCAGCATCTTCTGCAGGTCCTCCAGCGTGTCCGGCTTCTGCACGGAAGCTAAGGTTAATGGAGGATAATGATAAACAAATGATCAATCCGCGTGGTGGTGGTGGGTGGGTTGCGTTGCGCCTACCTCGTTTTTCACGTTATCCATCATCACCAGCATCTCCTGCATGAAGTCGGAGAAATCCTGGCCGTCCGAGAGCAAAGCAGGGGAATTAGTTTTCTTTTTTAAAAAAGAAAAAATAGTTTCTTTTTATCAGGATACATGATACACATATAATATTCGCGCACAAAATGGCAAAATGATTTGATTGATTGATTTCGACGAGACAATCAGCAGCAGCAACCAGGAACAAGAAACAAAGCCGAGGCTGGGTCTGGTGATTCACCTGGTCGTCGTCGTCGAGGGGATCGAAGAGCCCGGCGTCGTACATGGCCTTCTTCCCCTTGTCCGACAAGACTGCTCCACCAAACCAAACAAGCAATTCGATCAAATCTCGTGGAATTCCAAGCATAACCAAACAGCCAGGCAGGCCTTACCGGAGTACGCCTCCTGGATCCGCTGGAACCGCCGCTTGGCCTCGCCGGCCGCGCCGGGGTCGCTGGCCCACCGGTCCGGGTGCCACTTCTGCGCGCCCAACCACGGCAAAGATCGGAACATGTGAGCGGGTCTGTTCGGGAGGGGAGAATAGGGAGGGAACACAAACACACAGAAAGAAACCCAATCAAACACCACCGGCGCGAGCGAGGCGCGCGCGCGCATGCAGCGCACAGGCAAGCGGAACTCACCATCGCGAGCCTCCGGTACGCCGTGCGTATGTCGGTGGCGGAGGCGTTCTTGCGGATGCCGAGGAGCGCGTAGTAGCAGCACGTCGACGCGCCGCCGCCGCCGGAGGCATTGCCGCTGGATCCCCCGTCCATGATGATGCTGGAAGCTCCGCAGCAGCGGCAAGCGAGACCGGGGACCCCCCGCGACGACGACGACGACGACGCGGCGCGACGCAGGGCGGGTGAGGCTGCGGCGCTACAAAGGCATCGAATTGGAGATGGGTGGATGGATTCCAAGGGAGAAAAAGGTTTTATTCCGCGGGGAGGGCGTGAGGAAAATATCTCTTCTTTTCTGTGATGAAATAGGCGGGGGTGTTCCGTTCTTTGGTCGTCGGGGGGTTGGGGCCAGTGAAGGTTCCAGAGCTCGTGGCCGCGGCGAGATATTTTCGAGCGCCACCGCCGGGCTTCGCCACCGGGATTCGCGGCTATTTACGAGATTGGGATCGCTTCTGGATCGTGGAATCTCATCTCGCCTTCTAGACGCGTTACGTGGGCCGCGATGGCTTGGGCTCGGACTGTTTGTTAGTGCATTGTTAATGGGCCACGAAAGCTGGTATTGACGAGCCGTGTAACTTCTTCTGAAGGATTAATTAATGGAAAAACACAGTTCAGTTCAGTTCAGTTCTTCTTTTGTTCTTGGTGTCTTTACATTCACTCAAACGGGTAAGCTCGGGTGTTTCAAAAAAAAAAAAAAAAACGGGTAAGCTCGGCAGAGCACGCGAGCGATTCTTGCCATCGCTCGTCTCCGCAAGAAAAGACGGAGATGAAAGCAGCATTGCGTTCCTCTCGAGTGATAGTGAATGCAGTTAAAAAAATGTGAATGCACGATGAAGTAGCCCATGCCTAAGAATTGGCTGGGTAGGGGTGAAGGAAACTGTGAAGTCTTCTGTTATATAACTGAGCCAAAAAAAAAAATGGCAAAAACTTATACGCGGTAGACCATTTGTCCGTTCCAGCCATACAGACCGACCAGCGGGCTGCGGCTGAGAGCCAGATAGGCAAATTACCAGCAATCGACGCCGACAGGAAAAAATATCGAACTGAAAAATCCTTCTCAATTCCAAAACATTGCACATGTGTGCATAATAGACATCGCATAATCTGGAACGGAAAGAAGAAATTCGATGGTTCTGCATGTACCTCAATGTAGTTTAACAAACAAGAGCAGTAAAATATTGTACAAGAAACATCGAATTCAACAGAGAGAAGACTCGGTTTCTCAGCCGCACAAGGAAAGGCATAACCAACCAAACGATTCAGTCAGATTTTATACGTCAAATGCATACGAAGCAAGGAAAAAAAAAAACAGATTCTGAAAGTGCAGACACTGTAGGGGATTCTTTGACCCTTGTGATCAGTACTAGTGATGATGGACGCGACCTGAGCATGGGGCACACAGTGCCCTGTCTTTCCCACCTCGACGACCATACCGCAGGGTTCCCGGGCGCACGTGCTCGTCTACGCCCGCACCGTACCTCGACTACGTCGCCCCACGATCGAGGAGGACGAGCAAGCCATCATCGCCCACGTGCGCTACAGGCTCGACCCGGGTAAAGCGGGGATCCACGGGCTCGTGACCGGATCGAGGAAGGCGTCCACGGTCCCGACGACACGACCCAACGGCCGTATCTCGACGTCACACATACGATAGCCCTATCTACTCTGTACTCCTGAGCCTCCTCTTGGCCTATAAAAGGGGATGCCAGGACCTAGCCTAGGGCACGTTTTCACGCCTTCACTCACACACATTCCCACATTTTCACACACTCATTCACGGCTAAGTCCCGCTTGTAGTCACCCCTGTACAAGCACCCCGGTGCAAGATAATACAAATCTCTCCCCTCTGCTGGACGTAGGGCATTCTTTGCCTGAACCAGGATAAACACTTGTGTCCTTCTTGCATCACCATCCGGATTAGGGAGCACGCATAGAAATTTACTCGTTGGTGTTATACCCCCCGGGGTACGAAACACCGACAATGTGATTAGCCAATGCAATGCCGAGCCCTATGCCAACAAATTTGATAACCATTCCTTGCGCTTCACCCTTTGCAATAACCCTGAAATGTCATTTTCGATTATTTTCAGTCACAGAGATGGAAATATAATGAAAAGAGCAAACAATGCATTTACTGAACTTTAGGATCTCAAGTGCTCATTTCATAATGTGGTGCATGAGTTCCTTGTACAAATACAAAGGGTAGTGGTGCGGCTAGTGGTGCGAGAGAAATGCTATGGCATCTATCAATGCTCTAGGTGGTGCAGCTGTTATGCAGCACGCCACCACCACAAGGTAGTGTTGACAAATGACATTTCTGAACTCTTATATGAATACTTGTAGGAGACCATAAAAGGTTTCCAGTTCCTAAACATCTAAGCTGGCAGGCTATGAAATATGAGCAAGATTTATAGCAGATAACAAATTTTGAAATGAAACAGTAAGTGTTTCCTCTACTGTGTTTACATTTATCTATCAGAGATTAATTTCCCTTCTAAAAGGTGGATATATCATCTAGTTGAACAATTTCATGGATTAAGTTGATAACTGAGGAAAGTCTCAGCCAGTCAGGCTTATAAGCATGGACTGATACACAGTAAAAAGGGAAAAAAACTATTAGCTTAAAAATGGAAATAAGTGAAAATTCTTCAAACATGAGAACTGTACAATTCCAGATGGATCAAGTAGATAACTGAAAACAGGGAAGTCTAATCCAGTAAGGCATGTAAGCATACTACAATTTGATTTGATGGAGTGGTACACAGTAAAAGGGGAAAAAACTATTAGCCAAAAAAATGATAATAAGTTAAATTTTTTTAAATATGAGGATAAGCGCACCTCAGTAAAGTTTCTTTGTAATGCAAATCCAGCATAAAAGCAACTTCTGGTGGCAGCCTGCAGGCATGGAAACTTACAGTATTAAAGCTGTTGCATTATTGTCCTAACACAAGATAGATAACCGAAGCATGATAATCTGTCGAAATTGTTGAAGGATGATAAACTAAAACAGTGGTTTACTCCAATAGAAAGATAGATACATGATTAGTGCATAATGCAATTAACAAAATATAGACATGCTATTGCTGGAACATTAGAATGGATAAATATGTAACAAAATAACCCTTTCATAGCACACAATATATATAGTGGAAACAACACCTAAGTGACACTTGGATTGGCATTTCCCCTCCTCAGTACAGATGGTTACAATAACTGTGCAAAACACACTTGCATTGGTGGCAATTAAATTCTCAGAAACAAATGCAATCGGTGGATTAGATAATCATTAGTTGACATTCAGGTGGCCTTGAGGAGCACTTACATTTATTGGGCATAGCTTGTATAGAGAAAAAGTACTTGGCATGAAAGTATAGGGGATAAATTGGAGGCATCGAGCCATTAGTATGCAGAGTAAATTGGGCATAGCCAGAATAAGGCAAAGTATAGGGGAAAAAAGGTATGCAGATGATGATAAAATTGACTAACAGTAAATTCACTTGTAAAGAAGAGGTATGCAAATTAACCATATATCCAAAATTATCCCATTAGCAAATCAGGATAAATTGGAGGCACAGAGCCATTAGTAATTAGGCATAGGGCTCTAATAAGGTGTGGATGTACATGTTAGAAAGCATGGACGACCTTACACATGTGACAGGTTTGGCAATATATATATAAGTTACTACTTATATATATAAGTTACTACATATTGTGTAGAAGGAAACTTGCAGAATCATGGAACATGCCCATGATTCATAATTTCAGCAGTTTGTACTTGTTTTAAGTATGATGTTGAGGGCATGGAACCTTGAAATTAAATAAACATGGCACTGCACTGAACAAATGCATGGAACTCAAAATGTGAAGCAGCAAAAGGAATAAGAGATATACCAAAACGGGTTCATCGGTGCGAATTGTATTTCCCCTATGTCTCATTGTGCAGCCCCAAAGGTGGAGTGGTCCTGCTCCAAAGAATAGAAATCAAGACAACCCTCATGTCATTGAAAAGATAGAAGCATATTTTCATGGCTTGTAAAAAAATGTAGCCTCTTAGTTAAAAATAGGAGAGTGCCTTATTGATTTCTCTTGGCAGATTTGTCAAGGGACAATTAGCAGAGAAAGGGCGAAACAAAATACCTGGAACACCCCTTTAAAACTATGGCCATTAATGATTATATCTGGAAGCAAAATAAACAAATCAAGGATGTGAGATTGAGTATAGTATCATAAAGTAATGCCAACTAATAAAGATGGAATCTATTAATCACACAACTCCGAGGAGGACACTTCCATTTTGGTACTCCTAATTTGCAAAGTACATGTTTGAAATCTGAGGTATGGTGGCATATCAGATCATGAAATAAATCATGTAGAAACAATTGCATAGCCACAATTAAAAAAATCAGTTTTTAAAATAATAGAACTACATGTCAACCTGTCATTTTTTTTGTGCTTTTGATTGGAATTTTTGAATGTAAGTTAGGAGCCTCTATTTTAACATAAATGATCAGTCTTTCCTTGATCACTTAAACGGCCATGGCTGTGAAACAGAGGGCAAGTATTAACCTTGGCCTTGGCATGGGGAAAAAATACCCAAGCGTTAGTAAATATTGATATAACCAAGGCCTAGTAATTTTTGAACAGTCCCAAATCATAGTAATTTGTAACATGTCCAAGTAAAATTATCAAAGTACAGTTAAATTGCGAAGTTAGCCAAACTATCATATAGGTAAATCATAGTAAATACTGATATAACCCAAACCATAGCAAATATTGTGGACCCTTTGCACGGTTATGTTTCCATATAAGACCTCCATACTGAAATTGTGTGTACCCACGGCATGGAGACAATGCAGACTTAGTGATCTTTAGGACGTCCATCCCATGGTAAAGTTGCCACACAAACCATGGTTAAATTACAGAGTTAGGTAAAACTTCAAACCACAGCCAAACACACATAGGCAAGCCATGGTAAATATTTATAACATAGTAAATATTGATATGACAAAGGCATGGAAATACTCCAAAGTAGTATTTGAGCAGGCCTAAATCATAGTGATTTGAACAGGCCAAGTTCATATGTCCTAGTCATGGTAAAAAAAAATTACAGCAGAGTAGCATCATTCTGCAACGTCACCATGAATCTACTCTGCTACTTTGCTATTGATGCCACAGTAAGGTTGTGAACTAATCGATCAACCTTAATGTGGTGCCGAACCCTAACCCTAAACCCTAGCCCTAACCCTAACCTTAACCCTAACCCTAGACACCATGGAGACAGGCAGACGTAGAGAGAGGGAGAAGAGAGGGGGCCACCTGCTCCACCGCCGCCGAGGTGCTCCGCCTGGGCACCGTGCCGAGCGCCGCCCCAGGGCCGCGCTGGTCCCGCGTCGACGGGCGGCCGCGCCGGCGCCGCCGCCCCGCCGTGGCTGAGCAAGCACCGGTCCCGCGCCGCCCCGCCACCGCCATGGCCGGGCCGCGGCCGCGCCGGGCCGCCGTGCCGCGCCCGGACCGGCCGGCCACGTGGGCGCCGCCCGGCCCGCGCCGTCGTCGTGGCCGGCCCAGCCCAGCTGTAGCCGGCCCCCCGCCGGACGGCCGGCCGCGCTGGGCGCCGTGGCCGTGGCTGGGCGGCGCCGCCGGGAAGGAGGCGCGTGCACGAGGGGCGGGGTGGCGCGGGTGGAGCGGTGGAACGGGAGAGGAGGAGAGGGAGAGGATAAGGATGAGATAATTTTTTTTTTAAGAAGCTGGAAGGAGAATTCGAAGCCTTGTATATATTGGGTTAGGTGGCTTCAGACGAGAAGCTGGCGGAAGTTGAGCAGAAGCCGCTTCTAGGGAGAAGCTGAAGCAGGTAGATTCGGCTTCAGTGAATCATGGCCGTAGATCGCGAAATCTAACGATGGGAAATTAATGGATGACGTGGATAGATGTTCTTTTCTAGGAGTCGGTCCTCCTTGTATTTGTAGAATTCTGTGCTCCAACTCCAAGTAACCTACAGTAGACCTCAAGAGTTGATCACAAATGCCATAGTTTTCACATCCAGTGGATAATGCAAGTGAGAGCTCGAGCCAAAATAGACTTAATCTTCTGTTTTGGTGGATGGTAGCTATCCAGCTATCACTTAACTGGGCATCAATGCTGCTCTATGCTCAAGCACTAGAATAGCTTCCAGGATAAACAACAAATCTTTTGTTCAAGGGAAATAAATGTGAAGAGGAAAATCAGTTAGAACAGTCCTACAGTGTTCAGCTTTTTTGTTTCAGAACCATAAAACCACTTCAAAATCATATCAGACAAGCAATCATCAGGATGTTCATGGCCAGAAATATGTCACATAATGAAGAACCTTATCTGAGATAAACATTAGCAACGAGAAATGGACACTTGGACAGTGACCTTTCACTATAAGTGTTATATAAATGCTAGAGTAAAGTGCATGATCCCAGACATTTTTCATCTCTAGCCTACCCCAACTTGCTTGGGACAAAAGGCTATGTTATTGTTGTTGATCCCAGACATTTTTCAGTTCAAGAGATGAACTCATGGTCGTACGAAAAAATAAAATCTTGGTCAACATGAATGTTTCCCCATTCATGTTTTAAGAGCAGCAAAATCCCATATTCATTAGACAAAATCACTGAGGCATTACCCTTTACAGTACCTGAATGGTTCCCCATTCAAGTTTTAAGAGCAGCAAAATACCATATTCACTGTGCCAGAACACTGAGGCATTAAAACAGAACTAGTTGTACCCAACTAAAGAGCACATCAAACATCTTACATTCATACAGAGCAGTTTGTTACTACCATGATCACAACACATAAACCAGGAGCATATAGCAAAGAAGCTAGTTAGTTTAAGTTCCATCTACTAACAGTAAAGCCTCATGCATAAATAATTAGATACACAAAAGTGTAAATAAGTAGGTGGAATGATGAAAAACCATATTACACTCTACAGCCCCCTGAAGAAAGGTGGATCACGTACAGCTCTATTCTCTTGCTCTCGGAAGATTGCATGTGGAACAAGGCTTTCTCTGAAAACATCTGCAGTGTAGTTTAGCAAGCGGCCAGTGCATTTAAATTTTTCCAGTAAATTGCCATTTCTGTCAAAGTGCAGCTGCCAAGGAAAACCATCAATCAGCACATCTCCCTTGCCTGATAGAATATGCGAGCACCAATCTTCATCTTCTCCAATGCGGGCCATCTCAATGATTGGCAATTCAATGCAATACTTGTGGACCCATACCCCACCTTTGTAGTCCTGCAGAAGCCAAAGATTCACCTTTGATCCACCTATCTCACTGTTTGATATTGCAAGCATGCCATCAATCTCAAGCAACGATGACACCAAAGATAAATTCTTAGGTGCATGCAACAACCAAAACACTTCAGCTATGGTGTCGAACACCAGTATGTCTCTGCAATAGGGCAAGGAGATCGGCAAGGAGATCAGCCAGTGCAGGTTGCCATGGAATAGGAAAGGCTCTTTAAAGTCTATAGCATCAGATCCTGCTGCTATCAATTTCCTCACCAATGCCAACGATGAATGGGGCCTAATGCACCTCTCATTCCCTGATCCCACCGAGACGATGTAGAATGTAGTTTCCAAACAAGTTTTTCTGTAGTACAATACTCGGTACTCAGAGCCATGAACATAAAGCCCGGCAGCCTTGACACCTTTAACCGCAGGTGGGAAGACGGAAATCCACTGACGAGTGGTCGGATTGCAGAGATATAAACGTTTTCTGAAGGACATGAGCAGGAGACCATCGCAGGAACCGTGTACGGCGAAAGGGCCGTCACTGAATGTGGCGTCATAGAAGTCGTAGGTGAACCGAACGACGGACCAGAACTCGTGCTCGCGGAAGTCCAGAGCTTCGACGCAGTAGTCAACAAGCTCCAGGTTGTTGTGGTAAGCTCCCACGTCACGGACGAAGGCCAGGAGCCGCCGCTCAGGTTGGCGGCGGTGGTGGGAGAGGAGGAAAGCGCGGTCGGAGGTGATTCGGCGCCATGCCTTGCAGACGGCGCCGGACAGAAGGACGGATTTCGGCGGCAACAAGAGGAAAATCTCCGAGAGGATCTCTTCAGGGAGGTTGGTGATGTTGAGGGTACTCCGCCGCAGCTCTGGCGAGTTCGTGGTCTCCGCCATTGCCACCGATTCATGTTAGGATCCTAAAGCTGCTCCATTGCCCTGAAATGCATCTAAATCTCCATGTGAAAGTGAGGAAAACTACAGAATAGGGTTCCAAACCGACATTAGATTCAACGCAAAACCATCCGAAAAATGTACAGGGATCGAATCTCAACTCACCATGGAATTCACCATTCATCTTGCTCTAACACGATCTGCTCAACTTCCTCAGGTGGTGCCATGGCGACGGCGGCGGCGGCAGCAGGCGGGCGATGAGAAACGGAGCGAGT
Organism: Themeda triandra; assembly: GCA_018135685.1. Taxonomy (NCBI): domain Eukaryota; kingdom Viridiplantae; phylum Streptophyta; class Magnoliopsida; order Poales; family Poaceae; genus Themeda; species Themeda triandra. The sequence continues at coordinate 177,577 of JAENPR010000345.1, forward strand.
TTTCCCCGTCTGGGTGAACAGACAGCTTAACCTGCGCACCGCATGTGTCAGCGGGCCTTCGTCGAGCAAAGTAAAATCTCGAACGAAGCCCAAAAAGTTCGAGTAGTCATGTTGAGCTCTATGAATGGGCCACGAAGATTTCTATTGAAGAGCCCAAAAAGCTTCTGAAAGTTTTTTTTTTGGAAAAATAAAAACATTTTTGTTTATAAACTGTCGAGGTTTTTCCTTATCAAAACTTCAAAACAAGCAAACCGTCTCCTTCAACTTGTAAAACCATTTAAGTTGGCTCAATATCCTTGTTAAAAATCTTAAAATATGTGAGAGTTTTTTAATAACCACAAAAAATATCTTTATTAATATTCAAAATTTTGAGAAATATTTTAGAGATATATTATGACATGAGAAACCCTTATACAATGTTTAGGATTGTTTGAAAACTTTAAAATCATAGAAACAGTTCTTTGGGTTTTAAAAAGTTTTTTTTTTTTTTTTTTTTTTTTTTTTTTTTTTGCTCTCTAAGGAATGTTATCCCATATTTTGACACTTCAAAAGTAGTGTGTAAGGAATAATGTGCCATATTTGGTTTATTTCTTCTAGGATTTTTTCAAGAAGATATCAAAAATAATATTCTATTTTATATTTTCCTGTGAGATTTCAGGGAGGTTATTCTAGTTATGATCCTTCTTGCACCATACGAATGTTATCTAAAGTTTTTTTTAAAGGAGTTTACAATAGACAATAATTTATAATGTCGTATCTTTTCCTCCTTTTAAAGTGGGTTCTAATGAGTTTATTAACATACCAACAACATCATTATCTCTATTTTTTCCAATAAATTTTTTTATAGAATTACTGTCACTTAACTAATCTCAAGACTAGATACAATCAAGGTTTTTTTTTTAAGAACCAATTAGACTAATGTAGTTCATCCCATGGGTCAAGCAAGACATGGATTAGAGACTAGACATTAGACCTAATCGTTCATTATTCGTTAGCTTAATCTAATGTGCCATATAATCACCGAGCAGACATGTCCATTCGAGATTACAAATAAATACCAAAGATTAATGATTAATAATCAATAAAAAACATAGTTCAATTCATTCATTTATTTTGTTCTTGTTATCTATAACTCTTATATAAACAAACCCCACTAGCTATTTATCTAGACATGCAAAGTGTCCACCTCAGCATCCACTATCAAACCCACTATATCTATTTTCTTTTAATGTAATGTGTCCACGTCGACAATCTATTATCATTTGCGACGAGCAATTTATCTTAACATGCAAGGTGTTTTTTTACTTTTTACTCCTCTTCATATTCGCTGTAACACGCGGAGAATCCTTCTAGTTATCTTTACATCCAAACGTATAAACGGGCTCGCTTAAGACTGGGCGAGAACCCTTGCTAACCTTCCGTCGTTGATAGGTTCCGCCGTGCGTTGCTCCCGCTGCGGAAGAAAGTCGGAGATGAAAGCGTGAATGCACCATGAGTCCGTGCAGGCATAGGCATGGAAGTGGCCCATGCATGACCAAGAATTGTCAGAGAAGGGAAAATCTTCGGTGAAGCCGTGGAGTGGAGCTGGCTTCTGTTAACTGAGCCAAAAAGGCAAAAACTTTTACGCGGTAGACCGTTTTGTCCATTCCAGCGATACAGCGATACAGACCGAACTGCGGCTGCGGGCTGCGGCTGAGAGCCACAGATATGCAGATACGCGTTACCCAGCAAACAACGGGAAAGAATATCGCATTCGAAAATCCTTTCTGAATTCTGAAATATTGCACATGCTTGCATAATAAATGGACATCGGTTACAAGAACATATATATAGACCAAAATCCTATGCTTCTACCTGTACCCCAATGCAGTTTAACAAAAAAGAGCAGTGAAATATTGTACCAGAAACATGAACTTCAACCTAGTTATTAAAACTTGGCTCCTCAGTCGCACACTCGCAACTAAAAGGGAAAACAAAACTAAACAAAATATTCAGTGGATTTATACGTCAGATGCACACAGACCTCGAGAGTTGATAACAAAAGCCACAGTTTTCACATGCAATGGATAATGCAACTGAGAGCTCGAGCAAAATAGGCTTCATTCTCTGTTTTGGTGGATGGTAACTTTCCAGTCATCACGAAAATTAACAGGGGCATTCATGCTGCCTCTTAACTGCTCTATGATGAACATTAGAATAGCTTCGTGGATGAACAACACATCTTTTGGTCAAGGGGAAGAATTATGAAGAGGAAAAACCGTTCGAACAGTCCTGCAATGTGCAGCTATTTTGTTTCAAAACCATAAAATCACTTCAGAACTATAAAAGACAAGTAATCATACCGACGTACATGGCTAGAAATATATGGCACCTAATGAACAGCCTTATATGTGATAATCAACATCGATGAGAAATGGACACTTGGACAACATTTCAATATCAGTGTTATTATATAAATGGTAAAACTTGATCCCAGACATTTTTCAGCTCACGAGTTAATCACATGGGCTTACTAAAATAAAAAAATCTTGATCAACATGAACGTTTCCCCATTCATGTCTTAAGAGCAGCAAAATCCCATACTCAATGGACCAGATCAGCAAGGCACTAAAACTGAACTAGCTGTAGCCAACTAAAGAGCATACAAACATCTTAATATTCATACAGACCAGTGGGTTACCGTTACTACCACTAACACAACACATAAACTAGAAGCATATAGCAAGCAGCAAGCTAGTTTAAGCTCCATCTACTGACAGCAAAGCCTCATGCATAGATAATTAGATACTCAAAAGTCTAAATTCGTAGGTGGAATGATGGAAAACCATGTTACGTTCTACAGCCCACTGAAGAAAGGTGGATCACGTGCAGCTCTAGTGTCTTGCTCTCGGAAGATTGCGTGTGGAACAAGGCTTTCTCTGAAACATTTGCAGTGAATATGTACCAAGTGGCCATTGAATTGGAATTTTTCCAGTAAATTGCCATTTCTGTCAAAGTGCATTGTCCAACGAAAACCATCAACCAGCACATCTCCTTTGTCGGATAGAATATGCGAGGACCAACCTTCATCTTCAAAGCGTCTTATCTCAATGACTGGCAATTCAATGCAATACTTGTGGACCCATACCCCACCTTTGTAGTCCTGCAGAAGCCAAAGATTGACCTTTGATCCACCGAGCTCACTATTTGATATTGCGAGCTTGCCATCAATCTCAAGCAACGATGACACAATTTCTAAATCCTTAACAGGTGCATTCAACAACAAGAACACTTCACCTATGGTGTCGAACACTAGTATGTCACAGCAATTGGGCAAGGAAATCGGCCAGTGCAGGTTGCCATGGAATAGGAAAGGCTCATCAAAGTCTATAGTATGAGATCCTTTTGCTATCGATTTTGTCACAAATGTCAGCAACGAATGGGGTCTAATGCACCTCTCATTCCCTGATCCCACTGTGCTGACATAGAATGTAATTCCCAAACCAATTCTTCGGTAGTACAATACTCGGTACTCTGAGCCATGAACATAAAGTCCAGCAGCCTTGACACGATTAACTGCGGGTGGGAAGACGGAAACCCACTGACGAGTGGTCGGATTGCAGAGATACAAACGTTTTCTGAAGGACATGAGCAGGAGACCATCGCAGGCAGCGTGTACGGCGGAAGGGGTGTCACTCACTATGAAGTCGTAGTCGAAGGTGAAGCGAACGACGGACCGGAACTCGAGCTTGCGGAGGTCGAGAGCTTCGATGCAGTAATCAGCAAGCTCCAGGTTGTCGTGGCGAGTTCCCAAGTTGCGGACGAAGGTCAGGAGCCGCCGCTCAGGTTGGCGGCGGTGGTGGGAGAGGAGGAAGGCGCGGTCGGAGGTGATTCGGCGCCATGCCTTGCAGACGGCGCCGGACAGGAGGACGGATTTCGGCGGCAGCAAAAGGAAAATCTCCGAGAGGATCTCTTCAGGAAGGTTGGCGATGTTCAGGGTACTCCGCCACAACTCTGGCGACCTCGTGGTCTCCGCCATTGCCACCGATTCAGCTCTGGCGAATCCTACAGCTGCTCCCTCGCACTGAAAATGCATCAAAATCTCCATGTGAGCAGGTGGGGGGGGGGGGGGGGGGGGGGGGGGGGATACAAAATAGGGTTCCAAATCGACATGAGATTCAACGAAAATCCATCTGAAGAATGAACTGGGATCGAATCTCACCTCACCATGGAAGTCACCAATCGTCTTGCTCTAACACCATCTGCTCAACTTCCTCTGGCAGTCAGGCGGCGGCCGGCGGCAGCGGCGGCGCCGGCGGGCTGGGCGATGAGAAACGCGAGCTGACAACTTTGCCTGCGCTCGAGTACTCTTGTTGGGCCGGGCCACGAAGGTTGCTATTGATGAGCCGTGCAGCTTCTATTTTTTTTTTTTTTTTGTTTAAAACCATTTTTATTATTACATTAGAAACTGTCGTCACAGTCTAGGTTTTTCTTATCAAAACTTCAAAACAAGCAAACCGTCTCCCTCCACTTGGAAAACCAGATAAATTGCCGCTATATCCTGGTCAAAAGTGATTTCACCATAGATTTGTACAAAATCTAGAGAACTAGAAAATATGTGAGAGGTTTTTAACATGGAGTTGAGCGTTTTTACCCTGTTTTAATGTTCGTTTGTGATGTTGCTCTTGTTTTTTTTTTTTTTTTTTAACTTTATAATTTTACTCCCATAATTTTTAAGCGAAGATAGACTTTGTCTCTGCTATGTTAAGTACCCTTAACGGTGTTAACTTTTAAACAAAGGGACAACTTTGCTCATACGTTTTTACCCTTATTTTATTTTGATATTTGTGTTTTTACCCCTATTTTCATATCATACATTTTTTAATACAAAATTAGACAATTTAACCAGTTTACAATTCAACAATTGTTAGAAAAAAAAGTCGATAGCATTTCAGCTGTCTAATGACTATGGCAAAGCCAGTAATTGCATCGGGATGCTGCCGCTGATCTGGACTGAAGATGTCAAGATGATACTCTACTGAGGCTGAGGGGAGGTATCAAAAAAAAAAAAAGATGATACTCTGCTCAACGATTTTGTTACGTCTCTGGTGATTTTACCCCTTCTTGAGAAACACAGACATGAGATTCAACGAAAATCCAATCTGAAGAATGTACTAGGATCGAAGGTCACCTCACCATGGAAGTCACCATTCATCTTGCTGTAACACGATCTGCTCAACTTACTCAGGTTCTTTCAGAATGACGATGCTGCCCAGTTTCTTGCGCTATCCATTGCGTGCTTCAGCCTCTGCGTGCGCAGCTCTTTATGAAATTGCTCCCGTCCGAAACCAAATAAAGAACGTAAAGTATTGCTATGTGAACCAAACAACACCTAAGCACGTACAGACTGTTACAAATTCTTACCCATTACATTGTGCGTATGGCTAAAATTTGATTATCTACAATTCAAAAACTGGAATATTTGCTCTGCCAGTACCTTAGCCAATCAGCTACGAACGCTAGGGCAATTTGGTGTTAAAAATGACACTAAAATGAAAGACGAGCATAAAATTACCCATTCTCAATCCTATATTATACTTTGCCATTTTGTTTCCTTTTTACCAATATCACTTTAGGCTAAACATTACTTAGGTTTTGCTTTATAATATTGCAGACAGGGAGGTCGTCACATTCGCAATATCTCAATATCTCATCAGGTAAGTCACATTTTGTAGCATTCTGCAATGTACGAATAAGCCAGTAATTGTACAATACCAAAGTAAATGGACGTCCCATTAAATCATTTCAACATAAGTTTGAAAAAATCCCCACAAGCTAACAGCAACATATTATTCTGCAGCCGAGAGCCATGTGGCTAAACATCAAACAGAACATAAGTTCTGGCAGTAACACGCTCGGCAATACCATGTACGGTATAGTAACCCTAATTCCTCCACAAATAAAGCATTCGGCCATTCTCCAAATCAGAACTTATTCTTCCTCCTCAGCCTCCTCAAGCCATTTGACAAACGGCTCCAGAGCTTTCACGAAAGATTGCCTGCCATTATGTTACAATCATTAGGAACTGACAGAAACACCATGCATCCATGTTAATTGCGACAACTAATTTATGGGCAGGAGTTCTCTGTTGTTACCTGCCCTTCGGATTTGAACCTTTACGGAACCAAAGGAGGACAGTATCTTCAGCCAGGACATCTTGGTCATACAGTGTTCTTATGATTTCAGGAAACAGCTTCATCAGCTTAGCATCCTCATAGCACTGTGTCTGAACTTTGTATATAAGTTCCAGTTCAAGTCTGCCACTCGTGCAAAAAGCATTCAAAAGCTCAGCCCAAGCTTTCACCTGAGTGCAAACGGGAAAACAAAAATGAACACAGGATAGAGTAATAGAGATCCCAGAAAATTGCAAAGTTGACTAATTTTACATGACCACAGCCCACATCATAGAAAAATGGAAATCTGCCATTGCAATCCTCTTGGATTTTCAAATCCTTCTACTTGGAATGCATCAGTTTCTACTGCTAGTGCAGTTTGAGTTCACAAGTCACACTGAAAACACAAAGCTAATACACTTGAATGTAAATAAAAGAGTGTTATAACACAACCACATTAAACCATAATTTAATTTAACTAAGCAAACACCACAAGTATCTTTGGTAAAAGTCAGATTTTTCATGTTTCATATTCATAAACTTGAGACACAATGTTAAATAAAGTTTAAGGTACCTAAACAAGTAACGTACATCAAACAAGCGTTTATGTTAGGTATTCAATGTCCAGCTCTTGGACTTGCAAAGAAACCAAAAGTTCAACAAATTACCTGCCGAAGTGCTGCATTAGAATTTTGTTGCTGATTTTTCCCAGACCACTGAACAGCCTCCATGAGCACATCCCACAACATGCGAATAACCTCTAAATCAGGAAATTTAGCATCCTTAACTTGCTGCTTGACAGTCTCAATCACTTCAGATATTGCAGCCTCATCATTGATCATGGTGGTCAGTGTTGACTTTATCTCCTTAAGTTTAACTTCAAACATCTTCTTTTCATTGTACTCAACAAGGCTAGTCAGACCTTCTTTGCTGAGGACCAAGCACAAATAAAAAATATTTATCAGTAAAATTCATAGCTTTACAAAGTTACACATGAAGACATAATGGAACTGAAACCCTCAACACAACAAATTCTATGATTCAAAATAGAAAGTAAGACAAAGAATCTTACTTGAAATGCTCAGATAAAGCCTCAGAGGATCTCTTAGCTGATGGGAAGAAGTCCAACAGATTGTCCTCCATTTTTCCTTTCTTCAAAAGTGCAATCAAATCATCCAAGCTGTTTTCCTTAAGGTACTCCTTGAAAAACTCAGTGATGAATGAAAGTACTATCCCTTTGGCAACAAGATTATCCTTGAGCAGTGGCTGGAAGACTGTCTCAGGAGGAAGCCCTGATAGCTTCTGAGAAAATGCAAGGGCAGTGAATATGGCGAGTTTCTTTCTCTCATTTTCTTCAAAGAACTCCAAGGATTGGAGGAATTTGCGCATAACATTTTCAAGATTCTTTATTAAGAAAGGCTTCCTGCGCAATATTTTCTGGATATAGAGTACAAAAGGCAAAATTGTTTCACGCTGTGCCTCGCAATCTAACACAGAATAAGGGTGGCGGTCTCCTTCTTCAGGTTTTACAGTGCCAGGCTGAGTGCGCCCTCCAACAAAAACCACCTGTATTTTCACAAACATACATCAGTCTAGTGCATGACATCAGGTCCAAAAGTTCTAAAATTACTAGAAGAAATGGTGATGAACAAGAACTCTATAAATATACCTCACATGCACACAAATGGGGAAAAACTGTGCCCAACTTCAACTTGGAACAGCTAGAAAAAATTCTCTACCCATGACCATACACAAATGGCACCATGTGGAAAGATAATTTTATGGAAATCCCTATCCATATTTGGTTAACACATGCACCGAGGTGCAAATCATGAAGTGCAGATAGATATTACCAAGCCCAAAAATAAATGCAAGTGAAATTCCATCTGAAGGTAACAGATGCATAATAACACTAACAAAAAGAACTTGACCTGCAAGGGATAAGATAGCCCCAGCCCGGGTTATTTTGCTAAAAAGGACCTTCTCACGCGGCCTGAGAAAAACCTCAAACCCCTGCCCCACCCATACACAACGACACCATAGCCCTATGAGGGGATTTTTTTTAACCACAGTCTGAAATTTGCTCCCAAGGGGAGTTGAACCCAGGACCTGAGTGCTACTAGAGCCACCTAACCAACCAAGGTAGAGGCTCATTCACAAATAACGCTATTAAAAGCTTGGAACTTAGGGGTCAAATAAATTAAAACAAACAACAAAATAACCCATTGAGAACGAACGAGAATTTCAGGGTATATACTGTTCCACTGGCTGTACCTCGAAAAAGGTGTCACCATAACGTGAGAAGTTGAGGTCTGAGGACTCGATACTTTTGGCGACAAGTTCCTGATACAAAGTATTGAGAATGGTAAAATATTGCATCAATGAAAGAAGTATAAGCAAAATATCAAACAGTATAGGGTCAGTTTAGTTTCTGATTAGCTGTTACACTCATACAACACATGTACTAGGAGATGTTTGGCACAGCTCTAGCTCCAAGCTCTTCTGGAGCCGATTATTACTAGCTCCAAATTTTTGTTGCTGGGACCAGAGGCAAATCAAAGGTATTTGGTTGAAAAAATTATTCTTGTTTATTAAAAATATATGCTTAACCGCTTTCCTTTATCCTACAAACTCCAAATCCCGCATGTAGATCTGGAGATGCCCCATGATCCATGAAATAAGCAAAGCATAATTGATTTATCAAGCTTGATGGGAATCTAACTGCATATCACATCAAGAATATTACATAGATCTAAATGCATCTCTCAACTGATAGAAATAACATTTTTTCCATTAACTGACAGAAATAACATATGAGATGCAAATGGTACACGCAAAGAAGGCCTAACCAGATCTCCACCATTATCCAGATAAATCTGAACAATTGCATCAGAGAATGATGCAGGGTCCAAAGGAGCCGCAATGTTCCGCTTGCGGGTCTTAATACGCGTGCCTCTGCAATAATAATTGCAGAAAACAAGGTGAATAACCTGAACATGCAATATTGCCATGCGGACTTTGCAAATAAGTTTTACCAACATACGTATATATAGTATAAACATAAACATTCTGTGTTATGACCAAGCACCGCAAAAAACAGATAAGTCTAGACTTATAATAAGAACCATTTCATCGAAGTATAACAAAGAACAATAAACAAGGCGCACTACCAAGCAAGTAATAATAAAATAATAACAAAAAAAAGGTATTAGTAACAGCAAGCATAACAGTAGAATCATTGGTAGCAGGAACTGCAAGTATAACAATGAAAGACAAATTTCATGCCTGAATAATGAACCTTGCAGAGTTAAACTGAAAAGATTGAAGGTGGTCTCAACACAGAAAGGACAGCCAACAGAATGCAGCAATTGCTTCTATTGCAGTAATATCAATAATCACGATATTATTGTAATATATAAATAGAATAGGCACGGTAATTATCTCAAAATGTGCCAAGAAAATTACAAAAGTCACGCCTTTCGACAATACTGCATCCATGCTAGAAATTTAAGGCATCCCATTTCATATCTAGGTGCATAGCAAGATTTATGTACGTAGAATAGCAAACACGACATGGAATTTGAAACGGAGGTAGTATTTAATTAATAATAAATAAATGCCACTCTGGGTTCAACAGTTTCAAAAAATTAGCATTGCTAGACAGGGACATCAGTTGGAAAGTCACTGACTCAAGGGAGACCAAACCAAAATGATTATTAACATGTCCAACTAGTTTAACACCAACATGGAAACTGCAGTCGCATTTCAGTAATGGTTTAAGCACAAGAGTCTTACCCAAGAGTGGGCTTCTCCTTCGAGCTGCACAGGAAAGAAGATAAAAGTTAAAACCGGTACCATGGACCGCCTAAAAAAACACTCTGTTTACTACAAATAAATCATGACAGCTATGCTACCGTTATCAAATTCATAAAAAAAGTCCTGCTTAACAAACTTTTTATTTTCCTGTACGACACAGAAGAAATTCTATAACATCCAATGGCCACATGATACTCCCAAGTCCCAACTCAACATTCCAAATCCTGTTATATTCCAAGGCACCCACTTTGCAAAATTAGAAGATCTAGCACTTTGTCAGATCAATGCAGAAAAACAACTAATTGTCCTGCAAAAGGAACCGGAGTTCGCCAGATCAATGAATAAAAAAACTAATTGTCAGGCAAAAGGAACTGAGCTTGGCTAGATCTTATTGCAAAACATCAAGGAACAACACTAATAACAAAACAGCTGGTTCGCCTAGGGCCTCAAACCACTAACATCAATCCACCATATAATTTACCCAAAGCAAAACATCACATCATCACGAACCTAGCTGGCTACAGTACCCTCAGCTCGATCCAACCGACCCTGACAACAAATCCACTCAAAACTCTAACTTCCAACCACCCAGATCGACCATCATGGACACGACCGAACCGACCGTCACGCCAAATCCACTCAAAATCCTGAATCCCAAGTCCACCACCTAAGCTCCGATTCAACCCAAAATCCGGTTCCCCATCGATCGAGCTGCCGCGACAGACTCTACAGATCCGCTAGGCACGGCGCTACGAGAAGCAGAAGCAAAGATCCAGGGCCGATCCGTACCTCATAAACAACGATCTGGCGCGGAGAGGAGACGAGGGTCGCTTGCTTGGGGCTTCTTCGGGGAGAAGGTCGGTGCTTGCGGCCGCCGCAGCGAAAAGGGAGAAGGCGGCGGCTAAAACCTAGCTTCTGGCTGGGTGCGGTATGAGGGGCGAGGCGGTGGCACGGATAGGGAGGGCAGAATATCGGCGAGAGGCGGGCGAGGAGAAACGCGAGCTTCTCAACCTTTCCCCCGGCTCGGTGAAACGGTTTGTCAGCGAAGCCTTCGTCGAGGAAAGTATACGGAAACGGAAATGCTTCATAGTATACGTTCGACCGATCGAACGGAGCGCGGCCCATCTATCGCGCGCGGCCCAACTAGCAAAGCCCGCGGTGTTTCCCCGTTCACCTCCCAATCCCCTCCACATTTCCATTCGAAACGCCATTTCCCCGTCCAACAGGGAGCGCGGCCGGCCGCGACGGGCGTCACTCGTCGGCGGCGATCGAGGCGGCGGAGGCGCGACGACCCTCTCCCTCCCGCTCCATACCCTCCACTCCCGCGCCCGGCTGCATTCCCAGGGTTCAGGAGCGCGGCCGCCCGCGGCGGGGTTCGTCCTCGGCGGCGAATCGAGGCGGCCGAGGTGCGGCGACCTTGGCTGCTCCACCCGTGCGGTCGCCTGCGTCATCCACCCCTCCGCTCGCGCGTCCGCCTCCATTCCCAGGTTCGATTTGTCCCCATCTCGCTCCATTCACCCCTGCCGTTGTACGCACGAAACCCTAGCCGGTGAGCGCCGACGGCTTGCTACGCGCTGCTCCCCCGTCGGGGGCATGCTTTTTGCTGGCTCATCGATGATGGCAATTCGGTTGTGATGTTCAAGGTCTGGATGGGGCATGAATGGTGATGATGTTTCATGCAGGAGCCCGGCTGTTTGTGGGGGGTGGCTTTTCTGTTTTTCTAATCTGTGTGTAGTTCATTGATGCAGTATCAAGAGGGTTTTAGGTTTTTGTCTAGTGTGTCTCAGCATTCATGTGTTTTTGGATTGGATTGGTGAATGTGTCCATTTGGTGATATTTTGTATTTGGCGAATGTTGCAATCTGGCTAGGATGTTCATGGGAGTTATTAGGATATCAGTGTTGCTTGAGCTGAATTGGGTTTATTAGGTGACAGATACGTTATCAGTGTAACATTTCTGGCTGAGGAAAGCTTACTTTGATATGTAACTTTTAGCTTTTGACCCTATAGGCAGTGACAGTGAGTTGTGGTCCTTTGTGCACCATGGTTATTCTTGTGGTTAATTTGCTTGCTTGCTATCTCAGTCCTTTTGCTTTTTCACCATGAAATTTTGTAAAAATGCTTAGTTTTCATTTCACTTTCCAACAGATTTCTGGCTTGCCGTTATGAGTGTTTATTGTCTGGTAGAAGACTGTATTTTAATTCTTTATTTTGTTGTTACAGTGAGGTGAAGGTCACTTATTATGTTTCAAATTCTTTTTTTTTTATTGTTTGGCAGCGATGAAGACCAGGTCAGCGATGAAGAAAAGGGCAGGATGTGATGCGTCGCCGCACAATGATGGCGTGGCGGCCAATTCTGACGATGATTTCATGACTGCCGATAAAGAGAGGGGGGTTCGCCATGGCTATAAGCGTGTGGTCCATAGGAAGCGGGTTGCTGAATGTGAAGCTTCGCCGAGCAAAGCACGAAACACTCCTATGAAGAAATCCGCAACTAAGAAGGCGAAGACAGCCCCTTCACCTCAAGGTTTTGTTTTTCTATAGTTAGTTCTTCCATGAATGTTTCCTCATGAATGAATTGTGCTAGAATGTTTCAGCATGTTTCACCTACCATGCTCAAATGTGTTTCACCTATCATGCTCAACATTCCACTGCTGTTCAGGCGATCCTTTTTTTGGGTGTATTGGTTTTGGCTAGCTGATTTCAGTTTTTATGGTTCACATTAAACAGCAGCTGTTTTTTCGTTAGCTCTACCATGCTCAATGCTTTTCAAACTAAAGTTTTTATTTATGTTTCAGCAATACATCCCTGTTTGTTTCATTTGTGTGTTGACCAATGTAACTTTTTTCCATGCAGCAAAGGGTTCGAAGAAATCTGAAGCTAACATGCCTTTTGCACACCGTTTCTCCGTGCACCGGCTGCGTAATATAGAGTTCACAGATCAACAAAGGGGTTGGATAATCGAAGCTGGCTTTGGGTCTTTGCTCTCAATTTCCCAAGTATCACTGCCAACAAAGCTTGTTGCATTCGTCATGAAGAATATAAAGGTTGAGCTGAGGCAGTTCTACAGCCCATACATAGTGAAAAGATCTTTCCCTCTCGACAAGCAGCTAGTCTGTAACATCCTTGGGGTACCTAGCGGACCCATGCCTGTCAAAGTGTCATGCCGTCATCAAGATCAAGCAGAATTTCAACAGATTTCTGAGACTTTCAGGGGTGCAGAGCGTGCCATGACCATAGCTGATTGCATTGAGTACATGAAGAAACAACATGATCAGACAGATTTCATGAGGGCTTTCATGCTGGTCGCCTTGGGTTCACTGCTATGTGCTACTAATGATAACTGTGTTTCTCCCAAGTACCTGCACAGTTTGAAGGATGTGACACAAATCAGAAACTTCGATTGGGCTGGACATATTCTAGACAAGTTGATGGGGCAGGTCCGGAATTTTTAGGAGTATAGCTAAAAATGTGCATTGTTCCCGGGTGACAAACACAATCCCCTCTGGCTCAAGGGGTGCCTCCTTATCCCTGCGATATGATTCTCATATCTTTTTTTCTTTTTGCAGCACTAATATATGCATGCATGTAGCACTAATATATGCTTGCATGTTTCAAGATACATGGTTCCTTATTATACACAGTTTTGACGACACACACTCCTTTTTTTCCCCTCCTATAGATTGCTTACATGGACCGTCTCGAAATATCTCAGCGCTCCTCTGATCACAAGATCAATTATGCCGTCCCTCGCATTTGCCATGTCACAAATGCTGATTTTGACTTTGTTGCAAAGATTGATACAAATAAGCTGCAGTTGAATGCCCCACCATTTGGGGGTTTGCCGGTGAGTTTTCAGTCCCTTTTTTTCATCATCTCTGTCCTTTTTTCCCCCTCTCCACACATGCCAAAATATGTGTTATATCCATATGCTCTAACATCACTTTTCCGCCCCCAAATGTCGTTTTGTTAGCTGCGGAAGACCACCCCATATGAAAACAACGTGCCATTGACTGGGTATGATCCACCGCCACCTGCAGCAACCGAAGAAGAGGCTGTGCCGTCCCCGCCACCAGCTCAGAAAGAAGAACAAGTGCCCGTGCAGCCAAGCCTTAATGCATGGATCAATGATCCAGGCCCTTCCAGCTACAGCGCTGCTAAGGGCCCTTTTGATGGCGTTGAGGTCAGTTTTTTTTCTTGTAGAGATTCTCCCATCCTTTTTTTTCGATTTTTTGCTATGAATAACATGTGTTTCGTACATGTTGCAATAGGCAGCTAGCTTTTGTTGCAAATGGCACATAGTATGTGTTGCAATTGGGGAGGGGGGGAGATAGCTTTTTGTGTTTTGCAAAAATAGGCAGCTAGCATGTGTTTTTGCAATAGGGGGGGGCAGATAGCTTTTTTTGTGTGTTTTGCAAAATAGGCAGCTAGCTTTTTTATGTGTTGCAAATAGGTACGAAATAGTTTGTGTTGCAATATGCAAATACCTTGTGTTGCAATTGACATATACCTTGCGTTACATCAAAAATCCCCCATCCCTTTTTTTATGTTGCCTAAATTTCTCTTTTTCATTTATTTTTTGTAGGCCCTTCCTGAAGAATTTCAGCTCCTTCTGGCTTCTCACAACTCCTTGGTGGAGAATGATCTTGCTCAGCTTTCACAAGCTATGAAGAAAAAATTTGATGATCTAGTTGATTCAATGAAACATCAAGGACAAGAGATAATGACAAAGAGAGGTGCTTGAGTTTGCTTCAAAGGTGCTGCAGCTAAGGTCACATTCCGGGAGTAGACCGAGGAATGGCGATGATTCTTTTGGTGGTGGCAAAGCACGGGTCATTTTGATTTCAGCCATGGTGTTCCGCATTTTCAGTAAAATGACCAATCGTGCCCCCCCAAAAAGCACAGGAGATGCAAGTGCTTCTACCGCACCAAACTCACAAGATGATAATCCCAAAAATACTACCTCTCATGGGGAAGCAAGCGACCAACCACACCCTACTGTTTCAGCAGATGAGAGTGCTAAGGGTGATGGCCTCCCATCACAAGCAAATGCAACAGAGGTTGGCACTCCCAATGCTAGTGCTTCTACTACAACACACTCACAAGATGAGAGTTCCAAACATCCTACCACTCATGAGCAAGAAAGTGACCCACCACACCCTGCTGTTTTAGAGGAGGATCCCACCACTCATGAGAAAGCTGAGGACCCACCACGCCATACTGTTTCAGAGGAGGAGAGTGCTAAAGGTGTTTCGGAGCGGGGAGAGTGCTAAAGGTGATCGGGGGTCTCTTGCCCATCACCCCCACCGCGGGAACCACATACTTCTGCACCACTACCAAGCTCAGTTGAGGTGATCAAGCATGTTGTATTTGGCCCACAGCCACGCAGCCCTTCGTATATTGATGACACGCCCTCTTTTGACCTCTTCCCGGAAGGTGATGACTTGCATGATGATATTTCTGCTTTCGAACCCATCAATCCCACAAGCAAAACGCCTCCAGCTATGTGTACGTTCTCTGCTTTGTTTTATCTTTTCTTTTTTTCTCTATTTCCCATTGTTTCATATGTCATCATACAAATAACATGGCTGTCCAAAATGGTTTTCTGTTTATTAATTCACGTATCAGATTCATGAGTCCATGTGTTTCAGATTAGCGAAACCATACGTTTCATAGTAATTGAATTGAATGTTTCAGAATAGCGACACCCATGTTTCAGATTAGTCTATAGCGTTCATAATTCATGAAGTCCGTGTGTCCATATTTTTTTTGGCTGCTGCATTATGTGTTTTCTCTAACCTATCATGTTTCTCTTTTTTTTCCTCACGTTTTTTCAGGTGCCAACACCATGGACCCTATGAATGAGAAAGAAGCTGGCACTAGCACAATTGAAAAGATGGATAGAAAGAAGAGGAAACACATTGAGCTTCACGTTGGTCCAAAACCAAAAAGGACTCATGGTGATTGTGAAGCAGGAGCCAAAGATGTTTGGAACAAGTATTTGGCAAAAAGAGCCTTTAAGGAGGGTTTCAAGCTTCGAGATGAAATTGAATCGTGAGTTCGCCTTTTTTTCGACTCCATGTGTAGAGTTTGCTATTTCACTCTTGCTTCACATTGCTTTATCCATAGTTCCATTTGATATATTGTGCCACCAGGGATATTTTTACTTTATTTTCGTGCTTTTTCATGAATTATTGGGCTATATTTGAAGTCTGAATGTAACATCTTGTTTTTAGGCCTAGTTTCATTTCAATTGGTGGATATCATATTACATATGATGAGTTCTATAAAGCATTGAAATCACGGGGGTGGATCAGCAATGCAGTTATGAATACATGGTGTAACAACTACAATCTTGATTGGCTTAAAGAGTCTAAATTTCAAGGAAGACCGATCACAAGATATCTTTGCCTCTCGGTTGGCTACGGTAACCCTTGCATTGTTAAGGCATTTTTTTCATCTCTCAAATCATTTTTATGTTTGTCTACTTGTCTAAGCTTTTTTTATCCTCATCCCTGCCCCAGGACTGGTTGAGTGTTGATCCAGAGTCTTTCAATCACCTGTCTACCATGAAAAACTTGTTCAAAACGGTGAATGAAAACGCGCCCATGAAGGATATCGACCTGGTATGTAGTTTCAGTCAAGGCTTTTTTTTCCAAGTTTCAAACTTGAATCTCGAAACCGATATGTAGCTTTTTTATGCCTTTTTTTGTTTTTTCGATGTTTTTCCCCATAGTGCGTGAACTCCACTTGGACATTGCTTTGTATACGCAAATACCGAAACAACTTCAGTTCTTTGATTCACGGGCACCGGTGAAAAAAGCGAATATTTGAAGTACGCCAAGAACTTGGTTAGTGTGTTTTACCTTTCTCCCTATTGCCCCATCCTTTTTCTTTTCCCGTACATGTAACATATTCGATTATAGCTGTTCAATTACCATCCCCCGATCTCTTTTTCATTGCCATTTTCGTCATTTTGCGTGTGTGTTTCTTTTTTTCTTTCCACCCAGGTTGTCAACTTCGCAGCAACGGTAAACGAGCTAGGCTTTCTTAAACATGATGTTTCAACCTTTAAGTGGAGCTTCCCTGATTTCACTGAATAGAGGAACAAGTATGTGTTTTTAACATTGCTTGAAATCTTTAATTGGGGTCTATAATCGATTTTTTTCTTTGAAACTTATTGGGCCTCAAACACACCCTTACATTTTTTGCTCTTCCCCCCCCATCAAAAAGCTATGATTGCGGGCTGTATGCAATTGACTTCATGGATTCATGGAATGGCAAGGAGTTCTTGTATTCGGAAGTTCTAAAAGTACGTGGCCCCTATTAGTTTGTTTGTTATTTTTGTCCTCTTTCTTTTTCCCAATTGATATCTATGTTTTGTTTTATCTCCCCACTAAAAATGCCAAGTTCTTTTTGTGTTTTTTTACAGGGGCCAAGCCATGCTCTAGACCTCGGGAAGCGCGTCGCGCAACCCCGCTACGCTCCGATCACAATGACGTCAAACTTCACGATTTTGAGGCGGACTACATGGTGGAGGAAGACCGTGATCGGACCGCTGCCACAGTAGTTGTGCTGTGTGCTGACCAAAACTTTCTTTTTTTGGTTGGGGATGTTGTGATGTGTCCAACATTTCTTTTCTGTAATATAATTCAAAGTATGGGATGAACGTTTGGATGAATGTTATGTATAACAAAGTATGGCTGAAATGTGGGATGGGATGTTTGGGAGGGCACAACATGTGTCAAATGCTGTCTTAGATTTACATATATAAATTTCTATGTGTCACGGGAACATCTTTTTGTCCCCTGTATGTTTCATTTGAAGACTCTATGTTGTGTCAAAGGCTAAAGTATGAGTGTTTCAGCCACATCATGCCAAAATTTTTTAAAATTTTTCATTACCCCAATGATACACTTATTTCAGTTTGTTCAATCAAATTATTTCATTAAGAATTTGAGATTCTTAATGAAATAATTTTGAGTTTATCGAGATTTTTTATACATGGGGTTTATGTTGTTTCATTTGCCTACTTCCATATGTAACAATATAAAATTTTTAATTGTTTCAGTAACATGTTTCCTGTTGTTTCAGAACACACATCCATCCCTTTTTTTATATATGTGTTTTTTTTACATGTTTCATTGCCCCCCCCCCAAAAGTGTAACAAAGAGCGCGCAATAATGTTGCATACGAAAAGGGTATTAGTAACACCGACTGAGATCATGTGTCGAACAGTTTTTTCAAACTGTCAAATACGTCGTGCGCAAAGATTAGGGGTTAGGGCGCGGTGACTGATATTTGGGTTAGGAGTTTTGACTGAGATTAGGGTTCGTTTCGTGCGCAGATTTTTTAGGGGTTACGAGCCTTGACTGAGATTAGGGTTAGTAGCGTTTTTGACTTGAGAGTAGGGTTTGTTTCGTGTGCAGAGATTAGGGTTAAATGCGTTGAGTGAGATTAGGGATAGGAGCGTTGACTGATATTAGGGTTCGTTTCGTGTGCAGATTTTTTAGGGTTAGGAGCGTTGACTGATATTAGGGTTAGTAGCGTTGATTGAGATTAGGGTTCGTTTCGTGTGCAGAGATTAGGGTTAGGAGCGTTGAGAGATTAGGGTTCGAGTAATGTTGTTTGAGTTTAGGGGTTCATTTCGTGTGCAGAGGTTAGGGTTAAGAGCGTTGACTGAAATTAGGGTTTATGTTGTTTCACAACTCACACTATCCCTTTTTTTATCTTTTTTTAATGTTTCATTGGCATTTCTCAAGTGTAACATGTAGTGTACAATAATGTTTCAGCTTGTATTTTTTTTACCACACACTATACATGTAACACTGCCAAAATCACATGTTTCATCAGGGCTCTCAAACATGTAACAAATGCCTAACATTTAATGTTTCACTTATATGTTTCATAATGTAACATTTTTCTGCTAACATGGCTGTTTTTTCATGTACCATTTTTTCAACAGTATTTTTTTGGTTTTTAAACAGCAGCCAACCTCCCTATCCTTCCACTATACATTGCAAACCTGACTATTTTCTCATGTAACAAAATGATCAACAATGATGTTTCAATTACAAGCTTATGAGTGTAACAGTATGCAAACCTGACTGTTTCCTCATGTTAAACGGCAGCTGACCAACATGCCATTTTTTCAGTTTACATTGTCAAAAATATGAACATAACATATCATCCATGTAAACATTTTTCAATATTCATCTTTCTTTGAGTTTTTTCGAAGCATATCATCCATGGCAGCTAAGTAACATGTAAAAATGTAAAAATGTTTGTGTGAATGCTATAAATTACATCATAATTGGAAATCAGTAACTTTTCTTTCACGTATGCTATAGTTTCAGTTGTGTTTGGTTCAGTTCCTTCAAATCTCTCACAATTTGTTCCGCCTTTTTCATGATGTCGCAATCTTTCACGCCATGGTCTTCGCCCTGGCAATATGAGCATGGGGGAGGCTTTGCACTCTTGCTTTGCTTCTTTGCTGCAGCTGCCTTCTTCTTTTTGCCCTTCTCTACCACTTGTTCTATAATGGTCTTATGGCGAGCAACTTTCTCCTTTGGCCTCCCTTGTCGATCCAAGGCTGGAGGGTTCTTCACCATGGGGATGCCCCACGTGCCCCCCTCCTGCTGTTGTCGCTGTTCTTGGCCATGCTGGTGTTCACCCATCCGCATTGTTGCTCTTCTTCTTGCTTCCTTAACCTCTTGCCAGACTCTGTCAATTCCAACTGAAGCAATTTTGTACTCTTCATCATCGAAGCATGCATCAGCAGCCAGCCTATTTCCTTTTCTGCACAACGCATTGTATCTTGACTTGTTTGTAGGTGGCACACCGAAACAAGCCTCAGGTTCCAAGTAAGCTTCACTGATCTTTATTGTTGCTTGCTCTGACCACCTTCTTTTTAGATATTTATCTGGAATTTCGTCCAAATTATTGTCACAAAACACTTTAAGAATGTGGGGACACAGCAACCCATCTCGTTCAAACATGTTGCAGCTGCAACAGTAGGTTGTCCCTTCATCTTGTACTGAAACATAGAAGGTTTTCTAGGTTAGCTCACCACCATACATGCGTACTCTTTTTAGTATCTCTATCCTTATTCCTTCGGCCTCAACAATCACTTGCCCCCTCTTGCACGCAGTCGAGTCGCGTAGGAGCTCCTGGAACTTGTGGAACACACTCCTTGTGTAGAACTGAGATGCTTGCTTTTCAAAGCCATGTCTCGACCAGAGGTCTGGATTTATAATCTGAGCTTTGCAAGCTTCCACGTTCTCCTTTTCCTCCCTAGTGTCCATGATGAACTCGTAGCCCTTTATGAACTGTAGCACCGAATCATTTGGATTCACCATCTTTTTGAATAGGGCATTCATGCTCTCCGACCTTCCTGTCGTGCTGGTGAACGGAAAGAACGACTTCTTGAAGTACGCCGGAGCCCACATGGTCCTAGCGACTGACATGTTCTGGAAAGCTTCGTTTCTTTGCAGGCTGTACTTCTCTTCCAAATTGTGCCACAGTTCCTCAAACTCCGCTGGCGTTTCAGTGTGGTTGATGCAGTAGTTGAAACATCCTCAAATTCCGCGATGGGAATTTCACAGATTCGAGAGTAACACGACAGATAGAATCCATCATATTACAATAGTTCAGCTGATATCATTCCATACATCGTCTCAGGAAAATAAAATAGTACGGGTTTACAATAATTTATTACATCGCCGCATTGGCGGAATCAACTGAAAAGTAAACATCCGGAGCATTTGAAGGTAGAAGCGGAAGCATCAACACGATCTCCGAACACTTGAGCGTAGGAACGACACCCACTAATCCTCATAGCTATCATCATCATAGTCGTACTCGTCCTCATCACTGTTTATCCAAAGTATCGACGAATTATATGGCCACATTCCCACCCTATGCTTATTTGTGGAATTGGATGCAATAAAAGTAAATACGGGATATAACAAGGGAACCTATAAAGCCGGGGTTTCCTATGCATATAGTAACCAAGTTTAATATATAAAGTTGGTCAAATTTTATCCATTCCCAAATCCATCCCCCATCCCAACCATACCACACACCTCACGCCACACACCCCTTCCACGCCACGCGTGGTCGACATGAACGACTCCCTCTCGTCATGCCTCAGCGGCCCACAACCTCCCAAGGTTCGCAGCCGGAATCAATCCCAACCACACGCACTCATCCGAGAAAGATAGAAGACTCCTCTCCTAGTCCGGCCAAGCATCACACGGGACTTGGTCCATAGCCGACGAGTCGGCATATGTATCGATCGATCAACCATACACTCTGCAGAGGTTTCACTAATCCACAAGATAGCCATCATCGATGCTGATCATCATCTAGGCAGATACCGATCGCCATAAGCCTAGAACGAATACCATCCTGCCACTCGGCCCTGGCCGCCGAGACTGTGAGACATAGTACCAGGCCAAAGGGGTCACTATGTTGGTTAAGGAGGGTGTGAGCACTCTCGGCCCGTACCTCCCGACACATTCCGCTTTACTCCCAACAGTAATGGCATTCGTCCTACCAAACGGTTAGACCGTCTCCCCTCCCATTGGAGAGCGAGTGGAAAGTAAGGTGTCCAATGATCCGGTTACTAGCCCTCAAGTCCTTAGGTATTGGCCGAACAGCGATATCTCCCCTGTATGGGCTAATCTTTACCGTGCTGCCACGGCACCCCCTTTCCAAGGCTCCACCCCAAGGAGCTCACACCAAGGACACCTCAATCCAAACCAGTTACCCGCCACAGGTACTCACAAAGCGGGATACCCGGAGCCGTATCCGGCAAGACTCGCTCAAAGCTCGTCGTGATCCCTGTTCGGCCGACTCAACCCTCACCACTCACCCAAGACTCACGCAAAGACGCTCTCCATGATCCAACCATAATATCCCCCATATAATCTCCGTGTCCACCACGCCTCACATCACGAGATATAAAGCGTAGTAGAAGTAACACGAGAGCAAAAGGTAGTAAGCGCAAGTCTAGCCTAACGACGGTAGCGGGGTGATAGTCGAACCAAGGCGGGGGCCGAACAAGTATAAATACTACCATGCAACCTATCACAGAATATAAATGTATTACGAAGGTAAAGTGTATTGCAATGCGTAATGGGATCTAAGAAAGTGGATGGGATGTGGCACCTCCGTCGTCGTCGCCTAAGTCCTCCCGGGTACTCGTAGTCGTCCTGGTCAAACTCCCGCTCCTCGTCCGCTCGAAACGGTTATTTAATAGTCGCGTCGCGACTCCTATAGAGTTCACAAAGAAGCAAATAAAATATGGAAGAACCAAATGCACTCAAACATAATTTCAGATTATTGTGCTCGATTTAAGGAAAATTTTTGGTACCTTGATTGTATTTTTCGGAGCTACGGTGAATTAGTTATGAATTTACGAAGCCGAAACATATTAAGAAAAAGATTAAACGGGGATTAATTCGGGGGCGACACGTGGCATCACGGGAGGCCCGCCACGTGTCGCACGTAGGGGCGGGCCCGGGCAAGCAAGGCGACGTGGCGGTGGATGTGGATCGACGTCGGCATGACACGTGGGACTGGCGACGTCAGCGTTGACCAAGTCAACGGCCCAATGGGCAAAAAATGGGCCGCAGATGGGCCAAAAATGGGCCGACACGGGCCAGTGGGCCGGACTGGGCCGGGCCGGGCCCAACATGTGGCGCAACAGAGGGCCGCCACGTGGCGTCTCGGGTCCGAACTGGGCCGAGGCGCACGGGCGCGGCTCACGGTGGACTGGCGCCTGTGGGACCTCACTGTCGGCGTCTTGGTCCACCTGAACCGGGTTCACGGGATTTCCTCCTGGTTCGGTTGGTCCACCAGAGCCGGTGCATGGTGGACTAGCTCCACGGGGCCCACCCGCAGGGGCTCGGCTCACCTGGACCTTGTCCACGCACCAAGTCCCAACTCTCTCCATCCCCTTCTTCACCCCATCGCCATGTCGGGCGCGCGGCCGGGAGCGGCCGGCGGCGGCAAGCGGCGCATTGGAGCGGCGGGGGCGGCGCTCCGGCCCGTAGCGAGCGCGCGCGGCCGCGACACCTAGGCGAGCGCGTCGGTGCCCATAATCGACGGCGCGGGGCCGGCGCATACCCGTCGCGACGGCGGCGCGGCGCGGTGGCGCTCCGCGCGCCGGGCAAGGGGGCATCCGGGGCCTAGGCGAGTGCCCGGATCTTCGATTGGCACTTCAAGACTCCGAAGCTTGACAAGGCGGCGCGAAGCTTTTGCACGGCGGCGCATGGTGGCATGCGGCGCGCCGGCGGCCATGGTGGCATGCGCGGCGGCGCGTCGGCATGGCCACCAAGGCGTCTCCATCGCTCCCGGTGGTGCTGCGGCGTGCGGCGGGCCGCCGCGGCGCGGCTCGGACGGCGCAACCTCGCGCGCGAGGTGGCCGGAGCCGGCCGGCGCGAAGGGCGCCACGGTCGCGCTCCCAGAGCGCCCCGTGCGGCCTCCTCCTCCGGTGGCGAGGAAAGTCTACACCCTCGGGGGTGTCTCGGGCCCGCGGCGCGCGCATGGAGATGCGCCCCGTCGCGGCGGACATGTGCCCCGGGGTCCAGCGTGTCCGGGCGGCCGGTGGTGGCCGGAATTCGGAGACGCGCACCGTGGCTTGGCATGGCCACGGCGCGGCGGACATGGCGGACAGGACGGCGGCGTATGGTGGCGCCGCACTCGGTTGGCTAGGGCTGGCCCGTGCTTGTGTCGTGCGTGAGTCCAAGGGGCCGGCAGTGGCCCTCGACCTCCGCGCCGAAGCGCCATGGTCGGGAAGTAGCAAGGCAAGGTTGGAATAGGGGATGGCGAGCTCACCGGCGCGGTAGTGGACGTCGGGGTACGGCTCGCGGATCGGCTTCGGTCCTAGTCGAGGTGGCGTCGCGTCGGCAGCTCCTCCCGAACAGCGGCAGCTCGTCCCGGTCCGGCTCCTCCTCCGACGACGGCGGCGGCACCGACGCCGTCTCCTTCTCCGGCGGCGGCGGCTCCTCCCCGCCTTCTTCTTCTCCGTTTCCCCCTTCCTTCTCCAATTGGCGTGGCTAGCAGAGAATTGCGAAACCGCAGCGCGGCGGCAGTGGACAAGGAACCCTAGGGGCCGATGGCTCTGGTCTTATAGCGCGGCGGCGTCGGGGTTGGTAGGGTGGACGGTGATGGCGACGCTAGCACGATCGAGCGACCAGGGAGTGCGCCACGTCGCGGCAGAGCGCGGACGGGGCCACTCACCAGCGGGCCAACGGCTAGGGCGGCGGCTTTTTGGGCGTCCGTGCGCCTCCAATTCCCGGAATCTCCCACGGTGGCAGCGGCATGTGCGCGCGCGCGCAGGAGGGGAAAGGCGTCGCGGCCGTGGGTGTTTTTCGCCAAGGCTGTCGGGGAAGTGCGGTCCAGGTGGCGGTGCTCTTTGGGCGTCGATGCGAGGGAGCAGGCATCGAGCGGCGGGAGTTCTTCGTGGCTCCCAAGTTTTCCCATCGCCGGTCAAAAGCAGGGGAGGGGAAACAGAGAGGTGAGAGCTGGCACATGACAAGTGGGGCCGCGGGGTGCGTCACCCGCTTCATCGTGTAGCGGGGGCGGCTGCTCCTGTTTCCTTCGTGGGCCGGGGTGGCTAATGGGCCGATTCCCATTGTCTGGGCCGCAGAGAAAGGAGAAGAGAGGAGTGTGGAGCGGGCCGGCTAGGTGGGTGAGAAGAGAGGTTTCCCAGCAGGCCGAGTTGGGCCGCGGCGGTGGAAGGGAAGAAGGAAAAGAAAAAGCCGAGTGGGCCTGTTGCTTGGTCATGGGCCGAAAGGCTTTCCCTTTTGTTTTTCCTTTTTCTTTTCCCTTTTCTTTTTCTGGTTTCTTTCTTTGGTGTTTGGACTTGTATTTTCATACCTTGCTACTTGTGTAGAATTTCCATGGAGGACATAGGTAGTCATAGGCTTAGTTGGGATATTATTTCCCATAACATAACAGGTGTATTCTCATTTATAAGCTTTTGGGTTGATTTAATTATGCAACCAAAGAACCAATAACTCCAAATCAAACTTGAATTAAAATGCATGATGGAAGATAAATACTAGTGCAACTCCGGGTTAATCTAGGTGGGGGTTTTTGGGTTGCATCTACATGGCACATCACCACTCATGGGTTTTTGGCAAAAAAATTTTGTAACTCGGATTTTTGGGATGTTACAGTCCTACCCCCTTACGAGAATCTCGTCCCCGAGATTTAAAAATGTAACTTACCCGTCGAAGAGGTAGGGGTATATGGCATGAAGTTCGACTCCTTCTCCCATGTGGCTTCTCTTTCTCGTGTGGTTGCTCCACTTTGAACCTTGCACATAGGAATGGACTTGCTTCGGTTTCTTTGGTGTCCCATCCCGAATCTTGATCGGGTGTTCTTTGTACTCGAGTGAGTCTTGCACATCTAGCACGCCGGTGGTCACGTGTTGTTGCTGCGCGGCTTCGGACACTTGCGTAGCGTTTGTGACACATGGAAGACGGGATGCACTCCCGCCAACTCGGAGGTAGTTCAAGTCTCGTATGCAAGCTTCCCAATTCTCTCAATGATCGGGTAGGGGCCTATGTATCTTGGAGCAAGCTTCCCTTTCACATGGAACCGGACAGTACCACGAAGCGGAGACACTTTGAGGTAGACGGAGTCTCCCACTTCAAATTCAAGGTCTCTACGCCTTTTGTCTGTCATAATGTGCATGGGCTCTAGGCCTCCCATTGCTTGCTTCAGCGTTTCAAACACCCACACGAAGGACTCTGTTGTTTGGTCTGGTACAAACGCACAGCCAAGGAGAATTGACTGCATATGGTTATTGATTCCAACTATCGGAGCAAAGGGGAGATTGTACTTATCGACACGAAGGTTGTGTCAAAGAAGATACAATCCCCGAACATCTTGCACAGCCTCTCTTGTTCTTCCGTCCATCGAGAACAGGCGCCCTTACCGCATCGTTCTTTGTCGGTTTGAACAACATGGAAGAACGAGGGGTCTTCGGCTTGTTGTTTCGGAAATATTGCAACGTTGCTTCCGTGGTCTCGCAACCCACCGCCCTCCTCAGGTTACTCCTGGCATTCGAAACATCCTTGGAAGTGCATGTCGTGTTCGGCATCCCACCGTGGATATCAGAAATCACTGCCATTATCTTCATTGTAGAGATGTTTCTATTGTGCAATGCCTCCAGCATCTCGTAATCTGCACGGGTGATTGTCCGGTGAGACCTCAAGTGCTTTCTCCTCCCAATCTGTTTCACAAGGGGGTGTGTGTGATTTGCGTCGAAGACAGTGCATTCCCACCCCCCTTCTCGCAGCCCAATCACCATGCGTGCCTTACATTTCACCTTCTTTAGGGTGCTGCATTTCCTTGACCCCATGGTCAGTACGGCAGAAGAACTTCTCCGCTTCGAGGCCCTTGCTTCATCTACATCCTTTGCTGATCTTTTTCTCTTCAACACACCACCAATTGCAATGCCGCTAGCAGATGTTTCATCCCCCTCTTCATCTTCAGAAGTACCACCATGTGAGCACTCATACTGTTTCCTAATCCACTCATTTGTAACCGAACTCCTCCTTGATGCTCCACTGTTAATACTGAAGCCCATCTTCCAAGCATAGTCATTGTAGAACTCTCTTGCTTGATCTGGACTTTCAAACTTCATCCCAACATACGGCTCAGCTGGCTGCGAGCAGACCACATCATCTTCCTCATGGTATGTGGCCTCTCCCTCATGGTTTGCTTTTCTTGTTTCCGATAACACATCAACGTCCACAAATTCTTGCCCAAGAGGCCGTGCCGCCCGAGGGGGTGTGATTTAGGCTGATTTCACCCCGGCCCTGCGTTTGGAAAATGTTGCAAAAAAGGTGTTATCCAAGCACACATATGAAATCTCTTTCTTTTGAACTGATTTCTTTTTCCCAAAATGATGCTTTTCATGTAGCAAAACATCCTTACCTGAGAATTAACCTTTCTGTGACCACCGTTGGTTGCACTCGAGCTAGCTGCACTTTGTGGTATGCCAACATTCATCCGCTGCCCCATTTCACTGCTGCCCACAGCCTACAGAGACACATGTGTAAGCACACGGGATGTTTTCACATTTTTTTTCTATGCTTTCATTTTTGCATTTTTTGAAACAAGAAAAATGTGGATCAGTTCCATGTTTCAGTTACAATCAAAACAGGACTTTTTAAGCCTTTTTTATCAGCAACACATATATGTGAAACACACCTATAAATTTTGCTAAACTGTACTCATCATATATCCATGTTCCAATCTAAACTGTACACACACCCAGATTCATGTTACTGCAATCATCATCAAAATAAGGCTAAACTGCACACATCTATATCCATGTCAACACCTTTTTTTGCATGCACATTAGCACAGATACAAAGCATGAGTGGACATCATAGCATTTTTGTAGGTACAGTACTAGTACATGATTGTAACAAAAACAAAATCACATCATTTTTTTGCGTTCACTACTGCAACAATGTCAGTTCAGCAATCTGCACTCAAAGATGTGAGTTCAGAACTCACCTCAGACACACCATTGACAGAGATGGGCCAATTGATGACTTAAGAAGTTTGTACTGGTAACTTTTCTACTGAAGCAGCTGCTCCATGCATCGTATCGAAGAACTCATCATAATGTGGTCCAACAAGTCGTTCTGGCCGTTGCACATTAGGTTGCTTCTCCGGAGGGAATTCTATCCCAAGTAGAATGTGTGGGCGAGACATTTCAGGGGGCAGGGAGGGAGGAGGGGGCGACTGCGGTGGCGGAGATGTTTCGGGGGTGCGGTGGGGGGCGGGGGGGCCTCGTCGGCGCGGCGAGCTCCGGCCGATCGGCGGCGAGGCGGTCCCACAAGCAGGTTAACGGCGGATCGTAGCGGGAGGCGGGGAATGTTTCGATCGGGGAGGGGGTGGGGGTGGCGGGGGAGGATGGGCTGGGGCGGCCTCGAGGCGGCTAGCGGGGGTGGCGGGCGGCGGCCGCGCCGGCGAGGGTTGAAGCCGCGGCGGCGAAGCTCGCTTCCGCGCGCGCCCGCATCGCGTGCGCGCCGGGCGGCAGCAGGGGGACGGGTGGGTCTCGGGGTGGGTGGAGCGTCGGTTTTTTGCTGGAACCGGTTTGTGGGCCGGGGGGGTGCGGGAGGTGCTTCATGGGCCGCGTTCACTGGTTGAACGTTCGAGCGCCAGTCGGAAAGCCCAAAAAGTTCTGGTACTCTTGTTGGGCCTTATCCGTACATCAAATAGATGTTGCTAAAAAAAATACCTGTATATACATATACATGATTCACCACGAAAAAAATTTACTCGCAATAACGTAAATCAGTCTTCCGATTCAAACAAAGGGATTCATCAGGATTATACACCTTTGGTTCTACAAAAGCAAGGATTCAAGTGAAATAATTACTCACTGCGTCCCAAATTGTAAGTCAATCCAACATCCTTGAAGAGTCTAATATTTCTTTTTTTAATACAAAGAGATTAGTATATAGTATGAAAACATAATTAATAAAGAATCTAATAATAATACTTAGTTTGTAAAACTTAAGATATTTTAACTCCCAAAAAAAAGTTGCAATGACTTATAATTTGGGTCGAAGGGTTTAGGAAGCAAATATTGCAGTTAAACATGTGTCAACAGTTCAATATAAAACTGTCGTACTTAAGTCTTCATTCTTGAGTCTGCAGTACCTAAATCTTCTCGCCATCAAAGCCATGTAACAGAAGACTCATATTCCATATCCATTTTGTTTTTTGCACGACTGTCATGCAACCTAGCATTGACTTATTACTGTCTCACATGCGATGGAATTATAATCATAATGAAATGGACAGTTTCAAATGACAAAAACTAAGCAAGACGTCTTTGCGCTACAGCTTAAGCGCTCTACAAAGAAGCATTGCAACAAGAAAACGGGCTACGAAATTCAGTGAGTGTACGGCTCGGCACTTTGAAATGACACCAATTCAGGCCGCAATGACAGATACCAGACTTTGAAATGACACCAATTCAGGCCGCAATGACAGATACCAGAGGAATCAACGGACCTTTTACTAATATCAGAAACAGATGTAGGAATTCCATGATGCACCAGAAAAAAAAAAATACAGACCTACTGAAGAACAAAAAAAAAGTTTTCCTTCTGTTACCCAAAATCATTAAATGCACAGAGCTGTGTTCATAAATTGTGGACAATTAAACGTAATGCTTTATAGAATCAGTATCAACTCAGTTTTCACAGAATTGTATTGTATCAGTTTTGATTAATACACCGAAGTATACATAATGCACATAATTGGTTAAATTTTCACAAATACACCGAAGTGTAGGTAATGCACAGAATTGGCTCAGTTTTCACTAATACACCTAAGTATATACGTAATGGACAGAATTGGTTCAGTTTTCACTAATACACCGAAGTATCAGTGCTGCTCGCCTAGGAGTACACCAATTATATGCAGGCAGATTTGCCTTATCCAATCATACTTTGAAAACCTGAACATTTCCAGCACAAAGTGTGTTTATTAACAAAAAAAAGTGTTCACACCAGAGAAATGCATGCAACTAAAGAGAACAGTGAAGCCCTTACAATATCTTTCATGTTGCCAAGGCAGACAACAGTTTGAAACTCTGAACTCTGAAACATAAGGTTCATATCAGCTTTGCGCAAGAAGAAGATATTAGTGTCAGATGAAAATCTCCCTCTCTTTTCCAAATCAAGAGAGACGATCCAATATCATGACCACACAGCCAAAACTCTCATAGAAATCATAGACCTGATCATATCTTTCATGTTACCAAATCAGAAATATGCATGCAACTAACAATAAAAGTGAAGCCCTGATCATATCTTTCATGTTGCCAAGGGAAACAATAGTTTGAAACTCTGAACTCTGAAACATAAGGTTCGTATCAGCTTTGCACAAGAAGAAGATACTAGTGTCAGATGAAAATGTCTCTCTATTTTTCAAATCAAGATAGACGATCCAATATCATGACCACATAGCCAAAACACTCATAGAAAATCATAGCCCGGTCTAACAGTCATCAGAGGAAAGGTGGTTTGTCAAGCGATGCATGAGCAACAAGGCTCCGCTTGAGCATGTGTGGACCAATCTCCAGCAAGCTGCAATCACACGGCAAATTTGCCACTGAATTGCCATCCCTGTCATAGCCCAGCAGGCGATTCATGAGATCAACCAGCACATCTCCCTCATGGGACACAACAACAGCAGTCCACAAATCGAGCAACCCAAGGAAACGGCTGATATCTTCCACCGGCAGATGAATGCGGTACTTGCAGACCCAGACATCGGATTTGTAGTCCTCCAGAAACCACACATCAACCCTCGAGGGCCCGTCATCCCCAAAAGTCTCGCTCCAACTACATGTCATGGCAAGAACGCCTTCCATGTCAAGCAGCTTCACATTTGAGACAAGCTGGTTGCTCACGTCGACGGCAGGAGAAGGCATCAACCGGAACACTTCGGCGACCGTGTCGAAGACGGTCATGGACCAAGGTCTTGACGAGACAGGGGGCCAGTGAAGGCTGCCGTGGAGGAGGACGGGCGGTGTGTGCCGCGCGAACCAGGTGTGGCATGAGGAGTGCACTGGGGATACCTGACGACTGACCAGCCTCTGCTTCCTGTCGCCGGCCGCCATGACGTTGTAGTAGTAACTTCCATCTTCTTGGCGCCGGAAGTAGAGCACCCGGTAGTCGTCCGACATCCCGTTCCCCTGCGAGTAAAGCCCTGCGATGGTGTTGTCGCGGTGAAGGGGCGGGAGGCGACCCCAGCGGCGCGTGGTCGGGTTGCAGAGGAACAGGTGGTCGTCGGAGGACAGGAGGAGGACCCCGTCGCAGGAGCCATGGAGCGCGAGCCTCCTCTCACGGTCACGTGCCGTCCACCCATTGCCGTGGCCGGAGCATCTGACCACGGTCCGCAACGCGTTGGCGCGGAGGTCGAAGACCGCGAGCCGGGACTTGCTGGCCTCCGGGCCGCGGCCGTCGCTGAGGATGAGGTAGACGAGCGGCAGGGAGGGCTGGCGGCGGTGGTGGGCGAGGAGGAAGCCGCGGTCGGAGGCGAGGCGGAGCCAGGACCTGCAGACGCCGCGGCAGCGGACGACGGACCTCGGGGGCAGGCGGAGGAGGATGTCGTACATGATGTCTTCAGGTAGATCGAGCCGACCGCGCTGCTGCCGCGGCCGCGCTCGAGCTGCCTCGGCCATCGTCGGCGGCGGTCGGCGCCCCCCGTCTGTTGGCTGATGCCGGCTGGACGTCGCTCCGCGCCCACGCTGCCCGCCGAGGCCGTTCGCGGAGCAGAAGGATTGGGGATTTGTTGGGGGTAGGTTCGTTGCAATCGCAAACAGCAAAAGGCGCGGGCGCCGGGCGGCAGAATGGCCGTTGTGGCCTTGTGGGGCGGGGTATGCGGGAGTTCGACTTCAGACATCAAGTTCAGAGGGTTTTTTTTTTTTTTTTTTTTTTTTTTTTTTTTTTTTTTTTTTTTTTTAATTTTTGTATGTGAGTTCAGAGTTGATACCGAAATGTCGAAATTGTGAGCTGAAGTGCAGCGGCTTCCTCGCGTGGCCTGGCTTTCCTCCGCAATCTATATAAAAAAAGAAACAAAATAGTTTGTTTATATGTCTGAGTTAGCATATTAGGATTTTGTACCGTTTGGATATACCATAAATAAATCACATTTCCTGCCTTACATACACCTGAAAAATTAGGAAAATAGATTGAAATTTTTTTGTTTAAAATGAGCAAAACTGATTAAAATTTGTTGAAAAAAATTTAGTATTACAACAGTCTACTTTGGTCATATTGATGTGGTTATATATGTATATGGGTCCCACTTCAAAGGTTAGACGTTAGAATATGACCCCAGAATTTAAAACTAGAGTTGTGTTCAATTAACTAAAATTTGTTTATTAGATTTTTTTTAGGGGAGTTTATTTTATTAGATGATTCATTATGACAAACCCCGAGCCCCCAATGGCCCAATCTATGCGGGCCTCTGAACTCTGAAGGCGGTGGAGACGAACTGACAGCCCATGACCCAAGAGAGATAACCGGACCAGGCCGCCGTTAATAACAAATATAAGCCCATAAGAAGTGTCACGTAATGTCCGTTTTTTTTCTTTTTGTTTTCTCGACATCTCTGAAGGCGCTGGAGATAAGATGCTTGTGTGCATAAAAAAAAAAGATAACGTGAATTTTTCGTGTCGCTGATTGCACTAGCAGGCTGGCCGATTTAATAGTTAGTGCATAATGCCCGTTCGTGTCTTCGGTCTATTCCTTGCTTGTTCAAGCAATGTTTCCGCCCAACTGCGCGCTGTCGATAAAGGCTTTTCCTTCCCTTGAATCACAAGAGAAAGCTGGACAAACGTAGCATTCACCTCACACTTGATCGGGATTCTGCATCTTTACCTCCGCGAAGCTTAAGTTCCTACGTCATACTAATACTATAGCACAGCTAACGAGGTGACCGATCTCATGTCATCGCCAAATTTTATCAGTCGTTACAGGCTGCCAACACTAGGCAATCTAGCGAATGGAATATGTTTTGGCCGCTGGGCTTGGGCAAAGCCTCTGGGATCTGCAATCTAGTACAAGACCTAGTGTAAAGTATAATACCTGCCTTTGCCACTACGAACTCGCCATGTGCTAAAACCTCAATGCAAGGCAACGCATGGCGAAATCGCCATGTGATTATACCTGCCTTTCCAGCCCAATCATCAGGAGATTTTCAAAACAAAAAAAAAAAGGAAGAAAGGCCAATCATCAGGAGGAGGCAGCGCATGACAACATTCAGGCTTTGCAATTTGCCATGTTAACTCAGAAAAAGTCAAGCTCTTTGTTCAAAGCTGGACAGCGCGGCCATCACCAAGTAGGCGGAATAAACGGTGGCTGAGGCATCACATGGAGCTCCGTACTCGCACTTTCAGTTGGTGGCGAACTGGTTATTCTTCTGATGCTGAGGCGATGGCGAAGGAACTGAAATTATGAGTATACTCGTACCAAGCAACCAAGTCAATCCATGGCCAATTCGTTAAAGTCCTATCAGCTCATTGGATAAGGCTGTTTCTTCACATAAATACTCTGTAGGGTCTACCAAACCGGATTTTGTTTGTACAAGTTCTTGGAAAACCAAAGAGAACTCAGACAAGGCTCTATCAAAGAGGACACCCGGCAGTACGTTGTCACGACTGCAACACTGGGGCGACAGGTATACCGCTGTCGAGGTCGAGGCCAGCTGTTGTGCAATAGCAGCGCCATGCTGCCCTTTGAGTATTCTCGAATTTCTCTCATCCATCATCTGGGCGAGTGGAGAGAAAAGAACATGCAAAAATCGCGGCTGCATACATCAGGCGCGCGGGGACAATTCAGCACAACACGTCGCGGCGAGGACGGCGCACGCGACGACGGACAAGGACACGAGGCACGGCCGCGCCGCGGGCTCGCCGAGACGTGTCAGCGCGCGGCTCGGCCTCGCAAGTCGCAAGGGTCACCTCGGCGAGCTGGGGCTGATGGGCAGCGGCCGCCGCCCATGGGCCCTGACGCCCGCCCGTGCGTGCGGTGTGCGCGCGTCATCGCCGGCCGGCACGGCAGGCGGCAGCGAGGTGTCAGGAGCGGTGGGGCGTCCTCTGGCAGCGACACGGGGGGTTGCCAACGGCTAAAACGTGGAGACCGAGGCAATGTGCACCGAAACAACTCGTTGCCCCGTGCCCCGGTTGGCCTGGCCAGTGGCCACACCCGGCTTTCCGCTTGGCTTCGCTCACTGCGTCGATCGCAGTCGCACGCACGCCGCGCCCACGTAAACCCGACGCCATGACGGACAAATCTCAGCTCTGGCTTCTGTCAGCTCCGCCACAGGCATAGGTGTTCAAAAAACTTGAAACGCCAACGATAGACACCCCGTCCCGACATGGGCGTTCTGCATTCCCCCTTCGCCACGTGGGAAGTCAACGGTCCACGCGAAGATAGTTGGGATATCCTTTTCTAGGCTAATTTTATGTCTGCCAAGATGGTTGGCGAGAGGAATGAATGATTTGTGATTGCAGCGCGGCGGTTTTTCTCCTTTTTTGAGTTTTTTTCAGAAATGAGTTTTTGATATAAAAAGATTAAATTTTGGGGTGATTACACTGGTCCCTAAGGTTAAGGAAGCAAGTACTGTGAAACAGTTTAGACCTATCTGCCTGCTTAATGTTGACTATAAGTGTTTCACCAAAGTCTTAACCAATAGATTGGTGCCTGTGACTCAAAATATAGTGGGAGAAAATCAAACAGGATTCATTAAAGGGAGAAATATATTGGAAGGTGTTGTTGTCCTACATGAGGTGCTCCATGAGCTTCACAGGAGCAAAGCTAAGGGGCTGATTTTGAAAATCGACTTTGAGAAAGCCTATGATCGTGTTAGATGGGAGTTCTTAGAAGATGTGATGAAGGGAAGGGGTTTTCCTCAAAAATGGATAAATTGGGTCATGAGCACTGTTATGGAAGGGAGAGTCTGCATAAATGTGAATGGGGAGAGAAGCACATACTTTAGGACTTACAGAGGTTTGAGGCAGGGGGACCCCCTGTCTCCCTTGCTCTTTAACCTGGTAGCTGATGCTTTAGGAGTTTTGCTTCATAAAGGTATTGATGGGGGTCACCTCAAGGGAGTTCTGAATGACCTTATACAAGGAGGAATATCTCATATTCAGTATGCTGATGACACAGTCATCATGATAGAACCTGAAGAAAAGTATATTAGGAACTTAAAGCTCATCCTATATTGCTTTGAATGGCTCACAGGCTTGAAAATTAACTTCCACAAAAGTGAGGTATATGTGTTTGGGGTATCCCAGGGAGAAAAAGAAAGATTGGCTAACATGCTAAATTGTGCTTTGGGGTCCTTTCCAATGACTTATTTGGGGATCCCTGTGAGCTATAAACATTTGAATATGGAGGTGTTTAGACCAATGGCACAAAAGATAAGGAAAAGGTTGGATCCCTGGAGGGGAAAACATATGACTTCTGGAGGGAGAAAAATTCTTACCAATACCTGCTTAGGGAGTATACCTATCTACTGTATGGGATTCTACCTTCTCAAGGATGGCATTCATAAAGAGTTTGACTCTATTAGGGGAAAAAATTTTTGGCAGGGAGCAGAGGATAAATTCAAGTACCATATGGCTAGTTGGGAGATTATAAGCAGGCCAAAAAAATCTGGGAGGCCTAGGGATAATAAATACTAAATTGATGAATGAGTGCCTAATTACTAAATGGATTTGGAAGCTATACCAGGAACCTAAAGGACTGTTGTTCAGAATCATCAAAGCTAAATATTTGGATGATAATGGGTTCTTTGGGTCCAGCAGTGCAGGAGGATCCCAGTTTTGGAAAGGACTACACAGTGTCAAACATCTAATAGACTGGGGGTCAGCTTTTCAAGTAGGGAATGGTAACTATTGCAGATTTTGGGGAGACTGCTGGGTCAAGAAAGTGCCTTTGAAAATTTGCTACAGCAACCTATACAAGCTGGTGAGAGACCCTATGGCATATGTCAGTGATTGCAGAGAGGGAGACTCCTGGTTTGTGGAGTTCAAGAGGTCTCTTACTGTGCAGGAGTATGAAGAGTGGTTAGGATTATTAGATGACTTGAAAGACTCTTCTTTGACTGATAACAAAGCTGATAAAATGATTTGGGAGTTGGAAAACAAAAAGGTTTTCACTACTAAATCCCTCTACCACTTCCTTTCTAATAGGGGCACAACCTGTAGAGTTTCTAAGTATATTTGGAAAAGCAAGGTCCCCCGAAAATCAAAGTGTTTCTTTGCGAGATGGTGAATGATAACATTCCCACTTTGCTCAAAACTTAGTAAAAAGAAAGTGGAAGGGGAGATAAACTGCTGTCTGTGTGGGAGATTAGAATCAGTGGATCATGTTTTTTTTTCCAATGTCCTATGGCTAGGTTTTTGTGGAGCTTTGTGCAGGGAGTTTTTAACTTGGATTCTTATCCCAGGTCATTAGATGAGTTTTGCCAAACTTGGCTTAGGGGAGCTGTTAACCTGTCAAACACATTTGCTATATACATTTTTGCAGGGATTGCGTGGGCACTCTGGCGATCTAGGAACAAGATGGCTATCTCTAAGATCATGCCAAAGGCCCCTACTGATGTCATCTATCATGCCATATCAAACTTGCAAACCTGGAGCGTGGCGCTGGCTGGCAAGGATGATGACAAGCTCCAAGGACTGAAGACGGTGGCTCTGAATGGCCTGAATAACTTCCATCCAACTGGCGTGCAGCTGTCTTCAGTAGTTGAAATCTGATTTGCTTGTAATGAAAGAGTTCTATTAGATTTGCTTGAATGTTTGGGGGAGTAGTTTGGGAGCAGGGAGTATGTGTTTTTCCTTTTGGAAGAGCTGAGTTGAGCGCTGGTATCCCCAGCTTTATGTTTACGTTGTACTTGACATTTGGCTTTCAGTAAAAGTCGAGGTTTCTCTCTTTAAAAAAAAATGAGTGTGACGAGTGACAACCATGCTTGCGTCATCTGCCATCGCGATAATCAGAAAGACTTCGTTTCCCACGGCGCGTGTTTAGTTTAACTGGAATATTGGCCAATCGAGACCAGCATGTGCGCAACTTGAACGTACGAAACTGGTAGTAATTTTATTTTAAACACCTTTGCGCATTGTATTCCACACCCGTTTCAAGATGTGATCTCTTTTCACTGTATGAGTGCGATTTCTTTATCAACATTTTTGAAATGACTCCAGGCACTCAGCACTGTTTATGGTGGGATAATGATCGGCAACCTTCTGTCCTACACACTTCACATATGAACAGAAGCCGGAATCTAGAACTTGATCACTCATGGAAATTCCGTGCCTAAACGGATATTCTGAATCCTTTCATCAGTGCTAACTTTTCATGTCTCAGAAATTCTGAGCCAAATGAAAATTTTGGATATAATTGTACAACAATTTCATGTCCTACAAATTTTAACCCTAATAACCAGAGTCACAAAGAGTACCGGACTAATTTTCGAAGACCGGAATATATATAGCATCCCTCCTCTTTTACTCTTACCCTGCCAGAATGCTCAAAATTCCCAAGTCAAATATTAGTTGTAGCATTTGTGGTCACATTCAATTTGGGCTCAGGTCAATTTTAAGAGACCCATGATTAGCTTCGGTCCAATCTAAAGAAAAATCTATAAAGCGACGCAATAATAGTAACACATTGGTTTAAACGGAATAAGACCACCCCTACTCCCTATAAAATAGGAGGTAGATGACCAATTGAGGCATCCAACCCACAATTCTCAAAATTACATTTAGTACCCTTTTTTTTCTAAGCCTTTTACCAACCCTACGTTCCTACTCATTTCTTGATTATACGACCAATATGGTAACCTAGACTTGTCAGCTGATCTAGGGCATCTCGACGGGGTACACCTCGATCAGTAGATTTGATGGAGACATTTAACGGTTTTTATGCTAATTTTCTCTCAAACTAATTGTTCTTCGTCACACAAGCACTGAGTGTTTACTCCTTCAATGGTTTGCTCGTAAACTTGTTTGTTCTTCACTATATAAATGTGATCCTCATTGTATTTTTTTATGGTGACCCGGTTGCATTCTTTCTCTACTCGTTATGAGCACCTAATGGCGACAATTCTGCGGTAAAAAAACACGCGGTATGCTTATGCAAACAAGCAGATGTCATGTTCGCTTGAGCTTATCGATCGAATCTCTACCATTTAGCGGTGTTTTCTCTTATAATAAATCAACCTCTCCCATAAGCAACCCAACAAACAGGATGACTTTTCTGATTTTACTTTTGTGTTGTCAGTCAAATGTTTACAAAACTATGTATAGTGCATTATGTACAACAACCATCACGTATAACCAAAAAAGTAGACGTTGTTCTTTTGACTGATTCAGTCTAAACTCGTGCGAAATTGAAGCTCAAAATGCGTTAACCGAAAAAACAGACAATACCTCAAAATTGTAAGCCGTTGTAATTCGAATTCTTGTTACATGATAAGGTCAAAGCAACAAACTGCAAAACATCGGTAAAACTGGCCCGTGGCCAGCGAGTCGGCTGGCAGGCCAAGCCAGGCCTCCACCGCTCCAGAACGAAAACTACGCGTGTATAAGCGCCCGCGAAGCTTATTTTAATATTTTTGCATGTCGTATTTAGAAGTTTTCAAAAATTTTAGAACTTTAAATATCAATAGTACCAAACTAGATGTGCATTGTCCCAAAATTTGAAATTCAAACAACTCCCATTTTGAATTTTGTCCTGTAGGACAAAATTGAAATTTGAAATTTTTTTTCATATGGATTTTTACAAAAGTTGTTTGAATCTCAAATTTTGGGACAATGCCCATCTAGTTT
Source organism: Themeda triandra (assembly GCA_018135685.1). Lineage (NCBI taxonomy): Eukaryota > Viridiplantae > Streptophyta > Magnoliopsida > Poales > Poaceae > Themeda > Themeda triandra. Next base: position 215,940 of record JAENPR010000345.1, read on the forward strand.
GGTACTATTGGTGTGTAAAATTTTAAATTTTTTAAAAACTTTTAAGTATGACATGCAAGACTATTGAGATAAGCTCCGCGGGCGCTTATATACGCGTAGGTGCATTTCACTCCACCCCTCCCGTCTCTTCCTCAATACTAGTCTAGAGAAAAAAGAGGACGGAAGGCGGAGAGGAACTCAGATACCCGGAATCGCCGTGCAAAAATCAAACAAAACCAGAGCGGCAGATACAATAAGCAGGGCAGCTGCAGCAAGCAGCATCGCGGCAGACTCCACCGTCACGCCACCGCGCCGAGAGAGAAAAGCGGCAGGCGAGGCGAGGCGAGAGGGGACGGACGAAAGGGGGAAATCGCCTGCCTGCCAGCCGCGGTGGGTTGGTGGGTGCCGCCTCCGCATCCTGCTGCAGCTGCTGCTGCTCTGTTCACCAGTCCACCCCCATTTACCTCGCCTGACCTCGCATGGATTCGCGCTCGCTTCCCCTCCACTCCACGCGCCGATCCGCCACCTGCCAGGGGAGCGCGGCGCGATCCAATTGAGGTCCAGGAGGCGGCCGGGGCGGTGCCTGCCTGCCCGCTGTCTGCGCGTTCGTTCGTTCGTTCGTTCCCCTCTGTTTCCGCCTCCAAAAGCCTGGCCGCGCCGCCGCTGGACGCCATCGCGGCGCGCCTGCACGGCGTCTTGGTGGGGTGGTCCAAGCAGCAGCAGCAGCGGCCGCCGCCACCGCCGCGCGGGAGGCCTGAAGCGAGGAAGCGGTGGCCGAGCCGGGGCAGCGCGATGCTGTGGGTGGCGCGCCTGTCCGGCTTCTTGTCCGCCGCCATGGCGATGGTGGTGCTGTCGCCGTCGCTGCAGTCCTTCCCGCCCGCCGAGGCCATCCGGTCGTCGCAGTTCGACGGCAGCGTCCGCTTCCCGGGCCAGATCGCGGGGGGCGCCTGGGGGATCGCCTTCCGCCGCGCCCCGTCGTTCCGCAATGCCGCCGACTGCGGCGCCGGCGCGGGCGCGGGCAACGGCACCGCCGCCGCCAATGTGTCCGTGTGCGACCCTTCGCTCGTCCACATCGCGATTACGCTCGACGAGGAGTACCTGAGGGGCTCCGTCGCCGCGGTCCACTCGGTGGTGCAGCACGCCCGGTGCCCCGAGAGCGTCTTCTTCCACTTCCTCGTCTCCGACCCGGGCCTCGGGGACCTCGTCCGCGCCGTCTTCCCGCAGCTCCGGTTCAAGGTCTACTACTTCGACCCGGAGCGCGTCCGCGGGCTCATCTCCACGTCGGTGCGGCAGGCGCTGGAGCAGCCGCTCAACTATGCGCGCAACTACCTCGCCGACCTCCTGGAGCCCTGCGTGCGCCGCGTCATCTACCTCGACTCCGACCTCGTCCTCGTCGACGACGTCGCCAAGCTCTGGCGCACCGACCTCGGCGGCCGCACCGTCGGCGCCCCCGAGTACTGCCACGCCAACTTCACCAAGTACTTCACCGCCCGCTTCTGGTCGGACACGCGGTTCGCCGGCACGTTCGCGGGGCGGCGGCCGTGCTACTTCAACACGGGCGTCATGGTGCTTGACCTGGAGCGGTGGCGGCAGGCGGGCTACACGCAGCGCATCGAGCGCTGGATGGAGATACAGAAGTCGCCGCCGGGGCGCATCTACGAGCTGGGGTCGCTGCCGCCCTTCCTGCTGGTGTTCGCGGGGCACGTGGCGCCCATCGAGCACCGGTGGAACCAGCACGGCCTCGGCGGCGACAATGTCCTGGGCAGCTGCCGCGACCTGCACCCGGGGCCCGTCAGCCTGCTGCATTGGTCCGGGTCCGGCAAGCCATGGGCGCGCCTGGGCGCCGGGCGGCCGTGCCCGCTCGACGCGCTCTGGGCACCCTTCGACCTGTACGGCCCGGCCGGCGCCGGCGCCGAGGACTCCCGGTAACCTCCACACTCGAAAAAGAAAGATTCTTTTCCTTCTTTGGCCGACCCCGTACAAATCCTGAGCTTCTAATTTCTTGGTCTACATTACCTGTTCAAACCTATTTGTTTTTTCATCCCTTTTTTCTTTTCCTTTCCCCCTCTGGGCAGTTGGATTAAATGTTTTGTGTTAGATTGTTCATGTTTGTTCGTAGTGATTCCTTTTTGTTCGTTTTGTTACTGAAAAAAGAGATCATTTGTATCCTACAATACTCTACTGAGCTGAGCCTCATCACCATAAATAAAAGGAACAGAGAAATAGACTTTGCAGTTTGCAGCATTTGCCCCATCATGATCGATGTCTGCTCATTCACTCTTGCCATCAAATCCACAATCCGCCATCCATATCTCAATGAAGAGTCAGTCAGTCCAATGCAGGACCTGCACAACCAACCCTTAATGCTCTGCCCCTGGACTCTGCCTATCCACTATGGACCCATCAACGGCTGAGTCACCGTCAATCGCTCACAAACAAGAGTAACTTGGAATCCTCGTCTTTGTGGCCGTGCACGAACTGACTGACACTAACAACCATTACGGCCGATAAACCTAGCTCGCGTGGATTAAAGCCGGCGGAAATGGCCGGTGTGGGGGCAGGGACTCGGTGGCTGCAAGCAACACGGGACTTGTGAGCTACCGCCCAAGACCGCCTCTCTCTTTTCGGGGTCCTCCTCCTCTCCCTTTCCTCTGCTGGGGCCTCTCGCCACTCCGGCTCGCCATCGTCGCCGCTTTATTCTTTTGCAAATCATTATTGTGCTTCTCCTCTCTATAGGCATATATAAAAATTTTCGTCAAGGGTTCTTTTTTTCCCTCTCTCTGTCTCTCTCCTTTTGTTTTCTCCAAGCCAGGAGCCAGCAGCACCTCATCTTCTCCTACAAGAACCTTTTGTTTTTCTGATCATCTCACTTTCCTTGCCAGCTCCCACTTAGCATCTACTTGTCGCCCTCCGCTGCCAATATTTTGTGAACAATGTGGGTGGAATGGAAAAGAAAACATTTCTTCGTGTCAATTGGTTCTTAGCATCAGCATCACCCGTGCGGCGCTCTCGCTGTAACAGGGCCCCGCCGGTGGTGAGGTGGTAAACGCTCGGTGCCCGCCACACGCGTCGGTTTCTGCCCTCGCCAGGGCGCCAGGCACACAGTTTCAGCTTCAGCTAGGCTCTCAGCCGATTTGATTTGGCTGACGGCGACGGGCTAACCGACGCGGGCTTTTAACCTTTCGCAAATTTAGCCCCGGCTAATCAGCTTCTTACATGTGAGATTCGTGTTGTCTGAGGAGTGTTCGGACTTCGGAACTGCAAGTGCTGACGTGCACGCCGTGTGATTGAATTATTTTTACTTTTATATGTCCCATTTTCAGCAGATACATGGTTGATCACACTCGTAACGCCAAAGCTTGCTAATGATCATATGATTGCCTTTCTGTATGTACTATCTCAGAATTATGGTGCACCTTATGTCCTTATCATCGGTTATCATCTTGTTTACTTTATTGCTGGTTATCTGGAGCTAATTTTGAACTGTCCACTCAGTATCGATCACTTGTAATGTTAGAAAGAAAGGCACTCTTTATTCCTTCAACCTTCTAGAGAACATCTACTAGCTACTTGTCTCTAGTATTGTTTAGCTGGGTGGCTGCTGATGTGACCATTCGGCTATCATTCCTGGCGTTTGTCTCGTGTACGATTCAGGTTAGCAACGCCAAACCATGTGTATTCTATCGGCAAAAGCTTTTACCTTTTATATGTCGTGTCTCCGGCAAAACAAAAACTTGGTCGTTTCGTTTCCTTCTACCGGTATACGGAGTAGTATGGTAGAAAGGCTATAACCGATAGGACCTTTCCGGAACCCCTGCCTGCAGGGTGGCGGCCGGTGCCGTATCGCAATGCTCTATTCGTTCCTCATGAGATGAGATGATCAGATCAGAACGGAGCTGTGGTCCTCCACTTCCACTCTTTCGCTGATGATGCGACGGCATCTGATGAGGTGCCCGGGTTCTGGTGGGGCGATCACGCTCAGTCACGCGCGTCCTCCCCCTAGCGCCCTCGCGATCGCGCTGCGTCGGTTAGGATGTCAGCGTCGCCGAGCCGAGCACGGCCGCCGCGATGGAAAGCTGACCGGGCAAGGCGACCCGTGCCCGTGCGTGCGCCTGCTTAATCTTTTCGCGCGCGGCCGCCGCCGCAGCCGCTCCTACAGCTTCCTCCGGTGACACGTCGAGGCGTGATCGGCGGTGCGCGTCGGCCTTTAAAGGACGGGCGTTTTTTTTTTCGGATGGCCGCTGGCGTCCCGTCCGGTACGCTGTACGGACAACGCACTGGTGCTAGGTGCCGAGACTGAGACGTGACAAGGGGCTGCTGTGTGCTGCAAGTCTGCAACGAGAAATGAGAAGGATACGGCATGCATGTATTGGATAGAAGAAGGTACGCGTAGAACCGTTATGTTTCGCAGGATTTCCCGTCTCGGTGGCACCGTGGCGGCATTGCGTCCTCCTTTTGCCTACTGCCGTGCCGTGATGATGTGCCGTCGCTGCGTACGACGGGTATGCTTAAACAGTGACGTGCGGTGGGGCTGCCAGCCAGCCGGAGCCAGATGCCTGAGAAAGACGGCGTATGGACCCCGAAAAGTATAGTCGTCCTTGGATTGTTGACCTTATAGCAAGCATGTTGCTGCCCCAGGCAAGAGGGATTCCTAGGGTGGGGATAAGGTAAGGTTACACAAGATTGTGGCTTTTGTATAGTTCCGTTTGTGGTGCTTACCTACTTTCCGTGAGCTAGCTTATCTCAGACGAATTCATCAGGCTGATGATGATTGCTTCTCGACACACACAAAATAAAAATATCTCAAGTTCCGTCAATCGTATGTGTGATCAAATGGCCCATGGGCAATGTTGGTTGCTAGTGACTGTCCCGCTGAGTTTTTTTTACCGTCCGGTTTACCGCGGTAAACCGCGGTTACCGGACTACGGACCGGTCCGGTTCCGGTTCGGACGGTTCGGTAAGTCCCAAATTCAAATTTCAACTTTGAAAAAAAAATGCTGAATTTTTTTTTAAAAATAGTTCATGATTTATAGAACCCAATGGTGTCAAAATTATTCAAATTTTAGTTCGTTAGTATTTATTTAGACGTTTAGAAGTTTGAAAAAAAAAGAAAAAGAAAAAATACACGGCCGGCCCGTTAAGGCCCATTAAATCATGAAGGTCGAAAAACATACTAAACACACTCAAATTTGAGTAATTTTGACATCATTGGATTCTACAAATCATGAAGTATTTTTAGAAATTTTTTAGTATTTTTTTTAAAAATATAAATTTGAATTTTGAAAAAACCGCTCAAACCGAGCGGTAAACCGCTCAAACTGCCCGGTAAAACGCTCAAACCGGCGGTAAACCGGGCTCAAACCGAATGACAGCAGGCTTTGAATTCAAATTTGGATTCGGCCGGTTACCGGTCGGTTACCGGTAAACCGAACCGGTTTACCGTTACCGGACCCCGGCGGTTTCCGCCGGCCGGTCGGTAAAAAAACCCCTGCTGTCCCGGGGCCTCCCGGCCCTGCATGCGTCATCTAGTACTGTTAAGTAACGGTAGTGTCAAGTACACGTTGAAATGTATGTGACGACGCTAAAAGAAGAGTAGAGTGCAACAGCTAATGAGTTGTCGTTGAGAGTTTGGAGTTTCATGTCCTTGCTAAGTGTGTCACTAGAGGCTTTTAATCTTCTTAATTGGCGACGTGGCATGCTAGAAACACATCTCGTCTCTGACTTCTACTACGGACCACGCTTAACATGTTCTAATTAAGAGGGTACTCCATAAATGACAATTATATAGATATCACACGTGTTTATGTGAAACCGTGCAGGTCTCGAGGACCGGCCTAATTGGCGACGTGGCATTAGAAACACATCTCGTCTCTGACTTCTACTACGGACCACGCTTAACATGTTCTAATTAAGAGGGTACTCCATAAATGATAATTATATAGATATCACACTTAGGCCAGTCTCAAGGGAGGTTTCACGGGAGTGTCATGCACATTAAATAGACTGCCATATCAGCATTTGCATGAAATTGGGAGGAGAGAGAAGGAATTCGTTTCACCATGGTGAAACTATATAGCGGTGTTTCCAAAATATTGAAAAGTGTGTGAAACCCCCATTGAGAGTGTTATTTCATTTCATCCGCATGAATAGAAGAAAGACATTGGTGGAAGAGAGGAGAGAGAGACAACGGTGATCCCATAGAAGCTTTAAATAATATGTGAAACTGTGCAATGAAACTATGCATTGAAAGAGAGAGAGAGTCATTTCATATCAAAGTTTCACGTTTTGGAAAGTTTGCGGTGAAACTTGCCATTGAGAGTGGCCTTACGTGGTAATCAACTTAGGGTAACCAATTGTGCTTGTGTGGCGAAGAGCAGATAGTTGCCGAGCAAACTAGTCAAGGTAAGCTCGTCCAAGAGGAACCCATAGAGAAAGAACACCGGTTGGTTGGTTGAGGACATCATCCTTGGTTGTCGGATCAAGAGATGAACAACAACATCAGATTGAAAAAAAAATAAGAAAAAAGGTATTAAATATAGTTGTATCAATTATTTATTGGGAACCACAATCAGCCATGTACCCTCTATATTATGGCCCTATTTGGGAGAGCTTAACTTCACTAGTGAATCCATTTTTTTGTAAAATAGCTCTCAAACAACTCTCTAACTAAAACTGAAGCTATTTTGGAAATGTTGTTTGGCAAAGTAGCTTCACCATGGTTGAGAGAAGAAAAAGAGTCCAATATACCCCTGCCTTTATTGACTTTAGAGTGCATGCATGCTCACGTACAGAACTTCGTGAACCAGCACAGATTGCGTTCACGATACAGAGCTTCGGAGATGGCTTGGGTCACGGGTGGACTAGTGAATGGCAATTTACATAATATTGTGTCAACCACAAGAGTAGTGGTGTTAAGCCTAATCAGGGAGCTGGGAGAAGCTACTATTTTCAGCTCCCTCCTATCCCATTTCTTTGTGAGAGATGATAAAAAATAGATTCACTAATGGAGCTATTTTAGAATGAGTTGTATAACAAAAAAAACAGCTCCGAACAACTCCATGAAGCTATTGGGAGCCCTTCCAAACAGGCCCTATGTATAGTAGCGACGATCTTATATTGTGATGAAAAGCCAATGTGGTAATATTATTATATCACTTTATACAATTTACTTAGACTGTGCCGAAGCTAATAATGGGTATCTTAAATTTAAGTGTCAACAAGTATCAAAGTTTTCTACACCAAATAGGTATAGGAAATATATTTCGTGATGATCAGGTCCTTTTGGATGGCTGTTTCGAGAGACGGTTGCTTGGGCGGCAAGGGAGGCGACTCCGAGGGCGATTCCGATGGGGCGTTCACGCTGGTGATCCCCGCCGGCGAGGGCTCGAGCGGGCGCGCTCCCAGGCATCCGTGGGATGATCTGGGGCATTTTCGGCGGCCTAGCACCGCAGAGGAGCGTGGGGGAGGCGCTTGGAGCGGGGGCGCAGAGAGGCCAACGAACCCGCCGCTGTTGATCGCCGGCGACAAGGAGGTCAATCACCGCCCGTGTCATCCATGGGAAGGGCTCGGAGGAGGTAATCCTGCTGATTCCCATTCCTTGGATCATGTGGTGGGGGTGAGAGCGAGCAGCAGCGATGCTCCTGGCTCCTGCCATGAGAGGCGTTCTCGCTCGTCGGAGACTTCAGCGAGAGGTACACAGGCTTTTCTGCACCCATGGAGCGGTTTGGGAGTCTCTCATCGTCGGTTTGATCAGAGTTCGCGAGATAGGAGAGATTCAGAGTATTTTGTCAATCGGAACAATCTCGTTGATTCGCGCTTCTATCATGAGAGATTTACTGAATCGATGATGAACTCAGAGATAGATTTGCGAGGTTTTTCCCATCCATGGGGTGGGCTGGGAGGCGCTCAGCGTTTTTGCAGTGCTGATCAGAGTTTGGGGAATGGTGGAGATTCAGAAAACTCTGTTAATCAGACTCAATTGGGAGAAAATGACAGAGAACTCTGCAGTAATGAACCCCAAAGTGATATAACAGATTTGAAGATGCTTTCACCGGTTGGTGACAAAGGGAGGTTTGATCGGGGTTGGCAAAGTGAAAATCTAAAATCAAAGTCCAATGAGTTTGAGATGCAGGGGAAACGTGGAGATGGAGCTTTCTCTCTTAGCGAGTACCTTGATCATGAAATCAAAAGGAAAGGGAAATTCGCGTTCTATGGTAAACAGAGAAGGAATCCAGCTGCTGAGTCCTTTGTCTGTAAGTATGTTCAACTGTCTGATGATGAACAGAGACAGGATGGCAGAGCCGAGGCTGATGAAGAGCAGGAGCAGGGGAGCGCTGGGCAAAGTAAGACTGAAAATCTGAATGAGAGAACGGTTCAATTGGAACAAAGTGGTTTGAGGGGTGTGGATGCGGGTTTGGATGTAACAACTCGATCCAAACATCAATTTGGGACCTGCATAGACGATGTCTATCAGTCTCGCTCGTGGACCGATACAGAGGGGGGTTGGTTTTGGGTTCCTAAAAGCTCAGCGGCCCGATCGATAGAGCTAAACCTAGGGTTTCCGGCGCGTCCGGAGGAGATAGAGAAAAACAAGCCTTGGAGCCGTGGGGTTGTTAGGGCAAGACCTCGATTAGTCGACGGGAGATCCTTTGCGAGTGTGCTTGAGCAAGAATCCATGGATAGGGGGAGAAAGGGAGGTTACAGGGACCAGCCAGATTCTTGGGCGTGTGGGGGACCAAGAGGTGGCGCTCGAGATTGGAGGGAGGAAGAAGACAGGAAGTTCCAAGAGCAGCCCGGCAGAGGTGAGGATCGATTTCGTTCTAATTATCAGAGAGGTGATGCCAGGCAAGGCTTTGGGGGGAACTTTCCTGGGGACAACCAGAGAAGAGATTTCAGGTCTGGATCTGGGGGATATTTTGAAGAGGATTATCAGAAAAAGAGTTCAGAGATGGTCCTGGAGGATCTTACTATCAAGAGAATGAGAGATTCAATTTGCAGAATGCTAAAAGAGGTGATGAATTTGAAAGAGGTGGTGCCAAGCGCAGGAGCTATGACAGAGAGGAGTGGTTTGCTGAAAATGAGGGGAGGCAGAAGAATGTCAGATACCAGGAGGGGAGAGTGAAACCAGAATTCAATAGAGGAGATAAACAAAGTGGAGGCTGGGAAAACAAGGGGAAAGCTAATGCTAACTTAGCTGATTTGTATTGCTACAATTGCAACAAGACAGGGCACTTCCAGAAAGATTGCAAAAATGCTCCATATTGTCACAATTGTAAGAAAGATGGTCACAAAAGTACACTATGCCCAGAGAAAAAAGGTCTTAGAGTCTGTGGATTTGGGATACCAGAGCAGGGGTTCTACAGTATTAGGATTCCTGTACCAGAGCAATCAAAAAAAGGGGCCAAAGGGGTGATGAGCATCCTGCAGGGGGCTGCAAATGCAGATATGGTCAGAAATGAACTAAAAGCTTTCTACAGAGAGAATATCACCTGGGAGATCTCTACACTAGTGAAAGACAAAGAGTTTCTGATCATTTTTCCTAATGAAGACAAGAGGTTTGAGATAACAAGAGCCAATAACTTTGAGTTTGGGACTGCTCCTATCCAAGCTAAAGTGAGACCAACTGATTTAAATCCAGGTGCTGATGGCATGCTAGAGGTTGTGTGGGTGAGGGCATATAACTTCCCAGATTATGCTTTGACACCAGAGACAGTGATGGCAGTTGCCCATGTTGTGGGAGATCCAGAAGAAATTGACATGGACAGTCTAAAGTGGGATGGACCAGTTAGAATCAAACTTGCTTGCAGAGATGCTAGTGAACTAAGGGGAGAAACACAAGTTTTCTTTAATGGAGAGAGCAGAAGGATTATGTCGGATACCTAGATTAGGGGTCCTAAATTGGGTGAATTAGAGATGAGCAAATCAGCCTCATCCCTCTCTAAGAATCCCAAAAGATAATTGACCACGTAAATCCCCTCGAGCCGGGCCGGCCCACTATCGTGCCCACAAAGCCTCGAACTTCCTAAACTCGAGCGCGGCGCTCACCCGCTCGACAGAGAAGTACGGAAACCGCTCGAGCGTGCGACCGCTCGAGACGATGACGCAAACCGCTCGAGCAAGCAACCGCTCGAGTCTGCCCTCAATCATTGCCTGTCCAGATCACGCACGTGGCTACAGGGCTCGAACAGCGCCAAAGTACTCTGACGCCGCCTAACCCCATGGCTACAGGGCCTGCAATAGTGCAACTTGCGCCGGTCACATCCGCCATTACGTTGCCCATCCCCCGGATTCAAGGATGGCGGGTGCCCTTTGTGGAACCGTGCTACGTACCGTGCCACGCTTGACGCCCCTTAGGCGCAGTAGTCAAGCCCCGCACCGTCAAAAACGTCGTGCCGTCCCATCGCTCGGGTCGACGACCCCTCGAGCCGGCACCCGGGCGCTCAAGGAAGTAATGGCGGACGCGATCGGCGTACGGAGCAAGCAAAGGTGCCTGTCTTTCCCACCTCGACGACCATACCGCGGGGTTCCGGGCGCACGTGCTCGGCTACGCCGGCACCGCGCCTCGACTACGTCGCCCCACGACCGAGAAGGATGAGCGAGGCCATCAATGACCATACCGCTACAGGCTCGAGCCGGACCACAGGGAGCGTCTACAGTCTCGATGACTTGACATGGCGCATGTACCTCGACGTCACGCCCACGACAGCCCTATCTACTCTGTACTCCTGAGCATCCTCTTGGCCTATAAAAGGGGATGCCAGGGCCTAGTTCAAGAGAGGCTTTTACGCATACACGTTTTGACGTATTACGCCTTCACTCACACTCACTCACTCACTAAGTCTCAGGACTACCTTGTACTCACCCCTGTACAAGCACCCCGGTGCAAGATAATACAAATCTCTCCCCACTGCTGGACGTAGGGCATTCTCTGCCTGAACCAGGATAAACGCTTGTGTCCATCTTGCATCACCATCTGGATTAGGGAGCACGCATAGAAATTCACTCGTTGGTGTTATACCCCCCGGGGTACGAAACACCGACAGATTAGGTTGGTGGTAGAGACTGGGAAGGATCAGTTTGATAAGGCTTATAACACATCCAAGTTCGACAGGCACAGAGATAGAGCTGATGAAGGTGATGAAGAGGAGGAAGAGGAGCAGGACAAGATCAAAAAACAGCAAAAGCAAGAGAAACCTACTCTAAAGCAGCCGGTGGATACAAACAAAGGGTCTACACCTCAGAACAAAGCAGCACTTGCTCTATCTAAACAGGGTGGCCAGAATGCTCAGGAGAAGGCTAGTGCCCAAAAATTGAACAGTATTGAAGAAGAGGGTGTTGCTCAGTCTGAAGATAATCAAATTCCTACCAAACAGAGTGGTACTGATAAGGAGAAGCTTCAAACCAACACTCTTGATGAGGACATGATGGGGTCACAAGAAGATAAAGAGGATAGCTTGAGCAAAGAGGATACTGAAAAAATGATCACCAATGAGGGGGAGCAAGCTACTCAAGGGTCTGGAAAAGAGAAGATTAGTGATGTTAACAATGTGTTAAGGAGTGACGGACTGGAAGAAGAGTTAGTTGACTATGAAGGAGAATATGAGCTGACAGAACAAGACAAGACTGAGCTAGATAATTATGAAGAGTTGTTGGAAAGTGAGGATGAAAAATCCCAGATGGAGGCTGTAGACAGAAATCTTGAGAAGAGAATTGAGCAATTGGGTATTGTGCTGAATTACAAAGAGGGGGTTGGTTATAGCTTGGAGGGAGAGGAGCTAGAGGAAAGTGACAAAGAAAATAGGGGAGGTGATGAGAGTGCTTATACACATATCTCAAACAATAATATGCAGGAGGAGAAAGGAGGGGATGGGAGACAGCTCAAGATACAGCCAGCCATGGCACAAAGGAAGAGCTTGAGGAAAGCTAACCAAGAGGGGAGTGTGCAAGACCAGGCTACAAAGCTCAAAGCTAAGAGAAATGAAACAGGTAATTCTTCTTTTGCTGGTTTTAATTCTAAACCTGTTGAGTCTTTAGCATTTATAGCAAAAACTTGTAAAATTAAAATGGGGAAAGAAAAGAGGCTCATCTTGCAATAGATAGGCTCAAGGCACAAGAGATGGCCAAATCTGTGATTCTTAAAGCTAAAGGGAAGTTGGCACAAAGTCAAAAAGAGATTGCCTCACCTAACAGATTTGCAGCTTTGCAAGTTGATTTGGAGGATGAAGATGTAAACAAAGAATTGCAAGGAGAACAGATAGAAAGTTCCTTAAGTGATAAAAGAGATATAGAAACTGAGCAAAAAGAAAGAACTGCCCCGAAGAGGGGCAGACCACAAAAAAAGAAGGTTAAACAACGAAGATTCTTTTCTGGAATATAAGGGGGCTAGGAGGAGCTGGAAGAAGAGGCCAGTTTAAAGACTTGATGAGTCAACATTCTTTTGATGTGGTTTGTTTGCAGGAGACAATCAAAAAAGAGTTTACCTCTGCTTTTCTCAGTGACCTGGTGAATGGGAGTTGTTTTAATTGGGTTTGGACACAGGCTGTGGGGCATTCCGGGGGGGACTCTGACTGGGGTTAGGGATGGAGATATTGAAGTGATGCAGATGGACACAGGAGATTTTTATTCTAGTGTTAAAGCAAAGAGTAGAAATAATGGGAGTGTTGGGAAGTCATGAATGTGGATGGACCAGTCCAAGATGATAGAAAACAAGAGTTCCTGCAAGAGTTAACTGCAAAAATAGAGAGAACACAGGTGGCTCTTGCCGTGGGAGGAGATTTCAATTTAATAAGATGGGCTTCAGAAAAATCATCACAAAACCTTGATCAGAGCAAAATGGATTTGTTTAATAATTTTATTTCTGACAATGGCTTAAAAGAGATGCTTAGAAAGGGGGGAAAATTTACTTGGACTAATAAACAGGAAGAACCTGTCATGAGTGTTGGTGAATATAGAATGGGAAGCACAATTTCACTGGTGTACTTGTGAGAGCTTGACTAGAGTGGGTTCTAACCATAACCCAATTGTTGTGAACACAGAGGATAAAAGAGTTAGTCAACCATATACATTCAGATTTGAGATGGCATGGTTTACACAAGAAATTTTTTTGGAGAGCTTGTTGGCAAAATGGCCTTGCAGGAATAATGATGGCATACAAGATTATTGGAAAGAGATCAAGAAACATGTTAGAACTTTCAGCAAAGGGTGGGGAAATAACATCAGAGGACAAATGAGGAGAGACAAGCAACAGCTATTGAATGAACTAAGAGAACTTGATGATGAGGCTGAGAGAAATCCATGGACTGCAAATCAATGGAAAGAGAGATATAACACAGAAGAAAAGCTAGAGCATATTTATAGATTTGAGGAGGTGCAATGGCAAAAAAGAGGTGGGGAGAAGTGGATTCTTCAAGGTGATGCCAACACTAGTTTCTTTCATCAGAAAGCTAATGGCAGAAGAAAGAAATGTTCTATCTTTTCTCTGGAGGATGGGGAAGAGATAATTACAGGGGAGAAGAACCTGAGAGCTCACATAGAAAATTATTACAAGAGTTTGTTTGGCTCAGAGGAAAATGGTAATATGTCTATAGAAGAGGATTTCTGGGAAGAATATGAGGTTTTATTTGATAATGAGGCAACAGAGTTGGTGCAGCCATTTTCAGTAAGTGAAATAGAAAAAGCTCTCAAAGAGATGGACTCAAATTCAGCTCCTGGGCCCGATGGGCTGCCAGCTGGATTTTATAAAAAGATGTGGCCATATATTAAAGAGGTGGTTGTTGAGATGTTCACTGAATTGCATAAAGGAAATTTCCAAATGAGTAGACTGAACTATGGACTTATATCTCTCATTCCCAAAATCAAAGAGGCTAGTAACATAAAACAGTACAGGCCAATATGTCTCCTCAATGTGGATTATAAGTGTTTTACAAAAGTGCTGACTTTGAGACTCACAAAATTTGCAAGCAAGATTATTAGTCCTCTCCAGACTGCTTTCATCCCAGGCAGGTATATACTTGAAGGGATTGTGATGCTTCACGAAGTATTACATCATTTAAGAATGCAGCATAAACAAGGAGTGATTTTGAAACTTGACTTCGAAAAAGCTTATGACAAAGTCCAATGGAGTTTTATGATGGAGGTCTTTGCAAAAAAGAGATTCCCAGATAGATGGATTCAATGGATGAAGCAAGTAGTAGAAGGAGGCAGAGTGGGGATCATGATTAATGGACAGGCTGGTAACTACTTTAGGACATTTAAAGGGCTTAGGCAGGGTGATCCTCTATCACCTCTGCTGTTTAATCTTGTAGGAGATGTTCTATCCAAGCTCTTAGAGAAAGCTAAATTAAATGGATTCATCAAAGGGTTGGTGCCAGATCTAGTTGAAGGAGGGTTGACACATTTACAGTATGCAGATGACACGATCCTTTTCATAAATATGGATGAGGAATCTCTAACAAATACAAAGTTTCTATTGTATTGCTTTGAGGCTATGTCAGGGCTGAGAATTAATTACCAAAATAGTGAAATCTATGTGCTTGAGTCTCCAATTGAGAAACAAAGAGAGATTGCTGCTTTTTTCAATTGCAATGTGGGGGTCTTTCCTATGAAATATCTAGGGGTCATGCTAGATAGATATTATACGAGCTCCAGTGATTTTGACTATGTGTATCATAAAGTGGAAAAGAGAGTTCCCACCTGGCAGAGTAATTTGCTCACTTATGGGGGAAAATAATTCTAACAGAGTCATGCCTCAGCTCTGTTCCTAACTATGTGATGGGTATCTTTCATCTTAAGGGTGAAGCTCACCAAAAAATGGAGACTGCAAGATCTAATTTCTTCTGGCATGGGCCTGGTCAAAAAAGGAGGTACCACATGATGAGATGGGATGTGTTGGCCTCTCCTAAACCAGCTGGGGGTTTGGGCTTCACTGACACCAGAATCATGAACCAATGCTTACTATCCAAGTGGATTTCTGATTGGAAAGGGGAGACAAGAACCCCGCCGTGATCTTTTGAGAGCAAAATACATGGGAGATAAAGGGTTCTTCAGCTCCAAACACACAAATGTGTCTCAATTTTGGTCAGGTTTACATGAGATAAAACATTGGTGTGCAAGAGGATTGGTGCATATTGTGAAGAATGGAAAGAGAACAAGATTTTGGAAGGATGTGTGGCTGGGAAGCTGCCCTCTGAGTAAGGTATATAAGAGATTATTTGACATCTGCAATGAATAGGAAAATTCAGTGTGGGAAGTGCTGCATGATAATATGATATCATTGACTTTCAGAAGAGCTTTTGGAGATGTAGAAATAGAAGAGTGGCAACTTCTACTCGATCAGATTAGAAACTTTGAACTTGGTGAGGAACATGATACTGTGTCCTGGGCACTGGAAAAAAAAGGAGTTTTTACAACATCATCTCTGTTTAAAGAGTTATCTTTCCCTGGAATGATGAACAGGGAGATTATGTGTATTTGGAAAGCCAAATTACCTTTGAAGATCAAATTCTTTCTGTGGTCACTATATATGGATTGCCTGCCTTCGGCAGAGCAACTGGTTAAGAGAAATTGGCCTGGGGAAATAGAGTGTAAAATGTGTGGCGTGGAAGAGACATCCCAACACATTCTCTTTGAGTGCCCAATCGCACAATATTGCTGGTGGACTGTGAGAGAAGCTCTTGGGTGGTCACAAACACCTGTGACCTTACAAATGTTCCTGGAGATTAGTAGGGGGAGGGATAATTTGCCAAAACCCATGATGATCTTTCTTCTTGCTTGTTTTTGTTGGAGTATTTGGTTAAAGAGAAATGACTTTGTGTTTAATAATAGAGTGGTTTCTGATCCTAATGAAGTGATGTTTTGTGCTATTAACTTCATGCAGAAGTGGAGTTTGCTACTCAAGGAGCACGAAAAAGGATGGATTACGAAGACAAAGGACAAGATGTGGCGCCGGCTGGAGCAAAGCGCCCCAGGATAATGGTGTAGAAGATGCCCTGAAATCTCCTGGAGAAACATTGTCTGTAATAGGGCTAGTCTTTTGCGCATAAGTAGATGGCAGGGTTTGTCTAGTCCGTTAGTGAGAGTAATGCTCGTAGTTGCGTTTTGATTTCCAGGAGTGAGATGCTGCAAAAGTTTGTTTCAGCTCTCTTTTATTGTTGTTACTCTGTAAAGCTGGTAATCCCAGCAAGACATGGTTACTTCTAGCTTTCAATATAAAGCTGGGCCTTTGCCCTTTTGTCTAAAAAAAATATATTTCGTGATGAAATTAATGCCAGTTATTTGGTGTTATAGCCATATTGGTATATTGCCCATTGTTTTTATATATAAAATAGATTAAGCTCAAGATGCCGCTGGGTCCGGTCGTATACTAATCGTTTTCTCCTTGACAGCATGAGTAGATGCCAACTAAATAGGGAACGAACTTCTTAGCAAATTTAGGAAACGTAAAATTACGATAAAAAAGTTAGCCTAGTGGCGCCCCGATCGAACAAATTAAATAGAGGTCATTTGCACGATGTGCTCAAAAGAATCTGGACTGTTTTGTTGTACTCGTACTACCAGTGAGTCCAGCATAAGTGGATGACGTGGCAGCATATGTTCGGGCAATCAGGAGACAGCTACCTTCCAATATATGACATCTGATGGTCGATCAGTCGTTTTCTGTAACCAGATCTTTACCGTGCACGAGACATTTCTCTCTACCTGTAACTGTAGGTCTGTAACCGAACCGTCGATGTTGCCATCTCAAAGGAAGAAGGAACATCGTACGGGCAAAGAAAACGTGTTTGGTAAACAAAAGCAACGGTAGTGAATTGACACGGTGCAGTCTAGAGGTACAGTAGATCAGTCCTATCTTTGTTCTTGGTAGCCAATTTGGTAGAGCCCCCGATGCAGTAACGCTGCACTACTCCTCTGTTCATGGGCCCCTAATGTGTGATCCACGTGTGCCGATGTGCGAGCTTTGCTGTCCCCGGTGTCCATGTGCCATCCGTCCATTCTCTGCCCTGACTAGATAGATCGAACCCACCACCGACACCAGCGTTGCTAAACTTCTTCATTGCTCCAATGATTCCAACCACGAGCTTTACACGAACACGAGAATCTAGTACTAGACCATATCGCATCTCCCGGTTTAGCACCCTTGCCAGTCTCAGGTCACCGCATAGGCGCATAGTACCTGAATGGAAGTCGATCAGACCGGAACATCGTCTTGTAGCTCTGTCCCCCACATCACATGGCCAATGCTCAGCCGTTCATGGCCTAATAATGGTGCAGACCGCGGAGCCGCAGACACATGGCCAAGCTATTACGAAGGCTCTGCATTTGCTTTTGCAATGCAGCAAGATACCACGAGTATTTTGATTGGATGGCCTTGGAATTGGAAGTACGTAAATAAACTATGTTCTACAATGAGTCTTGTGTCCTGCTGTCTTCGCTAGTGACGAATGGGAAGGTCCGAGTTCTCTGCCTTGTTGCCTCGCCCGCCACGGCGAAAGCACCATGGCCACCCCACCAACCGTCAGTCGAGGGCATCTTGCTCGCGGATAGGGGACTGGACCAAGGGCAAGGGGTGTGAAAGACAGCGTGGCGCCGTGCCCCTCCGTAGTCGTTACTCCCGCACGGGTGTGCCTCTGAAAAGGGGTGCTCGAAGTCGTTTCCGGCGGCAGGGAGGTACAGGGCGGACCAGGCTGTGATGTCTGATGAAGGCAGCCAGCTTGGCCAAAGCTGGCTGCGGCGACCGCGGCGGCGAGCTGCGTCCTCTTCCCGATCTCAGCTGTACTCCGTACGCCTGTACGCTGTACTGCACATGCACGGCCTCCCTATGCACGCTACAGTTTCCCTGTTATGTAAACGCCTGTACCTGTCTGTACTTATAGCAAGAGTCAAGCAAATCCATCTCCGTGTTATAAATGGGGTTTTGGTTGATGCAGCATCTCATTGGGTTGGGCGCTTCTGCTGTTTGTAGCACGTGTACAACAGGCCAAGTATCCTTATCCTAGGAGTAGGGGACCAATACTCCTATGTGCACTATGACCACCTGCAGCGGCGAACGCAACCGGTTCCTGTTGGAAGTTTTTCGGAGAAAAGAGCTGCAGCGGGGAAGGTTAAACGTTCCGCAAGGCTTGCGGACGGGCCAACATCCAGTGGCTGTGGCATTCATACGGAGCTCACGGTAAGGACACTGACGGGCCCGCGTGCGAGGAGAGAGAAGATCGGGGAGAGAGAAGGCCGGAGCAGGGAGGCCGCCCTCGCGCTCCTCGCCGCTGGACCGGGGAGGAGGCCGGTGGCCCGCCGCGGGGAGGCTGCCCTCGCGCTGCTCGCCGGCCCACTGCTCGCGCGTGAGAAGAAGGGCCCCTGCCCGCATCTGCTCCGCCCACGGAGTGGACCGGCCGACGCGCCAGCCGGAGGCGGCCGCCGGAGCTCTATGGCCGGCGGACCTCCATGGCCGTCATCCCCGCACGAGCAGAGGAGCTCCGCTGAGGGAGGCGCCACCGCGAGCCCCGAGCACGCCGGTGGAGGGCCCGCCTCCCCCTTCGCGAACTCGTCGGAGACTCGGAGTCGATTCGAGCCGCGCCGGCCTCCGTGGACGCGCCCAGGCGGATAGCAGTGTGGGGGAGCGGCGCTGGGCAGGGGACGCGCTGGCCGGTGATGTGGGGAGGGAGAGCGGCGCTGGAGAGGGGACGCGCTGACTCGCCCGCCGAGGCTCGCCGCGCGATCGCCGGGTACGGCGCCGGGGAGGGACGGACGTGGTGGACGCGGCGGAGAAAGGCGAGCGGATAGACTTGTCGGGATGGGAGAGAGAGAAAGGAACGGGTGGGGGAGAGAACGGTAGGGTGCGACGGGTAAAAAAAGTAAATAAAAAATGTTGACATGCGGGTCCTACTTTGGATAAAGGATAGATGTAAAGGATGTATGAGTGCGGGAAAAAATAGTATAGAGGAAAGAATCATGCTGACTAGGACGAAATATTCCTTTTAAAGGAGAGATTTAGAGGAACATGAGTGCGGATAGTCTATACAGTATACGGACTTGCCTAGTTGGCGTTTCTCAAGCTTACAATTTCATTCACAAAAGATGATAAGAATGTGAGATGCGCGCTAGATATTTCTTCGTTGAAGCAAATCGACCACGTGCTACCTCCTCGAAAGGAAACCATTAATACAAGGCTGGAATTCGGTATGCAAGGGGAAGGTCGTTGCAAGGGTTATCTCTGGTTTGATGCTGGGTCTGAGTGATCTAGAGGCGAGGCGTGGGCAGGACTGTTTGGCGATCTCCTGATATATAGTGCCCATTTCGTACAGCCTTCGGTCCTTTTCCTGACTGTCTTTGAGCCGTCGATTCGATGTTCAACGGCTCCGTGTGTTCTACTGGCGCCCAGAAGGCCCGAACCAACCGCACGAACTCCGATTACAGAAAAAGCTCCGCCAAATTTGAGCTATTTTGGTTGCTCCATTCCACGCTTTATAACCAAACCACACACGATTCATGAATCGTGATGGCCCATTCATGGCATGCACCGCCCATGCAGTTCAGAGTTCACAACGAATGAGTCGTCGTCGTCGTTCATGGTGGACGACGCCGACGGGTACGGGGCCAGCGCGCTACCTACCTCATTTTTGTCTCAGCTAACCTAGCCAGGATGCTCATCATCGGTATAGATGTCAGTGACACACCAACGACCAGTTTCAAGATAGTTGCGACGTTCGTGTCACTAACTGACTCCTATGCTGCCGGCCTGATCCTGATTCGTTCCTGTTCGTGTCACTAACTGACCGACCCCTTCTCGGCCGGCATATGACCATTCGTTTCTGTTTGTCACTTGCATCGGCCCGGCATTTGCCGCCACACGCACATACGGAGTGCCATTGGTTGCAGGAGCGCGCAGGAGTAAGCGTACATCAACATCATCGTCATCGCAAGGATGCCATAGTAGTATATAGTACGGCAACAGCAAGTAACGGGGCACGACGCACGAACCACGAAGCATGAGAGCAGACTGCAGCGACGGATCAACGGACGGACACTGAGTCACTGACAGCGCCATCTCGGCTAATAGTAGTAGCTGCAGGCACAGGCCACAGCTGAAGCTAGCGATTGTTTATCCATCTCGCAACAGCAACGGGGCAACCGACAGAGCTGAGGCGGGGGTTGGGACGGGCACAAGTGCACAACACGTACCCCGATCTGCGTCGCGGAGTCAGCTCGTGGTCGTGGATCTTACGTACGTACGTTTGCGCATGGCCCCGCCCGGCATAGCGCATTGAAATGAACCCCTGTCCTGCTCCTGATCCTGCTCGTGGTCTATTTCTAAATTCTAGTAACAGAGCGAGCCGGACTTTGTCGGCGCCATGCATGCACCGACGGGCGACGACGGGCTTGGCGGATCCAACCAGGCAGGGCAAAAAAGTGCCGGACGGCGGCAGGTACGGCATGCCTCCAGCTGCTGCTGTGGAGTGAAGTGACCACCGCACCGCCCCCGGCCGATGGCCGATGGCCTTCCGGCATCGCGGACTCGGTTTCACTAAATGTGAGCGCTTTGTTGCTGTTTGATTACCCATTTTTAGCGCAGCGTTGTTTCTTTTCACACCTGCACGCTCTTCTTCAGAGTTTCTTTCAGACCAGCTAGTGCTGCGGTGCTAGCCGTTGATTATAGGTTGACTAGTCAAATACTCCAGTGAAGCAAAAATATGCACGTGTTCTTCAGACTTTCTTTCAGATCACAAACACTACAAAAAAAAAAACTCAAGAAGGCCTGCTTGACAACCCAGCCCATACATAAGGCTCTGCTGCCTCTGGTCGGCCTGTCGGCTTCATAGGCCGACTGGCATGCTGATCAGCCCCTATTTCGGCCCACAGAACGCCTCCGAACTGCCCTACTACAGGCCACTGCGCTTCGATGCCTCGGAACTCCCTAAAAATCCCATATTCCGCAGTTCGAGGTCAACAAATCTGGACAAATCAAACCAGTGCCTCATAAAATAAATCAAACCAGTGCTTCATCATTTAGGATGAACTGTTTCAAATAAACCAAACAAATGTGAATAAAACAAATTAGGAATATTATTATTATTATACATGTCACTGTCCTCGTAGGTGACTGTGAGCTCGTTCTATCCCTATCTTGTTCGATGTTGAGTGACACCAGTGAGCTGAGCATCGGTAATCTTTTGGGTGAACTATTGCTATGTTTGTTTGATGTTTGATGTTTGTGTCTTTGGATGAGACTATGCTTGTGTCTTTCGGATCGACGACTTTTATGTATATGTGTTTATATGCTTCAAAAAAAAAAAAGAATTCGTGTCTTTGAATACGAGCAATTGGTATGCATTATAATTTTTTACTTTGAATTGTTGTGATGGAGATTGGATAGTATACATAGAAGATGCAGACAGGATAGACAAATAAATAGAGACCTTGATTTAGGCAGCACTACTAGAGTTGAGACATGGTTTCCTTGATCGAAATCTCTGATAGTTCTATCTATAAAATGATACAAAAGTGAAGTGGAGGGTGGTGTGATTCCCAGTTTGATAGTTCTACCAAAATCTCTTGTTCGCTTGAACTCTTTCACGACATAATAACATCAGCCGACTTATCAACCGCAAATACCATTTCTCCAAAGGACCACTGTTTATAGTGCCAAAATTACATTTAGTGGGCGGAAATACCTATACCCAAGAGCTTGATGGGTTCCACTACCATATGTCATTCATGTGAGTCGCCCATACAAACAATTAGATGGGTAAATTGAATGGTTTCAATTGTTAGATAGCCAAAGGATCATGTTTATTGTCAAGTTCCATAGCTTTCAATGAAATTTAGCTTTTGCTGATGTTGATGCTGATTTATTGTGAGAGAAAAACGGTATTTCTTCGTGAAAAGTCTGTTGACATGGCGCTGATACTGTATTAGACCTTCTTAGGGGATCTCCAGTGCAACTATTTTCCTTTTAATTTTTTTTGGTAGAGATACTTTTATTATCACCAATAACCTTTTTTTGCTATACAGTACTCATGTGTCAGTTATCAATTTATTTATTTAATATTTTTATTTAACCTCCACCTTGCTCTTCCTCCTCCCCCTCCCCCTCCCCCTCCCCCTTTTCACGCGCGAGGCGAACTGCGGCTTCGACGCGCCCAGACTCGTCACCATCCCGCAGCGAGCATCCCCCTCTTTCCGTCGCTGCGGCTCTCTCCCTCGTTGCAGAGCTGCATCTCCAGCCAGAGCGGCCCAGAGCCTAGCCCGCCACTCCAGACGCCTTGGCGGCTCCCCGGCGTCCCCCTGCCCCGCCCATCTCTCTCTCTCTCTTCTCCTCGCTGCAGCCACGGATCTTGGTGGCAGGGACGCCACCGCATTTCCTCAGAATCCAAACGGCCCGGAAGAGCACGCACGCTCGGTCCTTTTTCTTGCTCCTGTTCATCCGTTCCTGCCCCATCTCTCGCTCATCTGTTTCCTTCGGCGACGAATAGGCGAGTGCCGCCGCCCTTCTCTGGGTCTTCACCTGCGACGAGCATCCACCAGGTACGCCCGCCTCCTTCTGCCCCCCTTCTTGCTGTGCGAAGCCGAGCACCCCCGAACTCTAATGTAAGCTATTTGTTTCGGATCTGACCCCATCGTAAGTATACACCGCCTGAGACAAATCCGGTGTGGATGCTTATGGTTTGAATTGTAATCTTTGTCCGTGACCTGTTTTGCCTGTCCCGTCGCTGATCCTCGTTGCGTTTCGTTGAGATGGAATTGATTCTGTACCAGTACAATTGATGCATAATACCATGTGATGGTTCTGCAGTTGATCTCCTGGCTGGAGAATCACGTTGACGGTGGCGAGTAGGAGTTCTACCATCGGCAGCCTCATCTCAATTTTCAAGGAGCAAAGTTCTTTCATGATCCCTTTAAACCGGAGGGCAAGCCTGCCCAGGGCTGGTAGATCTCGATGCTCCCTGTCTCGGTTATTACTGTTGCTTTAGATATACTAGTGGCTAGTGATGTGCACTCTTGACCCCCACGGCCCCTTAAGCGTGTATGCCCACCACCACTGGCTTTGTTTATGTCTAGTTGGACCATCTATTGCATGCCTGCATCCGCATGAAGGAAACTGAATATTTTTTAGTGCTCCACTCGGAAAGCTATCCTTTTTTTGACTTGCAATGGGATTCACTTGGTGTACAAGCACATGCTAGCTTTCACAGGTGCTATTTACGCGCATCTATGGGTGGAACTGTGATTCTGTATGGCAAGTAGTATATTTCTGACAGGATTTTTCCTTTGCTGAATGTTTCTGAGCAAAAGTTCCTTTCTGCGATCCAAATGATGTGTTTCTTCTGCCTGAAGTAATGCTTGTTATGTGCACATTAAGATTTCAGTTGCTAGAAAGACAGGCAAGTTGAGCTTAAGCTATTAGGTGCAATATTTCAATCGAAGTCAGGTGGATGTGTATAGCTCTTTACATAGATTTTCTAGGTACATCTCTAAGCAAAGAACAGCTACTTTGCTAGGATCACATTCCAAGTCAATGCTAGAGTATACTTATACTGCATATTATAAGTAACAGGGTTATTTGGGTATCTATTTATCTATCTGATAAAGGCTATGTTGTTGTTGTATTTATCTATCTGATCATGAGTTTGCTTCATTTTTAATGATTGAATGTATGACTGGTCCCTTTGTATGTCTCTCTTGTTGATAGGGATGGAGTACTTTGATGCAAGGCGGAAACCTCATAATGTTGGGAAAATCATTGCAGCCCTGGTCCTCACAACACTCTGTGTATTTGTTCTGAAGCAATCTCCTGGTTTTGGTGGCAATAGCGTGGTCAGACTTTTCCATCCTATCATATTCCTTTCAATGAACTTTTCCAACCCACCTTGTACTCATGTTTCATATCATAAATTACAAATCAATTAATGTTCCTGTAGGTAGTAACTTTGTAACCTCTTCTGAGACTCCCCCTCCTTTTGTTTTCTTGTAATGCACTTCATCAACTAGATATGTTAGTTTGGAGAAGTTTAAGAATATGCAGCAAAGCTTGTCTGGTATCATGTCATTGAATACGTACTTGGGTAACTAGAAAACAAAAGTGAAGAGCACCATCCTACTTGTTTCCCTCACATATCTCTGTACCATCTTTGTGGTGGTGCTAAAGAGCAGATGATGAAAGATTGAAAATTGACATCCCTCCAGCCAATAGTCTTTGTTATTGCAGTTCCTTTTACCCTAGGCCATGTTCCAACTTGATCTTTCATACATGTGTTTGTTGCCACTTCTTGGTTTTGGCAGTTAAGGCCTGAGTGCCATCATGACAGTTTCAGCTATCTGCCTAGAGGTGGTGTTTTGTTTCATGGCACCCAAGCAATCTGGATAATTTATGCTGATTTGCTTTCTCTATACAAAACTTATTTGAATTTGATAGTACTCCAAGTCCCAACTCTAAAGCTGACTGCGGTGTGTGTATTCCTGCAGTTTTCTCGCCATGAACCTGGGGTCACCCACGTCTTAGTAACTGGAGGAGCTGGTTATATTGGTTCACATGCTGCTTTAAGGCTCTTAAAGGATAACTATCGAGTTACCATTGTGGTAATCAAGTTTTTATTTGTACTGAATGTGTGAACTAATTGTTATTTAAGTCTTCTGATAATGCACAGTTTGGTTCATCTTGTAGGATAATCTATCTAGAGGAAACATGGGAGCAGTAAAGGTTCTGCAGGGCTTATTTCCGCAGCCTGGGAGACTACAATTCATCTTTGCTGATCTGGGGGACCAGAAATCTGTATCCTCATTTATGCTTCTAAAGCTGCTTTGCTTGTGCCTGTTCTGCTTATGGAGAGTTACATCCAAAGTCTTATTTTCACTTAACTGGCTCCCAGGTCAACAAGATATTTGCTGAGAATGCATTTGATGCTGTGATGCACTTTGCAGCTGTTGCTTATGTGGGAGAGAGCACATTGGAACCCCTTAGGTAAGTCTGTTGTTGTTACCTTGACACTTTGTTATGACCGGCATCAAGTACCAGAGGCGCAACTCCAAGAGTGGCTAAAGGGCCACCATCGACCAGGACCCACACCTACAACCTACGATCCGTGCGGGGAGGAACTACGGTTTCTATCACACTTATATTGGAATAGAGGATCATCTTATTCCATCCCGCATAAATTGCGGGTATCATCCAGGCTTTTACACATTTATGCATTCTCGTATAGAATGGCCTGAATATGCATGGCCACTTGTCCATGGGAAACAGCATCAAGTATATTACCTTGTGCTGGCCTTCCTGTTGTTCCTTAGCTCTAATGGCACCTCTCTCTCTCTGACTAAACATTGCATTAAAACAAATTATTGTCTTAATTGATGGAATATTACAATGTTAGTGCCATGATCATGGACTTACTCCTATCAATATCTTTACGTATTTCTTACAGATTTGAAAATCAGTTTTAAAATATCTGAAACTTCTGTAATGTTTCTAACCGTCTCCATAACTTAACAGATACTATCACAATATTACATCGAACACTTTACTGATTTTGGAGGCTATGGCATCTCATGGAGTCAAAACCCTTATCTACTCCAGTACATGTGCTACCTACGGAGAACCAGAGAAGATGCCTATTACAGAAGCCACACCTCAGGTAGTTTTGTTGAGAATTTGAGACGTCCTCTAATAAAACCATGTTTTGTGTTTGTTGAACTGTAATTCTCTCTTGCATTGGCTAACCCTAGAAGGGTAGCAATATAGTGTAGCATACATGGGCCTCATGGGCCTAGCCTCATGGGCCTAATACATGTATATACTCCAACACTCCCCCGTTAGATCGAACTACGGCGCAGCGGAGTTCTAGACTCGGACATCTAAAAGAAAGAGCACACACACATGTCCACCCTGACCACAACTAGCCACCGGTGATGTTGAGGCCTGGAGCGGAAGTCGGTGAAGGTCGACGACGGAGGCCCTTGGTGAAGATGTCGGCGAACCGGGAGGTGGTCGGTACATGGAGGACCCGCGCCTCGCCGATGGCCACCCGTCACGGACGAAGTGAAGGTCAATCTCCACATGCTTCGTGCGCGAGGTGGTGCGGACGGGGTTGGTGGAGAGGTAGACCGCACGACGTTATCGCGATGAAGACGAGTGTGGCCGGCGAAGGGGGCTATGGAGCTCGGCCAGAGCTGCCGGAGCCGGGAAGCCTCGGCCACACCATTGGCGACGGCGCGGTACTCGGACTCCGCACCGGAGCGGGAGGCCCCTGGCCGGCGCTTGGAGGACCGGGACACCAAGTTGCCTCCGAGGAAGACGGCATAGCCGAGGTGGACCGTCGAGTGAGCCCGGACGGCCGCCCCGGTCGGCGTCGGTGTAGACAACCGGCTACGTAGAGGAAGACCGTCGGTGCGGGAGCGAGGCCATGATCGCGGTGCCTCGGAGGTACCCGAGGAGACGCTTGAGAGCGGTGAGATGAGGCTCCGAGGATCATGCATATGAAGGCACAACCGCGAACCGCATAGGTGATGTCGGGCCGAGTGAAGGTGAGGTGCGAAGAGCAATAAAAGCAAGGCGCGGTATGCCGTAGGATCGATCGGGGGCCCTCGCCTCGGACGACTTACCCGAGTGTCAACCGGAGTGGTGTAGGGCTTGCAATCTGTCATCCCGCCCCGCTCAAGTATGTCCGAGTGTCGACGGCGGTGAAGAAGAAGCCCAGTGGACGAGGCTCAACGTGACTCCAAGAAAGTGGTGAAGCACACCCAAATCCTTCATCGCAAACTCTTTGAAGAGAGGTGATGATCCTGGCGAAGAAGAGACTCTTCGGAGGCCGTCGGGACTATATCATCCACATAGAGTAGCGAGATATGCGCCTCGGCCCCATGGTGATAGATGTACAGAGACGTGTCCGACCGGCCTCCACAAAACCAAGTGTCGGGAGGAAAGCGGCAAACCCGTGGTTCCATGCCGGGGAGCACGCTTGAGGCCATAGAGAGACTTGTTGAGCCGGCGGACCATCTCGGAGCCGGGAGGAGTCCACAAACCACCCGGGCCGATCCGCGATGACTTGTCTCACCGAGAAGACCATGCGTAAAAGCATTCTTCACATCCACGGGTGCACGGGCCAAGAGCGGGTGAGAGCCGGTGAGAGCACGGTGCGGACGAAGAGGCTTCACCACCTGGATCAAGGTCTCATCATAGTCAACCCCGGCGGCGAGTGAAACCCGGAGTACCCACCGCGCCTTGTACCGCTCAAGTGTACCATCGGCCGGCGCTTGTGGGTCCGAATCCACTTGCCGGTGACGCGTTGGCACCTCGCGGCCGGGGCACCGGATCCGTGTCCGGTTGGCGAGAGGGCCGCGTACTCCTCTTCCATCGCGCGCGCCCGGTGAGGGTCCGCCAAGGCCTCGCGGACGGAAGAGGGTACCCCGGAGAGATCCCCGTCTCGCGGCGGTGGCGGAGAAGGGTCTGCGGACGGGACGCTGCCTCGTCACCATAGGGTGAGTGTGACGGGTCCCGGTGAAGCGGCGCGGGTGGTAGACCGGTGTCGTGACACGGCCACCCGGCGGCCGGGCGGGCGGGACGGTGTCCCGGCGGAGAGGACACCATCGGAGGGCGGGGACCCCGGCGAAGAAGGGGGCCCTGCGGTGGCGGCGCTATCCCGGTGCACGTCCCGCCGGTACACGAGTACCGGCGGGCGAAGCGTGCGGTGCGCCGAGGTGACGCTAGTGGTGGCGCGCGATCGGTGCACGGCGGGTACACGTGCGGCCGGCCCGCGCCGGTGGCGCCGAGGTGACGGGTGGCGGGCGAGGCGGCTCGAGGCGGCGGCTCGGGAGTGGCACCGCCGTCGGAGGAGCACGGTGGCGCCTGAGGTGACACAGGTGGCGCCTGGGACGCCGCAGGTGGCGCCTCGGGAGTGGCACTGGCCGCCGGGGAGCTGGGGCACGGCTCCGGCGAGGAGCATGGTGCTGTAGTACCTGCAGGAGACCACGGGAAAGGTGGCTCGACCACCGCGTCAGTAGGAAACAAAGAGAATATGTCAAGCTCCGAGGTGGAAGTGGTGGGAGGAGGGGTGGAGAAGGGAAAAGCAGGACTCATCGAACACCACATGGCGAAGATGAGGACCCGACGAGAGGTGAGGTCATAGCACCGGTAGCCCTTGTGATCCGGGGAGTACCCGAGGAAGACACGTAGTGGAACGAGGAGCTAGCTTGTGGGGGCGGTGGCGGTGGTGTTCGGGTAACACGCACACCCAAAGACCCGAAGGTGATCGTCCGAGGAGGTGCGAAAAGAGCATGGTGTGGTGTGGGAGGCTGGACGAGGCGGCGGAAGGAAGGCGGTTAAGGAGGTAGGTGGAGGTGTGCGGCGCTCGGCCCGAAGCGGCGGGAAGGGAGGCTCGGGAGAAGAAGCGTGCGCATGGTGTCGTTGATGGTGCGAATCATGCGCTCGGCCTTGCGTTCGAGAGGAGGTGTACGGGCAAGACATACGCAATCTGGACACCATGAGAGAGGAAGAAAGCACGCGAGGTGGAGTTATCGAACTCGCGGCCATTGTCACACCGGGACGGCCTTGATGGTGAGGCCGGGCGAGTGGACACCCAAGCGAAAAAGTGGAGAATCGCGGGGAAGGCCTCGGACTTAGCACGCAAGGGAAAAGTCCGGGAGTAATGGGAAAGATCATCGATCACCACCAAGTAGTACTTATAGCCGGACATGCGAGGATTGGAGAGGTCCACAAGTCGCAATGGATAAGATCAAACACACGAGTGGCATGTGATGAAGAAGGCGAAAGGGAAGGCGAACGTGACGGCCCACTGGCACGCATGACACAAGTGCTCATCGTGAGTTCGAGGGCACCGAATGTCGGAACTACGGCCCGAAGCCGCATCGGGGCATCACGACCGGGATGGCCGAGCGCCGGTGCCAAGTGGTGGAGGAAGTAGAGGTGGCGAAAGCAGTGACAAAGGTGCCGGCGAAGAAGGCGCGAAGGAGAAGACGCCGGGAAGCGAAGGGTGTAAAGTGGCCCCGTGCTATCACACGAAGTAGAAGGACGCCGGGGAAGCCAAGTCCTTCACGGTGAGACCGGAAGAGTCAAACTCCACGGAACAGGAGTTGTCGGTAAATCGACGAATAGAAAGAAGGTTGTGAACCATAGAAGGTGCCACAAGAACATCAGGAAGACGGAAGGAGCCATGAGCGCCGGCGGCACCCACGGACGTGACAGGAAGGCATGAACCATTTGCGACCATGATGGACGAAGGATGAGAGGAAGAAGGAGGGTGAAGCGGCGTAGGCGCTGCTAGCAGCAGCGGGCTGTGGAGGATGAGGCATGCCCAGGCCTGCAGCAATGGCGGCTGCGGCGGCCTGCTATGTATTGCGGCAGCAGCAGGGCGGGTCGGCGTTGTAGGCCCGGGCCGGGGCCCGGGACGACCTCGGGACCAAGCCGGATTTCTTTGGGGGCTCGCCACCGGGCCGGGAAAGCGCGCGGGCCTGGGAGCGCGCTGGGCGACAGTGGTGGGAGCGTGCTGGGCGCCGGGGAAGGAGGTTGGGCCGCACGCGCCCGCGCCGGGGAAGAAGGCGGCGCTAGGAGGGAAGGTGAAGGTGCCGCTGCCCCCTGCCTGGAAGGAGAGGGCGCGGCTGCCCCCCGCTGGGAAGGAGAGGGCGCCACTGCCGGCCCCCGGGAAGAAGAGGGCGCCACTGCCTGGGGCGGCGCCCACACCCGCGCTAGGATGAGAGGCGGCGCCAGGGGCGGCGCCCGCTCTCGGAGGAGGGCCCGCGCCAAGGACGGCGTCCGCGTCCTCCCTTGCAGCCGAAGACAGGGGGCGCGCGCCGGAGAAGCCAGGCGGGCCATGGCGGGGGCCGGGTCGCCGCCGGGAAGGGCCGATAAGCGGCGGCCGGGCGGCGGCGGGCCGGGCCGCGCAGCCCCCGTTGACGACGGGGGCGCCTCCTGCGGCCAGGCGGCGGCGGGCGGGTCGCGCGGCCCCGCGGCGACGGAAGCAGAGGCCGCGCGCGAGCCAGCAGCGGCGGCGGCGGAAGAAGATGCGCCGACCACCTGCGCCCAGGAGGAGTGCGGGAAAGGGGGAAAATAGGAGGGGGAAGGAGGGCGTCCAGCCATGGCTGCCGGCCGGCGGCGCGCCGGCAGCGGCGGCGGCGGCCCTGAGGGCTGGATCGGGCAGAGGAAGGTTAGGGGAAACCCTAGCTAGGCTTTGATACCATGTTGAACTGTAATTCTCTCTTGCATTGGCTAACCCTAGAAGGGTAGCAATATAGTGTAGCATACATGGGCCTAGCCTCATGGGCCTAATACATGTATATACTCCAACAGTGTTAATATGTTATTTAGTCATCTTGTTACTGAAACAGATAGTTTTAGGTTGCTATCTAAATATTGCATTCTTTCCTTCACTCTTTTTATGATTTATGATTTTAGGTTCCTGTGCAAACAGACATGTTGTCACCAGTACTAATTGGTTTATGTCTTACCTTGGCCTAGTTCCCTATCAATCCATATGGAAAAGCTAAGAAAATGGCAGAGGATATCATATTAGATTTCTCAAAGTCGAAGGGAGCTGACATGGCTGTCATGATTTTAAGGTAATATTTTCTCCAGTTACATAGGTTAGGACCTTCAGTATCTGAACTCATCTGTTCAGGAAATTGGTTTAAATCGACATCTTGGCTTCTGCACCAGATATTTCAATGTTATCGGATCTGATCCTGAGGGAAGATTAGGTGAGGCTCCTAGGCCAGAACTCCGAGAGCATGGCCGGATATCTGGGGCATGCTTTGATGCAGCATTAGGAGTCATTCCAGGATTAAAGGTACCCTTTTTTTTTGGTACCGTAGCAGTGTCTGAAATAAAGCAGAAATTAGTCTATTGCTTCTTGCCAAGGTGTGCATGATGTACTAGTAGCACTTTATTATGGAAGTGCGTTAAGATGGAGCTGATGGTTATGCATGATCTTTCTGTAGATTAAAGGAAACGATTATCCCACAGCTGATGGAACCTGCATAAGAGATTACATTGATGTCACAGATTTAGTTGATGCTCATGTGAAAGCACTCAAAAAGGCAGAGCCTCGAAAAGTTGGCATTTACAATGTTGGAACAGGAAGAGGTTTGACAACACAGGATTTATTTATTTATTTGAATGATTATTATTTACTCATATGGAGAGTTGTACACTGCCCAGGTTTTATTAAATACTTTGCTTAATTCACATGGTAATAGCAAGACATATAGAGGCCCTCAAACAGTTAATCTGGGACAACAGATCTTTGTAGTGTTTACCCAAATTTCTGCATATTGTCAATAGTTATTTGTGCATCAAGCTGGAAGACTGAAGTAAATCATCCCTGAAGTCTTCTTGCGGCGTCAGTATCACTTTGCTCTGATGATATGCATGTCTTTTGTTCAGGTCGCTCGGTTAATGAGTTTGTTGATGCCTGCAAGAAGGCAACTGGAGTTAACATCAAAATTGAGTACCTTAGCAGAAGACCAGGAGATTATGCAGAAGTATACAGCGACCCAACAAAGATCAACAAGGAGCTCAACTGGACAGCTCAATATACCGATCTCAAAGAGAGCCTGTCCATCGCATGGAGGTGGCAAAAGTCACATCCGCGTGGCTACGGAAACTAAATACAGCTTGCTAATCTATAATTCACTTAATCGTCAATACATATTGATTCTTTAGTTAGCGATATAAGATCTTGCTGCGATACTCCTCTCAAAACCACTCCTTTATTCTTCTCTCTTTCTTTTTATTTCAAAGGTCTGTTGTTTTTTTGGCTAGCAGAAACATGAACGGTGATTTGGATAAAAAAAGGACCTGTGATGACAATTTTATTGTTTCTGACACAAATTGTTGATAAAAAAATGTACATTTCTTCAGCCAATGAGCTGCAAGGTTTGATTGAATTGAGTTAAGAAAAACATTAGGTTGTGATGGTTAGAAATGCAATGTGGATTTTGTGCTGCTGCTCTATATTTGCTTCATACAAAAATTCATAATGCTGTAAGGGAGCATATGGACTGCATTGACAGTCAAACTAATCGTCAACCATTTTAAAATTTTAACCCCAACGATGTGAAATTTTGCCACAGAAACCAACAACCTTAAACTCCTGGCGACATAGCAGAAGTGCAGCAAACCAGTTGCAGCCTCCGACAGAGAAATCCTGCCGGCTGAGTTGACGTCCCTATGTACGATGCCGTTCGGTGAGCAGTGCCTTTTCGCTCCATTTTTGTCTCGCCTTTTCGGTAGGAGTTAATACGACATGTGGAAGAGGTTTTGTTTTTTTGATTGGTTATGTAGGAATTCTAGAACCGGTCACCGAACCAGATGCAAATGTAGTATCAGGAACGCAATGTGGAAGCAACCGTCATATGGATCGGATTAATGTGTCTGCACACCCACCGCCTTTTTTGTAGTTGTCAGGCCAAGTCCCCCGATTGGTTATTTGGGAAACGGCAGTGCTAACCACCAAACAGCCCCACTTGTCAAAGTACCCCTCTATTCTCTTTTCACAACAACCACATAAGGCATACCACACCCTCTATTCCAGACTACATCTGGTCTTAAAGAATACATGTCACAAAAATCTGAAACTTTGTCCATTATGCACGGAAATATTATAATTGATCGACTAAAAGTGATATTGGTATATTTTTTCACAAGAATAATATTTCGGTTTGGTGGCGGAGATGGCGTAAAGAGTAAAGATCCAAACCGGAAAATCACTACTCGTATGTTCAGTACTGAAGTGAATATGCTAACAAATGCACGATTAGTACTTCAAAATTCAAATCATTGGGATGCAAAGCTCTAGGAATAAGATTATCGTGATCAATCTGCTCCAACCATAGCAAGTTTTGTGGGTAAAGCTCAGGGCCACTGTTTTGTGGAGCACTCGAACAAGTTTGATGTGGATTTTCTTAATTCCAGCACCGAATATTTCCAAGCAACAATAATATAGAGTTTAGGTTTTCAATTTTTTTGGCTAGTAAGTCTGAGAGAATCTTACCGCATATTTTTGGAGTCATTGACGTGTGAGACCTTAGTTTGTTGGAAGAGAACCTTTTTACACACTTGTGCGGCAGTCAAGTTGGTCGAACTAGTCTAACCTTAGACATCTCTTGTCAAAAAAAAAAAAAAAACCCTTAGACATCACAAAATCATGACAAGTCGTGACACCAAAGTAGCCCATCACCTCTGCGCCTGCACAGCTGGGCCAAAAAAGCCCGAAATTAGTGCAGCTTATCAAAGGCCTAATCTGGCCTATTTCATGCACCAAGGCCGGCTCTCTTTTTCCTAGACCCTCTTGCATGAAACATCATTCTGTACTGGGTCATCCATCCGCGTTGCAAAATTTCTAGCCATCGGCCTCTCTCCTCCATTTTCATGGTCATGTTCATGCTGTTACGTTTTTCTTATCCCTTTTTAGATAACGTCTCACATGCTACCATTTTTTTTAGTTGCTACGATGAAAGCTTGTTTTCGTTTCTCAGAATACGCAAAAAAAAAAAGCACACCATTGCAACTAAAGTAGAAGAGTTTAATCATACAAACGTTGTGCTTTTGACAAGTGGCCTAGGATACATTGTAGCAGGAGGTTGGACTATTTAACATACAAATTTAAATTGAGTATATTACACAAATGTTATACAACCAAGACATGGGCAGTGATGAAAACTTGTCTAATTTTCTCCATACCATTCTTGCACAAATTTTGGCGACCCTCTTATCACGATCGTCACTTAGGGTTTGACATGGCTTTTTGCAGCTCCGGCTCCTTTTGGATCTACAAGTTACAAAGAGCATAAACATAACATGTGGATCTATGTATTTTTATCTTTCACTCTGTATTTTTTTTTTCTCAATCACACAAAAAGTTTGCACATCTTTATATTAAGATTGAGAAAATATATACAATACAACACGCCTTAGCAGTGCCTTGCGGACCAATAACATGAGTCCCTATGTAAATCTGAAATAGGATTATATCTAAACTTGAACTTAAAAGCTTATGAAATATCAAAATCTAAATTAAATAGCCTAGTTCATAGTAGAGTTCAATTCCTTCGTCAAAATAAAAAGATGCAAACGGGCCCTAGCATTTAAGAAAGAATCTGTCCCTAGTGAGTTCAGGTTGACAAAACCTGGGCCTGACAAGTGCGCACAAGATTGCAGAGGATTCCAATTATCATCTCCCCATGTTCCAACCGCGCCCACCAGCGACAATTGCGGAGCCATGAACGTGAACTCACGTCTATGTCACTATGTGTCACGCTGTCGACTAATAAAGCAAATAAAGAAAAGTTCAATCCTAGATACTAACATAATCGTCTTTCAAATTTTCCATGTAGAATCGATCAACTCGTGAGTCGTGTATGTTAAGCCACCAGCATATTGCCCTTGCGACCAGCGGCGCGGCACCGGCATCGTTTGCACACACGTCTTTGTACCTGCACCCAACAAAACACGCACGGGAAGGACTGGGCACGGTCTTTTTCCCGAAAAAAACATGGTAACTGACCGTGTGCAAAACAGCAAGAGGCCTTCCGATTTGTTTACAGAAAATGACACGATTTCCTTACCAATTCCGCGTGCCTCAGATCAAAGCGTGTTCGCTGGAAACATCGTCGTGCTGCCCTGCATCATGCGCCGCGGCCCACACGGGAGTCGGGACACGGCCCGGCGTCTCTCCTCGTCCTCGGCACATGCGCGGGCCCCACACCACATGCGACAGTAGCCCCATCCGCAGCCGTACACGCGAGAATCGGACGGCCTGCCGCGCGCATCTCGCCCGCCCGCCCGCGGCGCCGTTGCCCGAACCGAGAACCCTACCGTTTCAACCTGGCGCCGCCTCTCCGCGTCCGCTGCGTCACTACCAGCTGGGCCCGTATTGACTCGCCTCACCAATCAACGTCAACCCACGCTCCTCTTCGGCTCCCCTCCCCTGAACGGCTGGACCCACTCTCCGGCTCCTCCCTCGACGTCGTCTCGTCCCCTTTCCGGCCGGCGTCGCTTTCCATGCCCTTTCGTTCAAAACCCATCGTTTTCTGGGAAGCAGTAGCCAGCAGCCCAGCGGACACCAGCAGGCAGGCAAGCTACGCACGCACGCCGCCGCTCCCGCAGTTCAAACCCACCGCCCCTCCCTCCCCCTTCATCTTCCATCCCCAGCTGTGCACGCGCTTTCCGATCGCTTCATCTACCTCGCCCCCGCGCTCCCGCCCATCCCCAATCGCCACTCCACCACGCCCGCGCGCGCCACCGATCCAGCGATGGCTGGCCCCGTAGCTCCTCCCCACGCTGTGCTCCTCGGCCTCCTCCTGCTCGCGGGACTCGCGGCGGCGCAGAGGGGCACGACCCCAACCCCGACGCCGACGACGCCGGCGGCGGCGGCCCCCGCGCCCGACCCCGGCTGCAACGGCATCGAGCTGACGTACAACTTCGAGGGGCGCACCAAGATCCGGCCCTTCGTCGGCGACAAGAACAAGCAGCCCTACTCCTTCCGCGCCAACCTCACCGTCGTCAACGGCGGCACCCGCCCGCTCAAGTCGTGGGCGGCGCTCGTCACGTTCGGCCACGGCGAGATCCTCGTGGGCGTCGACGGCGCCGTGCTCACGGGCGGCGGCGAGCTGCCGTACAACACCACGGAGGACGCCGGCAACGCCACCTCCTTCTCCGGGTACCCGCAGACGGACCTGCTCACGCCCATCGCCACCGCGGGGGACCCGTCGCAGATCCAGGCCTCCGTCGGCATCGTCGGCACGCTCTTCGCCGGGCCCGGCTTCGACCCGCTCCCCTCCGCGCTGTCGCTCGACGACGCGGACTACGCGTGCCCCAAGGCGACCAACCGCACCTCCAAGGTGCTCACCACGTGCTGCGTCCTCACGCCGGAGGCCGAGGCCAACGCCACCGTCATCGACGCCAACGCCACCGACCCCACCAAGGACTTCCTGCCGCGCGGCACCGGGGACCTCGTCATCACCTACGACGTGCTCCAGACCATGCCCACCAGCTACCTGGCGCTCGTCACGCTCGAGAACAACGCCAAGCTCGGCCGCCTCGACAACTGGCGCCTGTCGTGGGAGTGGCGGCGCGGCGAGTTCATCTTCTCCATGAAGGGCGCTCACCCGTCAGAGGTGGACACCTCGGAATGTATCTATGGGAAGGCCGGGCAGTACTACAAGGACCTTGATTTCTCGCAGGTGCTCAATTGCGACCGCAAGCCGGTGATCCTTGACCTGCCCCTGTCCCGGTACAATGACACCCAGATTGGCAAGATTGACAACTGCTGCAGGAATGGCACAATCTTGCCCAAGTCCATGGATGAGGCGCAGTCGAAATCGGCATTCCAGATGCAAGTTTTCAAGATGCCACCTGACCTCAACCGGACTATGCTGTTCCCCCCTGCCAATTTCAAGATCGCCGGTGCATCGTCGCTCAACCCAGACTATACCTGCGGCCAGCCGGTGCCTGTCAGCCCAACTGCGTTCCCAGACCCAAGCGGGCTTGACTCGACGACGCTTGCCGTGGCAACATGGCAGGTGGTGTGCAACATTACCACAACAAAGGCGGCCAAGCCCAAGTGCTGTGTGACCTTCTCAGCGTACTACAACGACTCAGTGATCCCCTGCAACACCTGCGCCTGTGGGTGCCCTGCAAACAGGCGAGGACCAACGTGCAGCACCACTGCACAATCCATGCTCCTGCCACCGGAGGCGCTGCTCATGCCGTTCAACAACCGCTCACAGAAGGCGTTGGCGTGGGCTGATCTGAAGCATTACAATGTGCCCCGGCCTATGCCTTGCGGTGACTTCTGCGGCGTGAGCATCAATTGGCACGTCTCGACAGACTATAACAAGGGCTGGAGCGCTCGGATGACATTGTTCAACTGGGAGGATGTCGACATGGCCAATTGGTTCACTGCCATCGAAATGGACAAGGCGTATGACGGCTTTGAGAAGGCGTACTCATTCAACGCCACCACAGTGGGCAAGAACACAATCTTTATGCAGGGTATGGAGGGGCTTAATTACCTGGTGAAGCAGACCAACATGAGCGGGATCGACTACCTTGTGCCCGGTAAGCAACAGTCAGTCCTATCATTCACCAAGAAGCTGACCCCGGGGATAAATGTTGTTGCTGGAGATGGCTTCCCTACAAAGGTCTTCTTCAATGGCGATGAATGCGCTATGCCGCAGAGAATTCCAATGAGCAGTGGGTTCGGCAACCGTCTCAGCAGTGGCCTTGCTTTGGTCTTGTTCCTTGCTGCTTCGGCTTTCCTATTGCTTCAGCAATGATCCACGGGACTCCAATTCTTTGATTCTTTCAGGTGGTCTGGTCGATGCCATTTGTAAGAAGGCCTTTTTTGTTTCTATGATTTCTTTAGTAGATTTTACCTAGCTGCTATTTGTTAGTCAGATGAAGCAGCAGTTGTGAAACAGTATGAATACTTGGATAGTGAGAGAGAAAGTGAGGAAGCATTTGTTGCGCTTTTGCAACATTGGTTCCTCATTCTGATGACATTTACCAGTTTACACCAGATGAGTGATCTGTACATCTCTAATCCAGTCGTCTCATGTTTGGTCTGTCATATGGAATTTATTCTGTGAATTCATTCACGCCTTGTTCGTTTGAGCCCAAAATCAAAGGGATTGGAGGCGTTTGAAGGGGGAGTGGGGTTGAGCTGAATTTTGACTTGTTGGGGATTTAATTCCCTTCAATTCCATCCAATCCCCTTTATTCTGAGATCAAACGAACAGGCCCTCAAGGGCAGTCTTTTCACTTTGATTGACTGTTTATCGAACCGTATGCCTGCCCATCTGATGGCGTTTTGGTGCCTCTGTCAGGATCTATCATTTTTCAGTTGAGTCATTGACTGCTGTAGTACTAACACAGTAGCAGGATACTATCATTTTTCAGTTGAGTCATTGACTGTGCTGTAGTACTAACACAATAGCAGGATCTATCATTTGAGTGTGCTTTAGTACTAGCACAATAGCAGGATCTATCATTTGAGTGTGCTGCAGTACCAGCACAATAGTACATTGTTCGTAGTTTAAGCTCTCGGCAGAGGGTACCGGACTCAGATATGACTGTCGAATGCGTGCGGATGAGCATTGGATGCTTCTCAGATCAAGATAGTATTAAATTGTATGTTTGCTCCATTCAAATTTCGAAAGATCTTTGGCGGACAGTTGTTCGTTAAGGGGACCACTACCAGCCAGCAGCCTCCATTTCAAACCCTCCGCAAGTTGCGAGCTGCAACGTTCGTTTCTCAGGCCAATGAAAGGTCAAAGGCTGAAGCACCAATGGATCCTTTCGCTTTGTCTTGTCTTCTCGAAAGCAACTTGCAGCTGGTTGTTGCGTCTCCTGTAATCGATACTTGGAGACAACCCAGTTTGATACTTGGACTGGATTACAGAGAACATTCGTTTGCTCACTGGCTTTTCCTCGTCGTCCCACGACATCATACACAGTTTGAGTCCCACGACGTCATGCGCAGTTTTGAGTCAATTCAAGACGAAGCGTAAATCATCCGAGCACGTAACATAAGGTGTCCACTTCGTGCCTGAGACAACATAACTGGCACGCACAACTCTGCACATGTTTATGGCTTTTATTATTCAGAGAAAAGAGCTGTTGGTGACAAGGAAAGATGAAGTGTTCAAACCTGCAGAATCATATCGCCGTGTGAGAGCGCGTGTTGCATAGCACCACGTTCTTACCGGTCATCATCAGGCTGTAAAATATTCAGAATTTCAGATCCGCCGGGAGTAAAGATATTGCAGAATTATATTTGGCTTTCATTCCTCCATTTGATAAATTAATTAAGAGGCGTACACCAAAGAACGATCTCAGGATATCCATCATCCATGCAAATTTTATGCTTGGATGCAGGTACGAACATGCTTCCAAGCTGAACAGATATTTACAACAAAAAGAAAAGATAAAGTTTATGAATGAATAAATATAGTACTCCGTACGCACATCATGCATGAATTCGTGCCGAGCAATAGGGCAAAATATTGGGTGCAAACTGGGTTTTCAGTGCAATCTTGCAAACTCATCTATCCATCGTCCGATCTAAAATGTGCGGCACACGTGAATCGATCTTCCTCCCAGCAAACTTTCTACGGAACCTCCCGCCTCCTCATAGAACATTTTATTAAAAACACCCTATTGAAAGGAACATTTGTACAACAATCCTCCCATCTCCCACCTCCCATCCTTAGATCTGAGACCGCCTGCCTCCAGCCCGCCTCCAGTAGCTCCTCGAAGAGTTCAAGATGTCCTCCATGACCGCCTCCCAGATCCAGTGTACTGCCTAGCTAGGGTTTCAGGCCAGGGTGACGGTTCGTCACCATCCACTCTTCTCCACCTAGCATCCACCGCTTTAATCTTCTCAGGCTGCGCATCTAGTGTATGTGTGTTTAGGATCTGACGCTTCTGCATCGGGCTCTTCATGGTCCGCTCCTAGCCTGTCCTAGATTTATTGAAGTGGTAATCAGCTCACACGAATTCTTTGTGCTCTTCATTGTTCTCGTGGACTCTACAGCCCTCTGTTCTATTAAATCATACCCCTGTATTCTTGATTCATTTATTAATACATTTTAATCAGGTTGAAACACCGCGGGACACTTTGTTTTCTTCTGAGATTTGACACAGTATGAAAGAACACGAACTATAAATGTAGGTGAAAGTCTTGTCTTCTCCACGAGAAAAAGGACGTTGGGAAGTGCATCCATTTTCTAATAACTTTCTATTCCTATAGCTCTGCTAAGTGCTAACTGAACTTCTCTGAACCTTTTTCTGTGTCTTCAGAGTTCTACAAGTTTGCTACATTTATATTGATTTTACTCAAGCAAGCCCCAATTTTCTCAGTATTGTTGTTTTGTGTTTACACTGTCAAGTCAATATATTTTGAAATGTTCTAGGCCCCTTTGACATATATGCATGGGTGTAATAAACTAATAATATATCCAGTCATATAATGAAGACTTTACATGCTTGCACTTTTTTGGTCTATTTTGCCCGTTCCTGATGTGAGAAATATATGTTTTTAGATAAGAAGGAATATTATTTTTATCTAGTAGAAATACAGAGGGGAAATGGTCTTTGGTACCTACATAAAGATTGGATAAATTCAGCCTTCATGTAAAAACAATCCAGACTTATTTTGAGGATACTATTCTGTACTTATGATGTCAAGTCAAAGAGTTGTTCTAGATTTCTAATTATCTTCATTTTCCATATTTGTTGTTTGTTTAGTAAACTAGAGAGAGAGGCTTATCTATCAGGCAATCTTTGGATTTCAGAATATGCTCTAATGATGTGATTTGTGAATGTTAACTGGTACCATATTGCTGGTACCCAACATGTGCAGCATACGCTCTGTAGAACTCTTTGGCTGATTCAATATCATCAAATGTCAAGCCAACTACTGGCTTCATCGACCCATCACATTCTGGTGTGTAAGAGGATCCCTGTACAGATAATAGGTAAATGATTTATTTGGTATAAATCAATGTTACTCTATATTATAGCCACAACAGATAGTTCCTTACACAAAATGGTACACTCCATGACTTTTCTGGTGTTGAGGTCTCCTTATATTCTGGTATGAAGGATGATCTCTGCATAATAAAGCATGAATATAAGGTACAGATTGATGGTTTCTTTAAAGTACAGTAAATTCTCTTACATTGAATGGGGCCAATGACTTTTGTGGTGTTGCACATTCAACGCCTAAAGATGTATTCACTTGGACAACTGATTCTGCATCAGAAAGTGCATCCGGTAAATCTACCGCGGTGGTTTCAAGGTTGAGTTCCATCCTTTCTGCAAGGTGAAGACATTAAGGTCAAGCACATTTTGTTGTGTGTACTGCATACGTCTACCACTACGGTACACTGCATACGCCTGCGAATACAACAAGCAAGTACACAAAGCACTAATAAATGATGCAGTATTAGTAATGGATGCATGTTCGAACAATCCAATGTTTGAGGTTTTTTATTTCACTAAGTTAAGTAGAAGGCAAAGCACTTGTCATGTTTTTTTTTCTGGAAATAAAAAAGATAAAAGAGCAAATGTTATAAGTATGACGGGCTTTAAAACTAAGATGAAATGCTCATGCTAATGTAAACTAGGTACTTAATGACTACATCCAACAAGAAAGATGATTAGTAGTATTCATATTAAGGGCCGAGAAGGAAACTGAAGTGCTTGGCTTTACATTCAGTTTCCAGAAATCCTAACTCCATCTGCTTTGCTTCCTCACTTTTCAGATATGATTTACCAGATGAACTGTGTGTACATTGACTTGATTATTAAATGTGACTTGATTATTAAATGTTTTGTTATCCATCTATAGAAGCTTTTAACCATAAATTTACCAGTTCACTGAAACAGGCAAATGGTGTCTGAGCATTATTTCAGCTAATGTCTATTAGCATAGTGCAGGAAGATAGTGCAAAAACTGGAAAAGTTACTTCTGCAGGGATGTGCTTTCTAGGCTTTCCTGTGTATAGATTTGAACCAAATAATTCAGTAAGTATACAAATTAATGCCTTTTTGCCTTCTTTTGTTTTTCTTTGTTGTGCTTATTTTTAAAATCTCCTATTACTACTAGGCTGCTGCTGCGAAGGATCCTGACAGTGCGTTCTTTAAAAGATTGGATGGCTTTCAACCTTGCGAAGTAAATGAATTGAAAGCAGGAACTCATAATTTTGTTGTATATGGTAATATGATTTTCTGTTGTACGATATCTAGGCATCCGTCACTATATCACAATTTACTAAAAATCAATCATTTTTCATGTGATAATTTATTCAAAAGTGTGAGCTGTACTATTGAGGTTGTATGTGCTGAACCCTTCTCTAATCAAAATGAGAAGCTACAAAGCGTGGAGGCAAAGATAATCGCAAAATGATCCGAGCTCTCTAAATTTGAGTCTGAGTATCGGGAGGTATGCAGTACCCTTTGACATATTTTATTTATGCAGGTTCTCCATCTATCATAAGTTTCAATGCTAAAACACATTACTAAATTGGAATGTTTTGGCAAAGTTCACTGAGATGACTAGCAGACATGCTCAAGAAATGCAAATGGTATGTGCATTCATTGTACTGGCATTTGTGCTTCTCACTGTGGTCTGAACTTTCTATGTTTTCATGCATAGATTGATGACCTTCTAAAAGAAAGAAATGCAATTCATGCATCATATACTAACAACCCAACTCTGCACCGGAGTCCCAGTAGCAGCAAAGGGAAATCACCGTCTAAAGGGTCCAAAAATGAGGATGACCAAACTGTAAAGAAGGAAAAGAAATCAAAGTGCCAGTACTGCATGGCTTACCTAAGGTTATGTAGCACTACAAGAGCGACTCCTCTCAGAAATTAGGGTGCTGCTCGAGCAGAATACATCGGCGACGCCAAACGCGAGTGGTCCAGCACTGGAGCCGCCGCCACTGGCATACTTGGATTTCAACGAGTGAAGAGGTGACACTTGGCTTGAACCCTAGCTCGAGATCTGAAATTTGGGGGCAGCGAGGTGGAGGACGGGAGTTGATGGTGCTGGAGGACTGAACCCCGGCCTCGGAGGCATGGTGGAGGACCGGAGCTGATGCGGGGAACCCTAGGTATTTAGTACGCCGGACCAGGACCGAACTGAAGCATGATGGAGGACCGGGAGGTCTGGTTGTCGAGGTGCTGGAGGCAGTCAGAGATGGAAGATGACTGGAGTTTTGTACAAATGTTCCTTCGAACAGGGTGTTCCTTGTAAAAAGCTCTAAGTGGAGGCGGGGGGTTACACGGAAAATTTGCCTGCAGCACGAGCAATTGATGTGTGCCGCACATTTCAGATCGGACGATGTAGGATTGAGTTTGCATGTTTCCACTGAAAGTCTAGTTTTCACCCAATATTTTACCGAGCAATAGAGCATCATGTTGCCTACTCCTGTGCTATCATTGCTGCAAGCTAAACATGATTATATGTTGACTTGTCATCAGTGCTGACTGCTTCTTCAGGAGACGTGCAAATTATGAACCTCGCTTTTCCTACGACTTGCGCCGGACTGCTTGCGCTGACGCAACCTAAACATTGGCTGTACATCACCACTCGATTTGTGGTGACTGGTGAGGAATAGGTCTGCGCTACCAACCCCGTGACTATGTCTGGCAATTGATTTGTTCCTCATTTGCCCCCCCTTAAAAATTGATGTGATGGAGAGAGAGTCAAATTTCTAGCTTTTGCGGGGCAAAAAAAAATGTAAAATGCTCATTTGCCCCCCCAAAAAAAAAAAGTAAAATGCACAGTAGGTACTCAAACTATTGGCTCCTTCCCAACTGGGTACCTCAACTTTCAAACCGACTATCCAGGTACTCAAACTATTCCCGCGTCGCACGCACGGTCCCGATGCGCCACGCGAGCGACTTGAGCGATGTGGCCGTGCCACGCCATCATCATTTTAGCGTAAACCCCCCGGAACTTTGTAGGCCTCACTTTCAACCCTCTCCCCGAATGCATTCTCGCCGAATCCCGTGGAAAGGAGCGAGGGCGACGCGGCGGCGAACTCTCGCGGTCGCGGCCAAGGAGGAAGGAAGAGGTGGGCGGGCCGGAGCGGCGGCGGAGGCGATGAGGCGACCTTGAAGATTCGGAGGACGAGCTCGCGGGGCAAGGGGAGAAGACGTCGGGTGTCGCCGCGCGCACGGATCGCGGCGCGGCGGCACCATGCCCGGGCGCCATCGATTGAAAGGGAGCCGGCTCCAACCTATGGTACGTGTCTTGGAGGTGTATCCCCGAGTAAATGCTAGCTATTCCCGAGTGCTTGATCCGGTAGTGCTCCGATTAAGTGCCTAATTTTAGGGTTCATTTTCACTTTGTTTAGGGCCCGGCGATGAAGAATTTTCGTAGAAGTGCATCATAATGGATTTTTCTCGTGGTCATGGTGAAGATCGAGTGTACCTAGATGGCAAGATTGATTGGTTCGACAACATCAAAGTGCGGTATTGGTCGTTCAATGCGGTAGAAGAGTTGTCCATCTTGCTAGGTTATGATTTGGGTGTTCCAGTGTTGTGGTTGTTGCCTCGAGCGGGACATGTCAACCGGATTGCGTTTGATTGAATCGATACGTATACGAGATAATGATGCAAGTTGCATTTAGAGTGAAGAACTATGTGCTTTATCGGACCATTACAACACATTTGATGGCAATGACTTGGAGGATGTAGTGTTCAATCCAATTGCATCGTTACCCAAAGTGATTAGTCCAACAAAGGTGCCTACCTCAGCTAGGACAGAATGTGTTGATGGTGATGACAGTGACTGCAATTCGGATGTTGATTTTGCTGATAGTGACTATGCAGTAGAAGATGATGATGATGACCTCTTTTGTGATAATGTGGATGAAGCTGTGGTTGATGAGGGTGCTGCAAAGGGGATAATGTTGAAAGTAGGGAGGAAAAGGTTTGCACCGAGAAGACAATGCACCAAAAGGCAAAGAGTGGGATCGGTTGGAGAGTGAAGAAGAATTGGAGCTTCGAATCGATGAAGAGGGTAGGGTACTGCGAGAACATGAAAAGTTTCGGACTGAAGATTTGCATAACCCAATTTTCAAAGTTGGCATGAAGTTTGGTTCAAGTACGAGATGCTTAGAAATGCAATTACTGAGTACAGCATCAAGAATAGAGTAGAGATACACATGCCCATCAATGATAAGAGTAGAATCAAAGCTCATTGTGATGATGGTTGTCCATGGTATTTGTTTGCTTCAGAGGACAAAAGGGTGGGTTGTTTCACCATCAAGTGTTATATTGGGGAGCACACATGTGTCAGAAAATGGGTGGTCAAAAGGTGTACTGCAAAATGGCTTGGTAACACATATTTAGAGAGGTTCAGAGCCGATGAGAAGATGAGTTT
This sequence comes from Themeda triandra, assembly GCA_018135685.1. Classification (NCBI taxonomy): domain Eukaryota; kingdom Viridiplantae; phylum Streptophyta; class Magnoliopsida; order Poales; family Poaceae; genus Themeda; species Themeda triandra. Next base: position 260,813 of record JAENPR010000345.1, read on the forward strand.
GACAAGCTTTGCAAAAACAGTGCAGCTGGAGTTAAATTTGACCCCTTCAAGGAACAAATTATCTAGAGCTAGAAGACATGCTTGGAACTTGATATATGGAGATGAAGTGAAGCAGTACACTGATTTGTGGGACTATGGGCAGGAACTTAGGAAGACAAACCCAGGAAGCACTCTCTATTTGAAATTGCTTGATGGTTGCTTCAGTTCTTTGTACTTCTCTTTGGATGCTTGCAAAAGGGGTTTCTTAAGTGGATGCAGACCTGTTCTATGTCTAGATGGTTGTCACATCAAGACTAAGTTTGGGGGTCAGTTGCTTACTGCTATAGGAATAGATCCTAATGACTGCATATTTCCTGTTGCAATGGCAGTGGTTGAGGTTGAGTGCTTAGCTTCTTGGAAGTGGTTCCTAGAGCACTTGAAAGAAGACCTAGGAATAGAAAATACTACACCTTGGACCATCATGACGACAAACGAAAGGCTTAATCCTCATTGTTCGAGCAAATCTTTCCAGACGGTGAACATAGGTTCTGTGTTAGGCACCTCTACTCCAACTTCCAGGGGCACTTCAAAGGTGAAAACCTGAAGAATCAGCTTTGGGCTTGTGCAAGGGCAAGTACAGTGACAAGATGGAATGAAGAGATGGAGAAAATGAGAGTGCTCAACAAAGATGCACATGCTTGGCTAGATAAAATGGCCCCAAACACTTGGGTGAGGGCATTTTTTAGTGAATATCCAAAATGTGACATCTTGCTCAACAATACATGTGAAGTGTTCAATAGGTATATTTTAGAAGCCAGAGAACTTCCAATCTTGAGCATGCTACAAAGGATCAAGGGACAACTAATGAGCAGACACTACAACAAACAAAAAGAAGTGCAAGAGAAATGGGCAGGTATGCAGATCTGTCCAAAAATAAGGAAGAAATTAGCAAGACATGCAGAAATGGCCAATACTTGCTATGTAATACCAAGTGGGAGTGGGGTATTTGAGGTTCATGATAGGGAGTGGCAATTTATTGTGGACATTGGAGGAAAACATTGTGATTGCAAAAGGTGGAGCTTGACAGGTATACCCTGCAGTCATGCAATATCTTGCCTGAGGCATGAGAGGATACCTGAGGAGTCAGTGCTCCCTGGTGTTACTCTACTGACGCTTTCAAGCAGGCATATGGATGGTACATTCATCCATGCAATGACAGGTCCAGTTGGGAGAAAACAGGTGGCACACAAGTTGCTCCACCTAAGTATGAAAAAAAACCTGGAAGGCCACCTAAAGCTAGGAGGAAAGCAGCTCATGAAGTTGGTGGACCAAGTGGGCCAAGACTAAGCAAGCATGGAGTAGAAATGCATTGTAGCCACTGTGGAGGGACTGGTCACAATGTAAGAAGATGTGAGAGAAAGAAAGCTGGAGAACCAGCAGTGCCAAAATCTAAGAAAAATTTTACTCCAACTGTCCCAAACCAGGATTCCACCAAGAACATGCAACTTACCAGGTTTGTCTATGACCAAGCAATTGTTTAATTACCATTGCAACTGTCTGCAGCCAAGAACATGCAGTGAAACTTAATTTCTTAATTTTGTTTAGGAGGTTTACCAGCAAGAAAGTGTCCCAGCCAACAACATGCCACTTATGTCAAGTTTGGAGAACCCAATGGTGTCACAGCTACAAGATGAGGTAACACTTGTATCCTAGTTCCTAGCACTTTGTTTAGTGTCACAGCTACAAGATGCTTTAACTCAAAATGTTGCAGGCTGTCCAAGCAGTGAGGCAACAAGCAGTGAGGCAGCCTACTCCAGATTGTGCATACATCACATCTAATCTACCAGCATCAAGACATATGCCACTTACCACGGCATCCAAGATTGTGAGGTCCACAAGGGTGCCTGTAGAGAAGAAGAAGACTGCAGCCAAGGCCAAATCCAAGTCCAAGAAATGAGCTTTGTGTAGAATGTGGCAAAAACTTTTGTAAATGACCTTTCTGTAGCAGCTACAGGTTCTTTTGTGTAGCACCTACATCTTTTGTACAGCAGCATAGGCTGCCTTTTGTCAAGCAGCTAAGCTTGTGTTGAGCAGCTCAGCTTGCCTTTTGGGCAGTGATCACATATAGATAGATCACATATGCAAGAGTGGGGTGGTAGAAGGAATAGCCCCTAAAAAATGGTATGTAATTGCAGTGACTCATGGTCAATGAACAAATGACCAAACCTATGCTATGTAACTGAAACTTCCAGTTAACTTGAATGCTATGTAATGCCAATCTCGCTATGCATGCTGAATTTTTTAATCTGTTGATGCTGAATTTTTTATAATACAACTGAATTTTTGTTGATGCTCAATCTAGCCTTATGAAAGTAACAGGGGAGAGGCGATGACCGAACATTGCTCAAATTACAGGTAAGTTAAATGCATATGCATATAATCTGCCAATTGACTGAACATTGCTCTTTATTCCAGATGAAACATAGAGTTTACATAACACTGGACCACCAGTTTACATTTCACTTAACTAACATCATTAGCACCCCCAAGACAACAAACACAGCAACAACTACAAGGCACAATGCTGCAATTTTTCCTATATCTACCAATTTCTGAAGCTTCTCATCAACTCTAACAGCTCCATTCTTCAGAGAAACTAACTCATCAAGCAAAGGCACCAATTCAGTCCTATTTGCTTCAACTAGTCCCTCAATGTGTCTAATTGCTATCCTAATGTCATCAACTGGAGGCAAGGAGTCCTCACGCCTACTGCAGGCCACAACACCGCTGCCAATTATCCCCTTCTCAACCAGCATCTTCACTACAGCACTGTCCTTCTCAATCTTTCCCTTTCCAATCAACATCTTCACATAGTTACCTGCAAACAGAAACCATGGACAAGTGCCAGGAACCTGCAGGTAAAGAAGAACCACTGAAGCGTTGAAGCATTGAATCATTCATGCATTGAACCAACATAGCATTCAAGCTTAGAACTTACATCTCTCTCATGAGACCGGCACTTGAAGAAGATAGCACCTGGTACCTTGGAAGCTTCACCACATATGAGCTCGAGGACCTCGTCACCACGGTTAGGGCGGGGGCGGCAGCGGCCGTGCGCCCTCCCAATTTGGGAGCCGCAAGCCCTGCGTCGACGACGAGCCATGGAACGCCATCGGCGGCGAATCTTCAAGCCGGGCCGCGGCGGATGCACGCGCCGGCGGCGGCGGATGCACGCTGGTGGCGGATGACGCTGGCGTGACGCGGATTGGCCGGATGTATATGGGCCAATGATGTGGGGCGCGCGGACACGGCGTCGGGAGCCGTCACCTATGCTGCGGGTACGGCGTCGGGAGCCAAGAACCCTAACTATGAAATGGGGAATTGGAGCTACGGAGTTGAGAATGAGGACCAAAAGAGAGCGGGGGTTTTTTGCAAAGTTCCGCCACGATGGCACGGACCACGTCGGATTAAGTTCTTCATCGTGGTCGCGTCGTAACGTGCATGGGTCACAACAATAGTTTGAGTACCTGGATAGTCGGTTTCATAGTTAGAGTACCCAGATGGGAAGGTGCCAATAGTTTGAGTACCTAATGTGCATTTTACTCAAAAAAAAAAAAAATAACGTGCACGTTTACCTTTGAAGAAGTCGAGGTACAAAGCGGGCCTCTCATCTCAGCACTATCAAGGGCCCACACTGCTATAGTGCTATCCCCATTTCCCACTGAACACAGCCCAGTAGGCCCAGATCTTCTGGAGCAAAAGGCCTGGCAGGTACAAGCCCACAGCCCGTGCAACATCGTCCGTCCATTCCTGCCAAAGCCAGAATTTGACCACCACTGAGCGAGAGCGAAACTAACCAGCCGTTTCAAAGCGAGCGCTTCCCTAATCACGGCGGAAGCACGTGCCAGTTGCCACATCACCCCCCACGCCCGCGGCGCGGTTGATCCGCTAACAACGGGCGCCCGCCCTCCACCCCCGCCCCGCCCGGCCGCCGGTTCCCGAGCCCCCACTCCTCCTCCCTCTCCGGAGTCTCCGCTCGCTCCTCTCCTCCACGCCTCTCTCGCTCGCTCCATCCCTCCCTCGCCTTCGCATCCCCGCAAGGAATATCCCTTCCGTGGCGTCCCCTGCTTCTTCCCCACCCCACCCCGTATTAGTGCGTTGCGTCCCCTCTGCCGCTTAATTTCGCGGTCTCTCTGCGCTCTTTCGCCGTCTTGGATCTTGGTCGCCTCGGCTGGTTCGCAGGTACTTTCTCTAATCTGTTCTGGGACCCCATTGATGCACTGTTTCGTTGTTTTTCGGTGGGGGCATTTCGTCGAGCACCTGTGATGCATCGCTGTGACTGCCGTTGAGTTTTCCTTGTAGCCAGATTTGCTAGTTTTTAGTTGGTTTCCGACTTCCCGTTTATGTTTTTAAGTGTGATCAATGTGCATGTGCTGTTTAGTTTGTTCAACGGATGCTTGCTATATATTTGCCCCTAGTTCTATGGGCCACATGGATTTGTGATCCATGCCCTGCAAATTGGTGGGCTGTTGAGCATCTGATTGCTGTAGAACTGTAACGTGTAAGATATAAATTATGGTACGACGAACGAGTGTAGAGGAGCAAGACAAGGGCTTGATGTGAAATGACTTGGATGGTCTAGCATTGTTATTTACAGTACTATCGGATGTATCTGGTTGAATTAGTATCATATTGAACAACCGGCATGAGTTTCGTTACTGCAAAGATGATAATTAGTTACAAGGAAAATGTGGCTGCCCCATGTGCAATGTTCTTAATGCTTACTTTGTGTTGTTAATAAATTCTTGCACAAGAATTGATCGCCATTTTATTCGTTCATTTCAGGATAGTCAACGAGCATAGGGTTCATGTTGCCTGATTGCCTTAGTTGCTACTATGTGATTTAAGGTGTTGTCCAACTTCATTGTGGATAATTTAGGTCGCAGGAGCACTTTAAAAACTAGCTGCCTGGTGAATTTTTTTCTCCAGCATTCTAGTGAACTCACTTTCAGAAGCTTGTTTGCAATATGTCTTACACAAACTGTTTGAAGAAACATCCCTATAGAATCTTCTTTCGCTATGGCAACTCCATCCTCAGAGCTTCTTTAGAGAAAGGCTCCCCACAAAAGTCACTTATGGACTATAGCACTTTGCTCCATTTCACTGCTTTCTGCCCTGATTACAGAACCTATGCTCTCCTTCTCAGAGCTTGTGCAAAATGCTCTGACCTCTATGCTGCCATGGAAATCCATTGTCATCTCACTAAAGTTGGGTTGCTATCCAATCAGCATATAACACCTCCTCTGTTCAAGTTATATATTGCCCATGATCACATGTTGGAAGCACGTGAGCTATTTTGGTCAATGCTGGAGTGGAGTACCGACCCCTTCCATGGCAATCTGATGCTTATGGGATTCCTGAAGAGCGGACAGCTAGATAAGGCGTATCAGATTTTCAAGAGGATGCCTGTCAAGGACTTGGTCTCTTGGAATTCAATGATTGCCGGTGCAGTAAGGAGCTCGCACCTGAAAGAAGCAATGAATCTTTTTAGCAGGTTGGTCAGTTCAGGCCTTGTGCCTGATTGCTTCTCATTCTCCTCAGTTCTGTCAGCATGTGCTCGAGCTGGTGCTCGCCGGTATGGAGTGTGGGTGCATCACCTGATGACCGAACTGGGGGTGGAAATGAATCATATCTTAACTTCAGCACTTGTTGACATGTATGCCAAATGTGGAAGAATTGATGTAGCAACTGAGATATTCAATAAAGTCAAGAGCAACCATATCTCTGTTTGGAATACAATGATTAGTGGCTTGGCATCGCATGGTCTTGGATCCGATGTAGTGATTTTGTTCCACAAGATGAGAAGTGAAGAGCTGGTTCCTGATGGGGTTACATTTGTTGCACTCTTGACAGCATGCAGCCACTGTGGCATGGTTGAAGAGGCTCGCCGATACTTCAGATCAATGACTACAGAGTATTCTATCACACCAGGGGTTCAGCACTACGGTGCATTGGTGGATACGTTGTCACGAGCTGGGTTGCTGGATGAGGCATACAAGTTGGTAATGTCGATGAATGTAAAGCCTGATGTTGTGATATGGAGGGCGTTACTTAGTGCCTGTCGCAGGTATCGCCAAACAAAATTAGGTGAGGTCACTATTGAGCATATGGCGTGCCATGGCAGTGGGGATTATACCCTTCTTTCAAACATCTATTCATCAGCAAATAGATGGAATGATTCAGAGGAAGTATGGAAACAGAGGAAACAAAAGAAAATTAGGAAGAGCAAAGGCTTGAGTTGGGTTGAGTTAGGGGGAAGCACCCATGAATTTAAAGCTGGCGATAGATCTCATCCAGACACCAAGGATATATACCTTGTGCTGCATGGATTATGTAAAAGAGCTAAGGCTGAAGGTTATACTCCATTGATTGAACTAGTAACAAAAGATGTCTCGGAGGAGGAAAGAGAAGAAAACCTTACCTTCCATAGTGAGAAGCTAGCAGTGGCTTATAGTGTCCTGAAAACTGGTCCAGGGACAGAAATAATGGTTTCAAAGAATTTGCAGATTTGCAGTGACTGTCATGAATGGATGAAGATAATCTCAAAGGTTCTTTGCCGTGTTATTATTATGAGGGACAGAGTTCGATTTCACCGGTTTGAAAGCGGATGCTGCTCCTGTAAGGATTACTGGTAGGCCTTTTCCAGAGCAATACAGATGTGATCCAGCTAATACTAAATGAGCAGTTCCGAGGGGATACAGCAGATCTAATTACTTCTCTATCTGGAGAATTTTGTGCTGGTTCTGCTGCTGCATAGCAATGAAAAAATAATAATTCCTATGAGAATGAAACATTTGAACATTTAGTTGCTAGTTTGGCTCTTTGGCACATCACAGGGAACCAAGGAAAGAAGGGCTGATGATAGACACATGCATGTGTATTGTACACTTCGAAGCAATGCAAGTGTTTACTGAGAAAGATCAAAATCTCTATGTTGGTTTTGTGTTTTATGATTATGATTCATTCAGTACCCTTATGTTTTCAGATACGTGAGATTGAAACTGCTTTGCTGTCTTGTTTTGGGCTTTTTTCGATGATTACTTGTGTTGACATGATATGATATGTGTGGTGCGTGATGATCACATTTATTTCACTTCTGATCCTGGATCAGTTTAATTTTCTGGCAAAAACTGACTTTTGCTTATCATTTCAGGATTAATGCTGAAGGGTTATCCAATATTCAGTGAAAACTAGCTACTGAAAAATATTAGTAACAATACCTTTGATGCCCCATTCATTCTGTTTCTGCAATGTCCTTGTCTTCCATTTGCTGTGGGAACTTCCATCTCCTAAGGAACTCTATAGGAGACACTTGCAGTATCAGGTGGCTTAAATACAATAGCAGATTAATATATGAAACTTTCCTCTCAAGCAGAAGACAACAAAGTAGACCTCTTAGTACAACAGTGCTAGCAAGAAGCACAAGAAAAGGAAGTAAGCAGTCATTTAGCAATAGCCGTCATTTGCACGGTAAATCAGTTGAATCATCAATTGAAGTGTTCAAGCAGTCAGACCTTGAGCAGCTTAAATCACTTCATTGCTACAATGTTGAGGAAAAGTTTTCTGGGGTCAAGACCGAATGGCCTGCAACTATCCTTGTTTTTGATATTGAAACTACAGGCTTCTCACGTCGTGATGACAGAATTATTGAGTTTGCTGTTCGTGATCTTATGGGGGGAAAGAATAGCACTTTCCAGACACTCATAAATCCTGAGAAAGATGTGAGAAATTCATATGTTCATGGTATTAACAACAGCATGCTCTCCAGACCTGATGTTCCAAGGTATGTTCATGCTTTGCTATGCCAAATATGCAAGTGTCATCCTTAGTTTACTAGCATTAAGGCGTGATCTGAAGTCCCCTGTTGAACACTAAAATAGGACTGAAATTGAGGATCAATTCTCTATCCCATATATCCTTTGTTTTTGTTTTTCATTGCTTGCTAACATGCTAGTTGAGCATATGTTCTGAAAATGCACTAAGATAGGACTGAAATTGAGGATCATTTCATAACCATGAGATGAGGGAATAAGGCAGTATTATGTCCTGAAAATGCAGTCATGTGAAGAAAGAACTGTGTGCTAGGATCAATCTCCCATATGTTACTTCCTAGAGGCAATTTGCGACTTATTATATTTTTAACATATAAAGATTACATATTATAGTTAAACTTAATTTCTGAACTACATTTCATTTGAAACATGATTACCCTTTATTTTCTTTTACGCATTTGTTTTTGTAATCATGGTGGTCTCATGTATGGCTATGCAGATTTGGAGAGCTTATTCCCATTCTGCTACAATATGTGTGGAGTCGTCAAATGGACGGCAAACCAGTTCTTTGGGTTGCTCATAATGGGCGTTCCTTTGACGTACCCTTTCTCTTCTTTGAGTTCCGACGGTGTAAAGTAGAGATTCCTGGTGATTGGCTCTTTGTAGATACTCTTCCTATTGCAAGACAATTGGTCGATTCTGATGGTATGCTCACTTGTCAAGTTTTCCATTTCCTTGTGTAGACATTGTTCTGAAGAGCTTTTTTCCGAGTAAAATAAATTGATGAAACACACAATGTACTGTGCACAGTATTGTTGATGAACTAGCAAGCTAAATTTGGTTTTATTATTTAGCTGTTTCTAGTATTACAATTTTGTGATTAAGTGCTTGTGGGATGAAGTAAGATGCATTTTAAACCTATTCATATTTGGTTTGCAGGGTCAAAGCTCAGTTCTGTGTCATTGAAGAACCTGAGAGAACGATACAATATCCCACTCACAGGGAGCGCGCATCGCGCCATGCAGGATGTAACAACCCTCAGTTATGTGCTTCAGAAAATGACCTTTGAGCTGAAAGTTACTGTTCCTCAGCTGCTCGAGAAGTCTTTCCGAGCATCAGATCTTCCAGCGACTCGTCCTGAAAAGTAACTGTATCGGCCTCGCCGTGAAGATCGCCAGAAACACTTAATTATTCCGTTGCTGTTGTATTATTAAAGAGATGTTATTTGGAATCCCAGCTCTGATTTCTTCGATTGTTCTTTCTAACAACCTAATAAAGGCAGCCTGATTGTCACTGATACATCCGTAGTACAGCAATCCGTATTACTGATACTCTGCCCTTGTAGGCTTGTATACATTACTACTAAATCATCAATTCAACATATATTTACTTGACTACAAACTTCTGTGTGCTGCTCAACCAAGAAGTGTAAATGTTCTTGACAGTTTCTGTGGGATGTACTGCAGTGTCAGGCTTTCACTATTTATGTGATACTATGTCACGGCAATAAAGACCATTCCATGAATGCATTTTTGCCTCCACTCCCCTGTTCTGTACATATTCAACTACTCAATATGTTAATCTTAATTGGTTGTACAGGATAAATATATCTCAGACCCAACCTGTCGTGTCCAATGTAACATTTTACCGGAAATGTTGCTTAAGCTATTATCATTAATTTTGCGAAATACTCACTAACTGTGAACACTCTTGTCTTGTTTTGTAGGATGCTCTGTTTCATTAACCAGGAGAAACAAGTCCTCTGTTTTGGTCGGCAACGGGCCTCTATATAAGCCGGGTCAGTCAAACCCCCAACTAAACCTCTCTTCCCTCCACTTTCCCCGGCCAACGGCCACCACCTCACCGTCTTCCTTACGATTCGAAACCTAGCTTCATCGCTCCGTTGGTGTTCGAGCGCGAGCGGAGGTGATGGAGGCGGAGATGGCGTTCCACACGCCACCGAGGCCGTCCCGCGTCTCCTTCGAGGGCCGCAATGGCTGCGGCTTCGGCTCGCTGTCGCCGACATGGGCGTCGCAGCTCGGGGCGCTGCGCGACTCGCCCTCATCGTGCGTCTCCGACGGCCGCGGCGGTGGAAACGTCCGCTCGGGCTTCAGCTCGCCGACATGGGGATCGCCGCTGGAGACGCTGTACAACGCGCCCTCATCGTGCGTCTCCGACAGGCATGTCGGCGGCAACGGCTCCGGGTTCAGCTCGCCGACAGCATGGGGGTCGACGCTGGAGACGCTGTTCAACTCGCACTCATCGCGCGTCTCCGACAGCCCTGGCGCTGGCAATGGCTCCATGTTCAGCACGCCCAAGCGGGCATCTCCGCTGGAGGCACCGCTCAACTCGCCCCCATCGTGCGTCTCCGTCTCCGACAGCCGTGGCAGTGGCAGTGGCTCCGTGTTCGGCAAGGCGAAGATGGCGTTGCCGCTGGAGACACTTCTCAACTCGCCCTCATCGTCCATCTCCGACAGCCGTGGCGGTGGCAGCGGCTCCGGGTTCAGCACGACGAAGAAGGCGTCGCCGCTGGAGCCGCTTCTCAACTCGCCCTCATCGTCCGCCGCAGAAATTCACGGTTGCGGAAACAGCTCTTCACCCAGGATCTCGAAGGAGCGGGACAGCGAGCAGGTGAAGAAGGCGGAGGCTCTCCTGCGCGCGATCACCGAGCGCTACGATCACTGCTTCCTCCGCCTGCGGGACACTACGGCCGAGCTCGCCGACCTCCGCCGCGAGCGCGTCCGCCTCGGCGCCGAGAACCTGCACCTCTCCCTCCTCCTCGAAGAGCTCGATGCCGCTGAGCAGAGTAAGCAGGCGTCAGCGGTGGCTCTGACTCCGCCGCCGAAGCCAGCGCAGGCTGAAACTGCAGGCACCCCGAAGAGCTTCCTCTCGAAGAAGCAGCTGCAGGGCGTGGCCACACCACAGCGCCGCCGTGTTCCCGCGTCTCAGGCGATGGAGGTGAGCCCGCAATTCCTACCGTTCAGTAACTTCGATTTCACACCGCACATTCTATTGCCTGTTCACCTCGAAGGAAATTTACACAGAAGAGTGCACTGATTCCTTGAAATGTCCCTTTAATTTGATAATAGTCGGGGCGAATTTGGTTTACGCTACAATTAGATGGTGAAAAACTTAACACTAAGCTTGCAAAATCACACGAGGATGTCAATCTGTTGTTGGCATTAGCTAGCAATTACAATTAATGAGTTATAGGCTATGTTGAATTAGTTTAATTCAGAAATCTGTACTTCAAATTCGTAAGATCTCATCATGGTTAAGCAATGGGAAGTCAAAATTACAGCTCGAAACTTCTACTAGTGTTATGCATCTGGTTATGCTGCAGTTAGATGTTGGGATGGTCAATTTTAATTGAAGGAAAGCACAAATATTATGGTGATGTTATGGTTTGCTTAAGTTTAGTCAATTATGCATCTGAATATGCTGAGGATGTCAATTTGTTGTGGGCATTAGCTAGCAATTACAGTTAATGAGTTAGCTATGTTGAGTTAGTTTAATTAAGAATTCTGAACTTCAAATTTGTAAGAACGCATCTCATCATGGTTAAGCAATGGAAAGTCAAAATTACAGCTCGAAACTTCTACTACTAGTGTTATGCATCTGGTTATGCTGCAGTTAGATGTTGGGATGGTCAACTTTAATTGAAGGAAAGCACAAATGTTATGGCCTTGTTATGGTTAGCTTGAGTTTAGTCAATCATGCATCTGGTTATGCTGCAGTTAGATGTTGGGATGGTCAGCTTTAATTGAAGGAAGGCACAAAAGTTATGGCGATGTAATGGTTTGCTTAAGCTTAGTCAATCTGAAGAATAAACAGCTTCAGTTAAATTCTTCTATTGGAATGTATATATGTGCTTTGGATTAGACAGTTCACAACATTTGCATTTAGACTAGAAACTGACTAGCAGTTGCTGTGATAGCTGATACTTGATTCAATGATGCATCGATTTGACTTAATACGGCAAACCAGATGTAAACTGGATAATTAGTTTACCCAGATTCTGTATTTGACCTCGTGATGTCAATGGGAATGACAATTGCAGGACGCAGGGGGGGAGAAGGATGACAGGGAGGCGTTCCGGCAGGGCGCCACGAAGACGGAGCTGTGCAACAAGTGGGAGCGCGGCACGTGCCCCTACAACGGGCGTTGCAGGTTCGCGCACGGCATGGAGGAGCTGCGCCCGGTGATCCGCCACCCGCGCTACAAGACCATCCCGTGCGAGTTGTTCGCCGCCACATCTGGCTGCCCCTACGGCCACCGCTGCCACTTCCGCCACGCCATGGCGCCCAGTGCCAAGTCCTGCTAGGCCGTCTGCCTCCTACTGCCCCCGCGTAAACACAATGCCTCTAGTCCCCTCCTGTGCTTGTTAAGTTTCGGAGCTGCTTCATCTGTCATTCATACTAACAGTTAGCTAAATATTGCAGAGCATGCTGCATTCATTATTAGTTATTATAGGATCAAGTTAATAAAGTAGTAATACTGCCAATGCTAAGTGATGGGTCAGGATTGATGGGCCTTAGTATTGATGGGCCAAATGGGCAGTGATATTCGTTGACAAAATAAGATGGGCCATGTATTGTGTGATTGCCTTAAGGAAAACACTAGTGACATGTCTGGGAATAAGGCTTTGTATGTCATCGGACTGGGCCATAATATTGAGATTTTCCTCCCGGATCATTCTTCATTCTTTCTGTTCCTCGTGTAATCTTGTGTGACTGAATGAATCTGCAACTGGCAGAGAGACCCCAGTCTGATGATTTCTTAGCATCCCTTTCTGTGAAGTCAAATTGCAGAGGGCAAGCATTGTCTTCGAGACATCTCTGTATCAGTCACCGCCCACTGGGCGTCACCTCGTGACCTTTCTAGTGCCTCCCTGTCGCATGTGTGCCATAGGACTGACGCGCCATGCTGATTTCGTTTCAAAAGAAGTGCAATGCAGAGAGGAGCTTTGCCTTTGACCTTAAAGAGAACTAATTACTGTTCACAGCATGAACTATTCAAATTATAATTTTTTTGTGTGTCAGGGCCTGAGGGTGAGGGCATGATGTTCAATTTAGCCTGTAGCGGCCAGTGAAATACTTTGTCTATTCTGAATTATAGCTTACTTCTTTGTTATAAATCAAAGTTCTTCAATATTTTTCTATGAAATCATGAAACATATTTTTTTTTGGGACCGTGCATAGCACGTATTTCATTAAGCAGAGAAGCAGTTTAAAACATTATAAGGGCCGATAGGGAAGCCTAAACTTGCCTAGCCCCAAACCCACACTAAAAGCAAAAGCGAATACATTGTAGCCGACTACATGGCTAAACCATTGTGCGACGCCAGCGTTCCTGCGATCCGAGCCCGACGGTCCTCGAGAACTGCAAGTTGCTTGTACCCTGCTGCAAGCCAAAGCTGCGCTTCCTCCATGATCCGTCCCGCAATCACCTGAGGCGAAGAGATGACCCTATCAAAGGTACGGGCATTGCGCTCTTTCCACAAGGTCCATCCAATGAGCATGACCATGGAGTCAAAGCCCCGCCGGAGGACCTTTGCGTCCCAACCTCGCCGATAGCCACCACCGCACGGAGTCCTCCTCGCGCACATGTACCAACGGATCAAGGTGCAACCAACGCAAGCGGAGCGCCCATACCTCGCGAGAGAGAACACAACCCAAGAGGATGTGGTCCATCGTCTCGGAGGCCCGATCACACATGATACAAACGTCGGACCGCGAAGACCATGCCGCATCCTTCGATTCGCCGTCCAAAGAACGGCCGTGCAAAGACCAACCGAGAAGAAGAACCGCACTCGCGGAGGTGCTGCCGTCTTCCAGACGCGCTTGGCACCCAACGGCGTGGACGAGCCAGCAAACATGGCACCATAGGCCGACGCCGCCGAGTACCTGGCGTTGCTCGTCAAAATCATGAAACATATTTAAGCATACATTTCATCGGTTCTAAATTATAGACCAGTTTGATTATACGTAGTCTTACTGTGTAGAGTAAAAGCTATGTCACTAGAAAGGCTATAATTTACGGAAGGAGTTAGTGTTGACATATTTTGTAAGACTTAACTAAAGTTATAGCAATTTGGCTGCCTATATAATTTAGGAACGGTTGGAATTGTGGAATTAGGCGCGTGGAGTCATGTGATGTAGGGTGTGCCGAACAAATACATGGATAAAATCTTATTCGGTTATATTCCCCATTGTCAAAAGAAAAAATTCCCACATCTCCAAGACTCCATCCGAGCTACCGGAAGCATCGTCAGGAGCATCAGCGGAGCACCTCGTGCGCCCTGCGTGCGTCTCGTCAGCCCTAGCCGACGATAAGGTAACCATGCGCCGCCGCCGCCGCCTCGGATACCATGCGCGAGCCTAGAGAGCTAGGGACAAAGGACAGGGCGCACGCACTGACCGCACACACGGCCAAAGCGGAGCGCAGAGCATCAGCATCGTGTGCTAAAGAAGGCCACCTCTTTCTGCTCACATGGACGGGGTGTGCCGCCTCCAGCTTTTCGAGGCAGATTTGGGGATAGCACGGCCAGAACCCGGGGGCCCCGACGAGCATGACCATGATGTCGTCGTAAACAGGTTGCTTTCTAGGGCCAGCAAAGGCGAATGTAGAGCTGAGCCAGATGCCAGAGCCACCAGAAGAGAATGAGAGAACAGCGGCAGAGCAGCGCCTCTGCTAGCAATATCTGCTGCTTATCCTGCCTGGTGCCAGATGCCCTGCTCTCGCACTTTCTAGGATCCCTTTTCGGGAATTAGGGGGCAATGGAAATTGGGTTATCTGTCGTGTTTGCAGGTTTTGTCTGTACATCAGGAGAATAAGTTGGTTTTTCCTAAAAAATCGCTACTACTCCAAGCTTCATCAGTAGAAATGGTCTGATACTCATACTCTGATCATCTGAAGAACCATTAGATGATGATTCACCTTTTCTCTAGTACTACATGATTAACAGCCGGGCGTTGGTTAATGTGCATTCAGTCACAGCTCATTCACAGCTGAATTGATCACCCCCATCAGAGAAAGATGAAAAGGAAATGGAAAAGCACTATCATTCCATTTTTCACCACCTCTCTAATGTAAAGACGAGGCACGAGGAACTCATCATGAACTCAATGCAATGCAATACACAATGGGAGAGATAGAAAGAGGCGGGGCAGAATCCTGTTGTTTTGGCCGCTTTGTTCCGCGCCGCTTTGCGCTTCCTTTCGTCCCCCGCTCCGTCCGAGCACCTCTCCCGGCGAAAAGCTCTCCTTTGTACCCATCTTTCAGCCCTCCAAAAGCCTACCCGTCGAGGGCATCCACAGCTGCTAGCCCGTCCATGGCCACGACCACCGGTCCTCTGCTTCCTGGAAGCTTCTCCAATCCAGCCACGCACCACGGCGGCACGCCTCCCGATGCGCCCCGCCGCTGCCCAATCCATCCCCAACCCCACAGCCACACCCCCCGACCGGCCGCACGGGCGCGGGCACGGCCATGGCCATGCCCATTCAGACACAGCTAGCTAGCTGATGATAGCTAGCTCCGCGCCTCCGTCCCCGGCTGCCGCTTTGCCGCTTTCCGGCCTGACAAAATCCCGCGCCCTTTCTGCAGGCGTACGTCGGCCCTGAAAGAGGAGGAGCCGAGGAGGAGGACGGAAAAGCCGAAAGCTATCCCTTCCCTCCCCGCCCCGCCCCCGGTGGCCTCCGAATCTTGGCATTTCTAGGGATTCTGTCACTCCGATGCGGTCACTGGAGGCGCGCGCGCGGGCGGGTGGCGCCGCTTTTCGGTCTTTTGCCGGCCGGGAGCGTGTCCGTGACGAGACCACCCCTGGAAGAAGCTTCCACGCTGCTTCCTTCCTCTGCTTTCCTGCGCCCCGCGCTATTTATACCCGCCGCGGTCACTGCCACTGCCACTGCCACTGCCAGAGCGGGTTTAAGCTAACGGTGCAAGCCGTCCTCTCAGCCTCTCAGGTGAATTTGAGCGAGTCAAGTGGTCTCGAGTGACTAGTGAGTGAGCCCCGCACGTGGCCACCCATGGACCTGAAGAGGGCGCTGGACGTGGAGGAGGAGGTGGTGGACGGCGACGAAGAGGAGCTCGCCGCCGGCTGCCCCGATGCCAAGCGCCGCCGGACGACATTCGTCAAGTGAGTGAGCTTCCCGTGCTGCTGCATTTGCCTCTTGGACGCGGGCGCTCTAGTTCTTGGCTTCTGAGCTTGTGTTCACCTCTGTTCTTCTCCCCATTTTGCAGTAGCTCGATGCAGGAGGCCATTGGCGCGCAGTACATGCAGAGGCATCTGCCCAAGCTGGAGCCGTTTCTGCGCAGAGTCGTAAGCACTTCTCCTCCTCGTAGCCATCTGCAGTTCTGCACGCCATCGAGCTTCCTGCAGTGTCGTGGTTTTATACCTGGTAGAATTCTGATGTTCAATTGCTTTCGTAAATCAGGTGCAGGAGGAAGTGCATAATGTTCTTATCCGACACATCGATTCTGCAAACAGGTTAGCCTCTAAAACACTGAACTGTCAAGCTGCTGCATTAGCATTTGAAGTTCAGACTGCCTTGTCCTCTTGGAATACATTCATGCTAGTAGCAGCTAGTTTCTCAGAACTATGGAAGACTTTACATGCTCTATAATTCCATATTGCCATACACTTACCAAGGGTTTATACTGAGCACTAGTGCTGACAATGGCTAGAGCAGTATGCGTCTGTTTATTTTCAACTCTCGCATGCATTTCTGAATTCTGACTCGAGTACTGGAGTTTACAGTCTTTGTTGCTGTAGGAGACATCCTTCTCTAATTTGTTACTCATTATCATGTTGTCATGCATGATTCTTCGAATAATTACTTTTATTTGTTTCAGTAATTATGCTGTCAGTGCAGTGTTAGGCTTTAACTTTTTAACTTTTACTTTTCAATCTACTTTTCCCCACTGCCAATGCACCCTTTTCTTCGTTTTCATTCAGAAGTCATTTTTTTTTTGAACGAGTTTTCATTCAGAAGTCATGACTGAACTTCTGTTCTCCAATGTTCAGGCTCCCACTCCAACTAAAGACAACAAGCAAACGGTACAAGCTGCAGTTCCAGGGAAACCTGCCGCAGACGCTTTTCACGGGCAACAGGGTGGAGGCCGAGAACAAGCAGCACCTCCGGCTAGTCCTGACCGACGCCGCTACCAACCAGACGGTCACCTCGGGGCCCCTGTCCTCCATGAAGGTCGAGCTCCTCGTCCTCGACGGCGACTTCAACGCCGACGAGCGGCTGGAGCACACGGAGAAGGAGTTCAGCGAGAGCGTCGTGTTCGAGAGGGAAGGCAAGAGGCCGCTCCTGTCCGGCGAGGTGATCATCGTGCTCGACAAGGGCACCGCCTCCATCCGCGACATCTCCTTCACGGATAACTCCAGCTGGATACGGAGCCGCAAGTTCAGGCTTGGCGCCAGGATGTCCAGGGCGAGTTCCATCGAAGAACGGGTGCAGGAAGCTGTCAGCAATCCGTTCCTGGTGAAGGATCACCGTGGAGAAGGTAATTAAATTGCTCTACACTTTTTACCTGCCATGGCAAGTTCATCAGTTCATGAAACATTCATGCATGCTTGTATTTTTGAACTAGAAACTGATAAAATTTTCGTGCTATAAACTCAGTGTACAAGAAGCACCATCCACCTGCATTAGCCGACGACGTGTGGCGTCTGGAGAAGATCGGGAAAGACGGCGTATTCCACAAGAAGCTCGCTGACTTTGGAATCCACACTGTTCAAGACTTCCTCAGGAACTTGGTGATGGATCAATACGGACTGCGTAGCGTAAGAAACTATCCCATATATCACACGCATGCATCTAACAGTATTGATTCTGTTCCAGACTTTCTGAACATTCTATATATATGCTCATCCTGCTGCACGTGCAATGTTTCCAATTTCAGTTGCTTGGCAGCGGCATGTCGAACAAGATGTGGGAATCCACGGTGGAGCACGCCCGGGAGTGCGTGCTGGACGACAAGCTCTACTCCTACTGCAGCGGGCACGGGATCGTGCTCCTGTTCAACTGCATCTACGAAGTCGTCGGCGTCATCGTAGGCAGCCACTGCTTCACCTTGAGCGCTCTCACTCCGACGCAGAAGGTAAACGTCGCCTGAACAGAAGGCAGGCACGAGCTAGCACGACGATGGCATCACGAACGGCTCCTGACAGGAACCTTGCTTTGTTTGCAGGCGCTGGTGGTGAAGCTGCAGCAGGACGCGTACAAGTTCCCGGACCGCATTGCCGAGTTCAAGGTGCAGTCGCAGAGCGCCGCGGCGGAGCAGCCACCGGCCGCCGCGGTCCAGGCGCCGGCGCCGCCGCCGTTGCCTACTGTGCCCGCGGCGCAGATGCTCGGCCTCCCACACGGACACAGTGTCGTCCAGCCTTCAGCATCAGGCGCGCTGGCGACCTCGCACGACGGCCATGGCCTGCTGCTGAGCCCGCAGCTCCTCCAGCAGCAGCAGCCGCTGAGCGAGGCCCTTGAGGACGTGCTGCAGTCGGCCGGCGCGGCGCACCAGCTCAACGCCGCCGCCGAGCCGTGGTTCCCTTCGTTCGGGGCGGCCGGGTTCGACGCGCGGGACCCGTTCGACGTGCAGTTCAGCGGGTCGCAGCCGTGCGGGCTGCTGCTCTCCAGCACCGGCGCCAGGTTGTGATCGAGAGACGGCAACCAGCGTTTCATCAGGAGCCGTCTGTCTCGCCGGACACCGGACACGCCGTCTTTTCCATGTGGCCCCGGCCGGCTGCGTCGCGCGGAACGAGAGGACCCGGGCAACCGGCGTCGGCGTTTCTGTTGGATGCCGAGTTCTGCAGGGTGCAGGCTGCAGCTGCAGCGGATCATGCATGGGTCGGGTCGCTGCACTCTGACTGAGGCCCTGTTCGCTTGAAAAAGGCAAAGCTGATGCAGAGAAGATATAGTAACTTGTACTTGTAGTACAATTGGTGGTAGGATCAGATGTCATCTTTTGTCATTTTGGGGTGTAACATGAGTGATGAGTAGTGAGAAGAACACAGTTGTGGCCTTGTGGGGGCGTTGGACCGTTCACCAGAGTCCCTTCCTGTTATCTGTAAAAGCATGAAAAGGGTGCTTTTGTTTTCATTCTTTTGCTTGTTCATCGTAAGGTATTGTACGTAGTGCTTGGGCAAGTACTTCTCTTTGGTTTGTGCAACGGCGTTACAAGCTCATGTGCATCAACTACAGTGAAATGAATGGCTCCCATTCTGCAGTCCCAACCCACAAGGTAGATCATAGCACACCCTCTAACTTTCTCATGCACATGCGGCCTGTCCGTAGTACTGGCTATCAGCCCAACAACAAATAGTTCAGCACAAGGCTGGATAACAAGCCAGCTCGACTCGGTTCGGCTCGGCTCGTTCTGGTTTATTAAGACAACGAGCTACCTCGGCTCAGCTTGTTATCTAAACGAGCTAGAAGTTCGGCTCGGATCGGCTCATTAAAAGCTTTGTATTTTTCTAAATCTTTAGAATGGTAATAATACATTAGTAACATATCCAAAGTCTTAAATTGGAGAAAAAATGATATGTGCTAATATAAATACAAATATAATAATACATACTATACTATTCCACCATATATCCATTAAAAATAAAACGATAAAGTCATAATAATCTAAATTTTATAGGGTTTAGACCTGTCATCGACTAATTGTAAAGTAGAAGTCATTAAATATTATAAAACTAATATAAATTATGATGTTTTTTAACTAGATGTGTGGCTCGTTTAGTTCATGAGCGGCTCATGAGCTGGCTCGAGTTGGCTCGTTATAGCTAACAAGCTAAAATAGCTCAGCTCGGCTCATTTTTATAACGAGCCGAGTCGAGGTGAGCTGAGTTAGCCGCGAGCCGAGCAAGTTAACGAGCTTTGAGTTTTCCATCCAGCCTTAGAGTTCAGCAGTTCGGTTCTTCAGGCCAAGGTAACTGGCATAAGATTTTAAGGCCTTGTTTAGAATTGCAACTTTTTGCAATTCGAAGAATTGTAGCACTTTCGTTTGTATTTGACAAATATTGTCCAACTACGGACTAACTAGGCTCAAAAGATTCGTCTCATGATTTATAACTAAACTGTGCAATTAGTTATTTTTTTACCTACATATAATGCTCTATGCATGCGTCTAAAGATTGATGTGATGGAGAGAGAGTGAAAAACTTGTAATTTTGAGGGCATCTAAACAAGGCCTTAAAAAAACATGAACGATGAGTTTCAAGTTCCAACGTTTCCAGAACCACACTAAAATGCTTTACCAATTGTGTCCTACAAAATGTCCCATCTTGTACTGTAACACATTTGGCAGCTGAACTTGACGGTTGCAGGAAGGAAAAGTTCAGATGAGGCCAGCTTATCAGCATTCATGGCACCCAACTTAACAGGAAACCAGTACTCCTTCCTACTGGCATGTAACCCCAGCGGCAACAATATGATCAGGACGACAAATACAAAGAACTCCAGTCCAGTCAAAAATACCAAATGTTGTCCATAGAATCGATTAGGATAGAATCAAACGTATGGGTCTTGAGCTCCATACAAAATACAGTCCAAAGCAGCAATGAGGAGCGGCACCATCGTTCTATAAAACATTGTTAAGCTACTCACTTCCCTTTACATGCTACGGGTTCACAATTTAAACTACAGCTTCAAGTTCTGTCAACTACAGAACAAACGAAAGTTTGATAGGCGCTGTCAACAGAAATCAGGCTTGTTAGTACCCCAATCTGTTCAGATCAGGCTGGAGTACAGTTAGTTTCACCGAACAATACTTCCATCAAGGCATCAAACAACAAACGGTTTATTCTTCTCTTTTTACAAGGAGCAGAAAACCGAAATTGGAGACTACTTTGCAAGTTTGCATCGACAGGACCCAGTGATTCCTACCAGTACTTTCACTTGCATGTTGCTGAGCGATTCGATCTTTTACCTTCCATGGCATCCTTCTTTTTCCTACAGTCTGAGCAAAGATAAGGACCACCCCACGGTGTTGATGGGGCTGAGCAGCAGCCACCTACATTGTCCGTCATTAAACCTTCAAATGGTTCTTGGTCCACTTGGCAGATTGCACAGCGAAATGGGGGCAGATTTGCTTTTGATGGGAAATTTCTACCCAACCTGCAAAAGGCGTGCAATACAGGTTAAGGCATATCTGAGTAGTCCCAAATGGGCAGACAGAGAAGTAACAACAGGGTGTCCTTCCTATTAAAAATTACAGAACACCAACTGGTAACAGATCTCCAACAGCCAAACAGGTATAGTGAATCATAAGACAGTCTTGTGATGGTGAGTTTATTAACCTAAATCAATATGCTCCTAGTAGTAAAAAAGTTCTTCAATTCTAGCGCAAACTGCTCCCAGGAAAAACAACCTTCTACTGATAAAATTTAGTAGGAACGATGCCATCCAATCAAGCATTCTAGTGAATTTAAGCAAACGGACTCAGCATATAACCTGATCTCCAAGACCACATATTACAAGAAGCTAACTATATACTAGCAAAACTTATATTCTTTTTTAGAATGCAGAAGTACGTTTTGGAACTGCAAGAAGCAAATGACACACATGCTTTATCCAAATATGAATTTATAAGTAAAATCATCACCAACCGCATCCAGAATGTGACTAAACATCTATGAGTACATCACTTCACTCTTTCTTTTTTCCTGCTCTACATTTTTAATCCTATATAAACAAGAAAGGCAGCCTATATATTCAAGCGATGCAACATGTCGCCGACAATGTTCCGAAAGTTGATTCCTACCAAAGGCTAGAAATAGAACAAAGGAGAATGAACATGGCAATGCCATGTAAGAACAGGTGGTGCCAGTGTGAGAAGTGAGAACATGGAATGGAATTCCCAAAATACTAAAACTGGAACATCCAGGTATACCTAACCAAGAGAGAATGGACAAACTAGGTTAGTACTTGGTAGTCTTTTTTCTCTTGAAAACATACTTGGTAGTTTCTGCTGCACTGATTCCTAAATCTAGACGTGAGCCATCCCACCACTAACAATTCCTTTTATCTCAAAAGCACTAGACACAAGGCATGAGTGAGATCAAAACATGCAACATATAATTTGTGAAGCATTTCTCCATTGTTACTATGCACGGCAAACAGAGTATCAAAAATCTATCAGTGAACAAAGAAGAATTCGCATAACTAAAAAGCTTCATGAGCAAGAATGTGCATACAACCACAAAGGGAGTTGAGAAACACATGAACTGCAAGAGAAAATAAGAACATGCCTTTCTTCCAACATTGCAGACCCATCCTCAAATATTTCTTCCACAGAGCCCAAAGAAGCAGATTTGCTGAGCTTTCCAACAAAACTATGAGACCTTCTACCAAAAATAAGAGACCTCAACTTGTTCTGATTTTTCTTTGGAGATAATGCTGGTGGCGTTGAACAATGATCAGATGGGATGATGTCGACAACCACACATGTGGTATCATCTTTCAACCCACTTGTCTTCAGAGCTTGCTGGACAAGCAAGAATGGATACTAATTAGACGATTGAGATAATCAAGCATATCATGCAGAGTACAGGATGATGCGATAGCCCAGCTGCATTTATAATCACCTTAACAACAAGTTTTGCAGCCAGTTCTGCAGGCAATCCCCGGCATGCCTGAGCAGCAATCTCTGAGGACAGAGCGTCCCATATTCCATCTGATGCGATTATTAGTCTTCCACCAGTATTTGGGAGCTACAATTACGAAAAGCAAACCACATGTTAACAAATGATATGCTAAGAAGAGCTAAATTCTTTTCTTTTAAACTCATGATTTCACCTTCACTTGCTTGACATGTGGAATCGGTACGATGAACTCGCCGACATCAGTATCCCCAATGGACCTTGAAAGGCACAATCCACCCGGCCAGCATCGGAGAGGACCGACCTACAAAAAAGGGGAAAAAACTCACATCCAGAAATGCTTCCAAAGCATAGAAAAGATGTTGTATCCTAGAATTCTTCTTCATCAAAATGACTGAGCAGTGAGCATTACCTCCTGTCCACCACATAGGTTAAGTCGGCTGACCTCCCCTCCGCTCGCTGTGACACGCTCACGCTCCTCAGCATTCTCCTCTAGCC
The DNA here is from genome assembly GCA_018135685.1 of Themeda triandra. Classification (NCBI taxonomy): domain Eukaryota; kingdom Viridiplantae; phylum Streptophyta; class Magnoliopsida; order Poales; family Poaceae; genus Themeda; species Themeda triandra. Next base: position 283,733 of record JAENPR010000345.1, read on the forward strand.
GGTGATCCACAGTCAGCAATGAGACCTCGCCTCCATGTGTATCCAGAATGCACCTAGAGTCTCCCACCGACGCCACAGTGACCGTGAACCCATCAACGACAACAAGTGTCGCCGTTGTTCCTGACGTCTCACCTGCGCACCAGTTCCCAGAGTCAGCATCTTTTCAGCCAGGTTCCCAACGGCATTGCAAGGATGCCAAAGGATCACTCGGTGTCGGTGAGTTGGTGTCATCTCACCCTTGCGCTGGAAGTCAATGTCTGTCTTGACGAATCCTGCGACGAGCGCGCGCGGCAGCGCCTGCAGCCAGTCCTCGCGGCTGATGCCCTGCGGCACGGCGCTCATCACGTGCTCCAGCAATTTCTCCTTGCTGAACACCGCCGCCGACACGCCATTGTGGCCGTCGAATACCTGCGAATCGCAGATCCGCCAACCAAGAAAAACACACATCAGCGAACGGAATTCCTCACTGAACTCAAACTAAACAAAAGGGGAAAAAAATCGTAGGGTAGGCGGGGCCGTACAGCGAAGACGGAGAAAGAGGAGGTAGGGTCTCCGGGGACGCGGAGGCAGTCGGGCTTGACGAGGAAGTAGTCCTCGCCGCGCTTGGCGAAGCCAGAGTGGCCGTAGCGCACGTGCGGGCGCTCGGTGCCGTCGCCGCGGAGCTCGCGGCCGATCAGAGTGGCCAGGGGCAGCGCCGGGGAAAGACTCCCCTCGCTGGCGGCGAGCGCCATCGCAGCCTTTCCCCTCTCGCCGCTGTCCTACAGAACAAGCGCCGCCCTTCCAAGAACAACCGGCCGAAACGGCGCCATTTTCCGCGCGGAAAATGCTCACGACGGGGAATACGACGAGCGGGATCTGGGATCACGCGAGCCGCACTCGGATTTGGAGGCAACGGCGACGCAATGCCGTCGGCGACGCGCTTGGATTTGGGGGGGATTTGGCGAGGGCCGTGAACGGAGAGACGGCGAAAGGGGACGAGGATTTTAATCAGCTGATCAGAGAGTGACGAGAAGGTGCAGGACCTTATCGCTATTTTAGCATAAGACAGGGTGGTTGGTGCAAAATCTCCGGACAGTTTGCCAGTGTGGTGGTGGTCACTGGTCATGGTCAGCCCCAGCCCGCCGCGGGGTGGCGTGTGCTGCGTGATAAGTGGGGTGGTCAATGGTGGTTTACAGCTTTCGGGATTAAAGAAAACCGTGTCTACGCTGGATTTTGTTGCTGTCGTCTCGTGGTCACCGTGTCGGCATCTGTACATGTCTTGGTGTCAGGTGACTCGAGACTCATGTCATGTGCCGTTCCAGCAAGGCAGCGAGTCAGCATGTCCACATGCAATGCAATAAAAAAGAATCGCGGAAGTACAGGGAAAGTATTCACAAAATCTAGCAATGTAGAGCCATATTTGCATAGGAGCTTTTAAAGAAAGGGTAAATTACATTATTCAACCTATAACTCGCATGGTTTTTGGATTTTTCTGTCTTAAACTTCAGAACAGGATAACTGCCCTTTTAGTAAGTCTTTAAACGTTGAAGCTAGTCGCTAGACAAATATACTAGTCTTCTTTTTAAAAAAAATAAAAAATAAAATCTGTCTTGACCTCTAAAAAAACTCATAGTTAACTCTTTTTAAATTAAAAAAATATAAAACTTGCACTACTTTTCTTCTAAAATGGTTTCATGAGTCCTCTATTTAGAACTATTTAGATTTTGTTTGTTTTAAATAAATAGTGAAAATGACTACAACCGATATATATGTGGAGGTGGAACCTTCACCATTAAAGGAGTTACCTAAGGGCATGTACAACGGCAGTTTTTGCCGTCGTCTCGTCACGGAGATTTTGCAAAATCCCCCTTGGTTCGGAGGAGAGAGAGCAAAGCCGTCGCGTCGTGAGATGACGGCAACGGCTCGTGCTCCCAGAACAAATGGACAGCTCGCTTCGCGTTGTACGGAAGCCGTCGTCTCAAGACGACACCGCACGGATCCAGCGCGCGCAGTCATTCTCAGTCCCTTCATCCTCGCCGACTTGCGCGCGGAGGGCGAGCAGTGAGCACGCAGCGCCGACGCCGGGTAGGGCGGGGCGAGCAGGCGGCGTGTGTACCGGGGAAGGGCGAGGCAAGCAGGCGACGCCGGCACTAGGCACAGGGCCGAGCAGCGCAGATGCAGCAGCACAGCCACGACGAAGACGACGAGGGCGTGGCGGACCACAGCCGCGACGGCGACGAAGAACGGGGCCACGTCGACGAGGCAGGGCGCGTCCCGACGAGGCAAGCACATGGCGGAGGTGAGCTTCCTAGGCGGCACGGCACGTCCATGGAGGTGAGCTTCACGCCGACAAGCACGTCGATCTGCACATACCGACGAGGAAGAGCAGGGCACATCTAGAAGTTCTGAAACTAGTACATGGAAACTACTTTGTTCTTGGTTGTGTTCAGTAAATCTGAGGGAACATACCGACGAGGAGGAGCAGGTCACATCTAGCTCGCATTGATCACTAATTTTTTCCTAGCTGCTGAATGCTGTCAGTTCACTAGTTACTTGAGATATGGTATTCACGGTTGTGAGATTATTTCCTTCTTTATCACTTTGTTGATCTTAGCATCTGCAGACCAACGCCCAAGCATCTCTATATACGATCTCTGCAACAAAAGAGGGCTAACAGGTCGGGCCACGTCGCCCGCAAATCCGCTGGCCGTCAGATCAAGCCAATGAGCTATGTCAACCGTCCAATGCGGGTTAGCGGGCCTTTCACCCGTTGAGCCTTAGCCTTCAGCCCGGAGAGTCGCGAATCGTCGCGAACCCACCCACGGGCGACTCCCGCACCGCGCGCCGCACCTACCTCCTCCCGGCACGGGCGCCGCGCGTGGCTTCTCCGAGCTCCGCCTCCTCTTCGCCCACCTCCCGCTCGCCGCCTCACGCTCCCTCCTCGCGCTCGGCCTCTCCCGCAAGAACCTCTGCGTCCATCCACAGGCGTCCTCAGCAGCAGCCCGGGACTCCGTCGACACCGCCTGACGCCGCCTCACAGCTTCCTGGGTCCGCGAGAAGGCCGCCTCCAACCCGAAATCCACGCCGTTGTGCGAGTTCTACGAGAAATTCGACCGGGCCGCTGCCACCGGCGACCTCACCTCCTTTATACCGCCCGGAGTGGCGGAGTGGACACCCTGGCAAACCTCCGCGCGCTCGGGAGGGAGCGCCGGGTCTGCCCCTACTTCCTCGACATGGTCTGCTCGACCCCAAGGTGTCCAGCACTGCGTCCAGGGAGATGCAGGAGTATGTGGTCATCTTCGATGAGGCTCACAACATCGACAATGTCTGCATAGAGGTGCTGAGCGTCAGCATACGCAAGCAGACGCTGGAAGGCCTGAGCGAAATCTAAGGCTTCGACAGGTGCTACTCTCATTTGTTGGTATACTTAAGTTTTTTTTTTTTTGGTTGAAATTTGGTATGCTTAGGTTCAGCCACCAATAGTCACTAAACGATATATTCTGTTTCTTTAAAACTATTCAACTTCAACTTTGTGGCATGTAAGCTTGCTTTCTAACTGCTTTATGTGGTACAAAGGATTCAAGGCCCACGGATGCCAATAGGCTTTGTGCTCAATACAACAGACGACTGGTGGTCTGGTGGATGGACTGGCGCAGAGGAAATCTATCGGATGCTTGGCTTGCGAATCCGGCTTTGCCTAATGACATCCTGAAGGAAGCTGTTCCTGGAAACATAAGGAGGGCCAAACATATTCTTGTTGTCTTGCAAAAGCTTGTGAGGTTCCTTGATGGCCAGCTTAAAACAGAAAGCCTGTTTCCATTCCCAGGCTCGAATCCACCAAAATTGCTGAGATTGTTTTATGACCAGCTACAACAATGACATTAGAGATAACTGATACAGATGTGTTCATGCACATACAGATCATATGTGACTTTGCCATACTGATTGGAACTGATCCTATTATTCAGGTACCCAGACTTCTCTTTACTATCATGATGATATTATAACTGAACGTTATTTAAGTTGCTACTAAAGAGTTCATCTGTTTTGCAGCTAAGTTGCCATGCTGCTGCACTCGCAATAAGACCTGTTTTTGATCGTTTGTGATAACTTTTGGAACTCTGAGCCCAATAGAACTTTACCCTTGTCTCTGGAATTTTAATCCTGTCATTAGCAGAAGCTTCACAATGTCCTTAACAGGAGATTGTATTTGTTCCATCGTCTTTACTCAACGAAGGCATGAGCTGGTCCTACATGAACTTCATATTTGAAAATTTACTATTGCATACCTGAGTTTTTAAATACTAGCATTGCCAACATTCTTAGGTTTGGAAATGCTAACACTGTATTGCACATACATGATACCTTTTTTCCCCTGAGGATCATATGACATTTATGTTAAGCTTTTTATGACAGGTTTAGTTGTAAACATCAATCATCCGTTATTTTTAGTGATCAGCTACTTATGAGTACAAAGATCGATGTGTGTAGTGATGCTGGTGATCTGAGGAATTATGGCCATCATTAGATATATAACATCATCATATCAATTAGTGCAGAAGCAAATGTTTAGAATTAGCAAATTAGTTTCAGATATTCATACTTGAAATCTCAAATGGCATCTGTATAATACTACCCGATGAAGGAAAGGGTTATTGTCACCGGTAACCCAGGCATGTGCAGGTACTCTTAAATAACCACGCCTATGATTGTTGTTCCTCATTTTTAGATTTCATCTAAACTATGAAACTAGGACATTGTTGTATACTCCAAAATATTAAAAGAGAAGATCAATACTAGACTCAGCTTCTACACAGCTGGTTCCACCCCACTCGGCCGCGCGGCAACGCCGCGCGTGTTTTCTAGTTCTCTCTATAGCTGCTAGTGCTTTTGAGCCGCTAGAATTGATAACTGAATATTTAGCAAAAAGAAGAATTGATAACTGAATGTTCTCGGTTATTGATAACTGAATGTTTTCAGTGGTCAATGAATATTAGTTGTCATTGTCAATTTTAGTATGTTTATGCATTTTACTTGTCAATGCACTTGTTCAGTTCCCTCGAATTGATATATCTGTTCATTTCTACTAGCAGGGAAAATGAGAAAGCCAGGGTGAGATGTGCTGGAAATTCTACCGATGGCATGATAATTTTCAGTGTTTCAGTCTTAGTTGTGTGATGGCATATTCAGTCTTAGTGTTTCAGTCTTAGCTGTATGATGGCATGATAATTTTGCTTGAAATCTATCTTTTGCATGTCGTTTCTGATATGAAACTATCTCCGTGTGTGAATCTGTCAAACGTCTGCATGTTTGCTTCTGTGAAAATATCAATTGTGTGCATGTCTCCTTGTTGGCTGGAAAATCAAACGTCTTCATGTCTCCCGCCGTAGGCTGCAAACTATAAAAAGGTTGTTTCACTCCATCAGTCAGCATACAGGACCTATTAAGTATTGGCAACACAATGGTGTATAGAAATGATTTTTATGATTGATCATAGCTACATACAAGCATTAAATGATTTACTAACATCTAAAAAGACAGCAGCTGTCTATGGATTGTATGAGCTGTCTATTTTGTCGTCTGTGTCGTAAATTTCGAGAAGTTATAGACAGCGGCTGTCTCACTGTTGTACATGCCCTAAGTGCGTCCGCAATGGCTAGCTATTTGACTATCTAATGTGACGTGGCAGATGTGACGTGGCAAGGAGAGAGAATGAAAAAGCAGACTTGCTAGCTATTCCTTCGTCGCTAGTCTCGCTCAACACCCGAGGTGAGACGTGCTCTGCGGTTGGCAGCGGAGGAATCTTTCGTATGCATGCACGGAAGAGAGAAAGTAAAATAGATTAAATATAGGCCTCACAAGGTGACGTGTTTCTTAAATAGCTAGTTGCCGGCGATTTCCACTGTGGACGTCCTAAGGGGCAGTCCCATTGCAAGACTCTATCACAGAGTCCAAGAATATTTATTACACCTTATTAATGGTATTTTGCTGATGTGGCAGTATATTTATTGAAGAAAGAGGGAGAAAAAATAAGACTCCAAGTCTTATTTAGACTCCAAGTCCACAATATTCGAGCTAATAAATAAGTTTAGATTCTATGATAGAGTCTACATTGGAACTGCCCTAGGAGGCTATCGTTTGTGACGGTTCCCGTTCTCTTTGCTAGAAAGACCAAAGCAATGATTCTATTCCAATTGTGATGTTGTGAATGCTTGGAAAAAGGGTTTCAGTGTTTCTTGTCAAGTTCTTCCCAATAGGTAAGACTAATCCTCTTTGCCATAAAATTTTTAGTTTTCGGTAGCTTGCAGATGAGTCGATTCCCAAGGCATATGAACATCTACAAGAACACATGTTGACGTGTCCACAACATGGGATAGAAGACTGACTCTTGATCCAGAACTTCTATCACACGGTCTAACCCATATGGCTCGTGGTCATTTGAACGTTATTGCTGATTTGCTGGAGGATCATTCTTCTCATTAAATGTGGATGAAGCAAAGTCGTTGATAGGGAAATGGTCCCAAACAATAGAGTGATGATTTACTCTAGCCCTATAAGCAAGGATGCATACTATTAAAGAACCTGGCAAGCTTGCAGTCAAGATGGACCTTCTCGTGATGAAGAGAATAGAAGATTGTGAGAAGATGAATGCTAAAGAAGTCGTATAAACCATGGATGATTGCATGACTTTGTAAAGTGTACGGTGAGACTGGACATTCGCATGACTCGAAAGTTTAGGACCAAGATGATACAAAGGAACATTTGAGGATCTAGATGGATGATTCGTGAATTTAGAGATCACGATGACATATCCAAACAAGTTTGAGGATATAAATAGTGAGTTTAGGGTTTGAAATAATGTAACCGAAAAAGTCTAAAGAGTACTTGTGGAATTTACTCTATTTTAAAATTGTCTTACCACTGAACATATAATAACATATGGAGAGAAATCTAAAATCACCACGTTTTTTTTGACTGAAGTCAGCAAGGGAAACCCTAGCCTATATTTTTTTATTTTTTTTAATAATGCAAACCTGTTTTAAATTTGCTCCCATAAGGAGTCGAACCCAGGTCTGCTAGGTGCTACTCAGGTGTCAAAGGGGACAATTCATTTCACTGTTTCAATTAGCGGTTTTTAATAATAAAAAATTAGACAGGTGACATTAAATATTTTTTTATTTCATTTGGCGAGAGATATATTTTTGCTCAATTTTGATTCAGACAAATATTTTGGCAAAAAGTAAAATAAAAAATAAAAAAATAAAAAAAGAGTACCATCCACGATTAGCTAGGCCAATCCGGCCCATCCATGTAAAACGACTGGCCATGGTTATGGTTAGTGCTATTTCTTAATGGGCCAACGTTTCTTCTGTTCATGGTTAGTTGGCCCGGCAAGATTTGAGAGTATTCGTCTCTACGGTTGGGCTCCCGTCTTCGTTTTTTCTTTTTCAACGAACGTCCAGTGCGAGTGTGCGACTGTTTAGATTCAAGCAGACGTTCACGTTATGCAAGCACTAAGTTTCAGTTGCCGATATAGTACGTATTATTACTGGTAATGTTTTTTTTGCAAATACGCACGAGTGTACGTATTACCGGTAATTACTGTGACACTATTCGAAATTATGCAAAGTTCAGCAGCACATATAAGTTACTGACCAATTTCCACTCATAAATGAAAGAGACGAAGTCCATGTTTACAGTGAAGCTCGAAAATAACCGCCAGGAGGTGAGTATCCCCCAGCAGGTGCACAGAAAATTAGCAGGCACCACAAGTCTACGGCAATGCCATATTTCATTCAGGTCACTCTGTATTACTGTCAGTAACGCAAAGCTGAATACAAATGAGGTTGTTGGCTGTTGTCAGTAGCTGAAAACAAACCTATCTCACCAAATGCTGTTATCATAACTTCTTTCGTTCATGGTAAGGTGGACCATGGGAATCGCATGCTGATTGAAAAGAATTGCAGCAAAAGCAAAAGCCACTCCATAGGATGTAGCAAGAATTGAGGCACATTAAAAAACAGCCTTGATCAAAAGATAAAATTAAAGCATTCGAGTATAGAAATCATTAGGCACCAGTTCTTTTTACCAATCATTTCCTTTCTTTTCATTATATATTTATATTATGAACAAGATACAAAGAATTAGCAAGAACTCAACATAGCCTGATAGGCCAACAAAAAAAAAAGGTTAATGGCCTCACACACCAGTTGTTGAGATCACAACTCACCACACTGACACAATCAATTGGGTTTATTGTCACTCATTGCTGTACTCGAGAACAACCTCACAATCTCTCGTGACAAACACCAAGAAAAAAAAAAGGCAAAAACTGCACACGATCCTTGTAAGTCCCTACTTTGCACCAGCTTGTCTTCCATTTGATGAAAGCCTTCTGCTATCGCTTCTGCTTAAAGGCTGCCTAACAGATCTGTTCGAACTGTTTGCGACTTTTCTTGACGCTGATGGTATTTGAGAATGAATTGGTGTCCTGATGTACATATAGAACAAATAATTAGTCTTCAAGTCAAAGAAGCGGTTAATAATTTGCAAACAGTCTAGCTTAGCCTATTACTTGATGTTTCACTTTTCTGAAACATCTCAAAATTAAAGGATTGTATAAGCGGAGAAGACTTTTAGGCAAATAAAACACACATACTAATGTATGTTTCCATACTAAGAGTTTCAACCATACAGTAAACATGTGATTAGTTAACCTCCACAAATAACATTGTTAATAGTTGAAATGTGAACCACATGTATGAATAGAATGTTTCACTGTTTTTTAATTCAAATTCTTTTATAACACAATTCAAATTAAGCCAAAGAGAAACTGTATATTCCAATGTCCTAACTTAAGATATTGTGCTAATGTTCTGCCCATTCAAATTTGGAAATCGTAATTCAGAATGCACTGTTTTGGTTATCCCTGGTGCCAAAAAGAAAGGTAATTCACAAAATTATTTGCTGCTACATAGATGTTTTTAATGTCAACGACAGTTACCTGGCATCTGAACCATCTCTAAGCTTTATTTGTGGTTTTTTAACCTTTGAACCGTTGTCACTAATTGAGTTATTCATGCTTTGGACACTGAGCTGCCATAGAGCATCTGATTCTGAGGAATCACTTGTTGCCATGTCAATGTCATCAGAATCGTCAGTATTTGTAGAGTAAAACTGAGGCCTTTGCTGTTCATACTCATGGTCATCCTTTTGTCTTGTATTACTCCTCTGGTACTGCTTCTCCCTCATACCTGAATGATATCTCTGGTAAAAGAAGTCAGGTAAAGCTGCATTGTCACCCTCCCAATCACCAACTGAATTATTGTTGTTCACTACAACCTTATCTATCCAGTCCCCACCAATTGCTTCTCTTTCATCTCCCATCTGAAAATTTACCCTCAAATTGCTATCTGGCCATGAAGGAGAATCATTTGTTGTTAATAAATCCTGGAGATCAAAGCTTGGTTTCTTTTGCCTCAGTGTAGGATTGGCTCTAGCCTGAAAAAGAAAAACTCACGGTTCATGGTCATACAAAAATGTTGAAATAATCATGTTGGAAGCTAGAGTGCCAATAGTGTTTGATCATAGCTCACTATGCCATGTATCTTTTGTTACCTAACAATTTGAATTGTGGAGGTTACATTTTTTTAGATAATGTAAGGATTACATGTAAGACACAGTGGAGAACTTTAGATCATTGTTACCTCTATGTTTCCAACATCCTCCATTGGTTGTCGGAAGTTAGTCAATAGATCACAGCTACCCTGTCGCCTATTTGAAAAACCAGGCGAAGGCGTCTTTATGTTAAATGTCTCAGAGTCACGACTCATGATCTGCTCCGATCCTAAATCTTTTGCAGCTAATGCTGCTTTGAGTCGAGCAATCTAAACATGAAGAGAGAACATAAATATCTTGAATAAAGGGAAGTAAGAAATATAATAGCATAACATAACAACATAAATAAACCTGCTCTTTAAGCTCTTTGACTTCTCCAGATTCTTTATTTAGTCGAGCAGCACCAAGTTCAACAGTTGACACACGCTCAGCAAATTTTAAGGTGCTGATGGTTTCTCCTACAACATCACTTTCTGGGCTTATATGAACAAACATCAACGTTTTCGCCTGACCTCCTGTTGATAATCAATGTGGACAGGTTAAAAAGGAGTTACAGCTATACTCAGCGCCAACATTAGTGTACAATGAAATTGTAAGAGAGTTATCTTACCAAGTGAATCTTGGAGAAGTTGTGTTAATTTACTATTCCTGTAAGGTACATGTGAATTCTTTTGGGCAAGCGAAGCAATTACATCCCCTAAGGCTGACAATGATTTGTTTATATGTTGTGCTTCTTTTAACCTTTCTCCAGTGACCTCTGATTTATCAACACGTTCACTGCCAGCAAGATCAACTAAATGCATGCACCCACGAAGGATGGTCCCTGATGTCAGATCCCTTCCCTGAACATGAACAGTTAAACAACTGCAGGATTACAAGAAAATGTGTTACTTTATACTATTATATGTCAAAATAACTTATGTGATTCGATTACGCATAAATGTTGCAAAGTTACCTGTGGGAACGACTACTCCTGTCATTTAGTGCAGTGGCACCGACAGCACGATTCTTATGCCCAACATTCATCAATTCCATGACATCCATTGTTGATGCCACGCGAACAAGACTTGCGTCCGGCACATTTAGCCCATTTTGAGAGTTATTCCGAATCTCTAATGTATGTATTCGTTAAGGAAAATTAGTTTCCTGCGGCAGCATGATATAACATAACAAAACCCAGACAATTAGACCGAAAACTTAATAGCTTCAAGGATATTTTTTGTTGAGACCATCACTAACAAGGAGATCCCTAACTTGTTCGTTGTAAATCTCAATCATTTGCACAGCAATATCATAAATGAAGGTTCCTTTTCTTTGTTCAGCAAGCTTAAATAGATCACCAAGTGCCCGATAATTGACACCTTGGGTTTGCTCAGTCATGTTCTTGGGCCCACTCTACATAAAACCATTATTAGAAATAAAAATTGATATAAACAGAGAAAGCCAGTGATAATCATTATTTCTGATACTCTCACTAGGCAAGTATTAATGTGCCTTACTCACCATCGTGTATGTCTTCCCTGATCCGGTTTGGCCATATGCGAAGATACAAACATTGTATCCATCAAGAACCGAGCGGATGAGAGGTTGAGTATCTAAGAACACCTCATCTGCACACCGTACAACTATGTGAATCTCCTTCCAATACATAATTGAAAAGGAAGAGCTAGTAGTGGCAGGGTACAATACCTTGTGTCGCTGATGGGCCAAAAACCTTATTGAAGCTAAAAGTTTTCCGACCTTCCTTTCCAGACTTAGCAGGGGTGAAAATGGTTATGTTGCCCTCATCAATGGAACCAACAGTAGATGGACTTCCTTGTCCAGGCAAAAATGGACGCACCCTACAATATACCCTGATACTTCCTATATAGATAAGAAACATTTAAAAAAATAAGACTACATTTTTCTTCTTCTTCTTCTTTAAAACACCAAACCTTTGGGTATACAGATTAGAATCTCCGTGCATAAATGTTCAATGTAACAAACACACCTTTGAGATCCTGCACCTGGTTGTATAGCTTTCTATTTTCTTCAAGAACTTTGTGATAACCAGAAGCAGCATGAGCCAAGCTAAACAGGTGCCTTCCTGAAACAAAAATTGCCAATGTGTACTTTTATTATCGTTTTCTATATTATAGTTTCTAAATCACCAAAACTTCTGAAGCACATTAAATTAAATATTACCAAGAAGGTTGAGGTCCTCAGAGTACTTCATTTGCATATACTCCATACCCGCCCTTGTAGTTATCAGATCACTCTTAAGTTCCTAAAGACAACCAGAATAAAAAATGTTCAAGTAACCATTATTGAGATGTTAATGAATAAAGTGAAAAACAGAGAAGTTACCTCAACATTCTTTGACTGCTGTTGTAGAATTGAATGTTGCTTCAGTGCCACTTCTCTTGATGCTTCTTTTTTTGTTTGTTTATGGTTACAGTAAATATCTGCTGCATCCATCTACATAGGAGATAAATGATTTGGATGTATTAAAAAAAATAGCAATGTATTTATCCTAACTTTATTTGTGACTGCAGCAGGAGTCACTTCATGAATAAAAGAAGAAACACAATTCGAGCGATCTAAAACTTGCCTTTCTCCCACTAGTATTAGGAGTGGTCTCAACCAGAACCTTTGATTTTGAAAAGGATTTGGTGTTATCAGTACCATTTTTTAGAGCCGCTTTGACCTGCTCCAATGTTTGAAACTTTGATTATTATATTACCAAGTACCAACTGCAATCTCAGCATACTGCCATATGTCCGTATGCACAAGGAATAAAAAAACAACAGATAAGAAATGGGCAAAAGATACCAAACGTACCAATTCATTTTGGCTGTTTAGACGATTTTCGAATTCTTCGACAAGTTTGCTCAGCATGGACTCCAAGAGCTGCATGCAACAACAGAGTAAGAACGTTATGGAACTAATAATCTTATAATATGGAAACCAATAGAAGCGATTAGATAAGTCCATTGAACTGGTAAGTAGCTTACAAAAAAAAGAGTGAATCAAATTAGTATACCTGTGGAACTTCGTCTGGCCTTTTGTCGGACAAAACTGCACTGACCAACATTTTAAGGGGGCGCGATGTTGACTGCTTGGAACACATTTGAAGGGATCAACAAATCAACCGGATTACAAATAGAAAGAGAAATCAATCCAACTAGTAAATTAGAGCGAGGAGCCAACCATGTCGCTGGAATCAAAATGAGCATCGCCATTGAACCCAGCTTCGTCATAGGGCACTTCACCTTCGTTGATCGATTGGCTCCTCCGGAACGGCTCAGAGTTCTTCCTCCCGAAGGACTTGAGATTCCCCCCGTACTTCCACGGCCCTGTGCCACCGCATTGCTTCCAATCACCGTACGACTTGAGTGCGAGGACGCAGTTCACCACCCTGGCGCTCTTCCCTCCCTGCGCCCAGAAAGGCAAAAAGGCACATCAAGGTCACACAGGCTACACGAGAAAGCAAGGGTGTGGTGACAAGTTGCTGCAGCTGCAAGCAAAGCCAAGTGGTGGTGCCCCACGCCCGCTCGTTTCGAACACGAACCTGCTCCAAATCGGAGGCCTCGAAGCACGGCAGGCCGATCTCCTGCGCCGCCACCAGGAAGTTGCGCACGTTCTCGAAGTACTGGAACGCCGACAGCGCCGCGCCGTCGGCCTGCAGCACGGAGTCCGCCGCCGTGTTCACGACCACCTGCACGCACGCGCGTGGCGCAACGGGCACCGTCAGTCCGTCACGACTACAACTACAACACAGTGGCGGCGGCGGCGGGAACGAACAGGACAAACAACGAACACAAGGAGCGCGCGCTTGCCTTCGGGACGGCGCCCGGGTGGACCCGGTTGAGCGCGCCGCAGAGGATCTGGCCGTTGCGGAGGCCGAGGCGGAACTCCTCCTCGGACGGCTCCTCCGGAAGATCGCGCGCGGCGACCGCCCCCACCGTGCGGCGGAGCCACCCCGCCGCCTCGTTCCTCCTCGCCGCTGCACCCACCAATTGACGACCCGAGGCAAAACAAAATTCAGAAAACCCCGCACGGCAAAAACCCGAAACGAACACAGGCGAAGCGAGGGCGTGCGAACCGCACCGGCTTCCTCGGCCCTGCGGGACGCGAGGTCGCGGTCGCTGAGGCGGCACCCGTGCTGCCGCAGGACGTCCTCCACCACGGCGGCCGCGGAGAGCGAGAGGATCGCCGCCGCCTCCGCCATTCCCTCCACCCCCGAGGCTGCGCTGCGCTGCTGCGGCCGGTTCGGTTTGAAATGGGCGGCGGAGTTTAAGCTGTTGCGCAGTCCATTAATGGGAGCTGCTGGGTTCTGTTCTGTTCTGCCTCGGCGTGGTGGTTTTGTGGGTCGTGGGTGGTTATAATGGAGGTGGAGGGAGAGGTGGGTGCTTTGTGGCCTTCCTGGCTCTCCCTGCCTCCTTTTCTTTCGGCTGATCCGAGTTTAAAATTGCGGTTAGTGAAGTGGAAATATTGCTCCCCTTTCTCTCCTTTCCTTCCTTTTCTTTTTTGTTTTTTGGTACTCGGCTGTTTTGTTTGAGTAAAGTGCAATGCGATCATGGCTATGGACGGAGCTCTGCCTCTGACCCCAGGCTCGGGGGCTGATTTGTGATTAGCTACTGTAATCACGCCATCATTCAGTATTGACAGCTGCTGATGACCAGGCGAGTAAAATTGCCCGAGAATAGGTTAGGTCAGATTTGATGCAAAATATTGGTTTCAGAGTGTCATAAAATATTTGGATTTATGGCTTTGAAAATAATAGTATTATTATTAAACAATAGTATTTTGATTTTTGTAAACTATAAAAAGTTTGTTGCGAAACATTTAGTAAACAATACTATTATTATACAACAGTATGATTTTTCAAAAATAAATATTTATACCAGAAAGTAGTTGTTCAATTCAATGACTTCATCAATAGAGAGCATCTAAAGTCTTGAAGTTCGGGTAAGTAGATTATACTAAAGGAAACCCAACCAGTCAAATTAGGAGGATTCCCCGCACATTACCGCGGGTATGAAGGAGGAATAATAGTATTATTAAACAATAGTATGATTTTTTTTTAAAAAAAACAGATCTATTGCAGAAAGGAGTTGTTCAATTCAATGACTTCACCAATAGAGAGCATCTATGAAAGTCGCAAACTTAAGTCGGGTGAGCAAAGATTATATTAGAGGAAACCCTACCAGTTGAATTGGGTTGACACGGAATTTAATCTACTTTTTGTTTCGATATATTCCCTGGTTGACATAGCTGAGTCTATCGATTACATTAAAGAAGCATAAGCTATCTACCAAATCCGTACCATTATGAAAAAAACTAAGTTAATCACTCACACAGCGCGTCCTTTTGCCAAATGTTCTCTTCCCCTTTGAGCTCGCATGCACTCTTGCGTTTGCCACCATGCATGGACAACGGACAAAGAAAGCGCACCATAGAGAACGAAAATTTGGCAAGTTTTGAGATCAAGCTACGTCTACGTCAGGAAGGAAGAAAATAGAGTTGAAGTGTTCCACTCAGCCGTGCCTACTAACTAACTTTGCAAAACCACCGCCTTGGGATCGCCGGATCAGTAGCTCATCGTGTTTTGACATGGCCTTACAATTTTGTTCCATCCAGTCCAGCCCAGGGCCTACTTTGGATAGAAAGGAAGGACACATAATTTCAGAGACCAATGCGTGTTGTCGGAAGATGCGAATGCGATTTGTTACCGATCATCTCACCCTGGCGTAATGTCAAAGTCCTATTTAGCAGGGAATCCCATTCGATTTGAACTTTCATGCCTACTAAATACAAAAATAAAGTCTAAAATAGAAGGCAAATCGATTTAGTATTTATGTTTGATCAATCATATATGAAATATATCAATAGTTGTGATACTAAATAAATATCATGAAATTATTTATGAAATATATTATCATGGTAGATTCAGTTAGAGCCATAAATGTGAACATCATTCAATAGAAACTTGGTTAAACATTAACCACTCTACATGTAGCATGCAACTCATAGTTGCATTCCTTTTGGGATGGAGATAGTACATGTAGTAACCTTTGTTTGATTTTGATTAACAAAATAGTGAGGATGAACACATGATTTTGGAAATACACAAATAGGAAAAACACACAATTAGAATAACGATCTATCTTGATATGAAAGAATATCCATCTCAGTACGAATGTGGTTACATCATTCAATGCAACAACATGCATTTAGTTGCCCATATCAACGTGTCACACTAATAAATAAAATATAGTTCTTTTTACAATTAAAATAAAATAGGTTTTAATATGTTGTCATTCTCTAATAAATCAGAATAATTTAATAATTACTTTGAATACAAATTTGTTTTACAAGTCTTACGTTATTTATTTGAATATATTTAAAAATTGTAAGTTGTAAAATTGATTTTTTTCTTACAAAATAAATACGTTAGGAAGTGTACTGTATTTTAACGAGGAACATCTATTCAAATTCCAGGCTCCACTACGAAGCTCTAAACGATCAAAACAAGGCTCCAAAACAAATCCTCTGTGGCCGGCGACCATGACATGACTTGATCACTCCCTGACGCGTGGTCCACCCACACGCTCCCGTAACGGTCATCGAAGGGGTTTCGTTCTTTGAACGGCGGCTGGTGTGTGCTTCGGCTCCGATCCTCACGCCACGGCTGCCCCGCTCGGCAGTGGCCGGTGTGGTGGGGCTTCGGCGCGACGAAAGAAAGCTGGCCCACCGCGCGTCGTGGGGTCCGGCCGGCGCGTCTTTGGGAGGCCTGCTGCCGCCACGAGGAGAAGAGAGAGAGGCAAAGTTGTTTGCCTTGCCGCCGGCCCATGAAAGCTACGGAGCGCGGGGGCGCGGGCCCAACGCGTCAGCGGCTTGCGACGTGCGGCGGTTGGTGGGCAAAGGGGACAAGTAATCGCAGAATCAAAACACCTGACCTGATGATGATCAATACGCAGAACACAAATGGCGCATTTACATGGGAAATGGGTTCCTCTATGAATTCCCCGACCCCCAACTTATATTGGGAACGCATTTTTTGGCCTTGTGGGTAGTTGGGCACCAAATGTCACATACATTTGAACAGCGATTACTTAAAATTTACTCTTCAAATAAGCATCTTCCCAAGAGCTTTTCTAAACTCTTGTAAAAAATGGAAGAGCTCTTCTATTCCCCTAAATTCTCATATAAGGTACACTATAACACAAAATCCTCTCTAAATATTCCTCGTCTCCTACAATTTTTTTTTGACAACACGCTTCTACAATTACACTGTCTCAAATAATGTATAGGATGGATAACATGACATCTCAAATTTGAGAGGGAGAGAGAGAGAGGATAATGTAGGATACCGTTTAAGTATATTATTTGAATAGGGGAAACCACTGTAGAGTGAGTTTTGTTACATAAACAGCTACTTTAGAATGAAGAATAGGGGGATCTTGGAGATGCTTTAACAAGAACTCATACAATGGCCACCACATCCACGGTTGGCGATGGTCGCTCCACCTTGTTCTGGACTGATAGGTGGCTGGACGGCGAGAGTATCCATGGAATTGCACCAACGGTGTTCGCGGCTGTACCGAAGCGACGTCGCTCGTGCACGGTGGCTGAGGCCATGGTCGGAGCCTCATGGATGCAACATATCACAGGGCCACGAACGGTGAGGCTGATAGCGGAGTTCATCCTGCTCTCACGTCGTCTAGAGCACGTTCAGCTCACCCCAGGTATACCGGACACCTTTGCCTGGCGTTTGAGTGCAGATGGGACCTACTCAGCTGCTTCAGCCTATGGGGCCATGTTCCTGGGTTGCTCCAGGCCTTGGGGGTGCTAGAGTGCTTTGGAAGACGTCGGCACCCCCACGTGTTAAATTCTTCTTTTGGTTAGCCATGCATGGGAAGTGTTGGACAGCACATCGTCGTTGGCGCCATGGTCTACAGGATGACTATGTCTACGTCCTGTGCGACCAAGACGATGAGACGATCGACCACATCCTCCTGGGGTGCGTCTACAGCAGAGAGGTCTGGGAGCTCTGTCTATCGGCCTTTCATCTGCAGGGCTTGGTGACAGTGCGTCAGCAAAATATTTTCGAATGGTGGATGTGGTCTCGACACCCTTTGCCTAGGATTATTCGGCGGGCTTTCGACGCTTTGCTTCTTCCGTGGGCCGGACGATGTGGAAAGAGAGAAATGCGCGTACTTTTCGGGGCTTGCCCAGGTTGCCAAGGGAACTGCTTTCTACGATTTTGGAGGAGGTTTGTCTCTGGATGTCTGTAGCCGAACCGACCAACTAATTTAATTACGAAGCACTAATCAAGCTGACGTGGCAACTCAATTAGTACTTAGCAACCAAACCAGCCCGGTAGTCCGTGAAATCTCGAAGGATTTCAAACAACTCTACAACAAACCTGAATCCAAAGTTCAGCAATTCCCATTTCACCTGTTTTATTTACATGTCGCACATAGGATTATTACAACCCAAAATAGAAATCATAGCGGAAGAAAAACTCTTTAATAGTACACTCACACCTATTCTTTTAAATACAGTGCCAGCTCATGATCGACTCCATCAACAGCAGTTAGAAGAGGTATAAGAGTTGGCTTTGCCCGAAGTCTAGTCCTCCCGTAGTAGGATGTAAGTCCACCGTGTCGCCACGGCAGTAGTCTCCAAAACCTACAGCAACATTGAGAATTGCACCCTGAGTACATTGTACTCAGCAAGACTTACCCGACTAAAAGAAAATAAAGACTCTTTGGTGGATGCCAGGCTTTATAGTGGGTTAGCCGACTCCTTTTCTTTGCCAAAAGATGAGCTTATTAATATTCATTTAGTGTCAAAAGGACTCTCTAGCTTATCCAATTAAGTTGTATCCTGACATTTACTACATTAGCACCTGCATACTACTTTCATCATTTTAAGGTAGAAACAATCATCATTATATCAAACCGCATTGATTGAGTAATCATTAAACCATCATGAGTGAACATAACCAACTCGCATTTCAAATCTTATTTGCGGCACCGTAACTGCTCAGTCAAGTTAGTCACTATCCAGGACCGATGGCGATTATAATCGATTGCAAACCAGCTGGCGGGTATTCCTCACACAAACCACACGACTCCCGTCGGAGTTGATTAGATCACCTTGATCTACTCGAGAAAAGACGCGGGATCAACAACTCACCACCATGACCAAGGAACTCCCGATGCCGAGGCTGAGTGAACTCATAGACATGGAACACTCGCGAACTCATAGACATGGAACGCACCTCCCGGTATATGGACTTACAACGGGCACCTTGTTTACTACCACCCCCATCGCCGGCATGGATACCTGGAAGTTGAAACCCGGCCCAAGTAGATCCTTGGCTTCGCGGTAGGCACTCAGGCCATCCCAGCTATCTGTGAGGCAATGTTCAAAATGATCCGAGGACGCTCGTGTGCCATAGTATATTAGAGGTGATTTATCATGGCCACATGGTTATGTTCATATCCAACATCTCACCAATCTCAATCCCAAGGGGTAGTAACACCTACCTCGCGAGTGATGGTCGATCACTCGGCTTCTACCATTTAATTAGCAGGCCTAAGCATGTAGTCGATCCTGTATGTAAAAGTAGGATATTTCTGGTGGCAGGGTAGTCCTGATGCAGCTAAGGTTTCAAGCAACGCCTATAAACTTAATGCATCATAAAGAATAAAAGGACGCAAAGTAAAACATTTGCAAACGTAGGAGGGATGCTCCGGGGCTTGCCTTATTTAGAAGACCGAGGTTAGTGCCCCAGGTACTCGACTATTCCCAAGTCGGGTCCTGGTGCTTGATCACTTCTCGGGCGGATCTCCGTTCGCAACTTGTCCTTCTGGATCCTCGATTCCACGATGAATGTTCTACACGTGATCCTGGAATGATGCATGTGCATACGTATGAGTACGTGATTATCGGTGTATGCATGATCATGGAGGATAGATGCTCATAAGTGACTATCTTGTTCAATCGGCTATACTTATCACTAGCAAACAAGCCAGTAAAGCCAAAGACCTAAGACTTCAACATAATCATCCTAAACCAATCATCATGACGTACCTTGTAACAACCAATCATACATGTCCTAAACACTACAAGACACGTCAGCATGGGGCCCACCTGTCGGTGGCCCGGGAGCAGGGGAGGCGCTCCGCCGGCCGGATCTCGCCGGCGGCGAGCCCTCTCGCGCTGCGGGCACCATCGTTGTGCTCCCCAGAGCGGCGCGGACCCGTTGGGCTAGAAGATGAACGCGTGGGGCCATCCAAGCCAAGTCGCCGGCGGCCATGGCGGCGGCGACATGCATGGCGTTGCGCTGTCGTTTGCCGGCCACAGCGAGAGACGGCGGGGTGCGCGCGAGCTACGCGAGAGCGAGGCGGATGCGAGGCGCAAGAGGATGGTCGCGGAGGAGCGGCGCATCGAGCGCGGTGGCGCGAGCCCGTGCATGGCGGCGGCATGGCGGAAATCCGGCGGCAACCGGGCGTTCCGGCTCGCTGGAGCCCCGAGCGGCGGCACCTTCTACGAGACGGCCATGAGCATGACAAGGCAGACATGGCGCGCAAGACAAGAAGGTAAAGGAGCAGAGGAAGAAGGCGCGCATCGGCGACGAAGAGCTCGCCGGAGCTCTGCTCGCGGCGGCGGAGGAAAAACCGCCAGATGCAGCTCCTACCTTGAGGAAGGCGGCGAATAAGAGGGCGGCGATGGTGGCGGGTGACAAGGCGAGGAAGATGGTGCGCTTGGATTTGGCAATGGCTAGCCGAGGCGATGGCTAGGCGGCGCGCTTCGCGGCGGCGGCCATGGCGGTCCGAGCTCGGCTCGACCGGAAGGAGGAAGAAGGGGGAGCGGTGCTGCGGTTTGCGAGAGAGAGCAAGGGAGAGAGTGAGGCGAGGCAGTGAGTGTGAATGAGGAGGAGAGGGGCAGCTCGGGCTGTCCCCTTCGGACCGAGGAGCGCGGCAAGGGCGACGTGGGAGTGGTGGCAGCTCTCGAGCGCCGCGTGTCGGGCGAGCGGGCGCGCGTGGCGAGTGAGGGCAGGCGCGGTCGGTGGGCGACGGTGTGGCGAGGCGAACAGGCGGCAGCGAGCTCGGCCGGTGGTTACCGGCCACGCGGCGTGCGCCGTCCTGGCCACCGTGGCTGGAGGTAGGAGATGAGGGCGCTGGGGCCTATGACAGGTGGGTCCCACCCCTCCTCTTTTGAACTGAAAATTTTGGGAGGCTATAGATTCTAAATGGTTGAGAATTGGGAAAAAGTTTCAACATGAAAGTTACTCGATTTGATGAGAAGAATATTTCTTCCAAAAGGAGTTGGGTCTAATTCGGCCTAGTTTTGAAGATACAAATTTGGGCTATTTTCACATATAGAAATAATACTTTTAAAAATCCTAGGGACTGTTTTTGGCCTTTTTGAACACCTAAAAAGCATTTTCATAAAATGGTCCCAACACCAAGTTTTCTCCAAATATTTTTCTCAATAAACTTTATTTAAGGACCGACTCGAGATAAGCAACCTAGATACCACTTCTAGCTTAACTCGACAATCACACTTATGGCCTAAGTTAAACAAGGTGCAACAATCATCAAGCAAATCATGTTAATATGGTGTTTATATGCTAATGATATGATTATGCCCATGATTTGCAGAGTTAATGCATGATTAACATCGTGGATGTTACAACGTCCGTGGGTTTCAGGCGCCTCAGTGCGCTGGAGGCCAGGAGGGCAAGTGCCTAGGTGTTGTAGTGCTTTAGGGCTCAGGAGCAAAAAATTTTCTTGTAATTACAACCACGTGCTAGCTTGGTGGCGTGTGTGTGTTTCTTTGGGTCAGTAAGCTACGGCTTACTGTGTAAGGGCTTCTTCTGCTTAACGAAACACATGCGGTTGCATGTTCTCGAAAAAAAAAGAACTCATACAATGACATGGAGTTGCATCTGGTCCTAATACTTCACAAAACAATAACATATTTCTCTCACATCTTTCTGCATTATAAGATTATGGTTTTTATAGAGATGTGGTGAAACTAAAGTATTGAAATATGATGAAAGTTATAGATCGAGGCATTGTTTGGCATGGCTTTGCTCAGCTCCGCTTCCTATAGTGGGTGGAGGAGAAGCCAAAGCTGATGAAGGGGAAAAAAAGTAGAGTTTTTTTTTGTGCGAATAAAAAAAAAAGGGTAGAGTTCTTCTGTATCAAATTAAGTTAGAGACGGCACGAGGATACCAAGGCCTAAGGATATATAACTGGACCAAAAATGTCGAGGTTAATCTGATGATCCATATCTCCCCTTTTCATTTTTATAGACCCTAATAATATGGTGCAGTGCCAAAAGGCGCTGTTCAGAGGTCCACGATCCATGAACATTGATCGCTTGCCATGATTTTTTCTCTCGCCCACAAACTAATAACTAGCAGTGTGCTACAAGCCTATGATCATAATGTTGCTTCCTATGAATCATCCTTTTTAGCGTAGCATGATGCCTAAAAGCGCACTTGTCACTATCCAATTTTGTTCACAATTTCCGGCGTTAGGCGCAAACCATGGGGCCACATCCACATTGCGTCGAAAAACTCGGAGCATGTCATACGGCACAATACACTTATGTGCACCATGTCCCCAGCAACAAATTGCTGCAAAGAAACGAATGAATGAATTAAAAGAAGTACCACGGCAAGCCTATTGATTTCGTGATCTGTACTGACCAAATCCATTCTGTTTGTTGCGGTTGCGGGCACTCCACCAAATAAAAAAAGAAACAAATTAATGAGGAGCCTCCGTCGTCAGTTTCAGAAACAGGAGGCCGCCTGCTGTTTTTTTTTTTTTTTTTTTCTGCGAACACATTTAATTTGTTTTGGATGAAAATTAAAATCGAAATTCTGCTTATCCGAAATTAGAAACGTGTTGGCTCCCTAGTCTGTACCAATAGCGTAGCTTGCACTGTTGATGCGTCTGTGAGCAAAGCAATATGATGAGCGTTAGTTCGTACATTCTGAAACTTGCCTTCATCTGAATATCTGATGACAGTGATCAATGGTACTGGACTACTGGTACATACGTCGATCAAAGTTTATACGTGTCTCTGTGTGAATACCTCATACCTGAGGAATGCGACGTCAAACGACTCAGCGTATCCCTGTGTACCGATACGGCATGCCGATGGAGCTCTTTCGCGCGCTGAATTTGGACAGTTTGCTCCACCTCGGCACAAGTGGTCCAACGGCGGTCACCGTCGATCAGACACCGTATCTGCATCGCCATCGCGTCGCGGCACGCATTGCTTCCGATCCAGCCTCTCCAGAAAATTAAAGGTCGTAGGCCGCAACGGGGTTGGTTGGACGCCGGTGCCCGGTGCGAAGCCTGGCCGGGGGGCACCGTACCGGCCGTTTCCCGCGGAACTGTTGCCCGACGCCGCCGTCACAGATAGGGGCACGCACGGTTGCGTGCATCGGAGAAAAAGGGCTTCGCGTCCGCGGTCCGCCCCGTGTTTGCACTGTTGCCGCGCGACGCCGGTGCGCCCGGTGGTGGTTCAAGTGCTGAGCGTTGCGATCCTGCGACCAACCGGCACCGTAGTTAAAGCAAAGCCACCCTAACACAAATCTTTTCTCCCGTCGACGCCAGCCCTAATGCATGGTGGAGACGGGTCGATCGAAGCGTGACGAGGAAGAGATCCCGCGCCGAGAGAGAACGTATTGGCAAGTTAGCTCGCTGGCCGGCCGGAGTACGTACGTGGCGTGGCGGTGGAGCTCGCTTCGCTACGCCCAAACTCATAGTAATCAGTACGTGCTTTGCTTCTCGCTCGGGCCTCGGTCTCGTGATCAGATCATCGAAGACGACGAGAGACTTGAACCGGGCGTTTCGGTTGTTACGGGTCATATGCGGCCAGATTGAGATGATTGCTGATAAGCAACGGACCTGTCGCTCTCGCACTTCACCCAATTAAAGGTGTTTCTAGTCGTCGTTAACGGATCGGGGAGGTTGGTGGGTCGATCGCGAGCGAAGCGATCGGTAGCTACCTCACATCTATCCCGTCGATCGACCGATCTTGCTTGGCAACAAAACCAAGCACACTTGATATTGCCATTACCTATGGTCCTATCTATCCTATTCCTATGCTGTCCCATGTTGTACTGCTTCTCGTGATGGATTTACATACTGTATATGTTATTACAACTGACCTCGCAACCGTTGCGACATCGCATCGCATATAATATATTCGCATTAGAAAAAGTATGAAGCCTTCCGACGCTGTACGTCCAAGAAGAAATTTATGGAGTATAGTTTTCTTCTACCTCACTTCACCACCTCTGCTGCTAAAGCCACACCAATATCAGAACAGAAGACGTTTCTGACAGAAAACATGGCTTTACACTTTACAGTTTACACTGATGTCATGTCATGTCCTATCCTATGCGTGCATGTCTAGAACCTCTAGCCAGATCACACGGGTTCTTTCTTCAGAGCTCATCAGAGGACTGAGACGAGAGAGCAGCAGATTCATGCCACACTGGATGGAACCGTTGAGAGCCTACGCGGCTATTTGTAAGGTAATCCAGTGTCAGGCTCGGGCCGAGAAATCATGCGGTGGCCGGTGGCCGGAGACGCAATCATCGCCGGTGCTTTGAATAATGAGAAGGCCACGCTTGGTCCACAACAGTCCAGAACAGAAATTTCTACTGCTCATTGGATCCGCTAACCACTGTTTGATTAATAATCAGGCTGGCATTCCCTCAAAAATAATCAGGCTGGCATTCTTCTCCTTCGCCTTGTACGTGCTCGATCGCTGTTTAATTTGTACAGCTCTATGCTCCTTTTCCCCAGCAAGGCCAACTCGCAAACAGGAAGCTGTGATCTGCTGCTGCGATAAAGAACGACATGGTCCTGCTCCCGCAGATTACTGGTTGCTCTGCCTCCGATGGATCGCACTGCCGACTGCAGAGCACTTGATTCTGACAGAACTAGTCCTATCCATTCCAAGCTCACTGCTTCGATTCTCGGTTGATTTTCAGTATGAGCCTGTTTGAAACTTTGGAACGCAGGAATTTCATAGAGATCAGTTCAATTTCACTGAAGAAAATGCAGAACAAGGAAATTTTCTGTATTTCAAAAAGGCCTTAAAGGAAGATCAGGTCTCGTATTGCACCCAAGTTTGTTGATGTGGCGTGATCAAGTGCACATTGCCTGGTTGGAACTGTAACTAACTCTGACACTCGTTGAATTTCTCCCCATGATTTCAGAGAGAGAAAAACAGAAAAGAAAAATCATGAATGAAATGGAAAAGAGAGAGAGGTGAGACGAGATGGTCCAAAGGTGCCTCCTTTTCGCAGTGTGTGGAGCTGGCTGCGTCGCAGAAGCACATGACGCAGTGCTCGATCAAACGCTGAAAAGGAACGTATGCCAATATCTTTGCTCGCTTTCTCCTCTCCAGTCTGAGCGCCCGCCCGGCTCTGCCTGCCTCTCCCTCCCTAGCTGCCTTGCACCCTGACCCATGGAACATTTCTGCTGTGCAATCAAGATGGCCAGGTAGGCGCCGAGAGCCTTTGTTGAGAGAAGGCATCATCCGAGAGCCTTTGATGAGAGGGGGCATCATATGCATGCCTGCCGATCGAGCACCATCGTAAAGGAGGTGGCTGCAGCTTGGCATGTGATTATCCAATTGCACAGCAAAGCCGGACAACTCACACACAGTTCACTGCAAAAGCGGCGGGCTCCCAAAGACGCAGAGCGGTGTGCTGTCGCCGAGTGAGAATTCTAGTGCTAATTCAGAGGGACTGTTTCGTGCCACGACTGCGGAAATGGCTTTGGTGCCACTGCCAGAGTGGTTTCGTTTCGCCGACACTGTAATCCCGCGTGCACAGAGCTTTGTCGCTGGTTCAGCACACCCTGATTTTCCTCGTGTGATACTGTCATACTGATCCCAGCCGTCCTTTTTTAAATTTGTTGCGGTAGACCATAACGTATTACTATATTATTATTTCTACTACTCCATTGCTCATCTCAATTCAGTATGGAATCAGCGTCTGTGCCTGCAATTTGCCTATTTGCATGTGCTTTTGGTTCATGTATTCAATAGCTGAGTTCATGTATTCAGTAGCTGGGTTTCATATATTCCGAGAGTCGAAAGAGCAAATGATTGACCGCTAAAGTTTCTGCTTTTATCATTTCTTTACAGAAGAGAAGAATGGAACTTTCGATTCAAGTATAAACATCTCGACATAAACTATGATCATGCATGGATGCTGTAATGCTGAATTGCTGATGCTAAGAGAATCTTTCATAAGACAAATATTAACCCAGCGGAATCATTGCCGGAGCTGCCCGCGTCGCTTTCCCGGTCTGCAGCCCATAGGGTATGTGTATCCCAAAAGCAGGGGGGAAACCAAATGAAAATGCAGGGGAAAGTGTTCTTCGATAGATTACTTCACTGATTGCTGCAGGTTATGATGAACAGTGTGTTATCTTAGCCTGTAATGGAGAATTAAGCATGGCCATGCGACGACCTCACCTAATTCATCGAGAGCTTGGTTGCCCCGATGCAAGGATCATCAGTGGACGACGCCATCATTGCGCGGGATGGCGGAAATGGCTTCCAGCTCACTCTCCAGGTCTGGATGGAAGCCTGAAGGGAAGGCTTTTCCCAATCCCGTAATGAGTCGCTCGAGAACATTTATGATTTATTTTCACATGGTTTTCGGCGATGTGAGGCTTCTGTGTGCTGAGAGCCTGAGACGTGCTTCCTGACATGATTGTGCACAAATACAGAGGGCGCGCGTGTGTAGAAGACTGAACAAATCTGCCGCAAGGCCTGAGACCACGAAGTAGGGAACGACTGTGTTCGGAAACTTGGGCTGAAATCTGAGGCGGGCTGAAAAGTAGGCAGTGATTATCCGGGCCTTGCCCATGTAATCTGGCCCAAATACTACCTTCACACAGGCTCGATCGATCGATCGGAGAGATCACCATTTGGGCTGTCTAAGCTGGCACCGGCTCGCCCCCAAACTCCGAAAGGCCCAAACTCGTTAATCTCTCCCCTCCCCGCAGCCGTCACCCACCACCACCGGGCGGGGAGAGTTTTACACAGGCAAAGTTGTGCACGTTTTTGACACGTCGCGATCGATTTGACCAAACGCGCTCTTTGTCTGGCATGTGGCCCCGCTTTGCCAGTCCAAATAATTCGTCGTCGCCCTCCCCCAGACGTTGATTGGGAACGTGACGAAATCCCCAATCCCCTACACGACTGTGGGCCGCACCGAACACGCAACAACCGCCGCCGCTCGGTCTACGACCCCGGACCGGTGTTCCCACACCAACGCGAACTCGCCGGCCGCCGTGGTCTCCTCCGAGTCCCGCAACCGCACGCTGGCCGCCATGGCGTCCTCCGAGTCCCCCAATCCCACGCCCACGGCCGCCGCGCGCCAGCCGGACCGCGACTTCCTCGCCCACCTCGAGGCCTACCTCGCGCGCCGCGACGGCGTCGACAAGCTGCTGAAGATCTCCCGCTACGCCGCGCGCCTCGCGGTCACCGCGGGCCCGCCGCTGCCCGCCGGCGCCTCGGCCCGCCTCAAGTCCTTCGAGTCCAGCGTCGGCCTCAGCCGCAAGGCGTTCCGCCTCGGCAAGTTCGTGCAGTCCTCAACGCCCTCCGCGCCCACCCGCACCCCCGCCGGCGCTCGCGCTGCTTGCATACGGCGGCGAGGGCGTCTACTACTTCATCGAGCAGTTCGTCTGGCTCGCCAAGGCCGGGCTCCTGCCCGCGCACCTCCTCCCGCGCCTCCAGCGCCTCAGCGCCTGGGCCGAGCTGCTGGGATACGCCGGCTCCATTGCGATTAAGCTGGAGGAGGTGGCGAAGATTGAAGCTTCGATAAAGAAGCAGATCGTGAAGGACTCTGATAAGGAGAGCGAGGCGGTGAAGGCGATGCGGGGTAAGCTGCTGCTGAAGCGGATGTCGGTGGTGCAGGACGTGGCGGATGCCGTCATGGCGCTGGGAGACGTCACCGACGGCAAGGGTTTGCTCGGGAGCTCCACGCTCATGGCATCGGCTGGCCTGCTCTCGGCGTTGATCAGCACGCATAAGAACTGGAATTCTTGTTGAAGCCTGAAGGTACATGTTATAGATAGCACATCATATGATGAAATAAAGCTCTGATTAGAGCGATAACTAAACGTTTCCTCTGGAAATCTGGATGCTCCTAAAATTGATACTGGTCCTCTGGGAAACGGTGAAGTTTATTCTGATTCATTTGGTGGACCAAAGAATTTATTCTGGTCATTTGGCTAGACCAAATAATTTTCAGGGGTTTCAACCATATCGATCATTCAATAATTTTTTGATCTTATTAAAAGTATATCTGCTTCTGCTGTGTATGATTGAGTTCAGATAAGATAATCCTGCTTTTCTCCTACTACATTTAACAGCACATTGTTTGGCTTCATCTTCATAGTTCTCGAATCAAATGCATTGTGGTAATATGGTTGAGGCTCACCTGCAATATTGAGCTATCGATGTCAAATTAATTTGGAGCACCAAAATGCACGTCTGTACATCCATATATCAAATTAGCCATCACAGTCTGCTTCTCATGAACTAAAAGAAGAAATACACACAGTACATTCATATTCCTAATAGTAATAACACATAATTTGCAAATTGGGTAACAAAACTCTGGAGCTTATTTTAATCAAAGCCTGGCGCATCATGTGATAAAATGTCGATATCCCCAAGTGCAAGTAAGGTATAAAAATGATGAAGGATTTCTGAAAACTAAATCAATGACATAAACTTGACAGTAGCAGGAGGTCCAAGCTTGAAAAAGAAACATTATTCAGTTATTGGCTCTTATTTTTGAGGGCAAATAAAAATTAGATTTTGTTTGTATGGTCAATTACCATCTCTTAAGTTATCCTAATTCAATTAACTTGGCCAGAACGGTGATCAGAGCAAAATAGAACCTCAGGAGCTGTCTAATTGCAATCGATCAATGTAGTGCAGTATTTGTTCATTAACTCCAAAATCTTTGCTGGACTTGTCTTTTATACTGCTATAAGCAGAAAGCTGCAACTAATAGATGCAAATTAGCTCTCTTCATTTATTCGTTAGGCATTTGATTCATGCAAATATGTATGGCATAAAGTATGGTAGTGTGTCAAATTTCACTTGATTATATGTTTCCTTGTGATTGTGAGGCTGGCAATATCATTAGTTTACACTATACGGAGTATGGTAGTATGCACTCTGCTGTTAAGATGATCCGCTGCTAAGGTCAGGGTGTTGCTCTGGTGGTTGCTAGTGAGCTGTAAGTGCCTCAAGGTACTTTTGTTCAGTGACTTTTCTTTTTCCTATTATTGTAAAGCACATTTCCCACTTAAATGTTGTAGGGATAATTTAGCACATTTACCTCTCTTCACCATGTTTAATGAGACAGTGCTGCAGCCATGCTTGATTGGGTGCCTAGAACATTTGTATCCTAATCCTTGTTTGTACTTACTATTCATGCAAATAGTGGTATGGTAAGGCCATATTAGTTTGTTTTTCCAGCAATGGCTGAGTAGGTTCAGCTTAATGTTGTTCTTGCTATATACTGAAACCACTGAAATGCTGTTCTTGCTGTCATAACACCTTCTTTATTTTTGGTGTTATTGGGTGTACTTGATAACTGAAACAATACAGAGGATGGCATTCATGGAAGGTTTAATTAGCAAGTAATGTATTGCTATTTTTGTTGAATTCTATACTTTGTGTTTACTGTTTGCCAAGCAGCCCACTTATTGCTTATTTTATGCTTATATTGGGGAGATAAGAGAATTAATTTCTCTCATGATGGCTTTGCTGTACTACATATTAAAATATATCCTGCGCTCCAGCTGCATGAGTTTGAAAATTTTGATAGTAGTCCATATCATCTGTTTGCCAAGTAAGACATGTTTTTTTCTGTATGCTTAAATTGACCAGATTATTGGACATAATGATCTGCCTTCCCTATTCTTTCTATTGATGCATGTCAAATTTGACAAATCATGGCTGCACGGTTGTGTTGAGGTTCTTAGCTACTGTATTAATTCTCCAATATTAAATAGAAAAGACTTGTTTGTTTGTTTGTTGTAAATGTCAGTTTTAAATAAAAAATGAACTTATTTATTCTCAAAAGCATAGTGAAAACAAATAATCTTTTTAACTAACAATCGCCAGAAAATATGAAATAGAAACCGTTTCTTGGAGAAAGACCTGCTTCCTGCCTGGCAGATCAGGCGTTGGGTGTACCAGTCCACATGTGCTATTCCATGATCAGATATGTTCATTTTGTGGTACTATCAGATCAGATGCATTCATGTTTTGTACAATTACCAGTGTACTATGTGATACTTGTCAGTGGCAAGGCTATTACTGTCATCTGCCAGTCATC
Source organism: Themeda triandra (assembly GCA_018135685.1). Classification (NCBI taxonomy): domain Eukaryota; kingdom Viridiplantae; phylum Streptophyta; class Magnoliopsida; order Poales; family Poaceae; genus Themeda; species Themeda triandra. The sequence continues at coordinate 313,737 of JAENPR010000345.1, forward strand.
TTTGTAAATTGACACATCGGCCTGTCATCAGTTCACATGTCACTATGTCAGTGGCGAGGCTATCACTGTTATGTTTTCAGTTCTACGGTTGCGAGAATTCTACCGGAACGCAGGGCTATCCTTGCTTGCTTTTTTTCTTTTTTGCCAAGTAAGACATGTTTTTCTGTCTGCTTAAATTGACCACATAGGACATAATAATGACCTGCCTTCCCTATTCTTTCTTTTGATGCATGTCAAATTTGACAAATCATTGCCGGAGTGATATGTCCCTGTCACAAGATGCATTACAGACTTCCGGTTGTGTTGAGGTTCTTAGGAACTTGTTCGTTCCTTGTAAATATCATTTTTAAATAGAAAATGAACTTATTAACTCTTCTCAAACGTGAAAACAAACAATTCTTTTAACTAACAATTGCCAGAAAATACCGTTTCTTGGGGAAAGACCTGCTTCTTGCCTGGCAGATCAGGCGTTGGGTACAGTCCACAACAATGATCAGATATGTTCATTTTGTTTTACTATCAGATCAGATGCATTCATGTTTTGTACAATTTCCAGTGTACTATGTGATACTTGTCAGTGGCAAGGCTATCGCTGTCATCTGCCAGTCATCTTTGTAAATTCGGCCTGTCATCAGTTCCCATGTCAATGGCAAGGCTATCTGTTATGGTGGCGCTTGATCTTGCTGCGAAGGTTGTAGGGAGGAGAATGGATGGGAACGGGGCGAGAACGCTGGCGGCGGCGTGGCGCCGTCGCGAGTTGAAGCTAGAACGCGGATGGTGGAGAACAGAGGGGTCGCCGGGCGCCCAAGGGTGTCAGTTTGACACAATCCCAGACTGCCTTTCATTAACCAAATGTTCAGGCTACATAGCCAATGCAAATACAAATTGGTGCCATAAATAGCTACTAACACATGCAAATCTAAGATTCAAACTATCTATTATTCAAATAAGCTAACTGTATGCATGCACTGCTAATTCTGGCGTGCTTTTTTTTTTTTTCTTTTTTGAACTGATGACTGATTGAGGGCTATTCTTTCTTGCTACCTGAACTTTGTCGTTGGCTTCAAAAAAAGATCGGGATACACGCACTGAAAAGAGCAAAAACCCGGGTGCTGTCAAACGGCCGCGGGGACCAGCGTGAGGAGACGGCAAATTCCCCTTTCCCTTCCCGTCGTCTCCACATCAGACTTTCCCTCGAGTCACGGACACGTAAGGCAGCACCACCACCAGGGCACGCCACTGGGCCGACCGCCTCGGCCGCGCGGCGACGCCATTGCCGAACCCACCCGAAACCGACGGGAAAAACGCATCGGAATCGCCCGGTGGCCAACCCAAAGTTTGCGAAAAAACGGCTGGAAATACCGCGGCTCTGCCTCTGCGGGCGGGCGGGCGGGCGAGTCCAACGCCAACCCAACGGCCAGCCACCCGGCACCGCACCGCACCGCACCGCTCTGACCCCCACGCTACGCGTTTCGTCTCGTGAGTCGTGAGGAGACGGAGAGAGGGCGAGGCGATAAAACCACCGCGTCCGCCCGCCCCAGCCCGTACGCGACGCGACGCGACGATGCTTCCCCCGAACCCCTCGTAGCCTCCACCCGGCCCCTCCCTCCCATCCACCCTCCTGCCGTTCCCCTTTCCCGTTTTCCTCCTCCGCGTCCCCCGATTCAAGCTCGCAACACCGCCGCCGCCGCCTTCGCTGACCGTGCGGCCGATTTAAGCCCGCCGCTACAGAGATTTCGAGAGAATTTTCGTTCGGGCTAGCGCTAGCGCGGGGTGTGAACAGAACTCGGTGCCCCGCGGGCCGCGGCTCTCTGCCTTTTGTCGCCCACTGTTGCGCGTCAATTCTCGCGCGAAAAGGCAAGTTCCTGCTGATCTGGGCGGAATTCGGGGAGTTTCCGGCCGGGATCCGTCGATTTGGGCTCGCCCTCGGGGGAGATTGAGTTCTGATTTTGTGGATTTGGTGTGCAGGGATGGGGACCGGAGAGGGGTCGCCGCCGGCGAGGCGGGCCGTCAGCGGTAAGCGCCGCCGCCGGTGGCTGGGCGGAGAGGAGGAGGACGACGACGATGAGTATGTGGTGGAGGAGGAGGAGGAGGAAGAGGATTGTGCGGAGGAGCTCGGCGCCTCGAGCGCTGGCGAGGAGGGGGAGGATTCAGACGCCGAATATCAGGTGGAGGCAGAGGACGACGACGAGATCGAGACGCCGCGCCCGAAGCGACCGGCAAAGGGCAGCGACCGAGGGCGGAAGGGGAAGGTGGATCCGACCGCCGCACGATCTCGGCGCCGGAGGTATGAGGAGGATGAGGACTACCAGGAGGAGGTCGACGAAGACGAGGAGGTGGAGGAGTTCCACGATGAGGTCGAGGAGGAAGAAGTGGCACCACCACGGCCCAAGAGCATTGCAAAATGGGGTGCCCGTGGCCGGAATGGGAAGCTGTCTCCAGCAGCAAAGCGATCTCACAAGCGAAAGGAGGAGGACGATGAGGATATGGATTTTGACCCAGAGTTGGATGGTGAGGAGGATGAGTTAGATGAGGACATTGATTTTGATCCCGATGTGAATGTCAAGCCGTCTCCAGCAGCAGCAAAGCGATCTCATAAGCGAAAGCAGGAGGGGGACGATGGGGATATGGACTTTGACCCCGATTTGGATGACGAGGAGGATGAGTTAGATGAGGACATTGATTTTGATCCTGATGATGGGGATAGTGACGAGGAGGATGAGTATCAAGACGAGGAGGAAGAGGAACTGGTTTCTGCTCGTGCCAGAAAGGTAACTCTAAAGAATCCGGCGAAGCGAAAGTCCAATTCAAAGCGGCGAACACTAAAGAAGAAGAAGAATAAAAATAGGGGATCCAAGGCTTCTAGGAGGAAGGGGTCTTCAGCTAAAGCGAAGAAGTCAGCATCCGTTAAGAGGCGGAGAAAGCGTGATGACTATGAGGATGAGTCTGAGGATGAGGATGATGATGATGACTTCATTGTGGACGATGAGGTGATTGTGGATCATCACCCCAGGAAGAAGGCCAGGACAGGGAGTGGGAGGGAGACAGGGGTGGGCCCTCAAGTATCTATTGAGGAACAGACATGGCCAGACGTTGAGTCAGACACATCGGACTTTGAGTTCGCAACGTCTGATGAAGAACCTAACAATGTTGAGACACCTGTAGTTGAGCAGACTACAGTCAGAAAAGGGAGGAAGAAGAGGACAACTGGGTCAGAGTCATCCTCGGATTCTGAATTTGTTGTATCAGATAAGGAATTGGAGGAATTGAGGGAGCCTGAGCCTCCAAAGGCGGCACCAATTCTCCCTTCACCCGTGAGAAGGATTTGTATTACAAGGCATGGAGAAGGCAAGGGAAAGGAGAAGCAGGAATTGGAGGAAGCTGGGAAGCCAATATGTGGGATCTGCCTCTCGGAGGAGCAGAGAGCTACTGTACAGGGCGTCCTCAATTGTTGCTCACACTACTTTTGCTTCGCGTGCATCATGGAATGGTCTAGGGTTGAGTCGAGATGCCCACTGTGTAAGCAGCGGTTCACTACAATCACCAAATCATCAAAGGTGGATCTTGGTCTTGGAGTGAGAAAAGCTGTAATCAAGGTCGAAGAGCGTGATCAGGTAAAGTTTGTGTCGTGGTTGTGTTTACATAATTTCATTCCTCATTGCCTTTTGGGTTTAGAGACTTCATTCTTTATAAGAGTATATATAACCATTTATATTGTTTATTTCATTGGCAACTTGGATATCCATGCTGCATCTGTTTACACTAGTTTGGTACAATTTAAATGAGATAGTATGTGTCAAACGAAACTACTAAAGGCATTGTTAAAGAGTAGGCAGCATTTTGAAGTTGTAGGAAGGTTTAATCACGAAAAGAAATGGATTGGGGCAAGATGATCTCATTTTCTGATTTAGAGTTTAACAGGCTCATGCAAGCGTTGCCTTTAGCCATGTGTATCAATTAGAGTTTAACAGGCTCATGCATGTGTTGCCTTTAGCCATGTGTATCGAACTTATTATATTAATTTTCCAGTACTTTATTTCTTAATTTGTTATTTTTAAGCTCTCCTAGTTCCCGCCCACTCATGTTCTTCACATTGGAAAATTCTATTCTTTCCTGTTCAACAGTAGCAACAAAACCTCTTGTCCCAAGCAAGTTGGGTAAGTTGGAGTTGAAACCCAACCATCGAACACATAATGTCAATTCTACGTTCAATTGTTAGGTTTCAACTTACCCTGTTAGCCAACAATTGGGCAATTATAAAAAAGTTATACAATATATACAATAATCTAGTGTAGCTCAATTATTAAGTCATGATTTCCAAATTTTTCATGTTCTTCTATCTTGTATTAATTCCTATAATGTCAATTAAAAAGGATTTCATGGCTGTTGCGCTTATAATGTTTTTTTTTTAAGAAAGCCCAGCCTAGGAGGACATGTAGGTTGAGAAATAAGGCACCCACACTGCACACCAGTTATGCTTCATAGTGAAGTTACAGAGCTGTTGTTTTGTTACTATCTAAAAAGATCGTCTGCCCAACATTTGATATGTGATTTAATGCTGCAGACTTTTTCCTATTGTAACATCTTGAGTGTTGACCTGTTTGTCTATTGTCAAATGTCAAGTTGTCAGTTGGTACTTCTAGTATCGACTATTGTTTCTTTGAGTGTTATATGCTCATCTTTGTGCTTATCACACAGGTTTATCAGCCCACTGACGAAGAAATAAGGCGTTGGCTAGACCCATATGAGAATGTCGTTTGTATAGAGTGCAATCAAGGTGGCGATGATAGTCTCATGCTACTATGCGACATTTGTGATTCCTCAGCGCATACGTATTGTGTTGGCTTGGGAAGAGAAGTGCCTGAAGGAAACTGGTACTGTGGAGGATGTAGGCTCGGTGACGAGGGACCGTCATATACTGGAATTCAGCGTACAGTGGCTTATGAAAGACAAAATTACAGAAATCATGTCGATAGTAGTTCTGTAAGTTTTGGCATGGCCCCACCAAGTGGCACGTTTGAAAGGTCGCCATCAATCAACCCTCGCCATTCTTTTCAAGGGATTGATCTAAATTTATCTCCAAGAGAGTTTCCTGGAGAATCACATCCGGCTGAATCACAAGCTGCAGCTGATAGCGTATCAACTCCCACTGGAAGAAGAACTGTTTCAGGAAGGCGACAAATACATCGGTACATTCGGATTTTGCTGACCAGACCAAGGCCACCTAGTAGACCAGACGTATACGATGATATTGCGCAGCACAGTGGTGTACCAAGAACTGAACCAAACCGCCGGAACTTACCTTCTTCATCAGAAGCAAACACATCACAGAATCTGCCTGATGGCATTCAGAACCATCACAGTGGCCTTCCATTTGTTCAAGCTCACAGCAATTTTGCTCCATTCATGTCCCTAGAAGGGGACGATTTGCAGCAAATTGAGAGTGTGAAGAGCAACCTCAGGAACATGTAGTAGAGCCTTATTAGGTAAAGCCCCTCCCCCCTAAAAAGAACTATGCTACACTGTTTATTACTGCTTTTGATGTAGTCTTAGATAAAGTCTTACTGGAGTTGACATATATTCGCTTTGTTTCAGAAGGCCTGTTCTACCCTGTGAAGATTACCAATGGAGCAACATGTGCTGTTTTAGTGGCTTGTGGAACTGAACATAGCAAAAGCTTGTGCCTGTGCCTGGCCTTGGCATGCTCCAGAAATTGCAACCATTCTCTCAATTGTGACGGCTCAGCACTTCTCATTGAATGTGGTTCGGCTCATTTGTGGAGATGTGGTCAATGACATAAGCTAAGATACAAGCTTTGCCCAAAGCCCTTTGTTTAAGTTTAGGCATTTTTTCTTGTTATCATTCTTATTCATTCAGCCATTAAGCACAACCTCAGATTACACAGCGAAAAAGGCATTTCTGAATGTCTTGATAGCTTCAGATTTATACACTGTGACATTGTGGGGACACCAATTTCATTAGGATAATCATTCTTTTCCATCCGAGATGCTCCTCCGCCTATTAAGAAGGCTGCTAACTGAACTTACCAGTACTCTCTTCTGTATTCATGTACCACTGGGTGGTAAACAGGTAAGCATTAGACAAGAATCTTTACCTCGTTTGGGTACTGGCTTTCTGTTCTGTCAGGGTTTGTTTTGAGCTTGTATTCTCTGAGCATAGTGGTCCAGTGGATCCACGGAGAAAAGCTATCGAGTACCTTAAGTCCCAATTCCTAGAATATATAGGCTCATCTTCTTTTGGTGTCTTGTTGTCTAGCGCAGCTGCACTTTTCACAGGTGAATGTTTGAAAGTTTTGTTCCATATTGGATAAAGTTTGTATTCTCCCTTCATATTCACTAGCAAAATATGCCCGTGCATTGCAACGAGATTTATATCGGTCATTTGTTCTAATAATATGCTTTAGCATCGGACAGACATATGCTATTTAACTCGCATGAGTTTGAGACATAAGTTATAATATGCCCGTGCGTTGCAACGGGATCCATAATTTATTGTACAATTATCTAGAAAATTTATTATTTAGAGATTTTCTTGACATTTGTATCATCATAATTTATCCTAGAATTAGATCAGCAAGATATGTTGATACAGTATTTTCTGCCAATCTTATCCTTCCCTGGTAGAGAAGATACAATTGTGTCACCAACATATCCTATAATTTATAATTTATCTTAAAATTTATATTGTATCAACATGCAGTCTTATCCTTTGGGTCGTCATCCCATCCACCCACTTGCCACTGCCCCGGTCGATGGCATCCGCCCCGTCTCCTCCCTCCCCCACTCCACTCGTGTCATTCTGGAGGCGCGTAGGTGACCTCCGTGCCTCCTTCCCTGGACCACGGCCAGGCGCGTAGATTCGGCGAGAGGTGTGACCGAGCCTCGACGTTCGTTGGTGGTGTCAGTAGGCCGGTTGATGTCTTTCCCGCCCTGGCAAGCGCGCGCCGATGAGGAGTCGACCAGGAGCCGGACGTTGGCGCTACAACCCAAGTTGCTGAAGCTCCGGTCCACAGTGGATGGGTGGCCTCGTCGAACGGAGGCAACAGCGCGCGCAGAGGCGCACCAGGGCCGGCCTTGCACGCCGTGGGAGGCACGCCCTTGCCAGCGTCGTGACGGCGGCGATGCAGGCAGATCTATCCGGCGCGCGAACGCTGCGACGTAGGCGGCGTAGAGGAAGGACCTCATCTAATATGCTCTCTGATTTCTTCGATTCAATTCTTTCTCTGATTTTTTCTTCGGTAGATCGATTAATATATCATATATGGATGGAAAAGAAATTGATTTGGATACGGATTTGGATGGACGTGATGGTTCTGATTCAGTACGTTGCTTGGTATAGAATTTGGGAACTGGAGGAAATCAAAAGCTATTTGATTTCGGAGTAGGGGAGACATGCACGGAAGCAGGCAAGAGGATTGATTAGAGGGCGAGGGCGGACAGAAATCTAAAGGTGAACTGAAATTTTGTCAATTAAGTATTAAGGTATAGATGTGTTTATAGAGTTGTGGGGCGGTATACACAACTCACAAAAAAAATTCAAGAAGCCGACTAGGTGGATTGGTCCGAGTGAAGAGAATGCCTGGGTCTCCGAATAAGCTGTTGAACCGGAAGCAACGGTAACCATGAAGTGATCAGCTGGAAGCTGATACAATGGCTTGTTTGGACGCTGGACACTGATACAAGGGCTTGTTTGGATGCTCATGTATGTATCTCTTAAATTCGTGTGTGTTAGAATGGTTTGGTGTGTACACATGGATCGAAACATCATACTACTAGCAGTTAGAAATCCCTATTATGAAAAATACAAGTGGGGTTTGCAGTAAGAGATGTGCAGTAAGAGATGTGTACAACAAAAAAGCTATGTATCTGGAATCTAGAAAACCTAAAATGTCCTATAATTCGGAGTGGATGTAGTACTATTCTCTCCAAAAATCATGGATTCTGTGCAATTCCCCTATTCCAAACATGTGAAATTGCTCTTTTGTTAACGTGCCAAAGACCATGTAGTTAGTGAAAGTGGTGGTTCCGTAAAACATTTGCCAGATGATCCGCTACACCAACTCTGGGAAGTCCTCGTCCTGTTTCGCTGCTGTAAGAATATCCACGTGCTGAAAGGCCATTCTCGTTTTCATTGAGGTTCATCAGAAGCTCGCAAAGAACGGACGCACATGTGGACACAAGACAAAGTGAGAACTGTGCGAGGACGGAACGGAATCTGCCAGGTCAGATGGCACCGCCGCAACCACAAGGACCGCACATGGAAGAGGGAACGAAGAAGGATCCCCTGATCCAATACTGACAGCACTAATTTTCTGATGATCGAGTTTCTCGAGGAGCAGAGCTAGCCAGTGGATTAGGTGATGACCGCCGATCTCGTTCCTGATGATCATAATGGAAAAGTTTTTATTTTTTTAAAGATCATAATGGAAAAGCTGGCCGAACCTTATGCTGATTTTGAATGGACATAATCCATGCTACTATCTTCATCTTTGAAATAACCCTCCCCTAAATAGAGCGTTTTTCGGTTATATCCAAACTTGCCATTTTATTGGATATGGTTACCAAATGTTCCTCTCTAAATGTGACAGTGATACCATGCATAAGAAAGTATAAGCAACCGGCCGGGTTGAAGTCAGGGATACATACGTCTTTGGCATTAATTCTCTTTAGTTTGTCCCAAAAAGAAATTCACTTTAGTTTTGACCTAAATCAAATTATTCTTAGATCAATCGAATTTACATAAGAAATTATCAACAGTTATGTCACTAATTAGGTACATCATCAAACTTTATTTCACGATGGATCTAATAAAGCTTATTTTACCAATATAAACATAGGAAAATATTGACATTTTGTTATATAAAATAAACTTGGTCAAATGTAAGACAATTTAACTTACGACAAAACTAGAATGTCATCCTTTTTAGAAGGACGAGAGTGTATTGCATGATTTCTAGAATTTGCTTATTTTCATGTGGAAGGTGTAAGCCAAAAACTAGTGATTAGGTTCCACTATCCCATGACAAAATTTTAGACCTGCACTTTTAGTATTTCTTTGTTGGGGGGGGGGGTGGGGTGTGGCATGAGGACCAAACATGTGGGCAAAAAGTGAGCAAATGGAAGAGACTAAACTTTTGCCTATTTGCTCCTCAGGGCTTTTAATTGGGCTAAAAGCATTGGGACTACGAGGTGTGAACACCTTATTTTGTATTTTAGCCCATCTTTTTACTGTGGATCCAAACGCCCAAAGTAAAGACTAAAGTTTAGTAGCAAAAGTTTAGCAGCAAAAAATTAGATGCAAATCTTTTGCCATGGCAAATAGACCCAAACACACCCTTCTCAAATGACTAACTGAGTATAGCCCGATTTGTAGCTTAGCATTGTGTGTATCAATTTATCAACTATTTTCCTTTTTCCCTTTTTTCGAGATGAGCTATCAGGTGGTATTATGCTACAATGTAGCCAAATTACTGGCCTCTAAAGAGTGAAAGAAAGTTACACCTAGCTTTGACAATGAGCGTGAACTTCATGCTGTCTTGGCATGTTTGTTATATAGGATTTCCATTTTTTTTTTGTGGCAAGTTTGACCTTAAGTGGCATTTTAAATAGTGGACTATTATGTAAATAGTACTCTATAGTGATACTACAGTGCTTAAGAAATTTGCCATTGCAACCATTGAAGGAGAAACAGTATGCTATACTAAGCTAATAGCAAATAAGACCCTCTTGAAACAAAGGAAAAATGAAGGGTTCTTTTTTTTTGAAGGAATTAAAATGAAGGGTCTTATGTTCTAAAGGATTGGAATTCTACAGTATGGTTTCCTACTAAGTTCTTCGGATAAAAGTATGGTTCATACTATTTCTATGAAATTCCTACAAAACAACTTACTTTACACAAAGTTTGGAGAAATTCTATTAGACCTCGTCAAAACTTTGATTTTTGTCACACTCACTTATTGAATTACGGTGCTCCATCCAAACGTTTGATCATATATAATTTTCTATACTTTTTTAATTCATTACTTTAAGATGTCAGAATATTTATCTTTGTGTTTTTCTATTCATGTGTTTCTAAATTCCCGTATCCCGTGTTCCATAGACAAGAGGCCCTAAAGAAAAAAAACTGCCTAGAAATTTTATAGTTGAACATTGTTTATAATACATTAACTATTACTCTCTTCGTTTCAAATTCTAAGCCGTTTTGACTTTTTTACTATATTAATTATGTCTAGATACATAACAAAATAGACAAACTAAAAAAAATTAAAATAACTTATAATTTAAAAATAGTAAACTATTCCGGGGTAGAGAATTTTGGCCCGAAAGTTGAAACCGATGCACAATGAAAAATGAGGACAACGGGACAAGGGAAGAATGAAAGGTCCATCCAGCTAGGAATAGGCGACTACTGAGCACTGTTGACTGCTAATGCCTGTACGTCGGGACATACGCAAAGCCGCGCGGAAAGTGTCACGGCAGGGAGGTGCCGTCTATTCTGCCTACTAGGCGAGAGAAACGAATACGATGCGTTGCAGGGACACAGAACGGAGAACGCTTTGTTCTCAACTTCGGCCAATTCTGTCACTGTGTATTGCATCGTGAGTCCGTGACCGTGCGAAAGGAAGAGAGCTAGTAGCTGGTAAACGGTGATGCGTGGATTCTAAGCTGATTAACGCCTGATGCTGCGAAGATCGATTAAGTTAATAGCCGCCGATGCGGATGCAGTTTCATTCCATCATTGGTACGTAATGCTACCAGTAGCTTGAGACAAGCTGACTGCGGAATTGCCTCCGAGACTCCGCCTAGTCGCGTTGTTGCTCGGTGGAAGCTAGCGCAGAATACTCCCAAAAAACTGCTTCCGTCTTCGTGCTCCCTTTCCCTTCGGTGCCGGTGGTCGGCAGAGCCTCGTCGGCTTTCCAGGGTGGGGAAGCTGCTTTTGCGCTCGGAATCTGGTGGAGGCCGAGTCGAGAACCTCAGGCTTTCCTTTTCTGCCCTCGTCCTCATGGTTTGACTTTTGTAGCTAGTGCAGCTTTGAGATGTGCCGACTGCCGGTGCCAGGCCTCGCAGGATTGTAGGCTGCAGGATTGCTGCGTGTACGTCCAGTGGTGAGCACGGGATGGACGTCGAAGACCCTCACGTCTGCGTATGTTTCATCACGTGCCCTTTGCTGCTTCCATCCTAGTCCTAGCAGGCCAGTACGCATCCACTGGATGTATAGCGGCGAACGACTGAACGAGAAGTTGGCTCGTGGTCGATTACTCGCATGTGGTTAGGCAGCTCCAGCTCGATCCAGTATCAAGCGTTCAACATTGGACGTCTGAGATCATTGTCTGAGCCAAGCAAGTTTATCAATCCTTCAACCAAACATGCTATGTATAAATGTGTGTATAGTGTTATTTATACTAATGCTTATATATAGTATAACTTGTGTTTCATGTATTGAGGCATTAAAGGATTCATTGGGTGTATCTTTCAATATTTTTTATTTCAGTATGGCATTCTTTGCAGCCATTGTCTTTCGTCTACCTCTAGCTGTGACCACCACGACGGTAGTTCGAGAGATGGTTGGGCCATACAACCTTTTTTTATTAGAAGAAAAAAGATGCTGTTAAATTTGTACACAATCACATAAGTGAGAAGCCTTCATCATACAATACACACGACCACTTAACTGTTTCACTTAGAAACAATTACACAAGAAAGTTTTTACTCCATCCAACCGTCTTCCTCCACTATCTAACGGGCGCGCTACTTCCACCTCATCCCAATGTGGTTCTATGCTGCCCATCATGAAAGACCAACCATCTCTTCTAGCAATCGCTTTAACCCTAATAGACTCTTATAAGCCTTCGGATTTCTAATCTTAACCGCTGTATCATATTTCTGAATTGGGTAGAAAATTCAAGTAAAAAACCCTCAAATCACTTGTAAGTGAAGTTTAAGTCTACTCTTAAGAAAACAGCCGCCGCCTATCAAAGCTTTTTAATTGAGAAACTGGCTCGCCAGTCGCCAGCGCTACATCAACAGCACCGAAGCAGAAAAATAAAAACAAAACGGAAAAGGCAGCGGCGTTTTCTCTCTCTCTCCACAAACGCCACGCCGCGAGACTCCCACGCAGTCCGCTGTCCGCCCCACGCTCTCGCCTCGCGATGGCCGCCGCCGACTACGACCGCGCGTACCGCCCCTACGGGGCCCCGGCCCCCGCGCCCGCCGGGGAGTACGACCGCCCCTACCGCAACGAGGTCGTGCCCTACGGCGACCGGCGCCTCGACATCGTCGTCAAGCAGCCGCCCGCCAGCGCCAGGTCGCCGCCGCCGCCGCTGCCGGTGTCCACCAGGAGCGGCGGCGGGGGAGGGGCGGCGTCGGCGTGGTGCTTCAGCGACCCGGAGATGAAGAGGCGGCGGCGGGTGGCCAGCTACAAGGCCTACTCCGTGGAGGGCAAGGTCAAGTCGTCGTTCCGCAGGGGTTCCGCTGGATCAAGGCCAAGTGCTCCGAGCTCATCCATGGCTGGTACGGATCACGCCTTCTTCGTCTTCTTCCCCCTCCTCCCCCTTTATCGGGTCCTCTGGTACTTTTCTCGATATTCTCGGACATCTAACGGCGACCCAATGGCTGCTTTGGTTCATCTCAAGCATCGGACATGTTCTCCCGCTGGGTAATGGGTTCTGCCCAATAACTTCAGACGCTTTGATCTTGATTTATTTTACTGTTTTTATGAACTATTGGTACGATTGATTGCCAGTTCTTGTGCCTCTCATCGTACATCATTGCTTCCTGAAAGGCTGAAATGGTTAGGGAAGTCACAGGTACATGGGACAGATCTCTAGCAAATCACAAGCTCATCAGCACAAGTTGTCATGCATTTGGCTCACTTCTTAAGCAACAAGATAGCACTAGCTCGTTTATCTGGTGCAGTGATCATCTGTGATGCGCTATTCACCTCTAATTTCCATTTTCTCCCCACTTTTCCAGAATCTGGGATCTCGGTGAGACTATTCTATTGGGATGGTGGAAGGTGCAGCTACAATGCGCGAGGAATGGTCGTCGGGTGTATTTCGCTAATTCGCTCCCAAAATGTGGAAGAGAAATTGTTCTGAGATTGTGTAGAGTAACTTGTGGCCCCCTGGTTATAGGAAAAGAACTAGTGGCTCTGCTGTGATTGCTTGTCACTTCCTGCTAATTACCCCTAATTTTGTTCAGAAATATTTGAAGAAGAATTGAATCTCAGAGAAGAAAATTTAAATTTCTTCGCATGATGATACTTTTCTGATATTTCTCCCCTTGTGTTCATATGCAATTTGGTCGCTGGTCAGGAAAAAGAAATACAGATCAGCATGCTACTGCATTTGCTTCGTTTCTTCGTCATCGGCAAAGATGGATAGAGACCGTAGCAGATCTTGCCAGATGCGTAGCCGGTCTTTCATGCATTCATTTTCGATGAGGAAAGGTCTATTATTTCAGTACTCTTTATTTCAAAAAAAAAAAAAATTATTTCAGTACTCTGATATGGACATATGGTCACCTGAATCATGGGAGGGCAAGAAACATTTTGCACCAGCTCAGCGTGGCTTTCTTTTCCGTGATCTGAACGGAAAAGACCCTCCTGATGGTGTCTGATTTCAGTCATCAGCTCTGGGTGGGGGGTACAAGTGGCCATGTTTACAGATTCTTCGATATACCTGTACTTCTGCCAGTGTTTCTGACCTCCGAAAGGTGACCTTGCCATGTTACTCCTGCGTTTCACCATCTTGTTTGAAGTTTCTAAACTGGCCCAGCTAAATTTAGCTAATCCATGTGCTGTATAGTCCACTGTACCTGCCGAGAGAATCAGAGAACCGTGTGAAACGACCCTGATGGCCTGATCGAAGTTAGTGGAGTTGGAGTACACACGCAGCATTCCACCCGCCGCACCCACATGGTTTCCAAGCAGGTGTTGTTGTGGCCGCCCGGGTCGGTGCATGATGAGCCGGCGCGATTTCGGCGTCCGGGCGGGCCTTAAAACCCGCGTCTGCGCACGTCGGGGATGAGCTGTCCGCCGGGACCTGGAGCCGAGTTTCTCTCGTGCGGTCGTGCCGTGATGCTGCCTGCTGGTGGAAACCTCAGGCCAGAACCCAGCCGGAGATAACATACGACCGTGTACACCGCAGGTGGTGCAGCAGTATATACATACTATCCTCATTCAGACAGAACGGTCCTGAGTTTCGTCTGATGGTGATCCCATATAAGGTTGAAAACGGAAATGAAAATTCCCGACCGAATCGCATCGTTTTCGCATTTGATCCGATCGTTTTCTATATTTTCGGAAAAAAACGAAATCGGTACGAAATTCGGTAGACATATTCGAAATCGGTGCGAAATTCGATATGGGCTATTTTCGACCTTTTTCTACATTTCTATATTGTATTCGAAATTATCTGTATTAGAAATTCGAAAGTTACCGAATTTGGCCCACATCTCCCATACCCCCAGGCTCCCAGCCCAGCCCACACAGCCCACTAACACAACCCTAGCCTCCTGCCTCTCCTCATCCACTCCTCCCGCTTCAGCTCCCGCCGCAGCCGCCGCAGTCCAGTTCGCTCTCCCCGTCTCCCGTCCGCTTCCGCTCTCTTCCCCAATCGCCCGTCGCGCCGCGCTGCAGTTCAGTCCGCTCTCCACCAGTCGCCTGTCTCCACTCTCCAGTCCACTCTCCACGGCGGCCTCTGCGGCGGCGGTGGCAAGGGACAGCCGGAGAGGGCATCGCCAAGGGCAAGGGAGAGGGCATCGCCAAGGGCGGCGCCACCTCGCACGGCCGCACTTTGATGGCGCCCCTGCTGGACCAAAGGGCAAGGGGCAAGAACAAGACGAAGAGCGTCCGTCAACTTCTAGACCCTCCACATGCGGCGGCGCGCAGCAACGACGCCGACATCGGCAACCACAGGTTCATCTTCCTACATCCTACCACTAGCAGTTAGCACTTAGCAGCGTACAAGATTTAGTGATCGACTATATTCTAGTTTTTTCCTGATTTAGCAATGTTTCACATGCCTATTGGTAGGATCGGGGAATAGAAGGCTTGCATCTCAAAGTGTTGCATCTAGTGGAACTTGTGAAAGTCCAGCAACAGAAGCATCGGTGTTGGGATCAGTGGCAGCATCAGTGGCACCATCGGAGTCCTAGTTTGTGTTATTGGGCTAAAGCTCGTATCCCTGGTAAGTGGGCAAATGGCAATACTGGACCAATTCAGTGCTTGAGCCCCCAGCACGAAGCCTACATTGCACTTGGAACAGGCTGTTCTACGCTCTTAGGGCCATGTAGACAAAAAGTTGGCATTGCTCCACAGAAAGCTTCGATTCCTCGCCAAGTAAACTGACGGCACACACAGTAGCGGACCTAGAATTTCATCAAGACTAGGGCTTCTACCTAGAGATGGCATTTACCCCAGTACCTTACTCAGCGGGGTCCCATTAATATCACACACAGAATTAACTAAGACAAAGATAAAATTTCGAATTGATACGGTAGACATGATGAGATGAAAACAAATATCTAGTGGTACGGTTTCATTTTCCAATCCAATTGAAACGGAGAAAGAAAAAAACTGCTGGTAACTCATACCAGTTAGAAGAGCAGGGAGGGAGAGCGCTCAGCACTTCAGCAGGGGCCAGGCAGCAGGGAGGAAGGGGCCCGCAGCCCGGAATAGCCGGACGGAGCCTCGGAGTCGGTCAGTCGGAGAGCCGCCCGGTGGCCTAAACGGCTGCGGCTGCGGCTGCGCGGAGCCCCGGAGGCCGGAGGGCGGCCGGCGCGGAGCCGCGGAAGGCGTCTGGCGGCCTGCGCGGTAGCGGACTGGGGACGCCGGGCGGCTGGCTACGCGGCGACCCCGTCTCCGGTCTCCCGACTCCCCCCCTGCGTACGTGTGGTGCGGCGGCCGTTCGTGTCGAAGGAGCCGAGTAGTCCGAGTGCGCTATCGGCGGGCTGAGAGACGGGCAAAAGGATCCCCAATCTTTGGCATTGGGCCTTGATATATGGGCCTAAAAATACATGGGGTATTAAGAGATATTGGGCCAATGACTAGGTCCTGGGCCCATAAGCACACACATGACAACATCAGTGTTTGGTTGCCAATGCTCAAAAAAAAAATCAGTGTTTAGTTGCCAGGACCAGGACCAAACCGTGCATGCACCGATTCATCCTGGATAAATACATGGCCACATGAGGCCCACAGCCCACTAGTGTCACAGTTTGGTTGCCGTTTGTTTTTAAAAAAAACGAACGTTTTGTTGCCGAATTGAACATACGCATCCATGATAGAACAATCCAGATACATCGAAAGCCTATCTGGTGAACTACGCGATGTAAATGAGTGTGAAGAGGTTGCTTTGGACTTGTATTGTAGTATTTTAATAGATTAGCGGCCTAGATGGTACGCATCTAGGCCGCTAATCTATTAAAATACTACAATACAAGTCCAAAGCAACCTCTTCACACTCATTTACATCGCGTAGTTCACCAGATAGGCTTTCGATGTATCTGGATTGTTCTATCATGGATGCGTATGTTCAATTCGGCAACAAAACGTTCGTTTTTTTTAAAAAAAGGCAACCAAACTGCGACACTAGTGGGCTGTGGGCCTCATGTGGCCATGTATTTATCCAGGATGAATCGGTGCATGCACGGTTGAAAGCTCCGGTTTGATTTTGGTAATTAATGACCCTCAAACGTTGCTAATGCTTTGCTCTAAGTGTGGTTAGACACATAGCAACGTGACGATGGATGATGGAGCATGGTGATCACGATGACGAACATGGTGGACATGTGAAGTGATCAAGCTCCGGTGATGGATGGAAACGCCCATGGAGATCAAGGCGAAGGTATACTTGATAGGGCTTTCCGGTTTAGTGGTCGAGACACTTAGCGAGTGTGACCACATTTAGGATCGTTAACCGACTATCAAGAGGGGTTTCCTCGGTTCATTCACGGTCCTAAGTGCCTCTAGTTGTGACTTTGCATGATGCATGAGAGGCTAACTAGAGAGCTAACCCTTGCGCGGTATTTCATGAGTGAAATACTAACTCCAAGGCTTGAGATTGGATCATCACATGGTGGAGTTAGTGCACAAGGCAAGGGAATTGATTTGGATCAATTTGGAGCAAGTTTGGCGCATGAAATGACGATCAAAAGGCGCCGGACGAGGCAAGGGCGCCGGACTCGGCGAGACGCGTCCGGCGGCTTGAGCGGCGGGCGCGCGCGTGGCTTGGCCACCGTTGCGTGCGCCGGACTCGGTCCAGATGCGTCCGGCGGCCTTGGACCTCGGCGTGGCGTGCTGGCTCGGGCGGCTAACGCGCGCGGCGGACGCGGCAGGCGCGTCCGCGCGGCCCCGACGCCGACCGAAACTTTCGGCTCGGGCGCTAGCGAGGACTCGGCCGGACGCGTGGCGGACGCGAGCGCCGGACACTGGCGGATCACTGTTTATCGTCCGACGCATGGTGACGTGGCGCATTTCAATTCCAACGGTCGGCTGACGACGGCGCGGCAGTGAGCGGCGGACGCGTCCGCCGGTTGAGCGCCGGACGCGTCCGGCGCTTGATAAAGTCGCCAGCCGAGGGCAACGGCTCTATTTCAACCTTGGGTCCATAAATAGAGGGTTGGCCAGCTTGGGGAGTCTTTCTTCGCCATTTCTACTCACTTGAGCATACTTTGAGCAGGAGAGACACTTCCCACTCATCTCTTTGATTCCTTTGCTAATCTTGAGAGAGATTTGAGTGAGAACAAGTGATTTGCATTGAGAGTTGCATCTAGAGGCACTTGTTCATCGAGTGAGCTGCGGATTCTTGTTACTCTTCGGTGATTCCGTCACCGTAGACGGTTTGGAGCGGCGGGTGGTGGTTGAGCTCGACTTGGTGATTGTTCGAGGCCACACCGGGTTCTTGTGAGGGTTCTTGATCCTTCCCGCGGGAGTTCGCGAAAGGATACTCTAGTGGATTGCTCGTGGCTTGTGGATCCTTGTCTTGTGTGGAGATTGCGGCTCCCCATTGGGGTCTTTGGCACCGAGCCAATTGAGCGGGCAACTCACCAAGCAAGTGCATCGCCACAACGAGGACTAGCTTGCCGGGAAGCAAGTGAACCTCGGTAAAAATCATTGTGTTGATTTGTGATTGCCGAGGCTTCGACCTCCATTGTGATTGTGCTTGAGCATCTCTAGGTGATTGACTTCTACATCGGTGATTGGCTATCTTCTACTCTTCGCGGCGGTATAACCTTCCATCCTCTCTTTACTTACCGCTTAGTAGAATTGCTTGTTGTGGTCGGTCGGGAACCACTCATTGTGTAGCTTAAATCCCGTGGGTAGAATTGCTTGGTTGGTTTCGGTGAACCGACATTGTGTAGTTTGATCACCGTTGTTGTGTGTGCAATTGAATTGAGTAGCCTTGCTTGGTAGGACGGCTTGCATAGAATAGTCGAAGCATTTGCTTTGCACATTTGCCACCTTGCTATCTAATTGGGTTGTCTAGTATTCTTGCTAGAAATTTTATTAGGCTATTCACCCCCTAGCCATTGTGACCTTTCACGTGGTATCGAGCGGGCACCGTTTGTTTGTGTTGGATTAACATCCTACGGTGAAGCAATGGCGTTGGTTATGCATATCAACAACACCAAGAAGGCACCATCATTTCGAGGTGATGACTATGCCAAGTGGAAGCTCAAGATGAAGAGTCATCTCAAGTCAATCAACCTTGAGGTGTGGAAAGTGGTGGAGACAAAGTTTGAGCTTGTTGAGGGTGCGGTGCCAACACCGGCCGAAGAGAAGAAGCAACAAGCAAATGACATTGCCGTGAGTGCTTTCCATGAGGCGCTTGATGATAAAGCTTTTGAGCTCATCAAGAACCTTGAGGTGGCTCATGACATTTGGAAGAAGCTTATGGGGGCACCGAAAGTGTCAAGACCGCAAGAGCCTACATGTTGCAAGAGAAGTTTGCAAGCTTTTCAATGAAGGAGGATGAGAGTGTGCCGGAGATGTTCCATAGGCTCCAAGTCATCGTCAATGAGCTCAAGGGACTTGGGAAGAAATCAAGGACTCTCAATTCTCCACCAAGTTCATGAGATGTCTTCCCAAGAGATTTGACATGTTGAAGACCGTCATGGTGAAGACAACCATGAAGGAGAAGCCAACTCCCAACCAAGTTCTTCAAGAGATTATGGCCGATGATGAGTTTAGAGAAGATCATGAGAAGGAAGAGTTGGTGAAGAAGAAGAAGAAGGAGAATGAGAAGAAGGATGATGACAAGAAGAGCGTGGCATTCAAGGCCACATCATCCAAGAGCAAGGGCAAGAAGAAGAAGGAAGAGTCTTCAAGTGAAGATGAGCCATGCTCTAGCTCAAGTGGGCAAGAAGAAGAAGTGAGTGAACAAATGGCACTCCTTGTGAAGAGAATGGGAAGCTCATGAAGAAGGGATACCGGTCCAAGGGCAAGAGAAGCTCATCCAAGTCTAGTGACCGTCCCATGAAGTGCTTCCGGTGCAATAGCAAGGATCATCTCATTGCCAAGTGCCCATATGCAAGTGATGATGAAGATGCCATGAGGAAGGAGAGGAAGAAGCAAGAGAAGAAGGAGGAGAAAGACTCCTCCCATCACAAGAAGAAGGGTGAATCTCATGTGGCAACTTGGGAGAGTGATTCATCTTCCTCAAGTGATGATGATGATGATTCCAAGAAGAAGAAGAAGAAGGGCACGCAAGCATTGCCATTCAAGAGAAGCTTTCTCTATTTGGTGCTCCATCGTCTTGCTTCATGGCCAAGGCCACTAAGGTAAAACCTCCACCCGATAGTGATGATGAGAGTGATGATGATGATGACACCACAAAAGAAGAACTATGGGTCATGCTTGAGGATTTCAAAGGTGCTTTCAATGACTCTAGGAAAGAATGTAGGGGCTTGCGCAAGGATAAACAAAACCTTGAGCAAGAACTTATGGAGTTGAGGGCTTCTTATGAGAGTCTAAAGGTAGACCATAAGAAGCTAGAGATTGCTCACTCTAAGCTTGAAAAAGCTCATTCTTCTCTAGTTGAGAAGCAAGAGAAAGTGCAACCACAAATGGTGAACATAGAAAAGAAAAATGTGTCCACATCATGTGATTCACTTGATGACTCATTTGTTGTTGCATCACTTGGCCCTTCATGCTCTTATGCCTCTACATCATCTAGTAGTGTTGGTCATGCATGTGATTCTACACTAGTAGTTGAGAATGAGTGTCTTAAGAAGGAAGTCAAGGAGCTCAATCACACCTTGGCTAAGGCTTATGGTGGTGAGGACCGCTTGCTTATGTGCTTGGGTAGCCAAAGAGCTTCTCTCTACAAAGAGGGATTGGGCTATACCCCCAAGAAAGGCAAGGCCGCTTTTGCTCCTCACAAGACTAGTTTTGTGAAGAACAATGGTAGCTATTGCAAGAGTTGCAAGCAAGTTGGTCATCTAGAGCATGCATGCAAGAACAAGAACACTAGTGCCTCCTCTTACAAGTTGAGTGCTTCTTACATGCTTGTTAAGAGTGAGAGTGGTGTGAGTGCTAGATTCATTGGTACACCATGGATGAGCTCAAAGAAGAAAGCTATTTGGGTGCCAAAGACTCTAGTGACTAACCTTCAAGGACCCAAGCAAAAGTGGGTACCTAAAGCTTGATGTCTTCTTGTAGGTAAATTACAAAGCCGGAGGGAGGCATTGGGTGCTTGATAGTGGTGCATCAAATCATAAGACCGGTGAAGATAGTATGTTCAAGTCACTTGACAAGAATGACAATGGTGGATTCAACTCCATCACATTTGGTGACAATAGCAAGGGTGATGTCATGGGGCTTGGAAAGGTTGCAATTTCTAATGACAAGGATCTCTCCAATGTATTGCTAGTTGATACTTTGAACTTCAATCTTTTGTCGGTGGCACAATTGTGTGATCTTGGCTACAAGTGCATATTTGATGACAAGCATGTTGAGGTAGTAAGCAAGGATCAAGCAAATATCATCTTCAAAGGGTTTAGGCATGGAAGCTTGTACTTGGTTGATTTCAATGCTAGTGAAACTCAACTTACATCATGTTTGATTGGCAAGTCAAGCAAGGGATGGCTATGGCATAGGCGCCTTGGACATGTTGGGATGAAGCAATTGAACAAGTTGGTGAAGCATGATCTAGTGAGAGGCTTGAATAATGTCACATTTGAGAAGGATAGACCTTGTAGTGCATGTCAAGCCGGCAAGCAACATGGGAACTCACATCCCAAGAAGAATGAGATGTCAACTTCAAGAGCATTTGAGTTGTTGCATATGGACTTGTTTGGCCCAACCCACTACACATCAATTGGGGGCAACAAGTATGGATTTGTGATTGTGGATGACTACACAAGATACACTTGGGTGTTCTTCCTCTATGACAAAAGTGAAGTCTATGATCTATTCAAGTCATTTGTCAAGAGGGTGCAAAATGAGTTTGACACTACCACCAAGAACATAAGAAGTGACAATGGGAGTGAATTCAAGAACACAAGAGTTGAAGAGTTGTGTGATGAGCTTGGAATTGTGCATCAATTCTCACCAACCTACACTCCTCAATCCAATGGTGTAGTTGAGAGGAAGAATAGGACCTTGATTGAGATGGCAAGAACTATGCTACTTGAGTACAATGTGAGTGAGAAGTTTTGGAGTGATGCTATCAACACGGCTTGCTACTATAGCAACCGCCTCTATTGCCATGGGAAGTTAGAGAAGACTCCATATGAAATCTTGAATGGAAGGAAGCCCAACATTGCTTACTTCCGGGTCTTTGGTTGCAAGTGCTACATTCTCAAGAAGGG
This sequence comes from Themeda triandra, assembly GCA_018135685.1. Lineage (NCBI taxonomy): Eukaryota > Viridiplantae > Streptophyta > Magnoliopsida > Poales > Poaceae > Themeda > Themeda triandra. The sequence goes on from JAENPR010000345.1 coordinate 335,570, forward strand.
ACAAAGACTTGGCAAGTTTGATAAGAGGTGTGATGAGGGATTTCTTCTAGGCTACTCTACTTCTAGCAAGGCCTATAGAGTGTGGAACTTGGCAAGTGGGCTAATGGAAGAGGTTCATGATGTTGAATTTGATGAAACCCAAGGCTCTCAAGTTGGAGATCAAAATCAAGAAGATGTGGGTGGAGATCAATTGAGCAATGCAATGAGACACATGGACATTGGTGACATTAGGCCGAGGCAAGTGGATGATGGTGATGAGGTGCCAGTGCCAACTCAAGTAGTGATTGATGATTCCAATGAGGCAAGCACAAGTGGTACTCAACATGAAGATCAAGATCAAGGTCAAGCAAGCAATGCAAATGAGCTAGTTCTTCAACCTTCTCACATTGCAAGAGATCATCCTCTAGATCATATCATTGGTGATATTCAAAGAGGTGTGCAAACAAGGTCAAGATTGGCTAGCATATGTGAGCACTACTCCTTTGTGTCATTCATTGAGCCAACTAAGATTGATGAGGCATTGAAGGATCCGGATTGGATAAATGCCATGCATGAGGAATTGAACAACTTCACTTGAAATGAAGTTTGGGAGCTTGTTGAGAGGCCAAAGAAGCACAATGTGATTGGAACCAAGTGGGTCTTCAAGAACAAGCAAGATCAAGATGGCTTGGTAGTAAGGAACAAAGCAAGACTAGTGGCACAAGGGTACACACAAGTTGAGGGTCTTGACTTTGGAGAAACATATGCACCGGTAGCAAGATTGGAGGCAATTAGAATCTTATTAGCCTATGCTTGTGCTCACAACATCAAGCTCTATCAAATGGATGTGAAGAGTGCATTTCTCAATGGCTTCATCAATGAGGAAGTGTATGTTGCACAACCTCCCGGTTTTGAAGATGACAAGAAGCCCAACCATGTCTACAAGCTCAAGAAGGCATTGTATGGCTTAAAGCAAGCTCCAAGGGCATGGTATGAAATATTGAGGGACTTTCTCATATCCAAAGGTTTCAAAATGGGCAAAGTTGACACCACTCTCTTCACTAAGAATATAGAAGATGACTTGTTTGTGTTGCAAATCTATGTGGATGATTTCATCTTTGGATCAACAAATCAATTCTTTTGTGAAGAGTTTGCTAAGATGATGGCTAGTGAGTTTGAGATGTCAATGCTTGGAGAGTTGAGCTACTTCCTTGGTCTTCAAATCAAGCAAATGAAGAATGGCACCTTTGTGAGTCAAGGCAAGTACATCAAGGACATGATCAAGAAGTTTGGGTTGCAAGATGCTAAGGCCATTAGTACACCTATGGGAACCAATGGTGGCTTGGACATTGATGATAGTGGCAAGATGATTGAGCAAAAGTTATATAGATCAATGATTGGAAGCTTACTGTCGGGTACCTAGATTAGGGGGTCCTAAATCAGGTACGTTAGAGGAAAATGACCCAACCCATCTTACCTTTAAATCTCCCGAGAATTAACCAGAGAAACCCCAATCCTCCTCACACCGGGCCGGCCCACTACCAGCCCGCAAGGCCTCGAGACCCGCTGGCTCAAGCAACGGCCGCTCACCCGCTCAAGAAATACTGGAACCGCTCGAGCGTACGACCGCTCGAGACGATAGCGTAAACCGCTCGAGCGGCGACCGCTCGAGCGGACGGAGAACGCTCGAGCGAGCGGCCGCTCGAGTCCGCCCACAAACATTACCTATCCAAGGCACGCACATGGCTACGGTATATGTAATAGTGGGAAGTATGCTTGCTCCGCCTAACCCCATGGCTACGGTGCGCGGCATGGTGAGAAGAACGCCGGTCACTTCTCCTATTCCGCCGCCCATACCCGGGATACGGGCATGCCGGCAACACTATTACACCACGTCGAGTACCGTGGCGCGAGCGGCATTCCCTCCCGACGCCGTCGTCAACACTCTGTGCCACCAACTACGTCGTCCCGTCCGTCGCTCGGATCATTGCCCCCTCGAGGCGGCTACCAACCACTCGAGGAATGGTGACGGACGCCACCCGAACAAAGGACGCACGGTGTCCGTCTTTCCCACCTCGACGACCATACCGCGGGGTTCCGGGCGCACGTGCTCGACTACGACGCGCCATACCTCGACTACGTCAGACCACGATCGAGAAGGACCGGCAGGCCATCGTCGGCCATGCCGCTACAGGCTCGAACCAGACCGGAGAGAGCGTCTACAGTTTCGGCGACTCGACACGGTGTATGTAGCTCGACGTCACGCCACGACAGCCCTATCTACTTTGTATTCCTGAGCCTCCCCTTGGTCTATAAAAGAGGATGCCAGGGCCTAGTCTAGGGGTTTTTTTTGGGAGGCCTTCATTCACAACACATTTCCAAGCACGCTAAGTCTCAGGACTCGCTTGTATTCACCCCTGTACAAGCACCCCGGTGCAAGATAATACAAAACTCTCCCCTCTCGGACGTAGGGCACTCTTTGCACGAACCGGGATAAACGATTGTGTCCATCTTGCATCACCATTCGGATTAGGGAGCACGCATAGAAATTTACTCGTTGGTGTAATACCCCGGTACGAAACACCGACGGTTGGCGCGCCGTAGTAGGGGCTCGCGTGTTTTCACCCGATTCCCGCCATTTTCCGGATGGCATCACCCACTCCTTCGTTTCCGTTCGCCACGGTGATCCGGTTTGGAAGTCTAGAGTTCGTGTCGCTCGGCCCGGGCCACGACATGACTCTACTCTCGATCGGTGAACCGGGGAGGGGACGCTCGTCACCCCCGCACGCCGGGGGGCCGCGCGCCGACCGCGCCACCATGGCTCGCCACCACGTCGCCGACGCCACCAGCATCGCCATCACGGCCCGGCAAGCACGTAGCACGGAGCACCCCGCTCGTGTGCCCTCCCGGCCCGGATGCCACAACACACCCGGCCCGAGGTGCCAAGTGTGCGGCGGGAGGTGCCACATGGACGGGAGTCCTTGACGTGGACCCTAGCTTCACGTTTGCCATGCGCTCGTCAAGAGAGCCCGGCGTAGCGCCTCGCGCGCGCGCGGCCGACGTCGCCCAACCTCGCTGCCGCACGGGATCTACCGAGCTCATCGCAGCTCCGTTTGGGTTTACTAACGCCGCCACCACGTATGCCAACGAGATCCGGTCGGTCATGGGACCGCGGGAGAGCCCCGGCCCCTCTGCGTGTCACCATGGACTGGAGATCGTATGGCCGGCGTCGATGGGACCGTGGGTTTGACGAGCACCGGCTCACAACGCCACACCGCGGTCGGGGATATGCGCCGCAGATCGAGGAGGAGAGCACGGGGAGGCCCGGACGCCGTCCAGCGCGCTAACCCAGGACTCCGATGACTCGGACTCGGGGTGCTATGACCCGGCTCGCGAGTGTTTTCATCTCAACGACAACGTTCCGTCGGATGAGGAGACCGAGAGATGGCGCCGCCGTGGCCGTCCCTACGGCCAGCCTAACCGGCGAGACGTGACCCCGGCGGTCGGGACGTCGGCGGCCGCGGCCCTGCGAGTGATTGAGCCACGCGGACCGCCACCACAAGCTCAAGATAACCGGCGGCACGAAGACGACGCTCAAGCGGCACAATGGGCTCGGCTCGGGAAATCGAGGCCAAGATGAATGAGGAACGCGCAAATCTGGAAGGCCGCTCAAGCGGCGCTTGAGCGGGAACCATCCGCCCCCCTCCTCGAGCTCTTGGCGCTCGAGGAAAGGCGCGAGACGTCTTCAACCGCATCGTCAACGACGGGCGACCGAAGCGCCACCCGAGCCGGCCCATTTCCCTCGAGCAAGCCGGAATGTACTTGCGGCGGCTATCTTCGCTGCGGGACATGCGGCGCCCTCGAATCCGCATGCATTACGGATACGAGATGAGATCCAAGGGCTCCTCCAAGTCGCGGCCGTCCGGCGGGCCGAGAGCTCGGCCTCGAGACGGCGTGAGGTAGCCCCGGAACAACCACGACACGAGCGGGAGGGTTCCGTCCACCGGGAGGCACCCCTCGAGGTGGTAGAGCACCTGCTCGAGAACGCATCCTCGACAACCGCGCGCTTCAAGATGCGCGTCATGACATCAACGACAACCGACGACGCAAGGCCGCGGGTGCCGAGGACCGTGGCTACAAGGCCCATCGAGGGGGACGCTACGGCGGCGACGAAGATCGGCGGACTCTCGAGCCACCGGGCCCTCGAGTCTTCAGTCGAGCTATCCGCAACACACCGTTGCCAAACCCGTTTCGACCCCCCACGAGCGTGGTCAAGTACAACGGGGAGACCAAGCCAGAGCTCTGGCTGGCCGACTTCCGGCTGGCCTGCCAGCTGGGAGGGGCTCGAGAGGATAAGGCAATCATACGCCAGCTCCCACTGTTTCTCTCTGACACCGCTCGACGGTGGCTCGAGGAGCTCCCCCCCATCAGATCCACGATTGGGGCGACCTAGTCCAGATTTTCGAAGGGAACTTCAAAGGCACGTACGTCCGACCCGGCAACTCGTGGGATCTCCGTAACTGCAAACAAAATGCCACGGAATCTCTCCGGGATTTTGCTCGACGTTTCTCCAAACTGCGCACCGAGCTGCCGCACATCCCAGACCACGACGTCATCTTGGCGTTTGTCTCAGGCACCACGTGCAAAGAGCTCGTGCGAGAGCTCGGGCGCAACCGCCCAAAGACGGTGAACGAGCTCATGGACGTCGTCGCCGACTACGCTGCCGGCGACGAGGCCGTGGGGGCCTTCTTTGGTGGGGCTGGGAACAAGCCCGCGCCGTCCCCGAGGCGCGGTGAGGGCTCGAGCAAGGACGAGAAGAAGAGCGGGAAGAAGAAGAAAGGCAATCGGCAAGGCAAGCGCGGTCGTGGAAGACGAGGTTGCCGCGGCCGAGCGCAAAAAGCCTAGACCCCCTCCGGATGGGGGCGTTTTCGACAAGATCTTTGAAGCGGCCGTGCCCCTACCACAAGGAGCCGGTCAAGCATAACCTCGAAGGCGCCGTATGCTTCGAGGTTACTTCAAGAAGCTTGGCATTGACAAGGACGATGGCAAGAAGGATAAGGGTGGCGAGGATCGAGCCAACGACGACGACGACGGTGGGTATCCGCCCATCACCGAGTGCTACATGATCTACGGCGGCCCGACCACCCAGATGACACGCCAAGAGCGGAAGGCCGAGCGCAGGGAGGTTTTCGCCATAAAACCCGCCACGCCTCAATTCCTCGACTGGTCGGATGCTCCCATCACGTTCGACCGTGATGATCATCCGGACCATGTCACCAATCCCGCTCATACCCTCTCGTCGTCGCGCCGATCATCCTCAACGCCCGCTTCACCAAGGTACTCATGGATGGAGGTAGCGGCCTCAACATCATCTACATGGAGACCCTCACGTTGCTCGGCCTCACTAGAGCGATCTCGGCCCGAGCGCCGGGGGCTTCCACGGGGTGGTCCCGGCAAGAAAGCGCTCACGATCGGCCGCATCGACCTCCCCGTCGTCTTTGGGACACGCTCGAACTTTCGTCGAGAGGTCTTAACTTTCGACGTACCCGGTTTCGAGGGACGTACCACGCTATCCCGGGCGGCCGTGCTACACAAAGTTCATGGCGATCCCGGTTATGCCTACCTCAAGCTCAAGATGCCGGGACCAAAGGAGTCATCACCGTCGGTTCACGTACGAGCACGCCTACCCCGCGATGTGGAGTGCGTCGAGAACGGGGAATCACCGATGAACATGCTTTGGGAACATCGAAGACCTAGCCATGATGCTCGATCACATGGCATTTGGGGCCTCTCCTCCAACACCCAAGCGACAGCCGGCAACTTCGACCCCGCCGACGACACCAAGAAGATTCCGCTCGATCCAAGCTCCTCGGGGAAAAGACGCGGTCATCGGCGCCTCCCTTGACGGCAAATAGGAAGCGGTGCTCGTCGACTTTCTCCGCGCAAACGCCGACATGTTTGCGTGGAGTCCCTCGGACATGCCTCGGCATACCGAGGGATGTCGCCGAGCACGCCTTGGAGATCCGTCCGGTTCAAGACTGTCAAGCAACGCCGCGCCGCTTCGACGAGGAGAAGCGTAGGATCATCCGCGAAGAGGTCGAGAAGCTCGAGAAGGCCGGATTCATCAAGGAGGTACATCATCCCGAGTGGTTAGCTAATCCCGTATTAGTAGAGAAAAAGAATGGGAAAATGAGGATGTGTGTAGATTACACTAGTTTAAATAAAGCATGTCCCAAAGTCCCATTTCCTTTACCTCGAATAGATCAAATCGTTGATTCCACTGCGGGTTGTGAAGTACTTTCTTTCCTCGACGCCTACTCGGCTACCACCAAATCAAAATGAAGGAGTCCGACCCAGCTCGCGACTTCATTCATCACCCCGTGGGCATGTATTGTTATGTCACAATGCCTTTCGGCCTTCGAAACGCCGGGGCAACATGCCAACGCTGCATGCTCCATGTCTTCGAGAAACACATAGGAGAGACCGTCGAGGCCTACGTCGATGACATCGTTGTCAAGACTCGAAAAGTAGAAAACCTTGTCGAGGACCTCAAGTTGACGTTTGGATGCCTCCGGGCTAAGAACATCAAGTTGAACCCCGAGAAGTGTGTCTTCGGCGTGCCTCGAGGCATGTTATTAGGGTATATCGTCTCCCCGCGGCATCGAGGCCAATCCCGAGAAGGTCGCGGCCATCATGAGAATGGGGCCGATTCGAGACCTAAAAGGGGTACAAAAGATCACTTTGGATGCTTAGCCGCACTCAGTCGGTTCATTGCGCGCTGGGAGAAAAAGCTTTGCCTCCGTACCGGCTCCTCGAAAATCCGAGCACTTCACGTGGGCCGAGGCGGAAGGAGGCCCTCTCGAAAGCGAAGAGCATGCTCACATCTCCTCTGTGCTCGTGCCGCCTCGCCGGCTCGAGACGGTCTACCCGCCGAATCCCTCCTCCTCTATGTTGCCGCAACCACTCGGGTGGTCGGCACGGTCATAGTGGTCGAGAGGCGAGGAAGAGGGCACGCACTCCCCGTCCGGCGGCCGGTATATTTCATCGGTGAGGTGCTCTCGGACGCCAAGGTTCGATACCCCCATATCCAAAAGCCTGCTCTACGCAATCGTACTCACCCGTCGAAAACTCCAAGCACTACTTTCTTAGCCACCGGTGACGGTGGTAACATCATTCCCACTTGGGGAAATTATCCGTAACCGGGAAGTCGTGGGTCGAATCGCCAAGTGGTGGTCGAGCTCATGGGCGAGACCATCACGTACGCCCCACGAAAGGCTATCAAATCTCGTGTGCCGGGCGACTTTGTCGGCGAGTGGACCGACGTCCAACTCCCCTCGGTCCGAGATCCGAGCCGAGTTTGTGGACCATGTACTTCGACGGGTCACTTATGAAGACGGGAGCGGCGCGGGCTTGCTCTTCATCTCACCTCTCGGAGTACACATGCGTTACGTAGTACGCATCCACTTTGCCGCCTCGAACAACATGGCGAGTATGAGGCGCTCGTTAATGGGTTGCGCATTGCCATCGAGCTTGGGGTCCGACGCCTCGATGCTCGGGCGACTCGCGGCTTGTCATCGACCAAGTAATGAAAGCCTCGAGCTGCCATGACGAAAAATGGACGCATACCGCGGTGAGGTGCGCAAGTTGGAAGCCGGTTTCCATGGTCTCGAGCTCAACCACAACCCAAGGCGCTTCAATGAGGCTGCACGAGCCGGCCAAAATCGCTTCATCTCGAGCGCCGCTACCACCAGACGTCTTCTCGAAAGACCTCCATGAGCCATCCGTAAAGTGGGACTCGGGGCTGGGGGCGGGACCTGTTGAGACCCCTTCGACGGGGCCACGGTCATGGAGATCGACCGGGCTACGAGCCCGCCAACCGACCGCGGCGTGCACCATTCCTCGAGTATCTCATTCGAGGAGCCGCAGAGGATCGAGCGAGGCGAGACGACTAGCTCGTCGAGCCAAGACTTACGTCCTTTACGGAGATGACGGGGAGCTCTATCGCCGGAGCCCAAGCGGCGTACTCCAACGGTGCATCTCGATCGAGGAAGGCGGGAAGCTACTCGAGACATGCACTCGGGAGCTTGTGGTCACCACGCTGCGCCAAGAACCCTTGTCGGGAACGCATTCGGCGAGGCTTTTTTGGCCCACTTGCAACCATTGACGCCATCAAGCTTGTTCGAGCGTGTGAAGGATGCCAATTCTACGCCAAGCAAACGCATCTCCAGCACACGCGCTCCGGATGATCCCCTCACATGGCCATTTGCGGTGCGGGGGCTCGATCGGTCGGACCTCTCAAAAAGACGACGGAGGCCACACCCACTTGCTCGTGGCCATCGATAAGTTTACCAAGTGGATCGAGGCCAAGCCCATCACTAACATCCGCTCGGAGCGAGCGGTCGAGTTCTTCACCGACATCATCCATCGCCGAGTCCCTAACATCATCATCACCGACAATGGCACCCGGTTCACGGGCAAAAGTTCTTGGACTTCGCGATCGGAACCACATCCGTGTGAACGGGTCGGCGATCGCCTACCCTCGAACTAACGGCCAAGTTGAGCGCGCAAATGGCATGATCTTGCAAGGTCTAAAGCCAAGGATTTTCCAACGCTTGAACAAACACGGCAACAAGTGGGTGATCGAACTCCCATCGTCTGTGGAGCTTGCGGACGCGAGAGTCGAGCCACCGGGTTCACCCCGTTCTTCTTGGTCTATGGGTCGAGGCCGTCCTCCCCACCGACCTCGAATACGGGTCCCCTCGACTCGGGGCCTACAACGAGCGAGACAAATGCGGAAAGCGCGGCAAACACCATCGACCAAGGCCGAAGAAGCTCGAGACACGGCGCTCCTACACTCTGCGCGCTACCAACGAAGCTACGGCAATATCACGAAAAGAATGTGCGCAAGAGGATTTCAACGTCGGCGATCTCGTGCTCCGTCGACGCCAAGATAACAAGGGCGCCACAAGCCGACTCCTCCCGGGAAGGTCCGTTCATCGTGGTCAAAGTGTTGAAACCGGGGACGTACAAGTTAGCCGACGGAAAAGGCTCGACCCTCACCAACGCGTGGAACATCGAACAGCTACGTCGCTTTTTCTCCTAGGCCTCGATGCCTTGTACATATTTTCGCTTAAATTTTACCGCTCGTATGAGTAAATAAGTCAATTTCTTACTTTTTGTTCATACGCAAGGTGGGCTCGACTTTGTCTCCACAAAGTCAAGCCCCCCTCGGGGGCTAGACCAGGGGGGGAACCCCCCTGAAGTCCTCGAAAAAACGCACCTAGTTTTTTCAAAAACAGTGCTCGACGTAATCTTTCCCCTCCTCGCCTCGAAGCTTTTCGAAAGCTAAGTATTTGCGTTACCTCGAGCTCGTCGAGCCAGGGCGATCGAGCACAAGGCTTCCCACGCTTCCGAGCTACGGCACCTTAACTCATCCCCTCTCGAAATGGTCCGAGCACAGCGCCAACGCTTAGCTAAAACAAAGTAAAGGCAGGAAGTGGAAAATGACATCAAGCGCAAGGAGAAAACTAGAGCATAACGATTAACGATTATAAACATCTGAGTATTACGGTTCAAGGCCACTTGGGCCACTCCCATAACCAAAAATACTTGTTTTCTTACAAGGGCCTTGTTGCCCGGATTACGGCTCGCAGCCGGTTGGAATCTACTCTACGCCGGCGGGAGGACTTCATGCAGCGAGATCACCTCCAAGACGGGCGCCTGGTTCTTCAGCCTCGGCCTTGAGCTGCTCGATCGGGGGGTTGACCCCTCCTTCTTGCTCGCCCTCGACGTAGGCAAAGCCGCTCGCCACGGCCTCCATCCCGGTCCGGGCCTCCTCCCTCGAGACGCTGAACCCCGAGTAGAAGATAGCCATCGTCCGGCGCGCTGCGAAGACGAGGGCATCTCGGACACGGCCCCGCAGAAAAGCGCCGAACTCGACAACTCGGTTGGCGTACCCACGGCCGGCGTCTGGCCCCTCGACGTCCACCACGGGCGCGAAGCCCCAGTTGGCGCTGAGGGTGTCGATGGCGCCGGTGATGCGGGCCTTGGACGAAACCGCGCCATCAAGCAACACCTGGGTCAGCCTTGCGTCCTCACGCGCACCCGCCAGGTCCGCCTCCAAACCTGAAAAAGATGACAAGAATCGAGTACTTAATCAGGTACTCGAGCAACCCGTATAAGTCACGCACGAAAAAGGACTAAAAGACTCGAGCACTCACCAGTGCAGCGGGTCGAGAGCCTTTGCTCACAATCGAGCGCCCGCGTAAGTTCACCCTCTTTTCTCTGGAGGACGCGCTCGACGTCGTGTTTCTCCACGCGCAGCTCCTCATAAGCCCCGCCGGCACCCGGATGGCAAGGTCCTTCGTCGTCATCTCTAGGCGGAGATTTACCGCTTCCGTCCGGAGACCGCCCGGCCCGCTCTTTCTCCGCTTCAAGCGCGCTAGCAAGGGCCTCTTTTCGGCGGCCACCGGGTGACCGAGGCACGGAGCTCCTTCACGTAGGCCTCGACGCCGGCCTTCTCCTTCGGAGCCGCTCCATGTCCCGCCGTGCTTGGCCTTGTAGCCCGGCGGCGCGGTAGCCGCGTCCCGCTTGAGCTGCTCGAAGACCGCATGCAGCTGCGCATAGTCGGCGGCGGTCTCGGCCTCTGCGCGGCTCGAGCGAGCTTCTCGCTCTCCGCGCGGCTGCCCCGGCCTCCTGCGCCACTCGAGCGAGTTCGTCGTGGGCTTTCTTGGCATCCTCCTTGGTGGCGTCCAGGGCGGCATTGGCCTCTCGAAGAAGCCGGGCAGACCGGTGCAGCTCTGCCTCAGCATCCCGCCCCAAGCGCACATACCGCCGGATTTCGTCCTCGCTCTCACGGAGCGCGGATGTGAACCGACTTGGCGTATGAACAACTTTGCGCCGTCTAAGCCACGAGAGAGGAAAAGTCAAATACAAGTAGCGATAAGTCAAACACAAATAAAAGGGAGTCGTGCTCGAAGGTACTTACGTAAGAAAGCCGGGCGAGTCCTCGGAGACGAGCGACGTAGCGGCCTTCGGAGCGTGCTCAAGCCACCGACGGCGCTCCTCGGCCTCCATATGCGCCTCGAGCTCCTCGATCGTTCATCACGTCGCGGGGGCCTCGTGGTCGGAGGTCGGGGAGCACCGGCGGCGGCCTTTCCCACAAAGGGAATTCCTCCCGCATCTCCTTGTCGACGGAGGAATGGAGTCTCCTCATGCGCCTCCAAATCGACGCCCGCCGTCACCACCCGCTCGGCCGGGCGTCGGACGTTGCGGCGAGGCCCAGGGAAGAGGACGCCTCCGGGCGAGCACCGCGCCTCGAGCCTCCTCCGTTCTTCAATAGAGGCATCGGAGGGCTCAACGGGTCCGAGACCAACCGACCGCATATGGCCGTCAACGATGGCCGCCGCCGTCTGCCTCCTCCGGGCCTCCTCCGGTGGTCGGCCTCGGACATAACGGTGAACTCCACCTCGCCGTCGTCGAGTCGGGCACAAGGTGAGGCACCACGACCTCCCCCAACCGCGGCTGTGGCAGCAGCGCCTGATGTGGCGCCAGGCAGTGCTCCTCGTATCGCTCCTCCCTTTGATCGCCGCCCTGGTGCTCATCGCCGCCTACAGCGGCGGACGGCTCCGCCTCGTCGCCCCCACCTCAGTGCTGCTCCTCTTGCTCGGCCCCCCGCTGCTCCACTTGCGGCTGGATCTCCTCGATGCCAGCGGCGGCAGGCTGCACCACCGGTCCCACCTGCTGCACCACCGGCTCCTCCGCCTTCGCACCCTCCGGTGTGGCAGCAGGGTGCTCCTCGAGCGCATCCTCTCGAGCGGCGGCTGGGCCTCACCCTCCTCAACCCGTTGCCCGGGCGAGGACTCGACCTCCATGTCCCGAGGAGGGGTTGAGGCCCGGCTCGCCGAAGCTCGAGCACCGGTCCCGCCTCCGCATCTCCACATCTCCCACGGGCCGGTCGGCGGGCTGCGGGCGTCTCCTCCCCTCCTTCTCCCCCGCGCTCCTCCTCGAGGGCGGGCGCAGCCGACCGGCCGGGGAAGACCGGGCGCCCGAGCCGGACTCTCCTCGAGCACGATGGGCTGCTGCTCCGATCCGGCCCGTCGCCGGCTCGACACCATTGCCCTTTGCTCGCCGCCGCCGCGTCACCCGGCGCGCCCGACGATGCGGGGTCTCGAGTGGGATGGCGGTCAAGGCCGTGGTGGTGGTGGCGTCCTTCTCCTCCTCCGCCTTGGCCACGACCCGGCACCTACACGGGATGCGGCGCCATCGAGCTGCCGCGCTTGAGCGCATCCTTGGCCCGCTCTAACCAAATGGGAGTAGAGGGAGGGAGAGTCACTCCACGGCATCGACGGGGTGCCGCTCGACCCTCCCGTGGTCCTCGGCCTCTTAGTAGGCACCATGGAAGGGAGGGATGGCAAGGACCGCAGGGAACGCTTAGTCCCTGGAAGAAAGAGAAAAACAAAAAATCATTGTGACAAAATACTCGCACACAAACAAAACAATGCATTAGGGAGTAGGTCGACCAGGAGACTTACCCTGCGGTCGGAGTAGCGCTGCTTAAGCCGCTTGGCTTGCTCGGAGCGCTCGGGGGCTTCCGAGCCTCAGTTGCCCCCCTCGAGTCGCTCGAGGACTTGGGGGCCTCGAGCCCGCTGCTTGTGCCGCTCGAGGGCTTCGAGACCCTGGCGGCCACTCCCGTTTTAGCCGACTCCTTGGGCGGCTCGGGCACAGCGTCCCTCACGGTATCCTGGGACCCGCGGGTCGGGATCCGCTCCGCCCGGCGATCGCTAGAGGGAGCCCGGCGCTGCTCGCCGGACTGTGCAGAAGATGAAGTGCGCACATTTGCAGCCTCCTGCTGCCGGGTGTGCGCGCCCGTTGAAGAAGAACGGTGGCGGGAGGAAGATTCCCGCCGCGTCGGAGACGGCGCCTGCCGCGCCGGAGACGGCGCCCGCCCGCCATGGCTAGAAGGACGGGGCGACTCCTCCCGCCGCCCTGCTTGAGCCGGCGATGACGAACGAGTGCGGCGGCTGGAGTATTGGGACGCCCCACCCCGTTGCCCTGCTTGGGCCGGCAACGGCGCTCGAGCACCGCGGCTCGACGACCCCTCCTGATGACCCGCTCGAACGAGCGACGAGTCGTCGCGCAGAAGGCCTGGCGCCCACGTTGGCTCGCACGCGAGAGCGAGCAAGCGTCGTGGCTCGAGCGACGACGGCGTCATCACCGACGGTCGCCTCGTCATCATCGTCATCGTCATCTTCCTCCCGTCCTCATCGGACGACTCGAGACCGGGGGTCCGGTCGGTCGGGTCCGCCGCCCAGGGCGTATTTCACGTTCCGGCGGCGCCTAGCCTTGCGCTTCTCCTTCTCCTCTAGCGCAAGGGCTTTTCGCGCCTTCTCCTCCCTCCTCGAGACCACGGCGGTATGTGCTCGCTCACCCTCAAGCGTCTTACCTCGCGGTCGGGCGCGTCCTCCTTCACCGGAGGCCTCGACTCCGCGTGGTCGTTGATGTTCGGACAAAAAGCAGGCCTCGATAAGAATTGCTCAAGTAAAAGAAACGACGAAAAGAGGATCTCGAGAAAACTTACGTAGCCGAGCGGGTTGTACTCCGGCGCATGCGGAAGAGGCCGACTTGGTTCTCGCCAAAGTTCCTCCCCCGTCGTGCGTCACGCACCCGAGCCACGATCGTAGCGGACCGGGAGAGGCTCGTCGGACATCCTGGCTGCGGGCCGCAAGCGCCGCAGGGTCGGCGTTCTCCGTCATCTGGTCGAGCCGCAGCGGACGCTCGGCGAGCGGAAGCACCCGGCGGCTGTGGAACTCGGCCACCACATGCGCGATGTTGAGGAAGAAGTTGCCGGACCTCCGGTTGCGCGAGCTCGAGATGGCGTCGAGCAAAGAGTTCATGCGGGCCGGCGCGCCGCCGGCCGGCCATGCGCCCGGTTGAAGCCGGGCTCGGTTAACACCGCACCGGTATATTCCGGAAGAGGCCCCCTCGTTGCGGAGGTAGAACCATTCTCGATCCCGGTTGGCGTTGTTCGACGACCACGTGCCGGACAACCAAGATTCCTTCCTCTTCGGCCGAGCGAGCGGAACCCGCTCGAACATAGCGGCGGATCTTCGGCGCACCTCCTCCTCCTTCTCCTTCTCCTCCTCCTCTTCCTCATTGTCCTCCTCGTTCTCCTCCTCCTCCTCGTCATCATCACCACCGTCGTCGTCGGCGGCCTTCTTGCTCTTCACCGCCTTGGTGAAAAGCGTCGCCTTGAAGACGTGGGTGAACAGTCCCCTGCGGCGCCATCCCCAAATATCCCTCGCACACGGCGGCATAGGTAGCCGCGAGCGAGATGGAATTGGGGTTGAAATGCTTGGAGCTCGACCCGAAATGGTGGGGAGCGCCCGCATGAAGCGGCTCGGCCGCGCACCAAGTCCCCGCCGGTGGAACCCGATGAAGCTCGAATGTAGCCCGCGGGGATTGGGCTCGAGGTCGCCGTCGTCCGGCACCCTCCACTCTGGTAACCCCTCCGCCGGATTAGGCGGAAGTAATCCGCCGTTCACCAGATTGAGCAGCATTCCCTCGGTCACCGTAGACCGAGGCCACGGGAGCGCGTCCGCCATCACCACCGGCACAGAAGGCTTGGCGGCACCCTTGCCCTTGCCCTTGCCCTTGCCTTTACCACCAGCGCCCTGGCCGGAGCTCTGGCCCGTCTTCTTGGATGACCTCCCCATGACAGTGACGGGAGCGGAACGGGGGGAGCAACGGCGGCAGCGCAACGCAAGCAGCGGTGGCGCAGAGAACAGAGGCGGTCACGGGCTAGAATGGCGTGGCGGTCACGGGCGGTGGCGGCAACGGCGATTGCGGAAGACGGCGGCGGATTGGATCTAAGACAAAGCACAACCGCCGGCGTAGGCGGCGAGGAAGGCAAGATTGCGGGGAAGAAGAACCAGAGCTCGCTCCTCTATATTTATAGAGCCCAAGATGATCCGCGTGAACCACGTTCAATGGCCCGGATTACGCCATCCAACGGCCACGCGCACCGGCGGACTCGACGAAAAACGGTAACCGCATTAAATGCCCTGACAAACCGTCACCTACTTTTTAGGCGCACACGACGCAAGGTAGAGCGGAACCGTCGCCAGGCCACGATCACCACGATACGCCGGTTTCCGCCTAAAAAGGCGCGCCGCTTGCAACGGACAAACACGCATCAAATGAGCGCAATGACGGGACGTCTCGACGGACGGTCCCTTACACGGTAAGAAACCCAGGGACTCCGGTCCCACAAGTAAGTCTCGAGGGAGCGGAGGCTGACCCACGGACGGGTTCGAACAGCCGCCCTCGAGCACCCGAGTTAGGGGCGCCAATGGGAAGGAACCCTCGAAAAGTTCCGCTCGAGAACGAACCCTCGAACCCGAGATGGCGTGTCCAAGGCCGGGCACTATGTATCTAAGAGATCCCGCCGACGGAGGCACTCGAGCCGCCGGCCCCCTCGAACGGGACCGGTCCTGCGGAGACTAAGAGCCCGGCTTCAATGAGGGCGCCCGGCCACGGCCGTCTCCCCTCGAAAGGAGACGAGCTCTCACTTGGACTACCCGCCATCAGCTCACAGAGGGGTGTGGCGCTCGCTCGACCGCGAGTAGTGTCAGACCTCTCGTCACTTGGATTCGATCCAAGAGATCCAGCGAACTGGATCACGACTCCAGCCCAGCTATCTGGGGCACGGGGGCTCGAGTCATACAAAAAAAACCTCCTCGACACGGGAGGAGCGGGAAAAACTCGGGGCTCGAACGGTAGAACGAAATCTTACGCCTCGAGATACCACAACTCCAATTAATAATACCCTTGCTCAAAATCGTTCATCTCAAAGCCCCGCAGGAATGCCTCATTCCTCCGGGGCCTCGGGCTACCCCGCGGGGACGCCGCGCGCCCCCCACGGAGAAAGGACGAAATGACTCCTCGAAATACCGACAATAATCCCAACTCTAGGTACTTTAACTCCATTTCATGATCCCTTGTTTGAAGTTTCACAATCAAACAAGGGCTCGAAAACTCTTGTCGGGTACCTAGATTAGGGGTCCTAAATCAGTACGTTAGAGGAAAATGACCCAACCCATCTTACCTTTAAATCTCCCGAGAATTAACCAGAGAAACCCCAATCCTCCTCACACTGGGCCGGCCCACTACCAGGCCCGCAAGGCCTCAGAGACCTGCTGGCTCAAGCAACGGCCGCTCACCCGCTCAAGAAATACGGAAACCGCTCGAGCGTACAACTGCTCGAGACGATAGCGTAAACCGCTCGAGCGAGCGACCGCTCGAGCGAGCGACCGCTCGAGCGGGACGGAGAACGCTCGAGCGAGCAGCCGCTCGAGTCCGCCCACAAACATTACCTATCCAAGGCACGCACATGGCTACAGTATATGTAATAGTGGGAAGTATGCTTGCTCCGCCTAACCCCATGGCTACAGTGCGCGGCATGGTGAGAAGAACGCCGGTCACTTCTCCTATTCCGCCGCCCATACCGGGATACGGGCATGCCAGGCAACACTATTACACCACGTCGAGTACCGTGGCGCGAGCGGCATTCCCTCCCCGACGCCGTCGTCAACACTCTGTGCCACCAACTACGTCGTCCCGTCCCGTCGCTCGGATTTGCCCCCTCGAGGCGGCTACCAACCACTCGAGGAATGGTGACGGACGCCACCCCGAACAAGGGACGCACGGTGTTCCGTCTTTCCCACCTCGACGACCATACTTGCGGGGTTCCCGGGCGCACGTGCTCGACTACGCAGCGCCATACCTCGACTACGTCGACCACGATCGAGAAGGACCGGCGAGGCCATCGTCGGCCATGCCGCTACGGTGCTCGAACCGGACCGGAGAGAGCGTCTACGGTTTCGGCGACTCGACACGGTGTATGTAGCTCGGCGTCACGCCACGACGGCCCTATCTACTTTGTATTCCCGAGCCTCCCCTTGGTCTATAAAAGAGGATGCCAGGGCCTAGTCTAGGGGTTTTTTTTGGGAGGCCTTCATTCACAACACATTTCCAAGCACGCTAAGTCTCAGGACTCGCTTGTATTCACCCCTGTACAAGCACCCCGGTGCAAGATAATACAAAACTCTCCCCTCTGCTGGACGTAGGGCACTCTTTGCCTGAACCAGGATAAACGATTGTGTCCATCTTGCATCACCATTCGGATTAGGGAGCACGCATAGAAATTTACTCGTTGGTGTAATACCCCCGGGGTACGAAACACCGACACTTACTATATGTGACCGCTTCAAGGCCGGATGTCATGTTTAGTGTATGCATGTGTGCAAGATTTCAAGCTTCTCCAAGAGAGAGTCACTTGACGGCAACCAAGAGGGTGTTGAGATACTTGAAGGGTACTCAAGATATTGGTCTATGGTATCCCAAGGGGTCAAGCTTTGAGTTGATTGGATACTCCGACTCCGACTATGCGGGTTGCAAGATTGATAGGAAGAGCACAAGTGGAACATGCCAAGTGCTAGGAAGATCTCTTGTGTCATGGTCTTCAAAGAAGCAAAATAGTGTGTCACTTTCCACCGCCGAAGCCGAATATATTAGTGCGGGGAATTGTTGTGCACAATTGCTATGGATGAAAGCCACCTTGAAGGACTATTGGATCAAGTTCAAGCATGTGCCCTTGTTTTGTGACAATGAAAGTGCAATTAAGATGACAAACAATCCGGTTCAACATTCAAGAACCAAGCACATTGATGTGAGGCACCACTTCATTAGAGATCATCAACAAAAGGGTGATATTAGCATTGAAAGCATTGGCACCGAAGATCAACTAGCCGACATATTCACCAAGCCTCTTGATGAGAAGAGATATTGCAAGTTGAGGAATGAGTTGAACATACTTAGCTTCTCCAACATGGATTGATGCACCCCATATATGACATGCCTCTCCTCCAACATAGCAAGGTAAAGTTGGTTGTTGCATTTCATGCATCCTTTGCTAGTTGTGTAGACATGTATACATGTGCATCTTGCTAGGCTCATTCATTGCAAATCAAACGAATTTGAAGGATATATGGCATCACTATTGTTTCTATGCTTGATTTGATCTAGTGATGGCATATGACTTGTTTGTGAGCTTGTGAACCTAGTGTTGAATCTTTAGCACTTGCTCATGATGTGTATCTCAACATGGTCAAGATAACCCTTATTTTTATGAGGAGTGAAGAAGCTTGCCCTTGGTTCAAACCGAGATACATTTTCTAGGCATGTGATTTGGATTTGGCCATAGTTAATTGACTTGTTTCTCTCATCTTATGCACCCTTCTTGGTCATTGATGACAAAGGGGGAGAAGTAAGTATACACCTAGGGGGAGAAGTTTACACCTAGGGGGGAGAAATAAGTCACAAAGAGCAATGGAAGGGGATCAATTTTTATGATATGACTCAACCATGAGCACACAAATAGGGGGAGCAAGCTCATAGACTATTTGTTGCATATTGTGTGTGCATTCATGATGATATGAAGCATTGCAAGCTAAATTCAATATTCATGCTTGTTTGGTGTATTGCTAGTATAGAACTTGATTGATGAAATGAAGTACTAGCATGCTTAGGTGGTCTCTAGACATAGAGTTTCTCTTGTTCGAGTACTTTGCTTTAATATGATCTCATGAGGTATCTTGAGTTTTGATGATGTCTAGATTCCCATGGTGCTAAGGAAGGTTTTTTATCGCACTCCGATTGGTATCACGCTTCAAAGGTCAATTCTATAAACCTTAGTACCATTTTGGTTGTGGTAACTCTCACACAAGTTTCATCTATGCATGTGTGCTTGAAAATCGACCAAACATTTGATGCACACATGTAGGGGGAGCTACCACTACCAAAACCGAAATTGAAATGCTTGTCCAATCCAAGATTCATGATCAAAATGTCTTGGGCAAGCAATTCAATTTCATATTGAATTCAATTTCTATATCTTTATGAGTTTGTCGAGGGGTTGTCATCAATTACCAAAAAGGGGGAGATTGAAAGCTCCGGTTTGATTTTGGTAATTAATGACCCTCAAACGTTGCTAATGCTTTGCTCTAAGTGTGGTTAGACACATAGCAACGTGACGATGGATGATGGAGCATGGTGATCACGATGACGAACATGGTGGACATGTGAAGTGATCAAGCTCCGGTGATGGATGGAAACGCCCATGGAGATCAAGGCGAAGGTATACTTGATAGGGCTTTCCGGTTTAGTGGTCGAGACACTTAGCGAGTGTGACCACATTTAGGATCGTTAACCGACTATCAAGAGGGGTTTCCTCGGTTCATTCACGGTCCTAAGTGCCTCTAGTTGTGACTTTGCATGATGCATGAGAGGCTAACTAGAGAGCTAACCCTTGCGCGGTATTTCATGAGTGAAATACTAACTCCAAGGCTTGAGATTGGATCATCACATGGTGGAGTTAGTGCACAAGGCAAGGGAATTGATTTGGATCAATTTGGAGCAAGTTTGGCGCATGAAATGACGATCAAAAGGCGCCGGACGCCGAGTGGCAAGTGGCGCCGGACTCGGGCGAGACGCGTCCGGCGGCTTGAGCGCTGGCGCGCGCGTGGCTTGGCCACCGTTGCGTGCGCCGGACTCGGTCCAGATGCGTCCGGCAGCCTTGGACCTCGGCGTGGCGTGCTGGCCTGGCGACTGCGCGCGGCGGACGCGGCTTGGGCGCGTCCGGCGACCCCGACGCCGACGAAACTTTACGGCTCGGGGGCGCTAGCGAGGACTCGGCCGGACGCGTGGCGGACGCGAGCGCGGACACCGGGCGGATCACCGTTTATCGTCCGACATGGTGACGTGGCGCATTTCAATTCCAACGGTCGGCGACGCACGACGGCGCGGTGAAGCGCGGACGCGTCCGCCGGTTGAGCGCCGGACGCGTCCGCGCTTGATAAAGTCGCCGGAGGGCAACGGCTCTATTTCAACCTTGGGTCCATAAATAGAGGGTTGGCCGGCTTGGGGAGTCTTTCTTCGCCATTTCTACTCACTTGAGCATACTTTGAGCAGGAGAGACACTTCCCCACTCATCTCTTTGATTCCTTTGCTAATCTTGAGAGAGATTTGAGTGAGAACAAGTGATTTGCATTGAGAGTTGCATCTAGAGGCACTTGTTCATCGAGTGAGCTGCGGATTCTTGTTACTCTTCGGTGATTCCCGTCACCGTAGACGGTTTGGAGCGCGGGTGGTGGTTGAGCTCGACTTGGTGATTGTTCGAGGCCACACCGGGTTCTTGTGAGGGTTCTTGATCCTTCCCGCGGGAGTTCGCGAAAGGATACTCTAGTGGATTGCTCGTGGCTTGTGGATCCTTGTCTTGTGTGGAGATTGCGGCTCCCCATTGGGGTCTTTGGCACCGAGCCAATTGAGCGGGCAACTCACCAAGCAAGTGCATCGCCACAACGAGGACTAGCTTGCCGGAAGCAAGTGAACCTCGGTAAAAATCATTGTGTTGATTTGTGATTGCCGAGGCTTCGACCTCCATTGTGATTGTGCTTGAGCATCTCTAGGTGATTGACTTCTACACCGGTGATTGGCTATCTTCTACTCTTCGCGGCGGTATAACCTTCCATCCTCTCTTTACTTACCGCTTAGTAGAATTGCTTGTTGTGGTCGGTCGGGAACCACTCATTGTGTAGCTTAAATCCCGTGGGTAGAATTGCTTGGTTGGTTTCGGTGAACCGACATTGTGTAGTTTGATCACCGTTGTTGTGTGTGCAATTGAATTGAGTAGCCTTGCTTGGTAGGACGGCTTGCATAGAATAGTCGAAGCATTTGCTTTGCACATTTGCCACCTTGCTATCTAATTGGGCTGTCTAGTATTCTTGCTAGAAATTTTATTAGGCTATTCACCCCCCCCCCTCTAGCCATTGTGACCTTTCAACGGTTTGGACCTGGTCCTGGCAACTAAACACTGATTTTTTTTTTTGAGCATTGGCAACCAAACACTGATGTTGTCATGTGTGTGCTTATGGGCCCAGGCCCTAGTCATTGGCCCAATATCTCTTAATACCCCATGTATTTTTAGGCCCATATATCAAGGCCCAATGCCAAAGATTGGGGATCCTTTTGCCCGTCTCTCGGCCGCCGATAGCGCACTCGGACTACTCGGCTCCTTCGACACGAACGGCCGCCGCACCACACGTACGCGGGGAGTCGGGAGACCGGAGACGGGGTCGCCGCGCAGCCAGCAGCCCGGCGTCCCCAGTCCGCTACCGCGCAGGCCGCCAGACGCCTTCCGCGGCTCCGCGCCGGCCGCCCTCCGGCCTCCGGGGCTCCGCGCAGCCGCAGCCGTTTAGGCCACCGGGCGGCTCTCCGACTGACCGACTCCGAGGCTCCGTCCGGCCATTCCGGGCTGCGGGCCCCTTCCTCCCCGTGCCTCGGCCCCTTTGAAGTGCTGAGCGCTCTCCCTCCCTGCTCTTCTAACTGGTATGAGTTACCAGCAGTTTTTTTTTTTCTTTCTCCGTTTCAATTGGATTGGAAAATGAAACCGTACCACTAGATATTTGTTTTCATCTCATCATGTCTACCGTATCAATTCGAAATTTTATCTTTGTCTTAGTTAATTTCGTGTGTGATATTAATGGGACCCCGTGAGTAAGGTATCGGGGTAAATGCCATCTCTAGGTAGAAGCCCTAGTCTTGATGAAATTCTAGGTCCGCTACCGTGTGTGCCGTCAGTTTACTTGGCGAGGAATCAGAAGCTTTCTGTGGAGCAATGCCAACTTTTTGTCTACATGGCCCTAAGAGCGTAGAACAGCCTGTTCCAAGTGCAATGTAGGCTTCGTGCTGGGGGCTCAAGCACTGAATTGGTCCAGTATTGCCATTTGCCCACTTACTAGGGATACGAGCTTTAGCCCAATAGCACAGTTGACCCCCCCCTCCCCGTTCTCCTCTCCTCTACCTCCAAGCCAGTGAGGACGGGTGCCTATACCGGCCGCTGACCCCACATCCATGCCACCAACTTTCATGACCTCTTGGATCACACCGTCTGCTCCAATGCCTCTGCCTCATTACTCAGCAACCCTTCTTTGCCGTTCGTGTCTTTGGTGGATGCCCATCAGTGCATTTTCTCTTCTCTCGTTCGACTCCCAGTTAAGAAGTGACCAAGTTACTCGATTCTTATGCAAATGAAGAGAATTGCAGATTGGTAATGCCATTTTCACGAATTGTTGGTGTATTTTAGTGTAATGTTAGTTCCGTTGGTTATGACGTACTTTGGCGATGCGATTTAGCTACGGTTTATTTAAATTTCTCTCGGGCAATAGTGATAATCCCGTTGATCCGGTTCCGGGTCTTGTGTCTTTTGTAGCATCCAGCAACCCTGAAGGAACTTTTCCATGACTAGTTTGCATCCTACTTTCTTCTCTATACTAGCACCGGTATTCTTTGTGAGGAGACTGATCTCGGGGGTTGTAATTCTTTGAAACCCTATTTACTATGGATTCGTTATTTTTTTCCCCGTGTTAAGAGTCACTCGAACAATAATATATTGAAGTCCAAATATCTCTTTCTCTCCATCAGTTGGTTGAGGATTTCTTTGATGCGTAGTGGATACTAATTCAAACTGTCCATACATTACTTTTTTCGATGGATTCTGCATATATGACAAAATTCAGTGAGTACAACAACCCTCATGTATATTCTTGCATACCAGGTAACACTATGAAGGTCAAGATTCTTCGGTGGCATGCGGTGGCTTCTTGGATGTGGGATGCACGGGATGAGACATGTGGCATATGCGGATGGCTTTTGATGGCTGCCCCGACGTAAGTTCCCTGGTGACGATTGCCCACTCATTTGGGGTGCCGCAACCATGCTTATCATCTTCACGCATACGAAGTGGGTCAATTCTCAAACATCCACACCCCTTTGCCCCATGTGCCGTAGAGAGTGGCAGTTTAAGGGCTAAGGTACTATGGGCATATAGAACTATATCGGCGCCAAGCGACTCTCGGTTCTCCTCGAGAGAAGACTATTGTTTTTTTACGGTACTATTGTGATGCTTTATTTTAAGTACTTCATATTGTTTTTGTGTAGTACCAATCCCGATTGTCGGCCTCGCTTATGTGATCCTGTGTATTCTTCGAGCTTGTGATGGAACAAATGAAATGATTACTTTTCTTAGGGCCGACTTCCCGATCTTATGCCAAATTGGTTTGTTCTTATTGTTTACCTTCGAAGTATTACAAAAAGGCTAGTATCGAGCTAGGCAATTGATTGAATTCTGCATGGGGACTATTACTGCTTATAAGGACCCACATTGCACATTATCGAGTTCTGATTTGGACAAGATGGATGGCTAATTTAGTTACTCTTGGCCTCATACTTTGGTTCCTTATTAAAATTGGAGTTGAAGTCGTTAGAAGTGCATAAGCTTCTTAAAATTTACTCAATCAGTATGAGATCTGGTGCACTTTATGAGTCTTTTCCTGTTGAGCCACCTCTTTATTTGGTTGTGAAGTTGTGGGAGTATAGCTACTCCACCCACTGAGGTTCAAATGCGCAATGGATTGTTTTAAGTGGCATGAGCTTGTGCTCCATGAGGTCATAGAGTTAGCCTTGGGCTTCGCAATCTAGTTGTGTGGTAGGGACTGGGAGTGTGCATGCATCTGTAACCCCAAAAAAGTAAAAAAAAAAAACGAGGCACTTGAAGCTTATTTTCTCATTTTCGTATGACTGATGATAAGTGCCTTCCTTGGGAAATCTTTAATGTTCCCTTGGCTATATTTTTTTCATTGCAGAATCTACCCCAGATTTGTTCTCCTTTTGTTTTAAACAAGGGGACATAAAGTTTAAGTTCGGAAAAATACTATTTTAGATGCAATTTAATGGCCGTATATTTTTTCAAAAACATGTATAGTTTTTCATAACCCAAACTGTTAGTGTCTCTACATAACTGAAATGAGCATATCAAGCAAGTCTTGTGTACCGTTTATCTGGACCTAATCTATTTTAGATGCACTTTACCTTGTTGTGCACAGTGCACTTGTGCTGTCCCTATTCTTTTCCTTTTTTTAACTGCTTTCTCAGTTTGTTAGTGTGGGCTACCGTTTGTTATTGTGGGCTACTTTCTTCTGACATTTCGTGGCCGCTACTTCTTCGTTCAATGCTAAGCTGCCAATGCTCGTCAGACCGATACGTCACGCCCATCATTAACTTTTGACAACTGGTAGATACTACTATATTATACCCCATTCGAATCCATCCAACTCCCAAAAATTAGCTAGGGTGGGTCCAAATGGACCCATCTAATTGGTAAGCTGTTTTTCTTGGAGATGCTTTTAGTTACTAGTGGATCCAAACCAAAATACCAGATGATGGTTGACAGCAGTGAGCTTAATTTTAGGTACTAGGGTTGCCGATGTATTGTATTATTGCTCCTTTTTTCAGATCTCCCCTTGTTGCAAAGCTCCAAATTCAGTTCAACTGTCCATTTAGTTGAGCCTTAGCACAAAAGCAACCTGGGTTTTCTGAATGTGACAACGAGGTGTGTTTGTGAGGAGCAGTTTGGTAGTATGTGCACGACAGCACTATTTGACTCGACTATTGTTTTCCAGCTTGTGATTACTGTTTCTGGTTGTCAGCCTGGAGATACCATGTGGGTGTGTGGCCCCAGATACCAGAGAGGCATTAGAAATTTGTCACCGCTTGGTGTTTATTTAGCTTGCCTGAAATTTCTTGGGAACCTTCCTTTGGTTGCCTTTTTGGCATTATTTGTTACGCATGGTCATGTTGGTAATCTTTCTTGTCTATAATTTTGCAATTTTATGCAAATCTTGTCTCCATTTTTCAAGTGTTGCTAAGTTTATGCATCCTAGCAGAATAAACATCTTGGTGCGTTTGAGTAGAGGTGGGACTTGGCCTCGTGCCGTGCTGGCCGACCCGCCACTTCTTGTGCACAAGCATGGCTCATGGCCCGTCGGTCCGTATTCGTGCCGTAGCCCGCAGCCACTACACGAATCTTTTGGTAGCTTATCAGCTTGAATAGTTTTTGTTGCATCGAGATCTGATTATGTGTTATAGACGATGTTGTAGATGACAATGTCTAGTTTACGCATTTGTCATTCCAAAAGTAAGGAAATGGCTACACATTTCATGTACACAAACTCAAAAAACTTGGCCGTCATCTTTTTTTTTTCCTAATAAAAATTGCGGTAAAGCTTGTCGTTCCCAAAGGACATACATTTTGTGTTTTCCTATATGAATGTTGCTACGCTAGAATGTGACGGCAAGCGCCAATAGATGTGCATAAATTATGTGCTGCTAGCCTAAGACGCGGGTCGTGCCATGTAGCCACATCGTGTCATTGAGATTTTACCCTGTAATAATATACAACGCGCTCAACCTGTGTTCGTTATGCTTGAGAACATAACTCGGCAATTGCCAGTGCAGTGGCGTGTATTATTTCAAATTGTGCGTCACACGGAACTGCTGTTGTGTGATTTCGACTGGTCCTGTGCTGCATTATAGGCCGTTCATGCTATTGCCGTACTCGTGGTACTCCACCGCGGAAATTACGCTGCAGTTGACCCGGCGGGTCGTCATACGCGGTTCACATCTTATTAATAATCTTATAAATAAATGAAGAAATCACGGGAGCACGTACAGGTACAATGGTACTTCCCCTAATGAACAGCTAGGCAGATCTAGCCACCATGACGTGGTTTGGAAAAAAAAAACTGTAAACTTTGGAGAAATAGAAACATGGTCAAAGCAATTTGATTTTGAGATTCATTTATATTCCTAAAAAAAAAATCGGTCACGTTTGACAAGATTTTGTACTCTATCCATTCTAAAACTCTCTTTTTACAAGCAAATTAACTAAATTCGTATAATGTTTTGGGTATGCATAAGCTAATACTATTTTATACAAATATAGTCAAATTTGGAATTGATTTGATAATAGAAGAACAAAATGTGTGTTTAGGCAATGTCTAGTTTACTGTCTCACACAATACTGTTCCTCAGGGAGGGCGTTGATAAAAGAGAAAAAAATTATCCGGCAAATCGCCGGTCGTCGACTCTGCATTGCAGCTCAGAACTGGCTGGAAACGAAATACCGCAACAGGGTACGGGTCCAGTGAAGCAGTGAAGGCAGCGCGAAGCAGCCCGGTAGCGGTAATTGGGCAGGAGCAATGCACTGCCGAGCTTGCGTGCAGCCCTGGCCCCTGAGCTACGGCGCGGTGAAACGCAACAAAACGAGTGATGGACCGTCTCGCCGCCCCTGGGCAAAACCGTGCGGGGAAAACGAAAACAACTGCGAGCGAGCTCAGGGAAACCCAGGAATTTTCGCCGCATCGAACCGGGGCCGACCAAGGCCACGACAGGGGCGCGGCCCCCACGTTCACAGGCAGGTACAGCCGTGGCCGGCTGGCCGCAGCCGCACCCGAAGCTCCTCTGCCGCTAGGCTCCCGACGCACACCTGACCAACGCCGGCTTCCGGCTCTAGTTCTAGGCCCGAGAATGCCGAAAGTGTGAACCGGCGGGTGCCAGACTGCCAGCCATGACCACCTGCATGACCGCTTGGTGCCTGGCGACCGGGCCCCACACGCCACGCCCGCCCGCCCCCGCCTAATCATGCCACGGCCTCCAGCTGAACTCCAACTGCCAAGTGAGGGGGCAGCTGCTAAACGCGTTCGCTTCCTCCTCCCGCGCCCGCGCCCGCGCCGCTGCAAACTCGAGCGAGCACGCAAGCAAAACCCCGCTCACCAGCTCCTATATATTCTCCCTCTCCCTGCCCCACTCATCTCATTCTCATCTCGGCATCTCATCTCACCAACGTTCGAAGCAATTAAACACCTGAGCAAAGCAAGGCAGAGCAACGATCCGATCCAGCGGCGTTCTCCATTCGACGTCGCAGCGCAATGGCGGCAGGGAAGGTGGCGATAAAGAAGCCGTCGTTCGGGACGCGGGCGTGGCGGCTGCTGCGCATGGCGGTGCTGTGGGCGCGGAAGGAGGGCGGCGTGGCGGCGCACAGCCTGCGCCTCCTCCGCACGCTCCGCCGCCACGGCCACGGCCTCACCGGCGCCCGCGGCGACCGGCTCCGGCACGGCGAGCGCGAGTACTCCATCGACGAGACCCCCGCGTTCCGGTTCCGCACCCCGTCCGCGCGCGTGCTCCGCCTCATCCCCTGCATCGCGCCCGCCGTGCCGGACACCCCGGGCCTCTACGGCGACGACGACCACCGCTACTTCTTCGCCGCGGCCGCCGCGCGGGAGATGGAAGAGGACGCGGAGGAGGGTGCCGGTGGGTGCTACTGCTACGGCGACGACGACGACGACACACGGAGCGCGGCGCGCGACGTCGAGGAGGTGGAGGAGCTCAGCTGCTGCGGCGGCGGCGATGACGAGCAGCTGCTGGAGCGCGTGGTGGCGGAGGCCTGCCGCGCGAGCACGGCCGGGTCGGTGGCAGGCGACGGCGAGGACGCCGGGGTGGACGTCAAGGCGGAGGAGTTCATCGCCAGGTTCTACGCGCAGATGAAGCTGCAGCGCCAGATCTCCTGGCTGCAGTACAACGAGATGATGCAAAGGAGCGTCAGCTAGATTCATTGTTCATCCTTGTCCTTGATTACAGCTGTAGCGATTGAGGAGGAGCTCTGGTTCGTCGATAGATATGCGTACATGTACATTTTTTTCTCTGAAATTTCTTTTGTTGCTCTCGAAATTACTACTACTACTATATACATACATATACGTATATACATACAATGTTCTTCTCTTGAATCCGTGTCTGAATTGCTTGATTTGATTGTTAGATGCACGTTTGTTTGTGCATTTTGATTAATAATATAAAATGCTACTATATATGATTAGGCTGCCACTAGATTGCTCACTCACTGGTTGCTGGCTTTCGGGTTGTATACAGGTGTCGCTTTACATACTGCCTGAATGATGTGTTGTCCTCTGATACTACTCTCAGTTTTGTTCGTTAGTGTTCATAGTTAAATACAAGACGTGTGCACCTCAACCATGGCCATGTGCTGCTGAATGATTGTACCGTCGACGTCCAGCGTCACGGTCGCGCTGCTGCTGAACGTGAGCGCCAGGTTCGGGTGCGTCACGGTCATGGCCGTACTCGGCGAGGTTGTAGCACGTGTCCCGGATCCCGTTCACGCCCGTGTAGCCGTACCAGGCCATGCTCTGCAGAACGCGCCACGTACATGGTCGGTGCAGGCGGGTGACGATCGTACCCCGCCGTACATGCTCGCCGTCTGCTCCACGAGCGACGACGGCTCGCGGCCGAAGCCGAGGAGCCCGTCGATGCCGGTGAACAGCACGCTCGGCCCGCAACCGATGAAGCAGCCCCACACCGCCAACGCGTTTCGTTTACAAAATATACACCGATGCGGGGAGTTACAGACCCTAGTAAAAGACGAATTTTGCACGGAATTTTGCACCAGATACGCTCGCACGATATTTGGCCACGTCGCCCGCCGGCCGTTGGATCCCACAGGCAAGCAACATAGTCCGTTAGCGGTTCAGGTCTCATCCGATGGTGGCCGGGTCCGTCGTGAGAGCGGGCGGCAGCGAGGGCGCGGCGACCGGCGGGGAGACGTGGACGCTGTCCACCATGGGCACAGGCGCCGCGTTTTTTCACGACACAGATTCAATTCTTAAATGTTAGCACAAAAAATATACAGCATAATGTCTCTAATCACGTAGGCAATCCATCAATATACGAGGGAGGAAGAAAGATTCTGTTTAAAAGGATCAAGGTTCAGAAACAACCTCATCCATAGAATCAGAGTATACATCTGAGTACTGCGCCATGGTTACGCAGCAAGACTGTTATATCACTATATAAGCAGGTATTGTTATCGCAGGATAACTGCTGCATTTCTCAAGGCCAGGTACCTCTGGACGTATTCATCAGGAAGCATCCGGATCTGCTTGAACACCTCTGGATCAGCGTAGCGCAACTTTGTCCTTGGATCCACATACGGTGCCTGCAATGAGGGATTTAGTTCAGTTGCCATCGGCAATCAAAGAGAAGTAAACTGCAGAAGTAGGTGATGTATAGGTTTGATAAAAAAAATAGCAATACAAATAAGTTTGTCCAGAGTATTCTTTCTAGAATTCTGTTTTCTTTCATGTCTGTCATGCAGATACTAGAACTGAGTTGCCAGGTATAGTTTTGTTAGGTTGTGTAGGGTTTTCGAAATTAGAGAGGATGGGGTGGCCATATCTCTGTTTTGTAGGATGGGATGGTCCTTGTTTGTTGTTTGGTTGGAAGGATGGAGTCATTCTTAGCAATACAAATAAGTTTGTCCAGAGTATTCTTTCTTGAATTCTGTTTTCTTTCATGTCTGTCATGCAGATACTAGAACTGAGTTGCCAGGTATAGTTTTGTTAGGTTGTGTAGGGTTTTGGAAACTAGAGAGGATGGGGTGGCCATCTCTCTGTTTTGTAGGATGGGATGGTCCTTATTTGTTGTTTGGTTGGAAGGATGGAGTCATCCTTGTTTGGTTGGAGGGGCAGAGTCATCCTTGTTTTTAGTTTGGTTGAAGGGATATGAAGTGGGATTAGAACTCTGTCACGTGGGCCCAATCCATCATCCTTCTTATCTTCTCTCCACTTCTTCAACGGCCGCAGCCTGTCTTCTTCTACGGCCGTTGTCGGCACTCCATTGATCTCGTGGCTCCCAATGGCTAGTGTCCCCGTGGCCAGCAACGCGACAGCCACCGGCACCCTTCGCCCCAGCATCCCGATGGCCAGCAGCCCTGTGGCCCCCGACATCCCCATGGCCGGCAGGCCCACAGGTTTGTCGTTAGCGTTCCTATGGTTGGCATCATAGCCTCGGCGGCTTGTCAAGCTCCATCCGCACGCCATTGAACTCCGCCACACCAAATCAGGATCAGCCCATCCCTGCTCTCTTCTTTCTGCCACCCCGCAATTCGGGATCAGCCCTAAGCAGAAGTTTCAGGAGGAAAGAAATACAACAAAAGGGTATCATGACAGCCATATTTTCCAAACACCATCTTCATCTTCACAGGTCCAAAACAAGAAAACAGTATGCATTTCCAAAAGACAGAAGACATGCAAAGGTTCTTTAACATAATAGTCCGCTGTTCAAAAGGCAACAGTATTGACTACATCTGTTCCAAATGCAGGTCATTTTAGTTTGTCCTAATTCAAATTCAAATTTCTCTAACTTTGACCAAGTTTATAGAAAATATGTCTATCCAGTTATCTACAGTACCAAACTGCTCTATCAAGACATTTCATGGTGAATTTAGTAAAACTAATTTGATGCAGTAGATGGTCCATTTTTCTAAAAAAAATTGTCTTAGTTAGAGAAATTTTAACTTGGGACAGACTAAAATGACCTATAAATTATGGAGTAGAGGGATTTGCATACTACTGGCATTCCAGTTTTTCTTATGTATAGCTTCTCTTAAGCTACCAATTGGTCTTTCTTCTAACCTACCGACCAGCAGCTAATAGCACACATTCTACACAAGAACTGAACCGGTCCTATAGAAATGATACAATCTATACAGATGATACAATCACATATCAAGTCAAAAGTTACAACAACAACAAACAACAACAACAACAAAGCCTTTTAGTCCCAAGCAAGTTGGGGTAGGCTAGAATTGAAACCCAACATGAGGCCCAAGTCACAGCTCAGGCACATCAATAGCTGATTTCCAAGCATTCCTATCCAAACAAAGGCCTCTAGGAATATCCCAACTTTTCAAATCTCTTTTTATTGCTTCCCCCAAGTCAAAAGTTAGCACCACCAAAAATATAATACTAATAGTAAGTAAACACACCGTGACCAGTATAGTAGTACTAACAAAACACAGTATGACCCTGTTTTTCTTCTTCCAATTTGACATTTAGACGCACAATATAACCATTGAATGACCTTCTGAGATATGTAAGCTGATACGGCGTGGGCGTGTCATGGATCGAACGGAACGCAGCCCAGACGCGGTCGCGCTCAGAGACGCGCGTATCCTTGTCCTCCTCGCCGACGTAGCTGACGTCGCCGCCAACAGGGTCATCGGTCCCGCCGGTTCCCTTGCCCGTGTCGGGCTTGCCGGACTCGATGCGCGCCATGCGCTGGTCATGGGAGTTGAGGCGGTTGGTGATGGTGGTAAGCTGCGCACTAATGCGATCGAATTTCGCATCTAGCAGCGCCTCTAGAGTCGCAGGATCGAACGGAGTGCCGGACATGATTGTCGATGCACTCGTGGATGGCTCCGGTACCAAATTGATACGGCGTGGGCGTCTAGTGGATTGCAGAGGAGATCGGAGTAGCAGCTGGGACTGGGAATTGGAACGGAGAGGGTACCGAGGCAATGGCGGAGTAGAGAGTTCGCCGGTGGCAGCGGCTGAACCGCGCGCAGCCACCGTCGAAGAGAAACCCCACCCCTTGGCAGGATTCTATTCTCTTCTTCGATGCCTTGCTTACATCCACTCAATGCCCCTTTATAGAACATGAGCCACGCACACCACTCTGCATGCTATGCTAGGAGACTAGGCACAGCCACTAATCTTTATGCGGTCTAAACACCACTCTGCATTCTATGCTAGGAGACTAGGCACAGCCACTAATCTTTATGCGGTCTAAAAATAACTGCATGATGTCTAAAATGGTTGGAGGATGCTTGGCCTTGCGTGGGTGAGTCCACAACATAAGCCCAAAAGAAGGAACTAATATTGAAGTAAACATACCTCAAAACCTGTTAAGTCACAGTATCTCTTTGGTGGGTAAATGGACGGGGGCGATTGGATATTCATATCTGCATAAAACTAAATGGTGTCAGCTTAAGTTGTTGTCACAACCTGCACAAACCACATATGCCGCATATTCAAGATAACATGTTGACAATACAATACCCTTATTTCGAGACTTGTTAGGTTCTTATTTTTACATTACCCAGCTTTAGTGATTTGACTAAGAAAAATCTCATACAATCCTACAAGAGATAATATTCTTTTGATTGTATTTCCATCTAAAAAATGCACAAACAGTAAGAACCAAAACTTCTGTATTCTTTTAGTGGCACGATCTTTTATCAAACAAAAGCAAAGCATGATTCGATGAAACTAATAAACAGGGAGAGGTTCATAGAATTGTTGGAAGATTGATTGGGGACTTAGGCTGGAGAAGGCATTAGAGAAGCAGGATTTTGTTACTAACTACTCTGTGCAGCTTTTCCTGTCTACACATAATGACAATTTCACCAATCAATAGATGCTGTTGATCATATCAGACAATATCTTGGTTGCACATGAGATAGTGATAGACACATGATTTGCGAAATAAGAGAGAACGAAAACAGATATGCAGCTTATCAAATCGTATATAAACAAGGTATATGACAGTAATTACAGCAGATTTCTGCAAGATATTATGTTGAGAATGGGGTTCAATGCTGATTCGATACAATTAGTCATAAAGTATATCACGTCAGTATCGTCCTTCCTACTCTATAAGGTGAACAGAATCTTGACAGGGAAATTCACTGGGAGATACACTATCCCCTTATGGCCTTATCTGTTCCTTTTATGTGTTGAGGGGTTTCATCTAAGCAATACACTAATACATTGATATGGCATTTATCCACAAACAAGGATATGGCGAGGATACTAATAACATGTATAAACAAGGATACTAACATGTATAAACAAACTAAAAATTTTTAACACAAGAAATTATGATATTTAAGGTTGATGCTATTAAGAAAACAGCTAGTGTGCACCTCTACTCAACAACTAAAATATTTAAACACACATACTCAATACATATCCATCACAAGCAGGGCAGAGCTTGGTTAAGACCAAGCTGGGCCATGGCCCCGCTGCTCATTGTAATTTCGAGTGTCTATACAGTAATTTTGGCACTTTTCATCAATGTTTAGCAATCAATTACATATCCTGGCCCCCCTTTAGCGATCAATTAAATAGTCTGCCACCCTCTTGTACTTTTTCTCAAGCTCCGCCACTGATCACAAGATGAAGGGAAGAAAAAAGAGAAAGCATGAGATGGGCTTCCATGGCAGGGCTGCTGGCCCAATCCACCTAAGATACCCTGTAGCTAATTTGGGGCAGCTGCCACCGCCGCTCGTTCTTCTTCCAAATGACTATCCTATCACCTCCCTCAACGCTGCTTTACCATAGCCATCAATTGCTCACCACCTACGACTATCTAATCCACTCACTAGCAAAATGGGTAGCCCATGCCCTCATCACATCTCTTATCACACCCTCGATAAGCACTCTTCTCAGACCCTGGCCCACCTTCCAGGCTCTCCCTAGTTTTCCATCACCCTGCTACTATCACATGAATAGGAAACAATGTATCAGGTGGAAGCATCAGCAAGTACGGTAATTGAATCTTTTTATTTTTAAAATCACAATTTCGTAATACTTCCCAATATGCATATCACAGCATTTCGCGGTATCCTGCCATATTGGATACGAGTACAGCAGCCTACCTCACATATCAGTGATACCTAGATTTTCATCACTCTTGCTCAAGGCAGATAGGAATAAATGGAGTTAATAAGCCCAAGCACTCCAAGCATTTCCCAGCTTTTATTTGCTCAACAGTTCTTCAATCCTCATTCAATGCAAATAGAGAAAATGCTTTGCGGCTAAAAGGACTTCTTAATTTGTATGAGCAATGCTTTGCAGCTCATTGTTCCATTTACAGATTTTTAAAAGAATCTTATCAATTTGAACCAAAGATCTCCACAATATAATTTTATTGACATTCATCTGAATATAAATTCTTCAGAAAAAGTATGGAATAACAGTCATAATGCTGGCATTGATCTAATGCTTTCTGTGTAACAGTCAAACAGCTACTGTGTCAAGACAAATCTCTATGTGACATGATATTTCTGCTGTCCAGAAATGTAGACTCCAGTTCTGAAGACTTCTTGAACAGCCAAACAGCTACTCTGTAAAGACAAATCTCTGTGTGACATGATATTTCTGCTGTCCAGAAATGTAGACTCCAGTTCTAAAGACTTCTTTAACAAACCACTTGGTGGCAATCGCCAATAGCCTAAAAGCATGTATACACTCTAATCCAATAAATTGTTAGTGCTTGTTTGGCCAAAAACAACTCCGCTAGAGGCAGAGCCAGAGTAAAAAATGGCTCCAGCTCCTCCTATTTATACATACAAAAAATGGTTTTTCCTATTCAGGTGCTTGGTATGGCTGGCTCCTCTACTGAAGTTGTTGCCGGAGCCAGAGCCAAACAGGCCTTTAATGTCTGACCCTCACAACTTAATCCGAACAGGAGCAACCAGGTTACCTCTATTTATTAGCACCAACACACAACCCACAATTTTCACCTAATCACCCACATAAACATGAACAACCGAGGATAATCGCAGAAACGGGTGGTTCTCTAAGGAGAAGCACGGCCACAATGTGCGATAGTTGAGCAGTAATCATCTAACAAAACTCAAGAGAAGTAATAACCAGATCAAGAAGAGGGGGCCCGGAGGGTGCTCACAGTTGGGGCGGTCCGGGGGCATGGAGATGGATGCGTCGGTGGACTGGAGCAAGTAGCGCAGGTGCTTCCACTGGCGACCCCGGGACTGGCCTTTGGGGTACTTGTCCGCCGTCTGCACCTTCTTGAACGGCAGCGTCGGCGCCAGCACCATCTCCGCCCTCAGCACCTCCGGCACCATCCTCCTCTACTCCACTGCGCCGCGCAAAGAGAGGGGGTTGAGTGGTCCGGCCTTTCGGTGGATCCTCCGCCACGAGGTTAGGGTTCAAGGAGACGCGGGTAACGGAGAGGAGGGTTCGGCGCGCAAGGGCCAGAGGGCAGAGGAAGGAGGAAGAAACAGAGGCGGCCGGCGGCGAGGTTGGACAGTTGGAGAAGTGCACGGCCAGAGGCTGAGATCGACGCGTAAGTGGAGAAAGGAATTCCATAAAGCCCATTCTGATATCAGGAGCCCACCGACCTCAACATTCGGCCCGATTAGATGTTCCAGAACTGTGTCGTGAAAAGACATCAAATAGATAAATTATGAAAATATAGTTAATAAAAAATCTAATAATACTTAGTTAGCATTCTAAATA
The DNA here is from genome assembly GCA_018135685.1 of Themeda triandra. NCBI lineage: Eukaryota > Viridiplantae > Streptophyta > Magnoliopsida > Poales > Poaceae > Themeda > Themeda triandra. Next base: position 370,618 of record JAENPR010000345.1, read on the forward strand.
TTATTATTTTATCCTATAAATTTGATCAAACTTGAAAAGCTTTAAATTTCTAAGATTTTTGGAAAGACTTAAAATTTAGAAACAGAGGGAGTATTTCAAAACAAGAATGAGCTAAGCAAGGCTTAGCTCGCCAAATAAATCAGTTTAATTGCTCCCAAAGGGCATAAACCTGATGGATTTTTTTCAACAAGTAATAAAAGAACTTTGAGATTTATCCCTAAACAGTATAAATCTATTGGATTTTGCAACAAGCGATAAAATCACTTCGAAACTAACAAGTAAAAACACTGCATCCATTGGAACAACCGTTGAATAAAGTATCAAGAATAAAATAAGCAGTGGAATAAACTTTTTGAAATCTAAATCCAAGTAGCTCTCCAAAAACGACAATAAAACCTTAAACATTTGAGTCGAGCAACCAACTAACATCAACAGTCGAGATCCTGCATATGCTGGGGCCTTGGAATATATCATTTGGTCACTTGATTTCGCCCTTCAACTTGTTGGATGGATCCACTCGTCTCAGATTCAAATCTCGCTGGTGGCAACGGTGGGTGGTGTTGAACTGCTGATGCAGCAACGATCGTGGCGCAGACCCCACCAGGGCACCAGCACACCACATGCCACGCAAACCAACCGGCTCCGTCCAACGGCTCAGCGGGACGGACCCCAGCTGTCATAGAGCCGCAACCACCCCGTACGTACTCCCAGCACAATCATTTTCAAACTCCTCGGGCCCGCCCCCAGATTATTTTGACTCGGGATCTCACCATCTTCCCCTATCCTCGCTCCGTCGAATCGCCAGCTCGGACACACCCAATCGCGTGAGGCCACGCCAGTGGCCAAAGCGTTTGCTGTTCCACGCCGTAGAGCGACAGCTTTTCTCGCACGGGAGGACGACCACCCAACCACTCCGTCACAGCAAAACCACCCGTCGCAACCGTCCATTCCACTCCACGCATCAAGATCCGCGCGGCGTGTGGCAACCCTCGTGATCGACCCCCGCACACAGATCAGGAATTTGAAATGCTGTGCTCGAAAAGAGCCGTTGCCCGTTCCGAAGCCTCCACCGCCAGGTGGGCCCCGACCCCGCTCCTGCCCCGCGCGTCAGCCTCCCGCTCCGCTCCGGATCTTCGAACGGCCGAGCGGGGCCCACTCGCGCCCAAACCCCCAAATTCGAAAGCACTGCGTTTTTAATACCACTCTCGGATCGACTCTCCCTCCCAGCAGCATAAATGGCCGGCCTTTAGCGGCGTCCCCGATCTGATGCTCCCGGCCGCCTCCGTCCGTCCACCTCCTCGCCGCCGCCGCCGCCGCCGCTTGTGGCCTCCGCTTCTTCGTCCGCGCCGCGCGGCCGCCTCGAGCTCGACACCACGCCGGTAAGCACGGAAGCACCTGCCTTTCTCTCCCTCCTCTCGATTCGCTCGCTTCACGAGTAGACGAATGCTTTTTCGATTCCAGGACGCCGCTTCACGAGTAGATCATGAGTTGATAGTCTGTTCCGCTCAGGTGTATTTTTCTTGTTTGCATGATCTGGAGCAGGCTGTATCGGTGATTTTTCTCTTTCTTCTGGGGATGCTGCGGAGCCAACAACGCTGAGGAGAGGCGAGGAGTTTTGACTTTTGACTCAGGTGTAGAGAGATTCTAGGACCTATGGGGCCCGAGAAAGGTGGAGCGAAGGTTATTGGTGGCGGTGGAGGAGGCGGCGGGATCTTCAACCTGTTTGATTGGAAGCGGAAGTCGCGCAAGAAGCTCTTCTCCAACTCGCCCGGTACGTGTTTGTAGGAATGCCCTCGCTTCCTGGAAGAGCTCTTGTCTCTGATTAATGCTTTCTTAATATGGTTTCCGTGATCTGTTCGCAGAGGGGTCCAAGCTAGTCAAGAGGAGCGATGAAACCATGCTGTCAGGGCGTCTCCACTTGGTGAGTAATCTTTGGGCGGTCTGGCTCTGAACAGCGATTCGTTGTCTGCTGTTATACTTGTGAAGGGGATTGGGTTCACTAATTTTTTGGTGGATACATTTGTGTAGGGTGATGAAGATGAGGGGATTGGTATATCAAGCTTCAAGGGGAGCAGCGACTACAGCTGTGCATCTTCCGTGACCGACGAGGAAGGGCGTGAGATGAAGGCGCCAGGTGTGGTGGCCAGGCTCATGGGCCTGGACGCCATGCCCACCTCGGGTGTTCCGGAACCGTACTGCACACCGTTCCGGGACACAAGGTCGTTCAGGGACAGCCACAGCCTCAAGAGGAGCCCTGAGTACTCAATGAATGACCAGTTTGGTCATGTTCCTCGAAGAGTTGATGGCTATATCAGGAAGCCATTGGATCTCAGAGTACAGAAGATGCCAAGCAGCCCAATTGAAAGGTTCCAGATGGAAGCATTGCCACCAAGGTCCGCAAAGCACCTTCCAATGTCTCACCATAGATTGTTGTCCCCCATCAAGAATCCAGGTTTCAGTTCAGCGAGGAATGCTGCCCAGATCATGGAGGAAGCAGCCAGGATTCCTCAGCCAAGGGCACAAGCCAGCTGCAGGGAGAAAATCTGCTCTTTTAGCCCGGCACGGATTCCTTTGAGAGTTTCGGAGCCAAGAGAGAGCATCCAGCCTTCTCAGAGGACTGTGCCTCTGAAGCCACAATCATCGAGGACCATTCCTGAGCTACCAGATGCGAGTTTCTCCAGAGCACAGCAGATGAACCGAAGCTGGAATAGCGAGGAAGATATTGTCATATTCAGATCTTCGATTGATTCTTATGAGATTAACAATCCTAGTTGTTCGAAGAACAACAAGGGAAAGTCTATTTCTTTGGCAGTCCAAGCAAAGAACAATGTCCAGAAGAGGGAAGGTGTAACTGGTCCTGGGAGGAATTCAGGATTACAGAAAGAGCATGATGAGCAAAGAGCAAGCCAACCATTTAGGAGTCAGTCTAATCTCCAGAAAAACAAGCAGCAAAAGAAGCCATCATCATCTGGCACTTCTTCCCCTGTCCTTCGGCAAAATAATCAGAAACAGAATTCTTTGGTAAACAGAGGTAAGGTGGCACCAAACAAAACTGTCTCAACACAGCAAGGCAGAAAGCCGATGGCAGGAGATTCCTCTTCTGGGAAGATCAAGAGTGGTAGCAAGATATCTAAAGTTGGTGGCAGAAAAGACGTTGTGGAAAGCATAAGTGGTGATAGAGAAGGATCGTCGTCAAACAACAAGGACTTCCCACAGAAGAAACGGTTGATAGAGAGGAACTCCACCAACGAGAAGGGTACATTTGTGCCTGAAAAACCAGTGGGTAAACCTAAGAAGCACGTTCAACCTAATGTTGTTATGGATGAGCACATTAAGTGGAACAAGGAAAGTAAAGATACTACAGATGTTGTGTCATTTACCTTCACATCACCCTTGGTCAAACCATTGGCAGGACCATCCAGACTGGCGGGTAAGTGGGATACAAGAAGCAATCTTGATATGGATGCAGGCTGTGATAAAGATGATTCAGATAACAAGGCTGAAGGGCTGTCAACATTGGGCCTGAACTTTGTAAATGGTGATGCTTTGAGCCTTCTCCTAGAAAAGAAGCTGAAGGAGCTAACATTAAAAATTGATCCATCAATCACCTTTACGAGGGGTGACACATTTGTGCCTGCTACTTTTACCTTGGAGGAACCACCAACCTCGTCATGCAGCAATTGGGGCTCGGAAAGTGGAGTATTTGACTGTAGCCCTTCTGAAGTGAAACCTTCTCAATATGATTATTGCCCTTCAGCCCAGTCATCTACAAAAGGCCAAATTTTCCGAGGCAGCAAAATAAAGGTACATATTTGTTTGCATTACCTTATGGTATATATATATCACAACAACAATTCCTGAATATGATGAGTATCTTTGTGAATAATATGATAGCACAGTAATACAATCTAATTACAGGAACTATCATTTTACATTTTGCACCAATAATTTATTTCTGAAATGGATTTTGGGAAGGATTCCATGTCATGGTAGAGTAGTGTTTCTTTCACTGCTCAATATGTTTAATTGTTTATGGTTTAATGTTATTACTGAAATCTTAAGGCACCTCTGTAGCTGTTCTCTGGTGACTATTCTAATGGCAAGAATTGGATTCCATCTGTGTATTGTGTTTGACATAATCATGAGTCATGACTCATGACATGGCACCAATGTTTTGCACAAACTAAGTGCCCTATGAGTTTCTGCAATGGTGCTCTTTTCTGGTAGTTGCTTCTGTGGCGATTGCCTCTGAGCTTTAGTCACAGCTCCTTATAAATATACACAAGACCCTCTCTGCTAATCCCATCAAAGAGGAAGAAATAACATGTGTAATAATGAAAATGGTAGGGAGTTTTCTTTGTTTTGGACGTGCTAAAGGTTGCTTAGTAACTTAAGATAAGATTTACATTCTGGAGACTCAAATGTGTGGCAGTATAGTATGTAGCATGGCTGCGCAAATCCTTATTATCAGCTTATGCCACTTTCTAGTATAGTTTCAATTCTAATACAATATTTCACATGCATTTAGGTGGAAGAACAAGAAGAATGCAGCAGCATAAGCAATGCAAGGAAGGAACAGGAAAATGAAGACCTAAGTCCCCTATCAGTGCTTGAACCACCAACCTCTCTAAGTGAGAGTTGCTGGTCTTCCGAGTGTTCAGGCAGCAGCAGTGGTAATTCACCTAATATGAATTTTTGCTATTTCTTGAACTGTTGATATTTTTTTACCCCTGAATATTAATCATTTTTGCCTCATGACAGGGGGTAAGGGTTATTCATCACTTTTTGATGTTAAGAGTGCCCAAGGGAATTTCTTGATCAACCCAGCATCAGTTGATATTGAGGCAAAGACAACAGACTCAGCCTCTTCCGCATCAGTAGATACATCAGATATTTCAGATGTCACCCAGTGTTCTAAAATATCAAGACAAACAGAGCTGGAGTACATTGCAGATGTGCTAAGCAGTGTCAACTTGACAACAGACGAACTGGGATCACTCTTTGTCAATCAGGATAGATCAGCTGTGGAACCCCTCCTCTTCGAGAAAATGGAGAATATGCATGTGTATACACAAGGGAAGGAACCTTTTTGCCGTCAAGGGTACAGGCGGCTGTTGTTCGACTGCATAAATGAATGCCTGGAGACAAGACGCATGACCTACTTCCGGGCAGGATATGCAGCATGGAGCAAAGGAGCAGCAACGCTTAGCCGGGGCATAGAGGCCGAAGTCTGCAATGAAATCACCAGCTGGAAGAGCATGGCAGACTGGATGGAAGATGAGCTTGTCGATAAGGACATGAGCAGTGGATTGGGCACATGGGTCGATTTCCGGGTGGAGGAGTTCGAGGCTGGTGAGGAGGTGGAGAGGCACATACTGAGCTCACTGCTTGACGAGGTCATTGGCGACATGGTCGTGAGACGACGGCAGGAGTGTAAATTTGTAATTTGAGATGAATTCTGTAGTTGTTGCTCTGTAATTTTGTTTAATTTTGTTGTTACATATCCCCTCTTTATTATGTCACCCAAGACATGTTCAAATCAGTGATAAATGTTATTTACCAATGGGATAGATAGTTCATCGATCACTTTCAGCTTGATTATTGAATGAGCTTGCCCTGCATGAGATGGTTTCTGAAATTTTTACCTCTGTCATAGGGAACTCTATGACCGTTTTTACTCGTAATTCAATCATGACATCCCTGCGTTTGCTGTAACAATACATACAAGGGAGGAAAGCATTCTGTTGTGCCTCCCACATTCACGTTGTGGTGCGTTATGATGGACCTGTAAGTGTCAGAATAATGTGCCTGGCCTGCATAAATCGGCATGGCATTATAGCATGATTAGATCTTTTCATGGGCTCGCCAACAGGTGAAGCTGGTATGTCAGAATTATTGGAATTCGGTTGGTTTTATTCTTCAGGTTTGATGTAGTGTCTCACTGTTTTGTTGGTGTGGTTCAGACTGTATCTCCGACATTCAGTGTTAGGATAAAGATTAAAAATGAGACAAATACTGAAGCTTGACATTGTTGTAGCAGATGACTGGTAAGTATCACTTGATCTTTTACCTTGTTAATAGGTCAGAATACAATCATTCAGTGATAGGCCTATAGTTTTTCTGCTCATCACAAATATAAGTCCATAAAAAATGTTACAAATTAATTCTCTTAAGTTTTGCCATATCTATCTAAATGTTACTATTTTTTTCTCGAACACGCATGAGAGTTGGGTATCATTATATATTGAGAAGAAACCATCTAAACTTTATATTTTTGTAATCTAAATTTAACATAGACTAATGAAACAGTATTGGCATTACAGATTATTTTTATGGATATTGTTTCTAATAAAAAATTTATCAGGTTCTAAATGACTCATTTTATTTCTTGGCAGTAGTAAAACTGTTAGTATTTCTCTTTGGAATGATCTTGCATCTATCTCTGTTCATTTTTCTTCCTGGAAATCACTAATTAAGTTACTGAACGTGTGTCGTGATAACTGTGGTGCTGAAATTTGTCCTGTAGGTTTGTCTCTCTCAACTATAGGCAAAAGTACTCTTGCGATTAATCCAGACCTACCTGAGGCTCAGAATCTTAAATCATGGTACTACTTTTCTCCTAATGATTTGAGCTTGTTGTATGTTTTTAATAGTACAGGATGCTTAGACTCGAACATAATTTGTCAAATAGGTTGACTCTGAAGGCAAAGATACTTCACTGGCAACAATTGGTGCAAAAAAAATTTTATCAATGAAATCCTGTAACGGATCTTTCGAAAAAAAAAATTAGTGCAGAAATGGGGTGCCACACGGGCTGGTGGCTTGAAGTCGGTGTATTCTGATAGAGTTTTTGTGTCTCACATCACCAGTGATCTTGATATGGGCCAGGAAAAGGTACGATCCTGGATATTCACTAGAATATGATATATTCGTCTCTTTAACGGGGGAATTATAAATTTTGAGAAGCCCCAATTTGACTTTGTTTCTGCTTTGCAGCCTGTTTTCTTCAGATTGAATGCCATAATAAGCCACACCAAGCCTGACCAGAATATGTGGTCCCATGCTTGCAAGACCGGCAATAAGAAAGGTGACTGAAGCTTTTGGATCTAGATACTGGCGTGAGGGATGCCAAAAGAATGACTCTGAATGCTCACTGAGGTAAAATCGTTAGCAGAAGCCTGCTACTGTTATCCATTTGGTGCCATGCCCTTCGTCCTTCAGATACATCATGGTCATCAAGGTTTCTGATCCCACTGGCGAGCATGTGTTTCCTTGTTCAACGAACATGCAGAGAAGATCTTTGGCTGCAGCGCCGATGGGCTTGATCGGATCAGGAAAGAGGTAAATTCTACAGTCTGAGTAGAGCAAATACTCTGCCTTGACAGCAACAGCTTTGAATTTCTGCTGTTTGCTTGTTTGCCTTGTCCTTGATAGTGGGTTCGCCATTGATGCAGGAGGGGGACGACAGTTACGTTGTCAAGCTCAAGGAAGCCACCTGGTTTCCTCACCTGTTCTCGTCAGGTTTCTGAATCCACTTTCATCTTGACTACTGAGCGAGCTTGCCCGACATGGTTTCTGAAGCTTTTACCTCTGTCATAGGCAACTCTATAGCCATCTCAACTCGTAATTCAACCCAGTACTTCCCTGCGTCTGCTGCAACCAGTGGCGGACACAGGAAATGAAAATTGGGTGTACGGACTCTAAAGAATCAGACCATTGTGGTACATGTAAAGCTAAATATCCATCAATTCAAAGCAAAAAGTGCTAGATCATGGACGGGAGGAACAAAAAAACATGGCTTTTTAACTCTTATTTAGATCAAACATATAGTATTTGGTCTACTTATATGTATTATACATGTAATGCGTAGTAGCTGTAATTTTTTTCTTAAAATTATTGGGTGTACATTTGTACACCTATGCCCCTTACTGCGTCCGCCACTGGCTGCAACAATGCATTTCCAAGGGAGGGGAAACAGAGCATTGTGTTGTGCGTGGCACCCACGCTCACGTTGTGGTGCGTTGCAATGGACCTGTAAGTGTCAGAATAATGTGGCTGGCCCTGGCATGCATAAACCGGCGTGGCATTATAGCGCGATCAGATCTTTTCATGGGCTCAGCCTCAGCTTGCCGACAGTTCAAGCTGGAGGTGGTCGAGTGAGGCCGGGTCTACGCGGGTCTAGTAGGCGCTAGAACCCATCATACATTGTCCTGCATTATTTGCTCAGACTATCAGGATGCTGCCTTGAAAACGATTTTCGTTAGATGTTCGCGGTCATTAGATATTAGGTGTGCGCCATCATTACATATTATTAAGTGTACCTTACTAGCAAGCCTAGTAGGTGTTCCGGTATGAAATTCCTCCATTGACAGTTGCATGCTACGATCCCTTGTCAAACCGGCACCAAATCTTGACAGTTTGCATCTTGAAGGACCGGAATCGGCGACCAGAGGAGGGGTGAATGGGAGCCTCAAATTTCTCGCGAAATATTTAGCTACTGTCCCAAAATCAAACCCCGAGAAGTAAAATCTCCAAATCTAAAATACTCGCACCAACCGGTGATGGGAGTATTTAGATAAATTCTTTGGATCAATAGAAACTCAACGCAACAAGCGGAATGCGAATCGGAGCACAAATGACGAAACTACGCACAAAACGAGAAATCAGAGTTAGTAAAAACTCTCATGAAAATCACGAGAAAAATCACTCAGCAAGAACAAAGAGATAGAGCCGGTACTGAAGGCACTGCCTCTCTGCTGTGGTGAATCGGCAATCTGGCCGGTGGTCTTGAATAAGACCTGGTGCACCTGCAGAAGGTATTCTCGAAAGAAGCGCTGAATTTGCTAGAAGCAAACAAGAACGTGAAGCAAGGATTAACTAGAGAAGCAATTTAATAATCCCAACACTATTCCTGGATAGTGACATTCTAAAAGCTTTTGCAAACTCACGAGAACAAGAAAGCTGCTTGCTTCCAAGCACTGCTGCTGCTAGCTTCTTGATTATTAGTTGTTCAGGCACAAGGCCGATTTGCTAGCTATGAGCAACAGCAACTGGAAGACACACTGACAACGAACAAGACAAATTGTCCAACTGTAAGAACAAATCTAGGTCCAGATGCTGCCTGGCGACTGAACTTTTTGGTGGCCTCGTCTGAAGCCTGATGCACCACGGCAAGCTGCACAGGGAACCGAACTGCTGGTGCCCGGACTGCAAGACCAAAGCAATCACTGCTGCTGAAACCCGACAAGCACGACTCAAAAGAGAGAAAATCAAGAACAACTTGAAACCGGCGCTAGGTGCGGACAAAAGCGTTCTTCCGGATTTCGAGACAGCGCCGCCGAAGAGCTCGCTCGCAAAGAATCACAGGGCGCGGTAGCGCTACGCCTCCACCCATCGAACAGCTCGTGCCCCAAGAGCAGATCGAGAACGAAGAATGAGAAGAACCGACGGTGTTTTCCAGATCCGAAAAATCAAGGAACTCGCAGAAAATAAAACCTCATGCTCCCGAGACTCCACACGAGATTCACGATGGATACAGAGCTACCCCGGGAGATCATCGCTCGATTTAGACCGAAACAGCCGTGAATCAAAGAGTTTCGGGCAAGAGAAAAAAATAAGGAGCTCGGGAAAAACACGGAAGCCGAGAGCACGGACCGTCTCGCCGTATACACCGCCGACCGTCCGCGATCCCAAAAACCACCAAATCAACTCAAGAATCACAGACACATGATTAAACCCGGAGGAAACAAATGGATTCTCGGCGACCGCTTGCCACGCACATCGGGTTCGAGTACAAGTCAAAGACTTGCGAGACCTCTCTCTCACACAGCGCCTAGAGGAAGGAAATCCTAAAAGGAGAAATGAAGAAAATGGAAGAGGTGAGGGGGAAGGAGACCCTCATCCTTTATTTATAGGGGCAAGTCTATTTTACATTCCTTCTTTGCCCTTGGATACATGAAGAGCCACACCACTTAGCCAGGGGCATAAGGGTCCAACTCAGCTTCACTTGATCCGACGGCCACCGCGCCTCCTCACCGGTAGCCTTGCTTCCAAGCAATCTCCCCGATGCCGCCACGTGTCGTCCGTCCTCATCGGGACCTCCGCCCCCGGTTTTGAGGCGCAAACTGTGGAAACCCGCCGCCGATGGTTTTGAGGCGAAACCACCAAACCCTCCGCGATTAGCGTAGCCCATACGCATCCCCCGCCGTGTACACTTGCGCTCGCCGATGTCCCACTGCATCGCCCACCACGGCCGCCACCCGGTCCTCGGGTCCTCGATCCAAGCCTCACGTCCGCCCTTCACCGCACCCGGTCCCGCCACGGCACGCCCTACTTGATCTTCACCGACCGTCGACCACCGTCTCCGAGCTCGACACCCGCAGACAACATGAGCCAAGAGACACCATTGTTTGACACGAAGCCGCGTGCCACGGTTAGTAAGACTCACACACACACGCCTTGTGTTGGCATGTTGACGATCACTCATCACACAAAGGTCCACACAATGGTTATGGTAAAAACCATGTGTCCTCAATCTCCCCTTGATGAGTGCATTGTCAACACCAACACAAACCTGAGACAACCCATCCAAATGACCAAGAGCCAAAGAAAAGCAGAAAATGGGTCATTTGCAATGAGCAAAGCAAAGTCATAACTTGGTCCCCAAAGACATGGGCAACGGCTCGACGCGACCAAGAAAACCAAAGCTAGCCCTCAAGAAGAGGCAAAAGGCTCAACACCACTAGCAAGGCAAAGAAAACATGAAGAACTGCTAGACCCTCAAGAAGAGGCAACGGCTCAACACATCTAGCAAAAGCTCAAACCGGAGTGCAAGGCAAAGAAAACATGAAGAACCGCTAGACCCTCAAGAAGAGGCAACGGCTCAACACATCTAGCAAAAGTAGCTCAAACCGGAGTGCAACTCCCCCTTGACAAATGCATACTCACAAATGAGCTCTCGGATTTGTAGATGTTTCTCCCCCTTGTTGGCACATGCACTTATCAAGATTAGATCAAAAGAGACTGCAACTCCCCCTCAAATCATGCCATGAAAGAAATGCAAAATGACAGAGCTTCACAAGTATAGCAATTTGAGTACATGGATGATCTAGCAAGTATGGCACGTGTATAACAAATGGCACAAGACAAAACCAATGCTCAAGCTGATCAAGTGGTACGGAGTATGAAACATAAACATTTGATCAGGTGTTGGGCATTTTATAAAAGGTGTTCACCAAAAAGAATAGCACCGGCACATGTAAGCGGAGATCAAACAAGTGCTAACACATGTATACAAGAGTGAACTACCCCATATAACGGTCACACATCATGTCTCAAAGATACACTTAACAACACTTGTAACTACAACATTGATCGAGTTAAAAAGTAGTTAACAAGGTTTCATTTAGACATGTGTAAACGAGAGGATCAAAAACTGTCCGCCAAAAAGATTGTTTTTATCATGTTTTTCAACCACGCCGAGTTCATCCCTTAGTGCAAGTGGGAAGCCGTCTCGTCACGAGTGGTTGTGGACTAGCACTACAATGCCCAAGTTCATCTCACTCGAATGAATGAGAAGCAATCTCGTGACATTGCCGTGGGACGTAAAAGATCCAACTCAAAACTTTTCATCATTTCTTAGCTTAGACATCAAGTTTTAGCACAAGATTATCAAGAGATCCGAGCTAAGTGAATGACTCAAGTAACATGAGACATAGCAACTCAAGCATACATATGAAAGCAACAAGGTTCTCACAAAACCTACACATGCTAGTTGCCATCTCAAAGGTGAACATTTTTCGGGTTGCATCAAGATTTAAGCAAAGTTCACATTTAGAAAACAGCTTAGCTCATAACATGTAACAAGTGATCGAAGAAGCCTAAGCCGCAAGCTCCAAGTGACATACACAAGACATACTAGCAAGAGCATGAATGTAATCAAAAACTACTATAGTCATGAAGCTCAATAAAGATAATATGATACATGATGATATGCAATATGATACACATGTAAAGCCAAACAAAAGCAAAGAAGAAAGCCAAAGATCATACTATACATCAAAATACGGCTACCCTACTCTAAAAAGGGTAGCAAATGCCCAACTCCGCTCTCAAGTGGGCAACCGGGTTTGATCGAGGGGCTTTGTGAAGATATCGCAAAGCCGTTCATGGGTTCTCACAGTGAAGGTCTATGTCTCCTTTCTCTTGGTGATCTCTCAAGAAGTGATATCGGATCTCAATGTGCTTGGTTTTTTAGTGGAGTACTGGGTTCTTAGCAACGCTAATGGCACTAGTGCTGTCACTGAAAAGAGGCACTTTCCTAAAGTTCAACCCATAGTCTCTCAAGGTAGCAACCACCCAAAGCAACTGAGAACAACACGCAGCAGCAGCGACATACTCAGCCTCACAAGTGGATTGGGAAATAGAAGACTGTTTGCGAGAAGACCAAGAGATCAACGACGAACCCAAAAACTCACAAGTTCCCGAAGTGGACTTTCTCTTAATTCGATCACCCGCATAATCAGCATCAGAATAACCCGAAAGAGAGAGATGAAGCGGTCGAGTACCATAGACCAAGCTCGGGAGTGAAGCGAAGGTACCGTAAGATGCGTTTGGATGCCGCCGATGCGAAGTGCGCGGTGAAGACCGGAAGCGTGCGCAAAGGCGTACGGCGAACCGGATGTCGGGCCTTGTCGCCGTCAGTACAAAGAACGACCCGATCATGCATGCGGTACTCCTTCCGGTCCATGACTTCTCCTTCTAGATCAGCATCCAAGGCGGCCGTGGTCGAGATGGGAGTTTGAAGTGGCTTGGCATCACCCATGTCGAAGCGCTTCGAAGATCCTTCGTGTACTTGCCTTGATGTACAAATGTCCCTTCTCGAGTTTGCTTGATTTGCAAACCGAGAAAGAACGTCACTCACCCATCATGCTCATCTCGAACTCCCCGCTCATCATATCTCGAAAACTTTGCAACAAGAGCATGTGACGAACCACCAAAAATGATGTCATCGACATAAATTTGCACCAAGAGAGTGTCACCGCCATGCTTGAGGAGAAACAAGGTTTTGTCAACCGACCCCATGGTAAAACCCTTGCCCAAAGAAAAGGACTTCAATCGCTCATACCACGCTCTTGGGGCTTGTTTGAGACCATATAGGGCTTTGTGGAGTTTAAAAACATGGTCGGGATGCTTGGGATTTTCAAAGCCCGGGGGTTGCCTCACATACACTTCCTCATCTATGTACCCATTCGTAAAAGCGCTCTTTACATCCATTTGATACGGCTTGAACCCTTTCGAAGCCGCATAAGCTAGGAAGATCCTAATGGCTTCTAAACGGGCATGTGTGCAAAAGTTTCCTCATAATCTATCCCCTCTTTCCGACAGTACCCCGAGCAACCAACCTAGCCTTGTTTCTCACCACAACCCCATCCTCACTCGCTTGTTCTTGAACACCCACTTGGTTCCTATGGGATGACACCGAGGTGGAGGTGGCACTAAAACCCACACTTGGTTTCTCTCAAAGTTCTCAAGCTCCTCATGCATGGCATTCACCCAACTGGATCAGTTAATGCCTCAACCACTTCTTTGGGTTCGAAATTTGCAACAAAAGCAGAATGTGCAAAGTGCGAAATCTCATAAGATCCGTTGCGAGTGACCCGCTCATTTATGTTACCGATCATGGTTGAAGGAGGATGGCGATCTTTGAATGTGTCGCGGTGCTTCCCTTGATGAAGACGCCTCCTCAACAACAGCTGGAGCTCCCTCGTGTGCACTGGAACAAGCCGAGGAGCCCGGGTCGTACGGTCCCCATGTGGTGGAGGATGTAGCAGTGGGGCCGTCAACCGAAGTAGTCGTCGCAGGTCAACGGGGCAGCCGGTGGAGTCGGCTCGGGATCACCCCAATCGGCATCGTCCCGCTCCTCCTCCACAAAAATGCTCTTGTTCATCTCCTCATCACCCGCACTTTCAAAGACAGAGAGGAACAAGGTGCGGTCTCGTCGAAGGTGACTTCACAAGTCTCCATGACACGGTTAGTTTCAAGGTTAAGTACTCGATAAGCATGCGAATGAGATGCATAACCAAGAAAAATCCCATCAGAAGATCTCGATTCAAATTTGTCTAAGTTTCCCTTCTTCAAGATAAAGCACTTGCAGCCAAACACCCGAAAATGGCTCACTTTTGGCAAACGGTCAAACCGCAGCTCATAAGAGGTCTTCTTCGTAAAAGCTCGAAGGAAAATGCGATTTGAAACATAACAAGCCGTGTTGATTGCTTCAGCCCAATAGCGCCTAGGAGTCCTATGCTCATCAAGCATCGTCCTGGCCATCTCAACAAGGGTCCGATTCTTGCGTTCAACAATCCCATTTTGCTGTGGGACATACGGCGAGGAAAACTGATGTTCAAGACCTATAGATGAGCAAAAGGTCTCAAAATGAGTATTCTTGAATTCAAAGTGCCATTGTCACCGCGAATAGCTCGCATGGCATGCTTTGGTAACTCATTTTGCAACCTTAAGATCAAGTCATGAACATGAGTAAAAGCCTCATCTTTGCTCCCCATGAAAAAGACCCACGAATAGCGAGAAAAGTCATCAACCACGACCAACACGTACCACTTTCCACCATCTGACCGGACCCGAGCTGGACCTACAGTGTCCATATGTAAAAGCTCGCCGGGCCCCTTGGTCTTCACTTGGTTCACGGGAGGATGAGAAGCCGCAATCATCTTCCCGTGACGGCACGGATGACAAACAAGATCCTTCTCAAACTTGAGCTTGGGCAAACCCCGAATTAGATCAAGTGAGCTCAATCTTGCAAGCAAGTCGAAACTCAAGTGACCAAGTCTGCGGTGCCACTTCCGAGCTCGAGGAGGAGTTTGCCATCAAACAATGGGAAAGACCAAATGAGCGAGAAAAATCAGCACGAAACACTTTCCCAAAAGGCACAATCTTGCAAACGAGGTTCTCCCGAGCATCAAGAACACGACAAAGTCTTGGCTTAAATCGAACCTCAAAACCGTCATCAAGAAGCCGAGAAACGTAAAGCGATTGAAGTGCAAATTTGAAACCAAGGCTACATCCTTAAGCACAAAGTTCTCATTCAGACGGATGGACCCACGTGAAAGCACTTTACCCTTCCGTTATCCCAAATGTAATGTATTCACTACACTTCATTTGGGTGAGGCCGGAGAACCATTTTGAGTTCCCGGTCATGTGTCGAGAGCAACCGGAATCAACTAGCCACGTGTTCTCCGGCCCTTCATCCCGCATTAATAGCGAGACATGGGATGAGCAAATGATCCAACACCGGGGTTAGTAAACCGAGGAGAAAACCGGTGTTGGCTCATTCGCCCACGAGAAGTGTTAACAAAAGCATCATGCATGCCATGTCCCATTTGAGTAGAGCGATCACCACGACGAGAAAAACGTGGTCCGCTCATCCCGTAAGACCGAAAGCCACGGTCACGAGATCCAAGGTCATAAGAAAAACCCGAACCCACGGGCACGACCACCTCGTGGTCTCACACCTTGAGGCCTAGATCCTTGAGGTGTTGCACCTCTTGGCCTAGCACCGTGCCTCGGAAACGTGGAGCAAACACACCATGAGTAGAGTTATGGAAAAGCTCATACTCATGCCGCTCATCTCTCTTCCTCCGAAAGCAGAACTCAAACAAGTGACCATCATGGTGACAATAATCACAAGTGATACACCTCTCTCTTGGGTGATGGTTTACTCACTCTCTCATGGGTATGGGTCACTCTTTGGGTTTGCTTGTTCTTTGGAGGGGTTTAATAGAGATGTCGGGAAGTGTGTCAAGAGGGTTCCTTAGGTGGTTTGGCTTGGGAGTCCACACTTGTTTTGGAGGTGAAGCTTTGGGAGGTTCCTCAAACACACCATCTTTCACACCGGGCTTGTTAGGCCGTGGTGGAGTGATTTTGATCAACTTGGGAGTAGTGGAAGGCTTGGTGGATTTCTCGATGCACTCATACCACCGTGTTCACCAACCTTACCAAAAACATTTTCACCCTTCCCACCTGTAGCAAAGCCTAATCCCGTTGTGTCGTTCCCCTCTTGAACCGACTCATCATCATGCCAAGCCGTGGTTCACCGCAAGACAACCAACTAAGCATGGACCGAAGATTTGTGATTTCTTCTTCGGCCCTTTTCTTGTCATGCCTACAAGAGTCTAGTTCTAGTTCCAAAGCTTCACAACAAGCACATCTAGAAACTTGACTAGTTTTCTCTAGCATGGCAATCCTAGTCATTTTCTCACCTAGCTCGACTTCACTCATCACAAGATTTGCAAGGACTCACGAGACAGACCTAGCCTTAACCTCATCAAGCTCATCTACCAAAGCCACATACTTAGACTCGCACATCGCCTAGGTTCGCCATATGAATGGCACAAGCATCACACTCGACTCATCGAGATGTGCACAGACTCCCTAACGACTCTAGCTCTTTGACAAAGCAAGCTCCCACTTAGCCTTGAAATCTTTTCTCTCACGAGCAAGACGCTTAAGCAAAGCATCTTGACTAAGCAAAGTAGTAGTCAAGTTATCAACCTCAGAAGAAGGGACTCGAGATTTTGTTCTACCTCGGGCTCGGTGTCGTCGTTCTTCTCAATGCTTGGGGTAGACTCGTCGAGTGCCATGGTGCAAGAGTAGCCTCCAAGCTTGGAGTCGCCGAAGAAGCACGGCCTCCGTTGAACTTGTTCTCGACCTTTTGCTCGGCCTCATCATCGCTTGGGGGTGAGCCGTTGTCGGAGTCGTCGTCGAGATCGCTGAGGGATGCGAGGAAGGCTCGCTGCTTCGCCTCTTGCTTCTCCAGGAACTTCTTCTTGACCGCCTCCTTGTCGAATCTTCCCTTGTACTTGTACTTGTACTTGGGTGTGGAAGACTCGTGCTTGTCCTTGCGCTTGCCGTAGTCGTTCTTGTTGTTGTAGTGGTTCTTGTCGACCTTGGGACAGTTGGCGACGTAGTGGTCGGGATCTCCACACCCGAAGCATCCTTGCTTGGTGATGCCACGCCGGCGATTCAAACGGTTGTTGTGAAACCGTGAGAACCGGCTAATCACCAAGGCGAGCTCGTCGTCCCCAAGAGCCTCCATCCGCTCCTCCGTAGCCGAGACCGAGAAGACAAGGCAAAAGACAGTTTGTGAAGGGTTAGTCAAAGAACTTGAACCTCCCGTACCGAGACCAAAGCCATGGTAGGGGCGACGGATTTCGATCCTCGCCGCGTCGATGGTCAATCTCGGTGGACTTGAGCTTATCGAACGGCTCATCCACAAGTGAGAGTCTCATAGCCGGCGATTCGATGATCGCCGAGACCTTTACTTCCCAAACCCTCCGATCTAGAGCATATAGAAGCTTAAGCGCTCTCGATGATCGTCATAGGGCATCTCGAGGGTTGTTTGCCCTCATCTTGCTCACGATGGTTTGAAAGCGAGTGAACAAAGAATCAATAGATTCACCATCGATTTGAACAAAGTTCTCATACTCTCTCTTGTGTGTCTCATAGAGTCGGTCTTGACATGGGCAAGTACCCTCATGGTATTTCTCCAGTCTAGACCAGATCTCTCGAGCAGTGGTACAATCGAAACACGCTCAAATTCCTCCATAGAAAGAGCGAGAAAACAAGACAGTTCCGGCGGTGTTGTTCGCCTTGTGTTGGTCGATCCGTGCTTGGTCAACACGGGCAGCAAGTACCACGTAGTCCGCATTCTCACGAGATCTCCCAAACACGCGAATCAATCCCTTGGAGATGCGCCGACAGGCGGATCTTCCAATAGGGATAGTTCTTGCCATCGAAGTGCGGTGGCTTTCCAAGCCCACGGTTCTCCATGATGTCGCCTTCGGGGATCACGGACCGATTAAGGTGGAGTGATCCTTAACCGGCTCTGATACCAATTGAAGGACCGGAATCGGCGACCAGAGGGGGGGTGAATGGGAGCCTCAAATTTCTCGCGAAATATTTAGCTACCGGTCCCAAAATCAAACCCCGAGAAGTAAAATCTCCAAATCTAAAATACTCGCACCAACCGGTGATGGGAGTATCTAGATAAATTCTTTGGATCAATAGAAACTCAACGCAACAAGCGGAATGCGAATCGGAGCACAAATGACGAAACTACGCACAAAACGAGAAATCGAGTTAGTAAAAACTCTCATGAAAATCACGAGAAAAATCACTCAAAGAAGAACAAAGAGATAGAGCCGGTCGAAGGCACCGCCTCTCGCGTGGTGAATCGGCAATCCGGCCGGTGGTCTTGAATAAGACCCGGTGCACCGCGAAGGTATTCTCGAAAGAAGCGCTGAATTTGCTAGAAGCAAACAAGAACGTGAAGCAAGGATTAACTAGAGAAGCAATTTAATAATCCCAACACTATTCCCGGATAGTGACATTCTAAAAGCTTTTGCAAACTCACGAGAACAAGAAAGCCGCTTGCTTCCAAGCACCGCGTCGCTAGCTTCTTGATTATTAGTTGTTCGTGCACAAGGCCGATTTGCTAGCTATGAGCAACAAGAATCGGAAGACACACCGACAACGAACAAGACAAATTGTCCAACCGTAAGAACAAATCTAGGTCCGATGCCGCTCGGCGACCGAACTTTTGGTGGCCTCGTCTCGAAGCCCGATGCACCACGGCAAGCCGCACAGGAACCGAACCGGCGGGTGCCGGACCGCAAGACCAAAGCAATCACCGCCGCTTTGAAACCCGACAAGCACGACTCAAGAGAGAAAATCAAGAACAACTTGAAACCGGCGCTAGGTGCGGACAAAAGCGTTCTTCTGGATTTCAGAGACAGGCGCCGCTCAGAAGAGCTCGCTCAGTAAAGAATCACAGGGCGCCGGTAGCGCTACTGCCTCCACCCATCGAACAGAGCTCGTGCCCCAAGAGCAGATCGAGAACGAAGAACAGAGAAGAACTGACAGGTTTTCCAGATCCGAAAAATCAAGGAACTCGCAGAAAATAAAACCTCATGCTCCCAGACTCCACACAGAGATTCACGATGGATACAGAGAGCTACTCCTGGGAGATCATCGCTCGATTTAGACTGAAACAGCGTGAATCAAAGAGTTTCGGGCAAGAGAAAAAAATAAGGAGCTCAGGAAAAACACAGAAGCTGAGAGCACGGACTGTCTGCTGTATACACCTACTGACTGTCCGCGATCCCAAAAACCACCAAATCAACTCAAGAATCACAGACACATGATTAAACCCGGAGGAAACAGCGGATTCTCGGCGACCCGCTTGCCACGCACACTGGTTCGAGTACAAGTCAAAGACTTGCAGACCTCTCTCTCACACAAAGACGAGGCTAGAGGAAGGAAATCCTAAAAGGAGAAATGAAGAAAATGGAAGAGGTGAGGGGAAGGGAGACCCTCATCCTTTATTTATAGGGGCAAGTCTATTTTACATTCCTTCTTTGCCCTTGGATACATGAAGAGCCACACCACTTAGCCGGGGGCATAAGGGTCCAACTCAGCTTCACTTGATCCGACGGCCACCGCGCCTCCTCACCGTAGCCTTGCTTCCAAGCAATCTCCCCGATGCCGCCACGTGTCGTCCGTCCGCATCGGGACCTCCGCCCCGGTTTTGAGGCGCAAACCGGAGAAACCCGCCGCCGATGGTTTTGAGGCGAAACCACCAAACCCTCCGCGATTAGCGTAGCCCATACGCATCCCCCGCCGTGTACACTTGCGCTCGTCGATGTCCTAAATTCGGCCACCACGGTGGCCACCCGGTCTTCAGTCCTCGATCTAAGCCTCACGTCCGCCCTTCACCGCACCCGGTCCGTCAAGCCACGGCACGCCCTACTTGATCTTCACCGACCGTCGACCACCGTCTCCGAGCTCGACACCGCAGACAACATGAGCCAAGAGACACCATTGTTTGACACGAAGCCGCGTGCCACGGTTAGTAAGACTCACACACACACGCCTTGTGTTGGCATGTTGACGATCACTTATCACACAAAGTTCCACACAATGGTTATGGTAAAAACTATATGTCGTCAGATCTGTTGAGCTAGGAAGAAACAGGTGCGTATGGCGTGCATGCCGTGTCCCAAATGGTCACGTCAGGTCAGGGGACGCGATCCTTCATAATAATCGGTACTTACTGTTCGCCGGTCAGAATGTATGGAAACATGTTCGTCTTTTTTTTTCCTGCTGAGCTGGCATTGTGCTGCAGTATAAGGCCCAGTTAGCGTGGATCACGGCTCTGTCGGATTGGTGTGGGGATTTTCAGCCCAACTTCTCCTGCGAATTGCACTTGCTCCTGTGTCAAATTCTCCAGCCGTGGTTAAATAAATTTGTGAGCTACGGCAGGCGATCGCCGGCCAGGAACTTTTTTTATACAAGAATTGTGAGCTAGAGGCCAAGAATAAAACGCTAGCTAGATGGAGTAGCATCGTCCAATTGGCCAATTAGCACGGAGGGAGCGAACTGCCCCTTGGGGCGACCATAGCCGAAGGTCTAGGCCGCGTTTCTTATGATTTGCCACTGACATCATGCTTACTGAAAATCTTTACGTTCCGTTCCGTCCCTTCCAAAGGTTCCACGGAAAGGATCTACAGTAATTACCATGGATTGACACGATTCCCCGCCCAGGCCCAACCTTGGTTCGGTTCGTTCCGGACAGTTATCACCGCTGCATCGCCATTCTTCTCCATTTATTTATTTATAACCTCTCTCGTCCCTCCTCTGTCCAGCCTCCCCTTCCCAGTTGCAGTTCCATTCCATCCCACCACCTCCACCTCCACCGCCACCTCACCACAACAAGGTCAACCCCGGCGCAAGGAGCACGAACACCCCATCAGAGCAAGCGCAAGCGCAACCGCAGCAGCAGGCCATGGACGACGACATCGACAGCACCTGCTCCACCCCGTTCGCCAGCGCGCCGTCGAGCCCGGGACGTCCGCACGCCTTCGGCGGCGGCGGCGGCGGAGGCGGTTACTTCTTCAGCGCGCCGGCCAGCCCCATCCACCACCTCCTCCTCTCGGCCTCGTGCTCGGCCTCCTCGACCCCCACCGGCGGCGCCGGTGGCGGGCCGCGCGGGTGCGCGGGCGACGCGGAGTTCGAGTTCGGCGGGCCGGGCGGGCCCGGCATGATCTCCGCCGACGAGCTCTTCCACAACGGCCAGATCCGCCCGCTCACCCTGCCCCCGCTCCCGGATCTCGACCCCGGAACCGACGACGACGACGCGTTGCCGACGCGCGGCCGCGACCTCACGCCTCGGAGCGCGTCCGTGCACCGCCGCGCGCGGTCCATGTCGCCGCTCCGCAGCGCGTCGCCGCGGCTCAAGCTGATCAATGCGCTCGTCCCGGCGCCAGATCTCGGCCCCGGCCCCGCCCCCGACGCGACGGGGTCGACGCAAGCGGGGGAGGCCGCGCCGCCGGTCACCGCCTCGTCGCGTTCTTCCTCGTCCTCCTCCACGTCATCATCCTCGTCCGGTACGTCGTCCGCGCGCGGGTCCCGGCGCTGGGTGTTCATCAGGGACATGCTCCTGCACCGCAGCAAGAGCGAGGCAAGCAGCAGCAGCGCCCACTCGCGCGACGCCCCCGGGTCCGGGGCGCCTGCCGCCGCCGGCGCTAACAACAAGCCCGAGCGAGCCTGGCCGTTCTCGCCGGCCTGGGTAGCCAGGGACAGGCTCGCCGCGAGGCTCCGCCCCTCTCGCGCGCCGCCAGCGACGGAGGCCGCCGCTGGCAGTGCTCCCGTCAGCAGCGAAGATGCCCGGCCGCGGGCGCAGGGCCGGGGCCGCCGGCGACGTTCCACTACGGTGGCGGCGGCGCACGAGAGGTTGTACGCGGC
Source organism: Themeda triandra (assembly GCA_018135685.1). NCBI lineage: Eukaryota > Viridiplantae > Streptophyta > Magnoliopsida > Poales > Poaceae > Themeda > Themeda triandra. The sequence continues at coordinate 392,434 of JAENPR010000345.1, forward strand.
GCCGAACCGCGCGCAGGCGGAGGAGATGCGGCGGCGCACGTTCCTTCCCTACCGGCAGGGCCTGCTGGGCTGCCTGGGCTTCAGCTCCCGCGGCTACGGCGCGCTCCACGGGCTCACCAAAACCCTCAACCCCGTCTTCTCCCGGTGAATGAAAAGTTGCCGTCGAAAAGGCTCCCAGCAAAAAGTGAGAATTGAAAACAATCTCAACCGGGAGCTTGAGAAAAGTTGTTCTTAGCGGACTTGATTAGTAGCCACCTGTTCGTCGTGTTCATGTATGCGAGCATTTTTACCCGTCTTCGTTGTTTGCGTGCGTTCTGTAATTATCTGTAATTCTGTATATATGCGGTGTAGCAGTGTCAGTGTTGAAGTTCGGAATGGGCGGTAGTTTGGCGATGGTCACGTCAAGCGTCAAGCATCTGAGAGAATAGATAGAGACGCAGACATGCAATGCAAAGCAATCGATGAATATGGCGCGAAAGCAGCTGCTGCTGGCGCCTTTTCTGTGTCTTGTGCGTCTGCTGCTGGCGCCTTTTCTGTGTCGTGGTAGTGTGTACAAGTATGCTGCTGCAGCATCTTGAAAGCAATCTCACTGCAGCAGATCTGTAGTACTCCACTCCGGTCCAGTACGTGTCGCTTCTTCAGCTTGGACTTGTGTCCACGTAGCAACAAGGTACTACTCAGCTGAGCTGATGAAGCACTGAAGGTCTGGAGCAGCTTGGTTTGGATGGGCAACATGTCCGTAAAATACGTGTATTTCGACGTCGCACTGAGACTCTCGACTTGAACGTGGTCGCAGGTGGGCATTCCTTTTTTTTTTTTTTCCTGCTCGATTGGCGTACGAACCATCTTTGCAGCTCCTTTACGCCGCCCCCGCTTTTCGGATCCAGAACGGTAATGGGTACGAACAAAAAGATAGGCACACATCACACAGGCACGAGCACGAGTCACGACGCATCCCATCGGCATCGATCCATCGACCGGAAGATCATCCGTACCATTCACTCGTGTCAAATGCATCTCCTTTCCCATCTTCAAGCAAAGGTGGATTGGACGGACGCCGATGCCATCCAGTGAGGAGCGACTGGATTAGCTGCGGTCGGATCGCGTGCACTGCTGCAGCATCGGCATGGCGCCGCGAGGTGGTGCGGGAACTGGGCACCACGGGTGGTCCGTGCATAAAAATGAATGTGGAGGCACATGGGCGGAGGGGCCTCGCGTGCGCACGTGCCGTGTCGGGCTCGGCTCGGGGAGTCATCGTCCTCCGCAGTGGTGGTGGCCGCCTCGTCCTCCGCTCTCTGCCCCCGCATCATCGGGGACGGACGTTTCGAGATCCGGGAGGCGCGTGCGGACAAAAACGGGCACGCCCCACGGCCCCCACCGCCTCGGCACGTCGCTGACGTGTGGGCACGCCCGCAGGCAGCAGTCCCGCACAGCATTTGCCAGCTCGCTTGCGATCACAGTCCCAGCGGACATAGGTTTCGTAGGAGCAATTCTTTGTTTATTACAGTTGAGATTTTGGTAAAAAAATAACTACCACCTAATTAGATCTCTAAACATAAATAGTTCTCTAGGTTTGTTTGTTCCTTAATTGTAACTTGGACTATTCTATCCTCTTAATTAAATACACGCATAAGCGTGTTCTAAAAAAAACATAGATAGTTCTCTAAAGGTTGCAATGATATAGAAAACTATCTTACTCAAAAGCTCTTCGGATGATAATTTAAAGATAAACTTTACAAAAACTCTAAGAGATGCTCTAAAATAATCTTAACCAACTCATAACAAATATAGCTAATAAATTTCAAACTGTATTTGTTACGAGTTATGAATTTCTATCAAAAAACTCAAGGGGGTGTGAATGTCACGACCAAGAAGAAGGGCGCAACAAGAAAGACCATGGAGTGTTCGACTGTGGAAATGGCGTGTTGTAACGAGTGATTGCAAGTGTGTCTAGTGTCTGGTATTAGAAATTGAGATGTATTGTCCGAACCTGGTTTCTGGTGTATAGAGGCCTAGCGATGATTTGGAAATTGGAATGCGTTATGAAACCAAAACTCTATGAACATACCGCTCTTATGCTTTGTTCTTCTTATTTTGCTAGAACTCCCTTCTTAGCCCGTCCGATTCGTAGTGGAATCATCATGACAATCCGTTAGAGTATTTCACGAACATTTGATCGACCAACATACTCAATGTCATAATTAGGATTTATATTAAGCGACATTCTGTAATATATAACTCAACAATTATTCTGTGGTTCATTATCTCATCTCATAAGTAGAAGAACACATCAGCTCATTTGAGGATTGTTCAGAGTGTTGTCAAGTCATATATCTATTCGAATTCCAACATTCGACGGTACAAGTGCATCCAAGAACTCTTTTCTCTTGAAAAAGGTACAAGTAGATGCATATATATGCCAATAATAATTATGAACATCACAAGCATTTATATTGATCGAAGTATTATTCATTCAACGGGATGCATGCACAGCAGTCCGTTAGCTTTTTTTTTTTTTGAGCAAAACAGTCCGTTAGCTAACAGCGACATCTTTTTGTCCGCGATACAAATGCATACAATGCACCTCAGAGTAGCGACACCAACCGAAGCCCAAGGCCCAAGCAATAGCCCCAGGAACAGCATGTTGATGAAGCTGGCCGCTATCCGCGTTGCGATCAATGCCAAGTGACAAATTTTCATGATGGCATTCAACAGTCCATGCCGGTGAGCGATCCAATTCGATCATCAGACGGTCTATGGCGCCCACATAATGATTCTCGCTCGTTTAGAACACGAACAAGCTGGCACATTAGGCAGCGACACGCCGAGAAGAGAAGGCGCTGCTACGTCATTGATCATGCATGATGGATAGATCATCCATGAATTTCGATGTCGATATGTGAACGCAAAGCATGCACGGACGAGGCTTTGGTTGAGGAGCGAGGTGAGACGTCATGGATAGATCAGGGCTCGCTCATGTGGAAGCATGTGATCGATGGCTCTCCCGGCCGCAAGCTGACAAGCGCGCGGTGGGCACTGGCCACTGGGCACAGCGGCGATTGGTCCCTGCTCTCGTACGCAGTACAGCAGTAGGCACGCACAATTATTCGGCCATCTGAAGATGCATGCAACGGCAGCGAGAGCGAGTACATCTTGGCTAGATCGATCGATGGCCAAATAATTGCGCGAGGGAGCAGCCGACACATGGATGGCGAGGAAAAGTTGGAGCAGGCAACAAACCTTAGGTTGAGCCGAGCCCGAGCGAGCTCATCATCGTCTGCCTTTCCACACTTCACTTTCGATCGAGCCTATTCAGACGCAGCATCTTAGGCAGCTAGAGAATGTACCGTGGCAAATCAACTGTCAGACGCAGATCATGAGAAGCGTTCGTGGATGGAGCATGTCCTGGGGCAACACCGCAACATATGGATGCATCGATCTGCAGTGCCTGATGGCAACGGCGGCAGCGACAGATTGCCACCGGTTTCTGACGCGCCAAACCTGAGAAACCTGACGCCGGGAACACTCCGTCCGGACGTGCCGGGCAAGCCCGCACACAGCCGCGGACACTGACCGGCCACCGAACATCGCCCGGAATACAAGGCCGGTTGGGGCCGCACAGGGCGCGGCCACTGGCGGTGTGCAGTGCGGGAGCGAGACCAGACGGGACGGGAGAACGTGGAGCCGTCGTAGCTTGGAATGACTGATCCACGACAGTGACGACACCTCCGTTTGCCCGCAGTCGTGTGTCCCATGCTCTGCTGGTGCTTGATATGATCATCGTCAATACCGCGATGTGTGGTCTCTCCTGAATTCCGTGTGGTTCTGGGTTGACTAAAGGCAACAAGTGAAGTGCTTGGTGAATGACCCACGCCGACCGCGAACGCGCTGGCGCGATGCACCGTGACTCTGGGGGATGGTACGGAACGGAGGGGCTGCAATCGGAGGCCAAGGCCTTGTTTAGTTCCCCAAATTGGACGTTGCTAAATTGGCACAGTGAAAGATTCTCTATCGCATTAAAATACCGGCACATGTATGGAGTACTAAATATACATAAAATTAAAAATTAATTGCGTAATTTAGTTGTACTTTGCGAGACGAATCTTTTAAGCCTAATTAGTCAATATTTGGACAATATTTCACAAATATAAACGAAATCTTTGATCTTAAACGATTAAATCAGTCACCAAATTTGACGTCGCCAAATTGGTGGAACTAAACAAGGCCCAAATCAGAAGGGCAGAACATATTGGCAGCGATGCCCGATCTGACATCTAGCGATCTTATGACGAGGGACAAATCAGCTGAGCAGATCTTATCCGGTTGTACTGCGTACGCAGTACACGCGCGCACGGTACCACCCTGCTAACCTTTTTCGTGTCGACACGGAAACCATGTGATCGTGAATCGAGATGGACGCAGGCAGCCACAGGCTGTTCACTGCGGCGGCCTATACCATGCAGTTAGAGCTTATTGCTTATTTGGCCCTCGAAAAAAGTTTTGTTACCTATCTAGCCTAAATTTTTTCGAAATTGTTTATTTGGCCTCAAAGTAAATTTTATTTACTTTTGCGGCCTTCCGTCAGCTCTGTTAGCTACTTCCGTTAGAACTCCCACTCCTGGATATGCGAAAAGTCCAAAATAGCCCTCACCCATCAACTCCCAGACCTCTGAGTTCTAACGGATGCGCCTCCATGGTATAGCGGCGGCGGCGGCGCATGGCGGCGCCTCCGCATGGCGGATGCCTGATCCGCCGCCGGCGGCACGCCGGAGCCGGTGCCGGCCCTCCCGGCTGTAGATCCGCCGGCGCCACCCCTTTCGGGTGGCCGGGGCCGACCAGGCGGCGCGGCTGCTGCCCTGGTGCAGGGGCTCCGGTCTCTGGACGGGCGGATCGCCCCGGACTTTGGTGTGACTCTCCTCGCCGAATCGGAGCGGCTAGGCGCCAGTTTGGTCCGAGATCAGGAGGGAAGCAGCCGCGGAAGGCCCCCGGCTAGCTCTACAGCTCTTCTCCTTACTTTCTGGAAGCCTCTGCCGACTGCGGTGTACGGCCGCTAGCATCTTGGTCTGGGTCTGTGCACCAGGCTCCGCGTGGATGCGCTGCGTCCCCGGATCCGGAGCTGGAGCATACGACGAGGCTGCTGCTTCCGGTCGGGGAACGGGGTCCAAGCCGTCGTTCTTGTTCCACCTGCTGTGGCTCTGGGTGGGGATCGGCGGTGGGAAGTGAGCGGATGGAAGAGGACTGCACTTACTGTTACTGCTCCTGAGTACTACCTGGATTCCGGACTAGCAAGAGAGTGGGAGCCGATTAACTGGGTGCTTCTTAATATATATGTTGGTTATATGAATATTTGTGAATATATATATGTTGGTTATGTGAGAATTCCCATATAATTGTGTGCTTCTTAATATATATGTTGGTTATATGAATATTTGTGAATATATATGTTGGTTATGTGAATATTTGGGAATATATACGTTGCTGATGTGAATATTTGAGAATATATACACACACTCAATATATACATAAAACAAGCAAAACTCAATATATACAGAACTTTTTTCGAGGGCCAAATAAGCAATAAGCTCATGCAGTTATGCCTGCGCTGCGCTCAACAGGAGTGATCGTGCTGCGTCATTGCATGCTGTCGGCTACCTCTTCTTACAAAGGAGGAATGAGCTCACTGCTCACGAGCCAGATGGGTGCTTGTAACAGTTGTAAAATGTCTGGCAGAGCAGTGAAAGTTCGGCTCATTCCATTCCAGCCGATGATTCAGGCATTCATTCAGCTTCGAGTGTAGCGGTGTTTCGCTACTAGAGCTCTGTCAAGGGGTCTTCGCATACAGTACAATCTTGCAATGAGGAGAGGAGATTGTCAGGTACTCGGATCAGAAGGAACATTTTCATCCCTGTTCACAAAGCCAAAGCACACACTGACAAACGCCGCCCTCCATACAGGCTACAGCAACGTCTGCTGCTGCGCTTTTGTTGGTCTTCATTAACTTGACAATGCATCATGCAACTCTCTGCTCTCTGTTCTCTGTTCTACTACATGCAACCTGGTTTGTACAGACGAACAATACCTAGCTGCGCCGACCATACGGCCACCACCACCTGGTTTGTCAGATCGGTTTGACGACGCAATTGTCAGAACGAGTCGAACAGGAGCCAAGTCTCGAACGGCTCCAGCTCGTCGTGTTCGTCCGGGGTGCAGGCCGCCGCAGGAGGAGGAGGAGCAGTAGCAGCCTGCGGCTCGGCGGCCTGCTGCAGGTCCGCGCTGTGGTCATTCTGCTCCAGCCCGCCCGATAGATGGGCCGCGAAGCCATCCCAGTCCATGTCGAAATCGAACAAGTCGTCCACCTGGGCCTCACCGCCGACCGCGTCAAATTCCAATCCTTCGTGGGTAATCCTTCCTCGAGCTCGCTGCAGGCCTCCCAGAGGTCCTCGGGCTCTATCGTGTCCAGTACCCACGGCCCGGTCGCGGCCTCGACGCAGGCCCCTCGGAGCCGGATTCCGGCTCAGGGTCCGGCTGCTTGCTGTTGGTCGTGCTGCTGCTGCTGGTGGTGGCAGCGCTCTTCGGCGACCGGCCCGGGGTCCCGCCGCGGAACCGGCTCGTCTAACGGCCCGGGGTCCTTGGACGTAGAACGTCCGATGCCCTTCTTTTCTGATCCAGCGGCAGGAAGCAATCAACGAAGCCAGTAACTGAGGTCGGCCCACGTAAGTGATAAGGCCCAAGCAGCATTGAGGCGTGGGCCCCACAGGCAACCTTCTCCTCGGACGTGCATTCGTAGCCGGCGGCTTAGGTACGCGGCGAGCAGCGTGGCCGTCGACCCTCTCGAGATGCTGCAGTGGCGAGCACGCGACGGGTTGCGGCATGACCGATCACGAGGCAGGCGGCGCTCGCTAGACGCTGCAATGGCGCGCGCGGTGAGCTGCAACAATAGCGAGAGCGCGACGGGCTAGTCGATGAGCACTTACGGCGCTGCCAACGGGCTGCACGCGCACACCGGCGAGCAGACTCCCGCGCCTCTCTGCTCGCCTCGGCCGCCATAATGCTGGCTGCGCAGGCCATGCTCGCCGGCAATGAGGAGCATCTGCATGTATGTGCGTCATCATGGAGATCTCAACCATGTCACCATGGTCCAATTAGCACTCCGATGCAACAAATACAATCACTATATTGGACTATACTCAATTTCCTGCAGCAGCAGAAGCTCGTCAACGATGCTTTTCTTCTCCAGCGTGTCTCGGCCATTACTGGCGTCGCGCTGTCGCCCATGGTCATGGACAACGCCACCGACGAACGTGTCTCGTCGCGCCTGAAGACGTACAAGCTCCACGTCGACGCTGCGTAGGCAGTCCACCCGCCGCAACGCCGGGAAGAAGCCCCCGACGCTGGGTGCGCCGCTGACCACGAACGTTGCCTCCACGATCTCCTAGAACTTGCGTATGTCGTCGCCATGGGCGCGCTCCCTGGTGAGCACGCGCAGCATGACATCGAGCGAGTGAATAAGCCGCCTCCGTGGGGCAGGCTGAGGCTGCCGACGAGCGCGGCTATCTCGGCGCGGCGCTCGGCGGTGCACGCGGCCACGCGAGACGCCGAAAAGATTTCAATGGCGAGGAGCCGGCGAAGCACGCGCGGACGCCCACACCAGCATCGTGTACTGGAGCAGCGTTTTTCTTACCGGTCGGTAAACCGCGGTAAACCGCGGTTACCGACCTTACCGGGCCGGTCCGGTTCGGTTCGGTCCGGTTCGGACCGGCCCAAATTTCAAATTTGAAGTTTGAAAAAAAAATGCTGAAAAAATTCCTAAAAATAGCTCTTGAATTATGGAACCCAATGGTGTAAAAATTTTTCAAATTTGAGTTCGTTTAATATTTATTTAGACGTTTAGAAGTTTGAAAAAAAGAAAAAGAAAAAATACACAAATGCCCCGTGAAGGCCCATTAAATCATGAAGGTCGAAAAACATACTAAACACACTAAAATTTGAGTAATTTTGACATCATTGGATTCTACAAATCATGAAGTATTTTTAGGAATTTTTTTAGCATTTTTTTTAAAAAATAAATTTGAATTTTAAAAAACCGCTCAAACCGCCGGGCGGTAAACCGACAAACCGACCGTAAACGGAAAAACCGCCGGTTTACCGGTACAAACCGCCACAACTGGGCCTTTCAAATTCGAATTTGAATTCGGGCGGTTTTTTCCGGTAAACCGGACTAACCGGCCGGTTTACCGATTCCGGCCGCCTCCGGTCGGTTCAACGCCACCGGTAAAAAAAACACAGTACTGGAGCCAATGCGCGCCCCAGGGTGGATGTCGCGGCCCTCGGATCAGAGCCCGTGCGTTGCACGGTGCACCTGCAGAGCGAGGAAGTAGTGTGGCATCCGTTAGCGCGCCGCTGGTAGATCGTTGCACGCGGCGCGGGCGGCCTCGGGTGCGGGTCTAGCATGGCGGCCAAGAGGTTATGGAGCGCATCCTGCGGCACCATGGTGGCGACACAGAGCTTGGTCTACGTTCGCGGCGAGACCGACGAATGAATCTGGAGCTCCTCTGTTTTTTTACCTTTTCCTCGAAAATCTAGCTGCTAGCCTGCTACTTGGGCCATAACGTGTACATGAGAAGAGGCATGTGCGACTTCCTGCTTACTTGCGCTGGATGAGAAATGGATTACTGCCGCCGGATCACCAATGGAGGCCATCCGGCTCGAGTACGTACCAGGACGTAGTTCCTGAGTATGTTAGAGGAGCCGGTTCCGCCGCCGCCGCGGCGCTTGTCGGGGCTGTGCAGCTTGCTCTTGTCGATGGTGATGGTGGTGTCCGGCCCGGCGGCTTATTTCCGGTGGTACGTGCGGGTCTGCCGGCTGAGGTGCGTGTTGCAGTGGTTCTTCACCTCGTTGTCTGTCCGGCCGGGGAGGTGTGGCTGGCGATCAGGGACCACCTGCATGGAGAGGCATCGGAGCAAACACGTAAATAGCAAGGGAAATGGTAATAAGTGAAGTGCTTTTTTTTTTCGAGAAGAAACATGTATTCATCTTAAGTATCTTACACCGGCCTTTTTACAACCCACTCGAAAAGAAAAGAAAAATTATATAGAAGTTTACAACTCCCGTTTATCTTTCTCGGCCTTCGAAATCCATCCGTCACCACCATCGGCCGCGTACCAATCGTCGTCGCACGCAGCCAAACTTCGGGGTGGAGGCCGCAGGAGGACTTACTTAGGCGAATCGGCCCGACGTTGCCTCCGGCGATCGGCCAACTCCCGTACCCACGACGCATCCTTGATTCCATCGCCGGCAACCCGAGCGGTGCTCGGGTTTTCACCAAACATGTTCCTCGAGATTAATAGGCTCAACAAGATCATCACGACGAAGACAACGATGCGCCGGCCTCGACTCCAAGAGAGTTCTCCCCAGCCTCTCCGTTGACGTCAGAGTAGATCGCCGTCGGAGAACGGAAGAGACTGGGAGAAATTATTCCGCTGCGCCGCCGCCGCTTCCGCATCGTCGGCGTCGCCAGGAAGACCAAGTCGCAAAGGAGCCACGCTCCTCCGACCAAACCTAACTCCGCCGCCGAACATCGACGGCGAGCAAACCCTAGAACTAGGACTCGATTAAGACCCTATGAAAATGGGGAAAAACTGAAAAACGAGGCGAACCCCCGCTCCGCGTCACCGCCGGCAGCTAGGCCGGAGGCGAGGGAACAGGGGCCGCAGGCGGTGGCGGCGGCGGCAGCGCCCCTCGGTGATGGTCTCGGCGGCGGCGCCCCAAACCCTAACTTCCCTCTGGACAAAACTTAATAAGTGAAGTGCTTGGGCACTTGGTATTTTTTCACTTATTACGGAGCTGCCAAGTGCTTACATAGTGCACGCATAATACGAAAGCGACAACATGACAATTAACTGGATGGCCAGAATGCGTTCGTGTTCACGTCTGATTTCGGCCGGCAAAATGAGCAGACGAACAGGATGTTGACCTAGTAACATCAGATAGCGTGTGTGTGCATACCTATGTGCGTGTTGTGTACATAATTTTTTTTGCCCTTCTAATAAAAGAAAAACTGTACGCGCGCACAGCGTGCTGACTGGACTCGATGACTAGTGTAGATAGCAGCAATACTCGATGACTAGTGTAGATTGGGTGTGCAATACACATCTCTACATATCTAAACGCGAGCCAAGCTCGCGCATGTGACCATGGCCACGTCGCCTCAAAATATCAGGCCGTCCGCTCAAATCATGTGAAAAATCGCTTTCGTGGTCACTGTTTATGCACTGTTCATGCATCTTCGCTACGCAGACACGAGAAATGTTCTCAAAAGATCAAAGTAGACCCTTTTCCTTTCTAGAAAAAATTCCACAAAATACGTAAACAAACTAGAACCAAACTAGAACGTAGCTAAATATTTTCCGCCTCTTCTTTGTCATCCAAAAAAAATATTCTAAATTCCTAACACTCACGATTTGTCGATAAATTTAGAAAAATATATCTTATTCATCCTAGCCGTGTGACGGAAATAAGTGATCATGATTAGGGGGCGAACAAATGCGATCGCATTTTTTAATATGATAAAATATACATAATAATACGTTTCAACAGTTTTTTTAAAAAAATTACACTATTTTTAAATAGAATCATACTTTTTCAATTAAAAATGAGTAAAAAGATGAGTTTTTTAACTAAAAATGAGTAAAAAATTTGAGTTTTTTTAACTAAAAATAGTAAACTTACCTTGCGGGGGGGGGGCATGGCCCCCGCTGGCCCCCTAGTTCCGTCACGATCCTAGCTCGAATCCCATAATTCTAAAAAAAATATTGAAATCCTTTTATATAATTTTTGGTCATTTCAAAAAATATAAATACTCCATGAATAAGTACCTACTAGCTATTCTATTATGCTTATAGATAATCGCTAAAATCAAGACCCTTTTCCTTTGTAGAAAATTTTCAGAAAATTCATAAATAAACTACAACCAATCTAGAACGTAGCTAAATATTTTTCGCCTCTTCTTTATCATACAAAAAAATAATATTGTGAATTCCTATCGTTTGCTTTGTCGATAAATTTAGAAATTTTATATCATTCCATCCTAGCTTTGAATCTCGTAATTCTTCAAAAAAAATATTAAAATCCTTTTTGGTAATTACCGGAAATGTTAAGAAAAATACGAATACTCTATGAATAACACCTACTGTCAATTCTATTACGCTCATAAATAGTCGCTAAAACCTACGCTAGCCAAATCTTCAAATTATACACCATTGTTTCAAAAAAAAAAGGCTCCGTAGCAACATAAACGCATAACCAAACTAGCTCAAAAGGCTAGACACCCTACTCGTTAAAAAATTAATCAACAATTGATCTAAGCTCCTACACAACTGGTTCCATTCCATGAAGCTTCAAAAAAATATTGAAATCCTTTTTGGTAATTACCGGAAAGTTTAAGAAAAATATAAATACTCCATGAATAACGCCCACTGCCTATTCTATTACGCCTATAAATAATCGCTAAAATCTATGCTAGCCAAATCTCCAAATTATACGCCATTGTTTCAAAAAAAAAAGTCCATAGCAACATAAACGCATAACCAAACTGGCTTAAAAGGATAGATACCCTACCCGTTAAAAGATTAATCAAAAATTAATCCAAACTCCGGCACAACTGATTCCATCCCATGAGGCCGCGCGGCAACGCCACGTGTTGTTTCTAGTTTACACTAAATTCATCTGGAGACATAAATATTGATATTATTTTTTATATATTGAGTCAAACTTGAAAGGAGTTTGGTACAGAGCGAATAATATTTCCGAATGTTGTAGATGAATGATAGGCTTCTGTGTACTATTTTTTTAAAATTTTTTGTGTACTATACAAGAAAAGATATAGCTACTTCCTATGCCCCAAACAAAAGTAATAGACTAAAACTGCACTTTTAAAAGTAATGGATCTAGATGACACTGAGAGGAAAAAGGTAATGGATCTATGGAGCATTTTGCTCTTTATATAATTAGAGGATGTAAAAATAAAGAAAGAAAATATCTGCAGGAATTCTCTAGAATAACTTAGGATCTAAACTAGGTCAATTAGACTATAAATACAACCCAGATGTAATCATATCAATTCAATAATTGAAGTGCTTTATTCCTATCTCTCTCCTCTCTTTAGCCGCTGCCGCCCCTTGCCCGCGCCGCTGCCGCCCCGCGCGCGCCTGCCTCCGCGCCGGCGGCCGCTGCCTCCGCTCTCTCCGCTCCTGCTCCTGCTGCCACGTGTCATTGGAGATTAGGCCTCTTATATTAGTACTTTTTTAAATATTTTGTAAAGTATAAGAAGTTTAATTCTTGTGAAATGAGAGACGTGCAATTCTTTTGGGACAAAGGAAATATATTCTTACAACGAGGATCGTCAGGACAGATCAGAAGGAAACTTTTCATCCTTTGTTGACAAAGACAAAGCACACACCGGCTAATGCTGCGCTTTTATTCGTCTTCTTCACTCCACAGAGAGATGAATAGCACCTGGTCATACAACCCATGCATCATACAACTCGTTGGTCTCTGTTGTACTGGCAATACGCCATACATGCACGCAACACCACCTAATTATTATGAGCTAAAACAAAATCTACAAAAAAAAAAATGTACACACGAACAACACCTAGCTGCGTCGATCATTTTGCCACCTGGTTGGTCTGATCGGTTTGATGGCAGACCTATCAGAACGAGTCGGACAGGAGCCAAGTCTCGAACGCCTCCAGCTGGTGTTCGTCCGGGATGCAGGCCGCCGCCGCAGCTGCAGCAGCAGGCTGCGGCCCATGTTCGTCCGGGGTGCAGCCCGCAGCTTCACCAGCAGCAGCCTGCGGCCCGTTTTCGTCCGGGGTGCAGGCCGTAGTAGCAGCAGCTCCGTGTTCATCCTGCAGCTCGGCGGCCTGCTGCAGCTCCCAGCTGTGGTCGTTCTGCTCCGGCCCGCCCCATAGATGGGCTGCGAAGCCGTCCCAGTCCATGTTGAAGTCTAACAAGTCGTCCACCTGGGCCTCACCGCCGACGGCGGCAAATCCTTCCAGAGGTGCGGCGGCGTCTATGGACATCAGCGCGTCTATCTCACTCTCGGCCTCCCAGAGGTCCCCGAGATCAATCGGGTCCAGCTCCCACGGCCCAGTCGCGTCCTCGCTGCAGGGCCCCTCGGCCGTGCTGCCGCTACTGCTGTTGGGCCGGTTGTTCGGGTCCGGGTCCACCACGGCGCTCCGCGCCCCGTCGCTGTGCGCCGCCGACGTCGCGGCGGTGGTCGGGCTGGACGCGCCTTTCGCGTCGCCGGCCGACTCCGGCTCGGGCTGAGGGTTCGTCTCCTTGCTGCTGTTGCCGCTGCTGGTGGCGGTGGTGGTGCTGGCGGCGCTCTTGGGCGACCGTCCCGGGGTCCTGCCGCCGCGGCGCTTGTCGGCGCTGTGCAGCTTGGTCAAGTCGATGGTGACGGTGGTGTCCGGGCCGGCGGTGTATTTCCGGCGGTAGGTGTGGATCTGCCGGCTGAGGTGGGAGTTCCAGTAGTTCTTGATCTCGTTGTCTGTTCGGCCGGGGAGGTGGCTAGCGATCAGGGACCACCTGCATGCATGCACCGGAGAGCAAAATACGTTATTAAATCGCAAGGACGATGTTGGTGAGGTACGTGATGATCACTACTTGTTGGGCAGCAGGCCGGCACACTTGGCGGCTCCGTATTACACGGCACAGCAACAAAGGACAACCGAGAAGAGCACGCTGCATGAGCAACCGATCGATGGCGACATTAACTTCAGTGTGACTAGAGTGCGCGTGGCAATCGTGACTACCTATAGTAACATGAGCTGTGAGTATAGTGTATACAGCATATATATAGTGCTCTTTGATGCAGCTCGACAATTTGGTGCAACTCTCATTGATCGCGCCGCTCATCGTGACGTAGGGCGGCCGTAGTACTAATCATGTGCCTGCGTGTGTTTATGGCGCTAATGTACACATCATGTGCCGAGGACGGACGGTCGATGGATGGACCGTGTACGTACGTCGTGGGCGGTAGCGCGCGCAGGCTGAATGAACTCCGCCGTACTATACTAGTGTCCAAAGTGGGCAGGCGCCGGTGGGTCGGAGCCGGAGCGTGGAGCGGGCCTCTCGCCGTCCACCGCTGCAACTCTCTGCGTCCGCAGCGTCAACGTAAAGGCGGGAAATCATTTGGGCCGTCGTGGCCCCGCCATTAATCCGACCTGGACCTCTAGGAGCTGCGACAGTACTCAGCGTGCAATCAGATGAAGGCGACGGGAAACTAGTAGCCAAAGTGCATCTGTGCACAGTACAGGACCGGCGGCGATGGCTAAACAAGGGAACGGTCGAACGGACGCCAACGCCATGGAGATGGACGTACGGAAAGCGCCTGTTTGCCCTGTGTTTGCGCGCCTCAAGAAGACCCGGGAGCCGGGACCGTGACCCGTGCACACGTGACACGGCAGCAGGTCTAGTCGTATCTGGGCCCTGGCTATCTGGCATGCGAGGCCGCCGTTCTCTCGCTCTCAGGACTTGAAGAAAGTTTGTTGCACCATGTTTTGATGAGTGTGGCACAGCTCTCGCAGAACCATGTGGGCTGTGGGATGTACGTAGCTAGGGAGAATAATATGCCGAGATCGCTACGCCACCTCAGTGACATGACACTAATATGCTGCAGTGTGCTGGTACGTTTATATGTGTGCGCTGGTCTCCCGGGGGACGTGATGAATTGACTAGTACTGTACGTGTACGTAGTATTTATAGGTGTGTGTGTTGCATGGTATTTCGTGGTCCATATATGGCACATGTAAAGCAATCAGCTGGCATATATAGGAAGGGCGGAGGGGAGCGCTCTTGCATCCACACGAGGGGTTTAGGGTTTTAATCTCTGTTCCCTCCAGTCATGTGATATATAGCTTGCCGATTTTGTTAGAGGATTTCTTCAGCGCCTTCTAGTTATTCGGTATATATACCGTCGTGTGCACACGCACTTTTGCCCGCGTGCTGATTGGACTAGCTCGGTTCCTTTTCAGTCTGACTGGTAGATAGTAGAAATAAATTAGCCAGGACAGTGGAGATGCTCCATCGGTCTATCGTTCCGTCAGATGACAGATGCTGTCGACGAATCGCATGCTATGTGCTGTTCTTTTTGGGAATTTTTTTCTGTACTGTACAGCTATATATGTACACTATTACACCCTATTCGTTGCTTTGGTCGTTTCTGATTAGTTGATTCGTTGTTGTTTGATTTGTTGTGAGAGAAAAATACTTTGTTGAATCACTTTGTTAAGTCTTTGGTACATGAAACGAACAGGGGCGTTAGTTATTACTAGTACCGTACAATACTACTCTCACTCTATTCTGAATTATTGATTGTAATGGTTATCCTAATTTTACGGCAGATGAAATAGTTTAGTTGTAAAATCTATTGTTAAGAGGTGTCTTGGCATTCCTTTTTTTGGGTAATATAAATACTTTACTACTCCTCCATTCCAAATTATAAGCTCCATTCCAAGAATCTTGGAGATTTAAAGTTTTTCAAGTTTGACCGAAGTTATAGAAAAAACTATAATAACTTGTACATCAATTAGGTATGCAATGAAAATATAAGTAATGAAGAATCTAATGGTACTTAGTTGTCATCATAAATACTATTATTTTTTTGTATTCGAAGGAGGAACTATTTTCTAGTCGAACGATGCACACTCGCTGTCAGTGTTGATTATTCTATTAGTCCGGGCGCGCATCAGTTACCTGTTGCCGAGGGTGGCGTGGAGCTTGATGATGATGTCCTCTTCCTCCTTGGTGATGTTCCCCCTCTTGACGTCGGCCCGAAGGTAGTTGATCCACCGCAGCCGGCAGCTCTTGCCGCACCGGAGCAGCCCTGCACATCGCACACATACACCACCATACCACAACCACAAAGCAGAAAGAAATTAATAAGGTGCACCTCCGGCGGGCTTTGCTAGTTGACTAGCTAGCTTAGAGCGACGAATTGAACAAGATGGTTCGGAATTGCAAGATAGAGCTGATGATGCGTGGCGTCTACGTACTGTATAGCTTGCAAATGGTTACCTGCATTCTTGGGCAGCGACCTCCAGGATCCCTCGCCGTGCTCTGCAATGTAGTTGGCGAGTATCTGGTCTTCCTCCGTCGTCCACCTCCCCCGCTTGAGCCCCACCTTCTCGCAGCACGGCGCCCTCCCCATCGCGCGCTATCTGCCGCCGGCCGGCCGGAATCGAAACCCACCAACCCGCAGCTAGCTAGCTATAGCGTGGTTCCCCGGCCGGCCGCTGATCACACCGTAGTGTGCCTGTCCCGCGGATCAAGCGACGACCCCGCCGGCGTACTCGCTGCCGAGTGCCCACTCTCCTCGTACTAGCTCCCACGCTAGTGCGCACGGTTCGCAGGTCGCGTGCGTCCAAGGGAGTTGGTGTCCGTGCGGGCGGGCCGCCGGGTGACCGGTCCGCACTACTCGCTCCTTGCCGCGCGGAAGGGCGCCGGACACACGCTGCTGCTCTCAGCTCGCAGTGCGCGTGTGCTGGCTGGCGAGGCCACGCCACGGCCGGCCATAATATAGCAGTGGCGCGCGAGGGGCGTGTGCTGTGTGCAGAGTGTGCACCCAGACGGAGTACGGTAGCGCTTACACGTAATGGACACCGTTACGTGGGGCAGCGGTAAGTGGGGAGCGAGTTAGTGTAGCTCGCGGCGGCCGTACGTGTGGCCGCTGGCGCGGGCACGTGGGCGCGCCCGGCAAAGTGGGCGCCGTGGCTCGCGGCCGCACCACCGTCCGCTCCCGCGGCGTCGCCAGCGACCACGTTGTCAGCGGCGCCCCCCCCCCGCGATTTATTATCTCGTGCTATGTTATATACGTCGGCACTCGGCGGCAGGGCTGCGGGAGTGTACGAGCACTGGAACCTGTAGCGAATGTAGCAGCACTGTCACTACGCAACGTGGAGTGCTCGCTACTGAGTACTAGTACTGACCGATCGACGACGGCGACCATATATACAGTAGTCAGGTTTATTTAACGAAAAAAGAAAAAGAAAAAGAACGTATCATTTTTATTTCTTTTTAGCAACGCGTATGATTTGATTTGGTTGGCCTAGTCCTGCCCCCTGACGCATCCTGCACCTCGGCCAGCAGCCAAAAGGCCCGCGCCGTGAGCCCGTGATTGTGCACGCGCAGCCAGGCCTAGCTAGAGTGAGGCCGCATTGTATGATTTTCTTGCCTCCCCTCATCCTGCAAGATTCCCTTGCATTGCATTGCATGTCTGGCAGGGATTAGTGGCACACAAAAATGGCATTCTCTTGCGTGCCAATAGGACGGCTGCTTGCATGTGAATGCACGTACAACGGTCATTATTAGGCTCTCTGTTGGAACACAGTTCCAGCAGGTTTAGTATTCAATCGTAATTACAATTACAATGCTAGAGTGTGAAGAACAGAAACTCTTCCACTCCAGCCGATCCTGACTTACAACAGGGACTGGGGGCTCCTTTTATAGCCGGTCCGGCTCCCAATATGAAAAGACATTACAACCCCAAAGGGGAGGAGAGGGAAACCCTAATTTTAAGACTCGCAAGTGGGGTCGACGGGGCAAGATCGTCCGCCGTTGCGGCGATGGGCTGCTGGACCCTTCACGGGCCTCCTAGGCGTGTGATGTCCTCCTCGCTCCGGGCGGCGGCGGGCCGCCTCTTGGGCCACCGGATGTCTCGGCTCGGGATCGGAGGCTTGCGCCTCCGTCCGGTGCCTCCGCCGGTGGCCAGAGGCCAAGGGACTCCGCCTCCGGCTCGCTACCTCCGCTCGGAGGCCCGAGGTCGGGATGCCGGCTGTTGTCTCCGGATGGCGGCCGGAGACCATCTCGCGCGCGGCGGCGTGGTCTCCGCCGGTGGCCCGGAGGCCAAGGGTCTCCGCCTCCGGCTCGCTACCTCCGCTCGGAGGTCCGAGGTCGAGATGCCGGCTGTTGTCTCGGATGGCGACCGAGACCTTCTCGAGCGCAGCCCGGCATGGTCTCCGCCGGCGGTCCCAATACCTCCGATCCAAACTGCGTAATCAAGCAAAGACAACCGTAGTAAACAAGATAAATGGGGGTCAATTGGACCGTAGGCTCATGCCATGTCTCCGCTTTGAGATGCCTTTTCCCAACATTCCCCCTTTGAGGGTTAGGTCAGCGGAGGCGGGCCACGGCCATCAACTCTTGGCTAGATCGGCGGAGACCATGGCCCCCCCGGCTCGCCTTTGGTGGACGGAGACTTCGGGGGTCCGAAAAAGGTTTTCTCTCTTTTGCCTTCTCTCTCTTTACGGCCGTTGGATCCGGTCTGCGGTTTTTCGGACCGTTGGATTTTTTACCGTTGGCGTGGGGGGATGACCTCACGGCCGGCCGTCCGGCCACTATAAAGGGGAGGGGGCGGTAATAGTTTTTTACCCCAAGCGTGGTTTTCTACTCACTCTCTCGTGCCGCCTCCGCATACGACGGTTGCCTCCGATTTCCATCGTGGCACCTCCGGCTGCGGCGCGCTTGCCTCGCCACCACTACACCGGTCCTTATTCCCGGTTTGAGAGAGTGAAGGTCGGAGATTGGTGGACATCTTTGAGAAGTGTATGCTTGTTGCGGCGGAGGCTAGGGACTGGAAGAGTCTCTTTCGACGTTGAAGCCTCCGTCGAAGACCTCGTTTCCTTCACACGGCCCGGAGGTATGGCGGCTATTACCTACGATTTCGGTCCTAGCAAAATGACCAAGGCGATGATCGAAGACCTTGAGCAACGGGGCGTTATCCCGGTCGGACGTGCCAAGCTCCGGGGTCGGCGAGCCCACCCCCGCGGGGGTATGCGGTCGTTTCGGGGATTTCTTCACTTGTGGCCTTGGCCGCCCGGCCCATCCTTTTCGAGGAGAGTTTTGGGGAGTTCAATGCTCAGATCCACCACCTTACTCCTCATGCCTTCTTGAACCTTAGCAAATTTTATGCAGGCGGTGGAGTCTTATGGCGGAGAGACCGATGTCAATGCCTTTGTGAGGCACTATGAACTTCGAAGCAACCACGGTCGTTTGGCGAGGACAAGGTGAAAGCACGGTTCGGGGCACTGTACCTTTATGGCGAAAAGGTTTCAGGATGAACGTTTGGAGATCTCGTGGTGTCAGAAGGGCAAGTGGGAGCCGGCCAATTGGATGGAGTATTGGTTCTATGTGCAGACCATCGGTGTCACCGGGGAGGATGACGATGGCAATAAGATTGTGAGGTACCCCCTGGCCTCCGCTATGACGGCGATGAAGCCGCACACCAATTTGAAGCCTCTTCCAGCGCCTTCCGCTGCGGCCGCCGCTCACGAGAAGTCGTGCGCAAGGCCTTCGCGGCGGCTTGCAAGTACTCCGGAGGTCGCGACCTTCGGAGGAGATAGTGGCCTCCGTGCTTGGCCCTTGGCCAAGGACGAGGCCAAAGTTTGAGATTGTCCGGAAGGGCTGCCGGTTTCGGAGAAGCCGCGGGCATACCGTGCCCTGTCTTCGGTCTCGGCTTACCTCGGGGAGGACCGGGACCAATTTCGTCAATCGAATTGAAAGGAAAGTTGTGGAGGCGATCGGAGAGGTCTCCGAACGTGAATACCTTGCGCGGAAGGCGGGAGGCTGGTTTCATGCCGCGCCGAACCGCGTCTTTGAGGAACTTCAAATCCCCTATTCCTCCCGGCTGTCCACGGCAAGGTTCTCAGGAAGATAGAGTCAAGGCGGCGAAGAATGCCTCCGCTATTGCTACTGAGTCAAGGCGGAGGCGTCAAAAAAGAGGAAACGTTCGTGCGTTGGCCGCGGGCCTTCCAAGAAGGAGAAGACCTCCGAGGCGGAGGTTGTTGAAGCTTCCCGCGTCTGTATCTCGGATGCGTACGAGGGCGGCTACGGGGCGACGACGGGGGAGAAGAGGTTGCCAAGGATGCGGGAGCGTGCTAAGCCCTTGCCTACGGCGGAGACACGGTGGCTTCACAACCTTCGCTTCCGCACGTGCTCCGTCGCCGGAGGTGTCTGTCCATCCCTTTCCTAGTGCTTTTGCCTTTGTCTAGCTCGACGACGGCGAGGCTGGTGAAGAGGAGGAAGAGGCGGGGGAAGACGAGGAGGCCGGGGATGCTGAGGCATCACTCTCGCCAACCCATCAGGTTCGTGACTTCCCCGACGAAGTCTCTGATGATGATTTTGTTGGGAGTCCTGGCCATAAGCTGTCGAGAGGCACATCTGATGCTGAGTTTGTTGCTGATAAGGCTGCCGCCGGGCAGGCCTCCGGCGAAGGGCGGGCCTCCGCTCCTGGTGACAAGGGTCCGGTGGGCGGGCTTTCTCTTCGTAAGCTAATTTACGCCTGGTTTTTTTTTCTTGAACATTTCTTTGTAACATTGAGTCTCGAGGAGACCTTTAACCCTTTTTTTTTTGTTTCGGCCGAGGCGGCCGGTATTCTTTGGGAGCATGAGGCCTCCTCTGGTGTTGATTTGGCGCGCGTGTTCCGGCGCGGGGTGCTCGGACCATGCCTCCGGGCGGAGGTTCTACATCCGCCGCTCATGCTTCTGGAGGTAAAGATTTCTTATTTTTGTCTCATTTTTAGGTCACGCGTTTGATTGCATGATTGACTTGCTAAGATATGTCTTCGTTTTTCTTTCAGATGCCTCCGCTACGTTCGGTGCGTGGGGCTTGAATGTTCACGATGTTTTTGAGCATTACGGAGGTTTTTGCCTTATAGTTTTATTCTTTGTCTCCGCGATTTTTGCATTTGTTGCGTGCTTGTATTTACAATCATTTTCCTCGGTTTTGCTTTGACCCCGGCCCAAGTTGATAACTACCTTGATGCGCATTTTGCCCTACGAACGCCTTCTGCGCCTTCAAGCTGGAGCACCTTGCATGGTGAGTGTACTTTGGGCTTTTTACCTTTTAATCTTTTCCTTGCTTGCTTTTTCTCACTCTTATTCTGTCTATAGACTCATCACATGGCCTTCGCTATTGAGCACCGGGGGTCTTGCGGAGCTTGCCCGACGGACTCGGGCCATTGAGGTCTGAAGGGGGAAGTGGAGACCCTTGGCCGTGAGAAGGCGAGCTTGCGGCCAAGGTTTCTAACTTGGAAAACGCGCTCCGGCCAATCGGAGGCCCGAAGAAAAAGGTTGAGGATTTGGAGGCGAGGCTTAAATCTACCAATGAAGCCAAGGATGTTCTGGCGAGCGTGCTAACAAGGCAACGGAGGTGTCGAGAACCTCCGTACCCAGTGGCCTCAATGGAAAAGCTGCGGAGACCTTCCGGGAAGGAGGCGGAGGGATTGGCTGCGGAGATTGAGGAGATCGAGTTGCCGACCGAGATTGCGGAGACGTATGCATGCATTCTTGAAGAGTTTGGCGGTGTTGCATCTCCTCTTCCCGCTAAGCTGTCTTTGCCAGTGGGTTGATGTCTTGGATCAAGTCCAATCGGCGAAGCTATCCCCTGTTCGTCGGAGGCGTGTCCGATTTTGCGGCAAAGGCCTGCGCCACTGGTTTACTTAAGAGCTTGGTTCGCGGAGGTGCGGACATCGGCACCGTTGGTCTACACGAGATCTCCGATTCCTCGAGCTCGGGAGACCTCCCGCCCAATCCGCAAGACCGTTCAAAAATTCTTGAAGTCTTTACGGGTGCCTTTTGGCGGCGGAAGCCGTTCTTTGCTCACGCTATGCGGAAGGTGAAATTTCTCTTCCTTTGTCTTTTATGTTTATCTTTTCTTTTGCTTCCTCATGGAGCTAACGTTTTTTGCGTTTTTAAGGCTGCCGCCGGAGGCCGGACCTGATCCGGCTTGTGATGAAAGGTGTCCCCGTCCTTGGTGAGACTTCCAAACCCGGCTACGGCGGAGGCTCTCAAGTTCCTCAGCAACCGCGTCGTCTCGGCGAGGACAAAGGCCGAGACGGAGGTTCCGACGAAACCCGGGCACACTCGATGCTCGTGCCGGCCCTCCCGCGGAGACGTTACAAGAGAGGCAAGACGGAGATGCCGATAAAGCCGCCGAGGCCCTGACGTCCGCGGGGAGGAGGTAGACTAGGGTCTTACTTTTCTATGTCTTATGATGTAAATACACTTGTTACTTTTCTTTGTGGCGCCGTGGTGCGCGTATTGTAATGAAACTTATGGGTCAATCCTCTGCGCGGGTCTCCGATTTTGGGCCCGTGCGGGAGGTGGAACCCGCAACCCTTATGCGCGATGGTGTTTACGTTAGCGGTTTTACGTGGGATTCTTGGCGATCGGTGTTCCCCATCGCGGCGTTGATGATATGTTTGAATTTGTTCGCTCATTTGGATGATAGGCGCGACACCTTCGTTGGGTCGCTAGCATGGAGGGTCCTCCTTGAATTTGTTGCTCGTCGGTTTTTTACATGAGATGTTTCTTTTTCCTCGTTGCCTTTTTCTTTTCGGAGGCTATGTATGTATTTACTTGCGGCCTTTTGCACGAGGTTTGTCTTTGTGTAATGGGACTTAGATGTATTCATTTCATACGCGGAGGCTATGGAAGAAATCTTAGATTATCGTATACATGTTTTTTCTTGTGTCATATGCTAATGTTACTCGATTCGAGCTAAGGTATTAAAGCGGAGGTATTGTCTTTGCTAAGACGTAGTTTTTTGAACTTGTCTTCGCGCGGCGCAACGTTAGTCCATACTACGTTTGAATTGCGCGCGGAGGTTACTAGTTGGATTAGGAGACTTTGTTGGGAACTGTTATTGATCATTTTGAATGGTCGGCTTGTTAGGTTACATGGTTCCATGCCAAGGCATGGAGGTTATGGTCTTAGCGTTTGCCTTTTCTCCGATTGTAGCTAATTGGACATGGTCCCTTGCTAATGGGGACTCTCAACTTGTGACTAGGTACCACCTGTCCTTGGGCTCACTTTCATGTGACATTCCACGCTTTTTGCCGAGCGATTTTGACCAGGGGATGGGGACGTTACGAATTCTTACGCGGTGTCCCCCTAGCCCATTTTCTTCCCCGAGGAAAGGCTTGTTGGTGCATGCTCGAAGAAAAGGGTGGTTTGCATTTTGGTCTATGTGGCCCTCGCTTTACGAATTCTTACGTCTCTCTCTTGCTCTTTGTGAAACTCTTGTAAATATACATCAACCTCCATCCCCCTACTCTTGATACGTGCCTTGTGTGATTTGGGGGTGGATCCGGAAGCGCCTTCATTTTATAGGCCTTGGTATGGCTAATTGGCTTAAATGTCTCGCCTCTTTGGTACATTTCTTAGTAAATCTTGTGGATCTTGTGTTTGATTTCTCGTGATACGCTCTCTTGATTGCTCGAGGACCAAAACAATCGCCGGTGGTACTCTGCGGCTTGAATGAGCTTGATTGCTACTATGGGTTATGGTACGAGATCTTGCTTGTTTAATGCATTAGATTGCGAGATCGAGGCATTTATTTGCCTTTCTCCTCCCTAGGGGCTATATAAGGCTTATGTTTTACGGTGGTGCTTGGTCATTTGGGGTAGTGTTGCCAACACTTCACTTTCGTTAGCGTATGGCGTTCTTTGTTAGATGTGCTTTGAGGCGTGCGAGTAAGAATTCGTAAAGGCTATATCACAATGGTGTGTCGCTCTTCTGTGAGAGGTGCAGGTGGTATCCGGCTACGAATACAAGCGTGCTTGCCGCTTGGCCTATTCTTCGAGGTGTGTGTCGGTTGGCGGTTTGTGTTTTGGGTACCGGGAGCCGAAGTCCGCCGATACTAAGGCTCCTCCCTTCTCGGAGATGGAAAATTGCGGCGCTCTTTGCTCTTTTGCGGGCTCGTTTCTTGATTGTAATAGTAAGAGGTGGCATACCTTCTCTAGAGTCTACACTAGTTGGAGCTAGGGCATTGGTGATTCTTGTAGCCTTAATTTCATATTTGTATGCAAATTAATGGACCGGAGTGGCTTGCTCGGCCCGCCGTGTTACCTTCTCTTTGTTTTCGGTTGCCTTTTTTGCTTATGACGATTAGATTGCTCCGATTTCTTCAATTTTCGGTTTTCGTGTTTGGCATGCCTCCGCCGATCTTGCGGAGGCATGAAGCCGCCGGGCGATCAAGCGATCTTTGCTTTAATATCGGTGCCCTAGCCGCTTCGGGTCTTTTTCCGATTTTGGTGATGCCTTTTTGGCTTTTTGTACCCCTTAGCGCTGGTGATCGGGTCTTTTTCCAAGGGTTTTCAACCTTTTTGGAGGTCGCTTATTTTGTACCCCTTAGTGCCTCGATCGGGTCTTTTTCCAAGGGTTTTCAACCTTTTTGGAGGTCGCTTACAAATCTTTTTGAGGTCCGCCGGTCAAGGCGAAGTTTGAAGTGACCTCTTCCGATGCTTAAAGCACCGTCGAATATTGCGGCTGCGTTGCCGGCCGCTTTCGACTTTGCCGCATTCGTCTGGCATGTTTCTCGGGGCCCTCTTTATATATTGCGAGAGGTTGATTACAATGGAGTTGCCTCGTTAAAAACCTCACCTCTCCGATAAGGAGTCCCCGCGTGAGGAAAAGAGTGCAATCCGGTTTGAAGGGAAAGAAAAGAAACATGAAAATGAACTACTGGATGCCTCCGCTTATAGATTTACGGAGGTTCCTTACATTTTAGATGTAGTATTTCCTGAGGTTGTCCACATTCCAGGTGTGGGTTGATACTTTCCCATTTTCATCCTGTAAGAAGAACGATCCTTTCCTTCCTGCTTGGTGAGCTAGGTAAGGTCCTTCCCACTTTGGTTGCGTTTCCTGCGTTTGGTGCATTTGGTTTCCGGCGGAGGACCCAGTCTCCTTCTTTGATGTCTTTGATTACCACTTTGGCATCCCTCCATTTCTTCGTTTGGTTTTGGTACTTGATTATGTTGTCCACAGCTTCTAGTCTCTCTGCCTCTATCATCTCTTTTCTTTGTACTCTTCATTTTACGCTAGCTTTGTTTTGTGACCGGAGACTTTGGTTTCTTAACTCTTCCGGCATCATAGCTTCTTCCCCATATAGCAACTTGAAAGGTGTGAAGCCGGTAGCCGTGAGATATTGGTGTTGTGAGACCACACGACCTTAGGCAACTCCTCAACCCACTTTCCTTTCTTCGGGCCGTGCGGTGTTTTGAGATTCGAGAATATGATTCCGTTGGACCTCTCAACCGCCCGTTGCTCTCGGGTGGTATGCGAGGCAAAGGCCGCTTTGTGCCAATGCTTCGCGGTACTCTTTGAACTTTTCAGAATCAAATTGCTTTCCATTGTCTCTTGTTAGGGTTCTTGGAACACCGAATGCACACTATGTTTTGCCGGAAAAACTTTTTTTGTTTCGAAGTGATGGTTGATAGTGGCTTGGCCTCAATCCACCTTGTAAAATATTCTCTTGCCACAACCGCATACTTGCTACCTCCTTGAGCTGGTGGGGAGCGGCCCAACGAGGTCCATACCCCATCTCGCATAGGCCACGTTGGTGGGATGAGCCGTGACTCCCCCGGCTTGTTTTGGTTTGGTGAGAAATTTTGGCGGCGGCGCACGTCTTCACTATGTGTAGGGCATCTTTGATGTGAGTGGGCCGGTAAAAACCTTGACGAATGGCCTTTGCGGATAATGCCCTTGGGCCTATGTGGGATCCACAAATCCACGCATGAATGTTGCGTAGGAGCTCTGGCCTTCTTCATTGCTTAGGCATTTGAGTAGTGGTTGCACTATGCCTTTTTTGAATAGTTTGTCCCTCTATCACGGTGTAGCTTCTTGCTCGAGCTGCCCATTGCCTTGCCGCGGCTTCATACGAGGTTACATGATTGCCACCGATTTGATCTATGATTGCCTCGCCTCCGAGTCTTCGGAGTGAATTAGTAGTACCTCCGCAAATGCTCTGTTTAACCTTGCCGTGGCTGGTTCTTTGTAGCTCTTGGTAAAAGGTGCCCGCGGCATGTCAAGCTTGTTCTTGCTTGCCTTTGCCAACTCATCGGCCTCCATGTTTTCTCCTCTCGGTATGTGCACGAGGGTGAAACCTTTGAATCTCTTCTCAAGGCTTCTCATGACCTCTAGGTATCTTGCGAGTTCGGGTTCCCTCGCGGTGTACTCTTTTTCCACTTGACTGCTACCAAGCGTGAGTCTGTGTTTACTAGCACGTGAGTAGCCCGAGTGCCTTTGCTTTTGTCAACCCCAATATGACACCTTCATACTCTGTTGTATTGTTTGTGGCTTTGAAGCACGGTCTAGCGCATACTTTGTCGACTCCGATGGTGAAAACAGGATTGCGGAGGCCCGGCCCCCTGGACTCCCCAGGCACCATACGTGTAAAGCTTCCCGAGTGGGATACCTCCGATTTTGATTCGGAGGTATTTGTTGGCACCCATTACGAGAGAAAATCCGCTAGTGCTTGCGACTTGATTCTTGTTCTTGCAACAAACTTGATCTCGAGCCCGAGATGACTCGTAGCCCACTTGCCAATTCTTCCGAGGCTTCTTTGTTGTTCGGGATCTCGCCGGTGGCCGCTTGTTGTCGGTATCGAAATAGTGTGGTCACGAAAGTAGTGCTTTAGCTTCCTTGATCTTTGTGATTACGCATACGCTATCTTTTCAATCTCGTGTAGTTCGGCTTTGCTCCTTGCAATGCCTCGGACACATAGTATATCGGCTTCTTGCACACCCTTTACCATTTATCATGTCTCTTGCACGAGTACCGCACTTACGCCCCCGCGATGCCGACACGTACAACGGGAGTGGCTCGTCGCTATTCGGGGCTGCCACCATTAGGTCCTCGGCCATGTATTTCTTGAGCCGCTCGAAAGCTTCGATTGCTCGATCCCCATTCAAACTTTTCGTTGGCCTTGAGTGCTTTGAAGAAAGGGAGGCTGCGTTCACTGATTTGGAGATAAACTGTTCAATGCCGCGATTCTTCACGTGAGTCATTTGGATCTCTTTTTTGTTTGATGGCTCGGGCATGGCCGGGACGGCTTTTGTTTTGTCGGATTGGCCCGAGACCTTCGGGTCCGACGACATATCCCAACATTTTTCCCCGCCGACTCCAAAGACACATTTTTCGGGTTTAGCTTCAATCCGGCCTCCCTAAGGTTTGCAAAGGTTTCCTTGAGATCTTCCGAGATGGTTCTTCGGTTCTTTGCTTACCACGGCAATGTCATCTACATAGGCTATGATGTTTCTCACGCAACCGAGACCGTAGTACGGCTTGTACCATTCTTGCAAAGGTTGACCTGCATTCTTGAGCCCTTCGAGGCATTCGCACAAAACAAGTAGGTTCCGGTAGGTATAGTGAAACTTGTCTTTTCCTCGTCTTCTTTCCGAGCCGGACGATGATATCCCGAAAAACTTGAGTCCGGGAGGGAGAATCTTTTGCATCCTGTGGCCTTATCAAGCGAGGTGTCTATTCTAGGTAGCGGGAATGGGTCTTTTTTGCATGCCTTGTTCGGAGTCGGTGAAGTCGATGCACATTCGCATTTTGCCATTCTTCTTTGGGACAAGTACCACATTTGCTAGCCATTCGAGTATTTGACCTCTCGTATGCGTTTGCATCCAATAATCTCGCACCTCCGCCTTTGCGGCCAAGGTTCGTTCTTCGACATTTTCCTCTGCCTTTGCTTCCTTGGCTTTACATTCTCATTTAAATCCAAAGTGTGCTCGATTATATCTCTCCCAATTCCTTTGAGGTCTTCTGCGACCATGCAAAGACATCTGTTTTTGAACAATAGGCTAAGTAATTCTCTTCGTTCTTCCTCGATAGATTTGCTCCGTCGTGACCTTCTGTTTGGCCTTTGCCTCGTCGAGGGGCACCTTGTTATTGTGTCCTCCCGATCCTTCATGTCCGTCTTTCCTCGGGCATATCGGTGGCTCATCGATGCCTTGTGTTTATGTTCTGTGAGCCTTGTATATTGCTCTCTCTATGTTTCTTGCTTCCTTTTGGCTTCCTCGAACCGTGATTATTCCATGCGGTCTTTGGCATTTTCATGCAAAGGTAACCCATGTGGATTGCCACATTGAACTTGTTTGCGAATCCTCTTCCTAGGATTGCATTGTATGGGTAATATATGTCTACTACATCAAAGGTGATGTATTGTTCTCGCGTTGTCCCCATCTTGAAAAGACATCGGTAGGGAAATTTTTCGAGGGCGTGAATCTTCCTTCCTCCGAATCTTATCGAGGTGTATCGGTGGTTGCGCCGAGGCCGCGAGCTTCATTTGATCGAACACACTTGCGAAGATGATATCGCTGAACTCCCGAGTCAACCCGGTATTATGTTTATCTCCCATCCCGCCACATTTGCTTTTATGACCATCGCGTCGGTGTGAGGGTAACTCTCCAATCGGAGGTCCTCTTACGAAAAAGCTGATTTGGGCCTTAGACCCATTGTTCGGTGTGCTCCACTGCCATGCCACATTGTTCACCAATCGGAGGTGATCTTTTTTGTTTCTTTGTCTCGAATTCCATCGTTTGAACCATAGGCTATTGGTAGTATCATTCCTATTGTGGGCGGAAGCGAGTGGGGGTTCATCGATTCCGAATCGGAGGTTCGGCCTTTGGCATGGTGCTGGGGCGGGTGACCTGCTGCGGAGGTCTTGGTAGTGCCTCGAATTGCCTTTGTTGCGGAGGTGGAGGTAATCTTTGCGTGCGCCTCTGCTGCTTGTTGATGTGAAGACCGAGGTGTTTCTACCATGGATATCGTGGGGGTCGAGTGTTGACATAAGTGATCGCACTCTCCGCTCGACGGGTGCTGGTTGCCGTCTTGAGACATCAGTGCTTTGCCACGAGCCGCCATCTTTGGTAGGGACGGTGGATAATCTTTCTGGCGTGCGACGTTCTGGCGAGGGAAGACCTTGTTAGTGTACCCTGGATAGCTTGGGTTGTGCTGGCGATGGTGTTGTGTGGTGAAGGTGTGATTCACTTGTCGGTTGGTTCCGGACGGGTGGAGGCGGTTGTTGCTTGTTCTTCATCCGATCCATTGTTTCTTTGGTTTCGGGGCATTCCTTGGTGCTATGCCCCTTTTCTTCCCCGTGGAAGATACAATAATGCCTTCTTGGTTTCGGTTCCTATTCCGAGTTCTTCGACTTGCTCTTGTTGAAATTCGGTTATTCGAGCCTTTGTGTCTTGGCCGTTTCTGGCTCCTTGTCCGCGAACGTTGAGGCATTTGTTTTGCACATTGAAGACTTGCCTTTCTTTGAGCATTACGCTTTGTCATAGGACTGTTGTCTCTATTGTTGTTCCTACCGGAATACCTTTTGCTCGGCCTTCTCCTTCATCCAGTCTTTTCGGAGGTCATTGTACGATCTGCGGTATTTTTCGAACTCTTCATGCGGCTTTTCCATGGTAGGCGGCTTTTCTCTCGCTAGGTGGCTTGCGAAGGGTCCAATGCGGAGACCTTTAATTCTTTGCCTCTATCGCGACAGTATCGGCACATCGCGCCTTCGCCTTGAGGTGTAAGAATATCGGAAGTAATCCCTTAACGGCTCTCCCTTGTCATGTTTGTTCTTTGAACAGTGTCTGGCGACGACAATGACTCACTTGAGAAACCTTTGAAATTGGCGATTATCTTATCCCTCGGGTTCTCCCATGAGTAGATTGTGCTAGGCTGCGGCATGGAGTACCATGTCGGTGCGTCGCCCTCTGCGGCGATAACGAAGGATTTGGCTAGGACAACTTTGTCATTTCCTCCGCGGAGCGGCGACGCCGCCTCAAAACTCATCGAACTGCCGTGGATCTGTTTTTTCCATTGTACCTAGGCGGGACCATGGGCTTGTAGCCCGGAGGCCATGGTGCTTTACGCCAAGCCTTCGACGGTGGGGATTTCGGGTCGAACGTCCTCGGTAAACCATGATGCGAGGTATCTCAGGGGTGTTGCGGCCATGTATTGGTGAGTTGTGGGGTTGTCATAGTATTGTTTTGATGCATTGTTATGGGTTGCATGCTACGAATCTCCGCTTGCAATATTGCCATTTTTGCCTAATCTCCTCCGCCCTTGGGAGGTGTGTATTGCCTGTGCGTAGCTGCTTGCTCTGCTCTCGGCTGTCTCGTTACGCTTCCATGCGGCGCATTTCGGCTCTCGGCCGACTTACCTCATTTTCCTGGTCTTTGGTCACCGTCGGGCTTCCGGAGGCTGTTCATCTTCGCCGTGGTCATCATCGTTCGCTCATCTTCGGTTACTGCTCGGAGGCATATGTGCTTCGGGCGGACCTTCGCGGTCCGCCCTTCGCGGTGGTTCGGGTGCCTCCGCATGGTGTCTCCGCCCCGGCGGCGGCACGTTTCGTCGGCGGCGGCCGGCTGTACGTTTTCTTGTTGGCATCGTGAGTGATATCCTCGGCCGGACACAGGTGGCGCCAAGCTGTTGGAACACGGTTCCAAAGCGGGTTTAGTATTCAATCGTAATTACAATTACAATGCTAGAGTGTGAAGAACAGAAACTCTTCCACTCCAGCCCGATCGACTTACAACAGGACCGGGGCTCCTTTTATAGCCGGTCCGGCTCCCCAATATGAAAAGACATTACAACCCCAAAGGGGAGACGGGGAAACCCTAATTTTAAGACTCGCAAGTGGGGTCGACGGGGGCAAGATCGTCCGCCGTTGCGCGATGGGCCTGCTGGACCCTTCCGGGCCTCCTAGGCGTGTGATGTCCTCCTCGCTCTGGGCCCGCGCGGGGCCGCCTCTTGGGCCACCGGATGTCTCCGCTCACGGGATCGGAGGCTTGCGCCTCCGTCCGGTGCCTCCCGCCGTGGCCGAGGCCAAGGGACTCCGCCTCCGGCTCGCTACCTCCGCTCGGAGGCCCGAGGTCGGGATGCCGGCTGTTGTCTCCGGATGGCGGCCGGAGACCATCTCGGGCGCGGCCGGCGTGGTCTCCGCCGGTGGCCGGAGGCCAAGGGTCTCCGCCTCCGGCTCGCTACCTCCGCTCGGAGGTCCGAGGTCAGGATGCCGGCCTGTTGTCTCCGGATGGCGACCGGAGACTGTCGGGTACCTAGATTAGGGGGTCCTAAATCAGGTACGTTAGAGGAAAATGACCCAACCCATCTTACCTTTAAATCTCCCGAGAATTAACCAGAGAAACCCCAATCCTCCCCACACCGGGCCGGCCCACTACCGGGCCCGCAAGGCCTCGAGACCCGCTTGGCTCAAGCAACGGCCGCTCACCCGCTCGAGAAATACGGAAACCGCTCGAGCGTACGACTACTCGAGACGATGGCGTAAACCGCTCGAGCGAGCGACCGCTCGAGCGGGACGGAGACGCTCGCTCGAGCGAGCGGCGCTCGAGTCCGCCCACAAACATCACCTATCCAAGGCACGCACATGGCTACAGTATATGTAATAGTGGGAAGTATGCTTGCTCCGCCTAACCCCATGGCTACAGTGCGCGGCATGGTGAGAAGAACGCCGGTCACTTCTCCTATTCCGCTGCCCATACCCGGGATACGGGCATGCCGGGCAACACTATTACACCACGTCGAGTCTTGTGGCGCGAGCGGCATTCCCTCCCGACGCCGTCGTCAACACTCGTGCCACCAACTACGTCGTCCGTCCGTCGCTCGGATCACTTTGCCCCCTCGAGGCGGCTTCCAACCACTCGAGGAATGGTGACGGACGCACTTTGAACAAGGGACGCACAGTGTTCTATCTTTCCCACCTCGACGACCATACTGCGGGGTTCCCGGACGCACGTGCTCGACTACTACAGCGCCATACCTCGACTACGTCGGCCCACGATCGAGAAGGACCGGCGAGGCCATCGTCGGCCATGCCGCTACGGGCTCGAACCGGACCGGAGAAGCGTCTACGGTTTCGGCGACTCGACACGGTGCATGTAGCTCGACGTCACGCCACGCGGCCCTATCTACCGTATTCCGAGCCTCCCCTTGGTCTATAAAAGAGGATGCCGGGGCCTAGTCTAAAGAGAGGGTTTTTCGGACGCCTTCATTCACAACACATTTCCACGCACGCTAAGTCTCGGGACTCGCTTGTATTCACCCCTGTACAAGCACCCCGGTGCAAGATAATACAAAACTCTCCCCTCGCTGGACGTAGGGCACTCTTTGCACGAACCGGGATAAACGATTGTGTCCATCTTGCATCACCATCCGGATTAGGGAGCACGCATAGAAATTTACTCGTTGGTGTAATACCCCCCGGGGTACGAAACACCGACAGTTGGCGCGCCAGGTAGGGGTTGTTGCGTGCTTTTCGTTCGATTCCCGCCATTTTCCGGATGGCATCGCCCACTCCTTCGTTCCCATTCGCCACGGTGATCTGGTTTGGGAGTCTAGAGTTCATGTCGCTCGGCCCAGGCCGCGACATGGCTCTACTCTCAATTGGAGAACCAGGAGGGGAACGCTCGTCACCCCCACGCGCTGGTGGGGTCACGCGCCGACCGCGCCACCACGGTTCGCCACCACGTCGCCGACGCCACCTGCATCAGCATCGCCGTCAGCAGGCACAGGGCCTCGAGCACCCAGCTCGTGTGCCTTCCCAGTCGGACGCCACGATGCACCCAGCCGGGGTGCCAAGTGTGCGGCGGGAGGTGGCACATAGGCAGGGAGTCCATGACGAGGACCCCGGCTTCACGTTTGCCATGCGCTCGCCGAGAGAGCCCGGCACACGCGCCTCGAGCGCGCGCGGCGACGTCGCCCAACCTGTTGCCGCACGGACTCTACCGAGCTCACCGCAGCGCCGTTTGGGCTCACCAACGCCGCCACCACGTATGCCAACGAGATCCGGTCGGTCATGGGACCGCGGGAGGAGAGCCCCGGCCCCCCCCGCGGGCCACCATGGACTTGGAGATCGTATGGCCGGTATCGGTGGACCGCGGGTTTGACAGGGCGCCGGCTCACAACGCCACACCGCGGTCGGGGATATGCGCCGCGGGATCGAGGAGGAAGCACGGGAGGCCCGGGACGCCGTCCGGCGCTAACCCGGACTCCGATGACTCGGACTCGGGGTGCTATGACCCGGCTCGCGAGTGTTTTCATCTCAACGACAACGTTCCGTCGGATGAGGAGACCGAGAGATGGCGCCGCCGTGGCCGTCCCTGACCAACCGGGCGAGACGTGACCCCGGCGGTCGGGACGTCGCGGCCGCAGCCCCCGGGTGATTGAGCCACGCGGACCGCCACCACAAGCCCAAGATAACCGCCGGCCGAAGACGATGCTCAAGCGGCACAATGGGCTCGGCTCGGGAAATCGAGGCCAAGATGAACGAGGAACGCGCAAATGCGGGCTTGCTCAAGCGCGCGCTTGAGCGAGAACCATCCGCCCCTCCTCGAGCTCTTGGCGCTCGAGGAAAGGCGCGAGACGTCTTCAACCGCATCGTCAACGACGGGCGACCAGAAGCGCCACCCGAGCCAGCCCATTTCCCTCGAGCAAGCCAGAATGTACTTGCGGCAGCTATGCTACTGCGGGACATGCCGGCGCCCTCGAATCCGCATGCATTGCGGATACGAGATGAGATCCAAGGGCTCCTCCAAGTCGCGGCCGTCCAGCAGGCCGAAAGCTCGGCCTCGAGACAGCGTGAGGTAGCCCCAGAACAACCACGGCACGAGCGGGAGGGTTCCGTCCACCAGGAGGCACCCCCTCGAGGTGGTAGAGCACCTACTCGAGAACGCATCCTCGACAACCGCGCGCTTCAAGATGCGCGTCATGACATCAACGACAACCGACGACGCAAGGCAGCGGGTGCCGAGGACCGTGGCTACAAGGCCCATCGAGGGGGCCGCTACGACAGCGACGAAGATCGGCAGACTCTCGAGCCGCCGGGCCCTCGAGTCTTCAGTCGAGCTATCCGCAACACGCCGTTGCCAAACCCGTTTCGACCCCCACGAGCGTGGTCAAGTACAACGGGAGACCAAGCGAGCTCGGCCGGCCGACTTCCGCCGGCTTTGCCCGGTGGGAGGGGCTCGAGAGGATAAGGCAATCATACGCCAGCTCCCACTGTTTCTCTCTGACACCGCTCGACGGTGGCTCGAGGAACTTCCCCCCCATCAGATCCACGATTGGGCCGACTTGGTCCAGATTTTCGAAGGGAACTTTAAGGGCACGTACATCCGACCTGGCAACTCGTGGGATCTCCGTAATTGCAAGCAAAACACCACGGAATCTCTCCGGGATTTTGCTCGACGTTTCTCCAAAGCTGCGCACCGAGCCGCCGCACATCCCGGACCACGACGTCATCCGGCGTTTGTCTCGGGCACCACGTGCAAAGAGCTCGTGCGAGAGCTCGGGCGCAACCGCCCAAAGACGGTGAACGAGCTCATGGACGTCGTCGCCGACTACGGCTGGGCGACGAGGCCGTGGGAGCCTTCTTTGGCGGAGCCGGAACAAGCCCGCGCCGCCCCGGGCGGTGAGAGATCGAGCAAAACCCGGAAGAAGAACGGGAAGAAGAAGAAGGGCGACCGGCAAAGCAAGCGCGCGGTTGTGGAAGACGAGGTGGCCGCGGCCGAGCGCAAGAAGCCTAGACCCCCACCGGACGGGGGCGTTTTCGACAAGATCTTTGGCGGCCGTGCCCCTACCACAAGGAGCCGGTCAAGCATAACCTCGAAGACCGCCGTATGCTTCGAGGTTACTTCAAGAAGCTTGGCATTGACAAGGACGATGGCAAGAAGGATAAGGGTGGCGAGGATCGAGCCAACGACGACGACGACGGTGGGTATCCGCCCATCACCGAGTGCTACATGATCTACGGCGGCCCGACCACCCAGATGACACGCCGAGAGCGGAAGGCCGAGCGCGGGGAGGTTTTCGCCATAGAACCCGCCACGCCTCAATTCCTCGGCGGTCGGATGCTCCCATCACGTTCGACCGTGATGATCATCCAGACCATGTCACCAATCCCGGCTCGTACCCTCTCGTCGTCGCGCGGTCATCCTCAACGCCCGCTTCACCAAGGTACTCATGGATGGAGGTAGCGGCCTCAACATCATCTACATGGAGACCCTCACGTTGCTCGGCCTCACTAGAGCGATCTCGGCCCGAGCGCCGGGGCTTCCACGGGGTGGTCCCGGCAAGAAAAGCGCTCACGATCGGCCGCATCGACCTCCCCGTCGTCTTTGGGACACGCTCGAACTTTCGTCGAGAGGTCTTAACTTTCGACGTACCCGGTTTCGAGGGGACGTACCACGCTATCCGGGCGAGCCGTGCTACACAAAGTTCATGGCGATCCCCGGCTATGCCTACCTCAAGCTCAAGATGCCGGGACCAAAAGGAGTCATCCGTCGGTTCACGTACGAGCACGCCTACCACTTTGCGATGTGGAGTGCGTCGAGAACGGGGAATCACCGATGAACGTCTTTGGGAACATCGAAGACCTAGCCATGATGCTCGATCACATGGCAGCCGGAGCCTCTCCACCAACACCCAAGCGACAGCCGGCAACTTCGACCCCGCCGACGACACCAAGAAGATTCCGCTCGATCCAAGCTCCTCGGGGGAAAAGACGCTGGTCATCAGCGCCTCCCTTGACAGCAAATAGGAAGCAGTGCTCGTCGACTTTCTCCGCGCAAACGCTGACATGTTTGCGTGGAGTCCCTCGGACATGCCTGGCATACCGAGGGATGTCGCCGAGCACGCCTTGGAGATCCGTCCGGTTCAAGACTGTCAAGCAACGCTGCGCCGCTTCGACGAGGAGAAGCGTAGGATCATCCGCGAAGAGGTCAAGAAGCTCGAGAAGGCCGGATTCATCAAGGAGGTACATCATCCCGAGTGGTTAGCTAATCCCGTATTAGTAGAGAAAAAGAATGGGAAAATGAGGATGTGTGTAGATTACACTAGTTTAAATAAAGCATGTCCCAAAGTCCCATTTCCTTTACCTCGAATAGATCAAATCGTTGATTCCACTGCGGGTTGTGAAGTACTTTCTTTCCTCGACGCCTACTCGGCTACCACCAAATCAAAATGAAGGAGTCCGACCAGCTCGCGACTTCATTCATCACCCCCATGGGCATGTATTGTTATGTCACAATGCCTTTCGACCTTCGAAACGCCGGGGCAACATACCAACGCCGCATGCTCCATGTCTTCGAGAAACACATAGGAGAGGACCGTCGAGGCCTACGTCGATGACATCGTTGTCAAGACTCGAAAAGTAGAAAACCTTGTCGAGGACCTCAAATTGACGTTTGACTGCCTCCGGGCTAAGAACATCAAGTTGAATCCCGAGAAGTGTGTCTTTGGCGTGCCTCGAGGCATGTTGTTAGGGTATATCGTCTCCCAGCGCGGCATCGAGGCCAATCCCGAGAAGGTCGCGGCCATCATGAGAATGGGGCCGATTCGAGACCTAAAAGGGGTACAAAAGATCACGGGATGCTTAGCCGCACTCAGTCGATTCATTGCGCGCCTGGGAGAAAAAGCCTTGCCTCTGTATCGGCTCCTCAGAAAATCCGAGCACTTCACGTGGACGCCTGAGGTAGAGGAGGCCCTCTCGAAACTGAAGAGCATGCTCACATCTCCTCCTGTGCTCGTGCCGCCTCGACCGGCTCGAGACAGTCTACCCGCCGAATCCCTCCTCCTCTATGTTGCCGCAACCACTCAGGTGGTCAGCACTGTCATAGTGGTCGAGGCGAGGGAAGAGGGCACGCGCTCCCCGTCCGGCGGCCGGTGTATTTCATCAGTGAGGTGCTCTCGGACGCCAAGGTTCGATACCCCCATATCCAAAAGCTGCTCTACGCAATCGTACTCACCCGTCGAAAACTCCAGCACTACTTTCTTAGCCACCCGGTGACGGTGGTAACATCATTCCCACTTGGGGAAATTATCCAGAACCGGGAAGTCGTGGGTCGAATCGCCAAGTGGTCGGTCGAGCTCATGGGCGAGACCATCACGTACGCCCCACGAAAGGCTATCAAATCTCAGGTGCTGGCTGACTTTGTCGCTGAGTGGACCGACGTCCAACTCCCCTTAGTCCAGATCCAGGCCGAGCTGTGGACCATGTACTTCGACGGGTCACTTATGAAGACAGGAGCAGGCGCGGGCTTGCTCTTCATCTCACCTCTCGGAGTACACATGCGTTACGTAGTACGCATCCACTTTGCCGCCTCGAACAACATGGCAGAGTATGAGGCGCTCGTTAATGGGTTGCGCATTGCCATCGAGCTTGGGGTCCGACGCCTCGATGCTCGGGGCGACTCGCGGCTTGTCATCGACCAAGTAATGAAAGCCTCGAGCTGCCATGACGAAAAAATGGACGCATCTTTGCGGTGAGGTGCGCAAGTTGGAAGCCGGTTCCATGGTCTCGAGCTCAACCACATCCCAAGGCGCTTCAATGAGGCCGAGACGAGCCGGCCAAAATCGCTTCATCTCGAGCGCCGCTACCACCGACGTCTTCTCGAAAGACCTCCATGAGCCATCCGTAAAGTGGGACTCGGGGGCTGGGCGGGACCAGTGTTAAGCCCCCTTCGACGGGGGCCACGGTCATGGAGATCGACCGGGCTACGAGCCCGCCAACCGACCGGCGTGCACCATTCCTTGAGTATCTCATTCGAGGGGGCGCGGAGGATCGAACAGGCGAGACGACTAGCTCGTCGAGCCAAAACTTACGTCCTTTACGGAGACGACAGAGAGCTCTATCGCCGGAGCCCAACTGGCGTACTCCAACGGTGCATCTCGATCGAGGAAGGCAGGAAGCTACTCAGAGACATGCACTCGGGAGCTTGTGGTCACCACGCTGCGCCAAGAACCCTTGTCGGGAACGCATTCCGGCGAGGCTTTTCGGCCCACCGCAACCGTTGACGCCATCAAGCTTGTTCGAGCGTGTGAAGGATGCCAATTCTACGCCAAGCAAACGCATCTTCAAAGCACACGCGCTCCGGATGATCCCCCCTCACATGGCCATTTGCGGTCCGGGGGCTCGATCAGTCGGACCCCTCAAAAAGACGACGGGAGGCCACACCCACTTGCTCGTGGCCATCGATAAGTTTACCAAGTGGATCGAGGCCAAGCCCATCACTAACATCCGCTCGGAGCGAGCGGTCGAGTTCTTCACCGACATCGTCCATCGCTTTGGAGTCCCCAACGTCATCATTACTGACAATGGCACCCAGTTCACAGGCAAAAAGTTCTTGGACTTCTGCGATCGGAACCACATCCGTGTGAACTGGTCGGCAGTCGCCTACCCTCGAACTAACGGCCAAGTTGAGCGCGCAAATGGCATGATCTTGCAAGGTCTAAAGCCAAGGATTTTCCAACGCTTGAACAAACACGGCAACAAGTGGGTGACTGAACTCCCATCTCGTCGTGGAGTTTGCGGACGACCGAGAGTCGAGCCACCGGGTTCACCCCGTTCTTCTTGGTCTATGGGTCTGAGGCCGTCCTCCCCACTGACCTCGAATACGGGTCCCCTCGACTCAGGGCCTACAACGAGCAGTCAAATCTGGAAAGACTGGCAAACGCCATCGACCAAGCTGAAGAAGCTCGAGACACGGCGCTCCTACACTCTGCGCGCTACCAACAGAAGCTACGGCAGTATCACGAGAAGAATGTGCGCAAGAGGGACTTCAAAGTTGGCGATCTCGTGCTCCGCCGACGCCAAGATAACAAGGGCGCCACAAGGCGACTCCTCCCGGGAAGGTCCGTTCATCGTGGTCAAGGTGTTGAAACCAGGGGACGTACAAGTTAGCCGACGGAAGAGGCTCGACCCTCACCAACGCGTGGAACATCGAACGGCTACGTCGCTTTTTCTCCTAGGCCTCGATGCCTTGTACATATTTTCGCTTAAATTTTACCGCTCGTATGAGTAAATAAGTCAATTTCTTACTTTTTGTTCATACGCAAGGTGGGCTCGACTTTGTTTCCACAAAGTCAAGCCCCCCTCGGGGAGCTAGACCGGGGGGAACCCCCGAAGTCCTCAAAAACGCACCTAGTTTTTCAAAAACGGTGCTCGACGTAATCTTTCCCCTCGCCGCCTCGAAACTTTTCGAAAGCTAAGTATTTGCGTTACCTCGGGCTCGTCGAGCCGGGCGATCGAGCACAAGGCTTCCCACGCTTCCGAGCTACGGCACCTTAACTCATCCCCTCTCGAAATGGTCCGAGCACGCGCCAACGCTTAGCTAAAACAAAGTAAAGGCGGGAAGTGGAAAATGACGTCAAGCGCAAGGAGAAAACTAGAGCATAACGATTAACGATTATAAACATCGAGTATTACGGTTCAAGGCCACTTGGGCCACTCCCATAACCAAAAATACTTGTTTTCTTACAAGGGCCTTGTTGCCCAGATTAAGGCTCGCGCAGTGGTTGGAATCTACTCTACGCCCGGCGGGAGGACTTCATGCGCGAGATCGCCTCCAAGACGGGCGCCCGGTTCTTCGGCCTCGGCCTTGAGCCGCTCGATCCGGGGTTGACCCCTCCTTCTTGCTCGCCCTCGACGTAGGCAAAGCCGCTCGCCACGGCCTCCATCCCGGTCCGGGCCTCCTCCCTCGAGACGCTGAACCCCGAGTAGAAGATAGCCATCGTCCGGCGCGCAGCGAAGACGAGGGCGTCTCGGACACGGCCCCGCAGAGAAGCGCCGAACTCGACGACTCGGTTGGCGTACCCACGGCCGGCGTCTGGCCCCTCGACGTCCACCACGGGCGCGAAGCCCCGGTTGGCGGCGAGGGTGTCGATGGCGCCGGTGATGCGGGCCTTGGACGAAACCTCGCCATCAAGCAACACCGGGTCAGCCTTGCGTCCTCACGCGCGCCCGCCGAGTCCGCCCCAAAACTCCGAAAAAGATGACAAGAATCAAGTACTTAATCAGGTACTCGAGCAACCCGTATAAGTCACGCATGAAAAAGGACTAAAAGACTCGAGCACTCACCAGTGCAGCGGGTCGAGAGCCTTTGCTCACGATCGAGCGCCCGCGTAAGTTCACCCTCTTTTCTCTGGAGGACGCGCTCGACGTCGTGTTTCTCCACGCGCAGCTCCTCATAAGCCCTGCCGGCGCCCTGGATTGCGAGGTCTTTCGTCGTCATCTCTAGACGGAGATTGACCGCTTCCGTTTGGAGACCGCTCGCCCGCTCTTTCCGCCCGAGCGCGCTAGCAAGGGCCTCTTTTCGGCAGCCACCCGGGTGACCGTTGCCCGGCTCCTTCACGTAGGCCTCGACGCCGGCCTTCTCCTTCTGGAGCTGCTCCATGTCCCGCTGCTTGGCCTTGTAGCCCAGCAGCGCGGTAGCCGCGTCCTGCTTAAGCAGCTCGAACGCCGCATGCAGCTGCGCATAATTCCGACGAGCGGTCTCGGCCTCCTGCGCGGCCTGAGCGAGCTTCTCACCTGCCTCCTGCTGCGCTGCCCCGGCCTCCTGCGCCACTCGAGCGAGTTCGTCGTGGGCTTTCTTGGCATCCTCCTTGGCGGCGTCCAGGGCGGCGTTGGCCTCTCGAAGAAGCCGTGCAGACCGGTGCAGCTCTGCCTCAGCATCCCGCCCCAAGCGCACATACCGCCGGATCTCGTCCTCACTCTCACAGAGAGCGCGGATGTGAACCGACTTGGCGTATGAACAGCTTTGCGCCGTCTAAGCCACGAGAGAGGAAAAGTCAAATACAAGTAGCGATAAGTCAAACACAAATAAAAGGGGTCGTGCTCGAAGGTACTTACGAGAAGAAAGCCGGGGCGAGTCCTCGGAGACGAGCGAGCGGCAGGCGGCCTTCGCAGCGTGTTCAAGCCACCGACGGCGCTCCTCGGCCTCCATATGCGCCTCGAGCTCCTCCGATCGTTCATCACGATCGCGGGGGCCTCGTGGTCGAGAGGGTCGGGAAGCACCGGCGGCGGCCTTTCCCACAAAGGGAATTCCTCCCGCATCTCCTTGTCGACGGAGGAGTGGAGTCTCCTCACCGCCTCCAAATCGACGCCCGCCGTCACCACCCGCTCGCCCGGGCGGTCGGGCGTTGCGGCGAGCCCGGGAAGAGGACGCCTCCGGGCGCGCCGCGCCTCGAGCCTCCTCCGTTCTTCAATAGAGGCATCGGAGGGCTCAACGGGTCCGAGACCAACCGACCGCATATGGCCGTCGACGATGGCCGCCGCCGTCTCGCCTCCTCCGGGCCTCCTCGGTGGTCGGCCTCGGACATAACGGTGAACTCCACCTCGCCCGTCGTCGAGTCGGGCACAAGGTGAGGCACCACGACCTCCCCCAACCGCGGGCGTGCGCGGCGCACGATGTGGCGCCGGGCGGTGCTCCTCGTGTCGCTCCTCCCTTTGATCGCCGCCCTCTGGTGCTCATCGCCGCCTACGGCGGCGGGCGGCCGCCGCTGCCCCACCTCCAGCTCGCTCCTCCTCTTGCTCGGCCCCGCTGCTCCACTTGCGGCCGGATCTCCTCGATGCCGGCGGCGCAGGCTGCACCACCGGTCCCACTCGCCGCACCACCGGCTCCTCCGCCTTCTCACCCTCCGGTGTGGCGGCCGGGATGCTCCTCGAGCGCATCCTCTCGAGCGGCGGCTGGGCCTCACCCTCCACAACCCGTTGCCCGGGCGAGGACTCGACCTCCATGTCCCGAGGAGGGGTTGAGGCCCGGCTCGGCCGAAGCTCGGGCACCGGTCCCGCCTCCGCATCTCCACATCTCCCACGGGCCGGTCGGCGGGCCGCGGGCGTCTCCTCCCCCCTCCTTCTCCCCGCGCTCCTCCTCGAGCCGGCGCAGCCGGCCGGCCGGGGAAGACGGGCGCCCGAGCCCGGACTCTCCTCGAGCACGATGGGCTGCTACTCCGATCCAGCCCCCGTCGCCGGCTCTGACACCATCGCCCTTTGCTCGCCCGCCGCCGCGTCACCCAGCGCGCCTGACGATGCCGGGGTCTCGAGCGGGACGGCGGTCAAGGCCGTGGTGGTGGTGGCGTCCTTCTCCTCCGCTGCCTTGGCCACGACCCCGGCACCTACACGGGATGCGGCGCCATCGGGCGCCGCGCTTGAGCGCATCCTTGGCCCGCTCTAACCAAATGGGAGTAGAGGGAGGGAGAGTCACTCCCGGCATCGCCGGGGTGCCGCTCGACCCTCCCGTGGTCCTCGGCCTCTTAGTAGGCACCATGGAAGGAGGGATGGCAAGGCTGCAGGGAACGCTTAGTCTGGAAGAAAGAGAAAAACAAAAAATCATTGTGACAAAATATTCACACGCAAGCGAAAAGTGCAATCGGGGACAGTCGACAAGAAGACTTACCCTCCCCGCGGGCCGAGGTAGCGCCGCTCGAGCCGCTCGGGGGCTTTCGAGCCCCAGCGCCCCCTCGAGTCGCTCGAGGGCTTGGGACCTCGAGCCCGCCGCTTGCGCGCTCGGGGGCCTCGAGACCCGGACGGCCGCCCCGTTCCAGCCCGACTCCTTGGCCGGGTCCGGCACGGGGTCCCTTGCGGAATCCTGGGTTCGCGGGTCGAAATCCGCTCCGCCGGCGGTCGCTAGAGGAGCTCGGCGTGGCTCGACGGCCGCGCAGAACTTGAAGTGCGCACATTTGCAGCCTCATCTTTGCCGGGTGTGCGCGCCCGTTGAAGAAGAACGGTGGTGGGAGGAAGATTCCCGCCGCGTCGGAGACGGCGCCTGCCGCGCCGGAGACGGCGCCCGCCCGCCATGGCTAGAAGGACGGGCGACTCCTCCCGCCGCCCGCTTGAGCCGGCGACGACGAGCGGGTGCGGCGGCGGCCGGAGTGTTGGGACGCCCCACCCCGTTGCCCCGCTTTGGGCCGGCGACGGCGCTCGAGCACCGCGGCTCGACGACCCCTCCCGCGACCCGCTCGAACCGGCGATGAGTCGTCGCGCGGGAGGCCCGGCGCCAACGTTGGCTCCTGCACGCGAGAGCGAGCAAGCGTCAGGGCTCGAGCGACGACAGCGTCATCACTGTCAGTCGCATCATCATCATCGTCATCGTCATCCTCCCCCTCGTCCTCATCGGACGACTCGAGACAGGGGGTCCGGTCGGTCGGGTCCGCCGCCGGGCGTATTTCACGTTCCGGCGGCGCCTAGCCTTGCGCTTCTCCTTCTCCTCTAGCGCAAGGGCTTTCGCGCCTTCTCCTCCCTCCTCGAGACCACGGCGGTATGTGCTCGTTCGCCCCTCAGGCGTCTTACCTCACGGTCGGGCGCGTCCTCCTTTACCGGGGGCCTCGACTCCGCGTGATCGTTGATATTCTGGACGAAAGAACAGGCCTCGATAAGGATTGATCGAATAAAAGAAACGACGAAGAGAAGATCTCGAGAAAACTTACGTAGCCGAGCAGGTTGTACTCCGGACGCATGCGGAAGAGGCCGACTTGGTTCTCGCCAAAGTTCCTCCCCCCATCGATTGCGTCACGCACCCGAGCCACGATCGTAGCGACCGGGAGAGGCTCGTCGGACATCCTGCTGGCTGCAAGCACCGCAGGGTCGGCGTTCTCCGTCATCTGGTCGAGCCGCAGCGGACGCTCGGCGAGCGGAAGCACCCGGCGGCTGTGGAACTCGGCCACCACATGCGCGATGTTGAGGAAGAAGTTGCCGGACCTCCGGTTGCGCAGCTCGAGATGGCGTCGAGCAAAGAGTTCATGCGGGGCCGGCGCGCGCCGCCGGCCATGCGCCCGGTTGAAGCCGGGCTCGGTTAGCACCGCGCCGGTATATTCCGGGAAGAGGCCCCCTCGTTGCGGAGGTAGAACCATTCTCGATCCCGGTTGGCGTTGTTCGACGACCACGTGCCGGACAACCAAAGCATTCCTTCCTCTTCGGCCGAGCGGCGGGAACCCGCTCGAACATAGCGGCGGATCTTCGCCTGCACCACCTCCTCCTTCTCCTTCTCCTCCTCCTCTTCCTCATTGTCCTCCTCGTTCTCCTCCTCCTCCTCGTCATCATCATCACCGTCGTCGTCGGCGGCCTTCTTGCTCTTCACCGCCTTGGTGAAGAGCGTCGCCTTGAAGACGTGGGTAAACAGGTCCCACTGCGGCGCCATCCCCAAATATCCCTCGCACACGGCGGCATAGGTAGCCGCGAGCGAGATGGAATTGGGGTTGAAATGCTGGAGCTCGACCCCGAAATGGTGGGGGAGCGCCCGCATGAAGCGGCTCGGCCGCGCACCAAGTCCCCGCCGGTGGAACCTGATGAAGCTCGAATGTAGCCTGCGGGGATTGGGCTCGAGGTCGCCGTCGACCGGCACCCTCCACTCGGTAACCCCCTCCGCTCGGATTAGGCGGAAGTAATCCGCCGTTCACCGGATTGAGCGGCATTCCCTCGGTCACCGTAGACCGAGGCCACGGAGCGCGTCCGCCA
This sequence comes from Themeda triandra, assembly GCA_018135685.1. Lineage (NCBI taxonomy): Eukaryota > Viridiplantae > Streptophyta > Magnoliopsida > Poales > Poaceae > Themeda > Themeda triandra. The sequence continues at coordinate 436,519 of JAENPR010000345.1, forward strand.
TCACCACCGCACGAAGGCTTGGCGGCGCCCTTGCCCTTGCCCTTGCCCTTGCCTTTACCACCGGCGCCCGGCCGGAGCTCGCCCGTCTTCTTGGATGACCTCCCCATGACGGTGACGGGAGCGGAATGGGGAGAGCAACGGCGGCGCCGCAACGCAAGCGGCGGTGGCGCGAGAGAACGAGAGGCGGTCACGGGCTAGAATGGCGTGGCGGTCACGGGCGGTGGCGGCAACGGCGTGCGGAAGACGGCGGCGGGTGGATCTAAGACGAGCACAACCTGGCGGCGTGGCGGCGAGGAAGGCAAGATTGCGGGGAAGAAGAACCAGAGCCTCGCTCCTCTATATTTATAGAGCCCAAGATGATCCGCGTGAACCACGTTCAACGGCCCGGATTACGCCATCCAACGGCCGCGCGCACCCGGCGGACTCGACGAAAAACGGTAACCGCATTAAATGCCCTGACAAACCGTCACCTACTTTTTAGGCGCACACGACGCGAGGTGGAGCGGAACCGTCGCCACGATCACCACGATACGCCGTTTCCACCTAAAAAGGCGCGCCGCTTGCAACGGACAAACGCGCATCAAATGAGCGCAATGACGGGACGTCTCGACGGACGGTCCCTTACACGGTAAGAAACCCAGGGACTCCGGTCCCACAAGTAAGTCTCGAGGGAGCGGAGGCTGACCCACGGACGGGTTCGAACAGCCGCCCTCGAGCACCCGAGTTAGGGGCGCCAATGGGAAGGAACCCTCGAAAAGTTCCGCTCGAAGACGAACCCTCGAACCCAGATGGCGTGTCCAAGGCGAGGCACTATGTATCTAAGAGATCCCGCCGACGGGAGGCACTCGAGCCGCCGGCCCCCTCGAACGGGACCGGTCCTGCGGAAACTAAGAGCCCCGGCTTCAATGAGGCGCGCCCCGGGCCACGGCCGTCTCCCCTCAAAGGAGACGAGCTCTCACTTGGACTACCCGCCATCGGCTCACGAGAGGGTGTGGCGCTCGCTCGACCGCGAGTAGTGTCAGACCTCTCGTCACTTGGATTTGATCCAAGAGATCCAGCGAACTGGATCACGACTCCAGCCCAGCTATCTGGGGCACGGGGGCACGAGTCATACAAAAAACCTCCCTCAACACAGGAGGAGCAGGAAAAACTCGGGGGCTCGAACAGTAGAACAGAAATCTTCTGCCTCGAGATACCACAACTCCAATTAATAATACTCTTGCCCAAAATCGTTCATCTCAAAGCCCCCAGAGGAATGCCTCATTCCTCTGGGGCCTCGGGGGCTACCCCCGCGGGGGACGCTCGCGCGCCCCCCACGGAGAAAGGACGAAATGACTCCTCGAAATACCGACAATAATCCCAACTCTAGGTACTTTAACTCCACTTCATGATCCCTTGTTTGAAGTTTCACAATCAAACAAGGGCTCGGGGCTACCGTCTTGTCGGGTACCTCGATTAGGGGTCCTAAATCGAATACGTTAGAGGAAAATGACCCAACCCATCTTACCTTTAAATCTCCCGAGAATTAACCGAGAAACCCCAATCCTCCCCACACCGGGCCGGCCCACTACCAGGCCCGCAAGGCCTCGAGACCCGGCTCAAGCAACGGCCGCTCACCCGCTCGAGAAATACGGAAACCGCTCGAGCGTACGACCTCGAGACGATGGCGTAAACCGCTCGAGCGAGCGGCCGCTCGAGCGGGACGGAGAACGCTCGAGCGAGCGGCCCCGCTCGAGTCCGCCCACAAACATCACCTATCCAAGGCACGCACATGGCTACAGTATATGTAATAGTGGGAAGTATGCTTGCTCCGCCTAACCCCATGGCTACAGTGCGCGGCATGGTGAGAAGAACGCCGGTCACTTCTCCTATTCCGCTGCCCATACCCGGGATACAGGCATGCCAGGCAACACTATTACACCACGTCGAGTACTGTGGCGCGAGCGGCATTCCCTCCTGACGCCGTCGTCAACACTCTGTGCCACCAACTACGTCGTCCCGTCCCGTCGCTCGGATCACTGCCCCCTCGAGGCGGCTTCCAACCACTCGAGGAATGGTGACGGACGCAACCTGAACAAGGGACGCACAGTGTTCTGTCTTTCCCACCTCGACGACCATACTGCGGGGTTCTCGGGCGCACGTGCTCGACTACAACAGCGCCATACCTCGACTACGTCAGCCCACGATCGAGAAGGACCGGCAGGCCATCGTCGGCCATGCCGCTACAGGCTCGAACCAGACCGGAGAGAGCGTCTACAGTTTCGGCGACTCGACACGGTGCATGTAGCTCGACGTCACGCCACGACAGCCCTATCTACTTCGTATTCCTGAGCCTCCCCTTGGTCTATAAAAGAGGATGCCAGGGCCTAGTCTAAAGAGAGGGTTTTTTCGGACGCCTTCATTCACAACACATTTCCACGCACGCTAAGTCTCAGGACTCGCTTGTATTCACCCCTGTACAAGCACCCCGGTGCAAGATAATACAAAACTCTCCCCTCTGCTGGACGTAGGGCACTCTTTGCCTGAACCAGGATAAACGATTGTGTCCATCTTGCATCACCATCCGGATTAGGGAGCACGCATAGAAATTTACTCGTTGGTGTAATACCCCCCGGGGTACGAAACACCGACAGAGACCTTCTCAGGCGCAGGCCGGCATGGTCTCCGCCGGCGGTCCCAATACCTCCGATCCAAACCTGCGTAATCAAGCAAAGACAACCGTAATAAACAAGATAAATGGGGGTCAATTGACCGTAGGCTCATGCCATGTCTCCGCTGCTGAGATGCCTTTTCCCAACACTCTCTATTTAGCGTATATTTTTTTTTAAAAAAATAAGTCCTTCGTAGTAGAGACAATTAAATGAGGAGGTTGAAGATGATCGTCGTAGTTGTTTCTCATGAGGCGACGAAGGGGAATGCTCCCTGAACTTACCAACGGTGAAGCCTTGTCGTAGACAACTGATAGACATTGTGTTGATATGGTAATCGTGACGGTCAAACTTGTAAAATTTGAGTAGATATTAACAATATTTGTGTCTCTAGATGAGTTTATTATGAAAATAAATTGATCAATCTATCTAATGACACATACTCAAATTATTAATATTTTCCTTTCATATATTTGATGAAATTTGAATACATTTAACTCTTTAGGAAACAGAAACGATACTTATTTTAGGGAAGGGGGAGTAACATCTCACTCAGTTGATCGATCACTATATGCAAAACTTTCTACTGACTCATGAGATAGACCTGAGAGGCTCAAATAGATAGAGTGCAAAGCCAGCCACCGGAGCAGCAATAGGTAGACTGCATACTCCTCCATACGTACTGTTGGAAGCATCTTATGAGCTTGATATAACAAATAGGGAGAATTATGAAATTGGTCTAAAAAAAGCTTGCGCTTAGGAAATTGACTCCTTTTTTCTTGAACTTAGGAACCTGGCCTCAAAACCAAATTTTTTTAGAAAACTACCTTCCGTCAATTTTGGTCGTTAACGGTGTTAAATTTGGGGTAAAAAGACCATTTTACCCCTGAGGAAAAAAATTAAAAAGAGTTTTGTTTATTTATTTTATATATTCACAAATTTCAAGCACATAGCCACATTTATATATATTTCAAGCACATAACCACACATATAATAACATATATTTTTGAAGTTACCAAATAAATAATTCTACAAAAAGTGGCCAGTTTTATTTTTTTAATAAGACTTAGACATCTCAAGGAGTACAACAAAATTTGGTTCACCAAAATTGGAGTTACCAAACTCCAGATATGAATTCCCAAGATGAGGGGCAAAGTGGTCTTTTCGCTCACACTACAGTGTCCAAAATAACATATTTGCCTCACAGACCCGACGGAAGGTCGGTTTCCTAAAAGAATTGGTTTTGAGGCCAGATCCCGAGTTCAAGAAAAGGGCCAATTTCCCAACCGTAAGTTTTTTAGAGGTCAATTTCCTAATTCTCCGTAACAAATATGTACAAGATATATCTATTGTATTGACGATTCTTAATATTTTTGCTCTTATCTTATTTATGTTTGTTATCACTTACTTTATATGAAATAAGCAATAAAATGGCATACATAGATCTTATTTACAGCTATATATATACTCCATCTTTTCTATAGATGATACTTTTGACTTTTAAATATGATGTTTGATGATTTGTTTAATTAGTTTTTTTGTGTGCAAATAATAGGGTGATGATATTGTAAACTTAGGTTAACCGGGTTACCTCCCTCGGTCCTGGGTTTCGTGTTATATAGACGAGGGAATAGCCCCCTCGTGGTGGCATGTACATCAAGAGATTGTTACAAGTTGTTACAACAATATCATCTACAATCTAGGGATCGATCCCTATCATCTAGGTACATTGTATCTAGACACTAACTAAAAGATATTTATCATCTAATAACAACTATACTACATGCGTTTGAAATCTCAGGTTTGTTCGGGCGACGATCTTCGTCGATGCAATCTTCAAGCGTTTGGAATTTAGGAAGTGCGCAAATAATAAAATAAATAAATCATTATTAATGTATTTTCATGGTAAGGTAAGTCATAATAAGATAAATAATAGTAATATAATAATAAAATAAAAAATAGTAATATAATTTTTTTGAATAAGACAAACAATCAAACAAAATGTTAAAACCAAAATACTTGTCATAATCCCTCTGTCCCTTTTTAGTTGTAGTTGTTGGTGTACGTGTCACAAGTTTAACTTGATTTATAGAAAATACGTGTAACATTTGTATCTCCAAAAAATTTATTGAAAACCATATTTAAATATATTTATAATGGTACTAATTATGTATTATAAATACTAATATTTTTTAATATATAATTGACAACATTTGTTTCTTGAAAAACGTAAGTGACAATTAAAAAGGGACGAAGAGAGTATATTTGAAATAGATGAGGGAGTATAAATAGTTTGCTGACAATCAAACCCTTGTTTAGATGGTTATATTTCTAGCCCAAAAAGTATTGTAGCATTTCGTTTGTATTTGACAAATATTATCCATTCGTAGCCTAACCAGCTTAAAAGATTCGCCTCGTGATTTACAACTAATCTGTATAATTAGTTATTTATTTTACTAATATTTAATACTCCATACATACTCCGTACGACACAACATATAATATGATAGAGAGACTCATATTTGTAACCTTTTTTGAGGCATTTAAACAAGGCCTAAGTTGCCTACGGACAGGATTGCCCTAACTTGTCCAGTCAATCTATCAGCCTCACAAAACACATGTGGGTGGTGCACGCGGGCGGACAGTAGCCTCGACCGGCCTTTGGTTCTGAGTTCTGACTGACGCAGTGACGCCCAGGCACGGTGTTGGTAATCCGAGGAGCCAATCAAGCGCCTTCTGCTCCGGGGCCGGTCGCACACATGCCCCTGAGTACTCTCTACTAGCTGGGTATACCGCCTATACGTTCAGAAGGCCGGATCGTTGTCGTGATGCAGGCATTAAGTACTGATCCTGCTGCCGCCGGCAAGACTGCAGTAATAAACGCAGCTCCGGCGAATGGCCGCTCTCGATCGTGGAGCACGAGGTAGGCCGGGTGATTTACTCACTACACCTGCCATTCAAACCGCTGTACGCGGACCGCGCGCCCCTCGGCCGTCCCCCGCTTTCAGCGGCCGTCCCCTGCTTCACTCTTTCACCTTCAGCAGGATGTGTAGCCGATGCCGATCCTAACGTTTTCACGACGGTGTTCGCGCTGTACATAACGGGTCAGCGGAGCTCCTGTAGCTGGATCGAATTGGCCGGGCAGGAGTAGGCACGTGTACGTCGCATCATCGCACCCCCGGCCCTCGGCCGGCTTCTGTACGTCCAAGCGACATCTATCTACACGTACCAGCGCGCGTTACTATTCGCGCGTGATGGCTGCACAGGTACAAAGCACAATGAGGCGCGGCGAGGACGACCGCCTACTCGTGTCTCCAGGGCTCCAGCCTGCAGCCCCCCGGCCCCGTGCGCGCACGATCGAGGGCGCGGCGCGGCCAGCACGGCGGGGCACACGGAGTATATTAGGTCGATCGATCAGCCAGTCCGGTCACGATCCGTTTCCAACCAACAAGTGGAGTCCGGCCGGATCCATCCGTGTGCTAGCTGGTGCACGACGACGACCGTACTGGAGACACGACTGTACACCTGCTTTATTTGTTTGGTCTTTACACACAACTGACCATATTTTATTCTGTGAACATGAGAAGCTGATGTTATTTTCTCAAGAAAAGGAGAAACGACTTTAGTACCCCAGATGCATCTATTACTGGAGCCATATGGCCACGTTTTCTCGTCGTGATATTTCTCTTAGGTCCCATCAAATAGAGAAAATGGGTTGAACAGACAATATATTAGTTGGTTGGGTTTCTTGTAGTGAAACTTGCCCACCAGCAAGATTCAAATTCTCTTCGTATCTTTTCTTACATTAATTTTAGAGAATTTTCCGACGTTATACTTTAAACGGTAAGCGATGTTCCCGTCGACGATGAAGCGTCTATGGTGACTTCGGGAATCTCTAGATCTGTCGGCTCGATCTTCGAATATCTTTCATTAGGAAAGGGTTTACATACGTATATTTGATAGGGGTGAGTGTGTATACGTGTTTAACGTTTGTGTTGTACTGTGTAATCTAAAAAAACAAAAAAGAGAAAATGGGATATACAGGAAAAAAACTGGTTAATAAACACTTCGAACGAGAAAAGCCAAAGCCTTATATTTGGGACAAAAGAAGTAATTCATTATTCATGCAAAGTTGGTATCGCGGTGGACCCTGATGAGCATCTATCTCTACAATATACCGCTCTTTCTGGTTCATTTTTTTGAGGGAATCTTTGTGGCTCAATTGAACGTAGTTGAACGACCTACGAGCCCGACCTGACATATGGTCCAAAATCTTGTTTCATTATTACGAACATGTACGAGCAACTATTGAAAGAAGGTACAACGAGCCACGAGGCCTTGTTTCTACTCTTTTTCACATGTCATATTAGTTTTGTTTCAAGTAAAATATTTTTAATCTTTTGGCTATCAACTTTAAAAAATCTTTTGTGAGTTATTAATAACATACAAGATTTATGTTTTAAGATTCATTATAAGAAATGTTTTCATGATATACAGTTTACGCGTTGTGAAACTAAGGATACTTTGAAACGATGGTTAAAGACAAAAATATTTGACTTAGAACGTACCTAATACTGACTGACGGAGTAGAAATACATAAAACGGTCACGAACATAGCAATCAAATTTGAATATGTAAGTAAAGGTGGCCGAAGGATATGGGACCGCGCACATGTGAGTGTTATAAATTGTGACAAGTAGTAGTTTTAGAAACACAGCAACACCTGTTGCTTAATATATATGTGTTCAATCTTGTGCGCCGTTAGTTGTTGAGCTAGGTGAGTGATGAATATTCTTCACAAATCGAGCCGGACGGCTTAATTTATTGCGTGCACCTTGTCGCGGGCACATTGACGGGGACGGCACCCCAGAAATCTCTACTAGCTTGCGTAGTGCTGTACACTCTACTTTTCTCTCTGTTTCAAAATATAAGATGTTTAACTTTTTTAACTTAAATTTGATTGCTTGTCTTATTTAAAAAATTATATAAATATAACTAAATTTAAGCTATTTTTTTTAAAAAAAAATTATTAATAAAGCAAGGCATAACAAAAGATATGATATTTTGTATATTTTTTTTTGAATAAGACGAGCTTGTCAAACCTAGGATAAAAAAGTTAAATATATTATAATTTGGAACAAGGAAATAGTAGTATAAGAGCAAGTATAATAAAGCTGACTAGGCAGATTGTAAGGTTGTCCACGTCACAAAATCCAACATGGAGGAGAGATGATACAGGAGAGAGAATTGAGCGGACGCTCTGCTCTTCGATGGACTGAAGGGTGGGAGCCAAGGCAAAAACGCCCGCATACAGCCGAGGCAAGCGATAGAGCTGGCGTTTTCGTGGGCCTCCTTTCTCCGTCCAAATCCCATGTGGCGTGTGCATCGCTGGCGCAATGCGCCATGCACCAAATTTCCCTGTGCATTGCCGGCTATAGAGATATAAGATCACAGTGGATGATATACAATTTTTTTTAGAAGGAAGGTTTCCCCTGCTTTTTATTACAAAAAGCATCCCAAATCAAGTTTACAGTTCAGGACTTGGTGCAGACACGCAACCAAGAGAGGAGCTAAAGCTCAAAGTTGCTGAACTTGGTGCCGGCACGCAACCAAGAGAGGAGCTAAAGCTCAAACTTTCACAGTTCACTTCGATACAATGCCCATTGGCCGAATCGCTACTGACATTTGCTGATGAAGGAGCAGCCAATGGAGCCCACTGTGATGATGACTCCGTCAAGTTCCAGCTTATCCGCTGCGGCCGCCTGGATAGCTCCTCCAGGAAGATGACCAGCTCTTCCAACTTCATTCTCGCCCCTTCCTCGTACAGCGACAGCCATCCCCGCAACATTCTTGCCACCCTGATCAGTACCACCTCCGTTCCTCGCCACGACAGCCCCTGAAAACAAGTTTCATTTCGTAATTTCCACAGCGACCAAAGGACTGCCGAAGACACAACATTAGTAATGAAATGTTTCTTATTTGCAATCAGAACTTGGCCACTGACTCATAGCTCGATCCAATGTCCACCTGGAGCCAATCAGCAATAATGCTCCACACACTTTTTGCTACACAACACTCAAAAAACAAATGATTCACTGACTCTTCTTCTGAACAGAAAAGACATGTTAGATCACTAACTTCTCTCCTTTTTTGCAAGTTATCCCTAGTTAGGATCCTATTATGAGAAACCAGCCACAGGAAAAAATGTACCCTAGGAGGTATCTTCAGTTTCCACACAGCCTGTACAAATATTGGCACAACACCCCTGCAATTGATTACTGCATATAAGGATTGGACAGCATAAGTGCCAGTTGAAGAGTAAGCCCACATAATTTGATCCTCCTCATTACTGAGGGTCACACCTTCTATTAGACTAACTAACTCCTCCCATAACAGCATCACAGACTCTGACACATTCCTCCTAAAAGAAAGTTTCAGATCATGCCCATCCCAGATATCCCCAATAGACTTACCATGCTGCTCATTGATAACATAAAGAGGCCAATAAACAATCGCAAGGCTAGTATTCCCTAACCACTGATCTTCCCAGAATCTGACCTTTTTTCCATTACCAACTACCCATTTAATCCCTAAATGAGCTGCCTGAGCAGCCCGGAGAACACCCTTCCAGAAGGAGAAGCCCCATTTTCAGTACAGCAAAACAGATTTGGAGCATTTACTCTATACTTTGACTCAACAATCTTAGTCCAAATGGCTTCCTTATTCAAATGATACCTAAAGATCCGGGAAGCAAGAAGGGATAAATTTAGACTTCTAAGATCGGTATTCCTAATCCCCCCATATCCTTTTTCTGAGCACACAATTGCCAATTAGCAAGATGATATTTATGCTTCTCTTCCGAGTTATCCCGAGAGAAAATGTCCCATATGCTTGTTCATTAGGCTAATTGCCCATTTTGGAAACTTTAGCACCGACAAAAGATAGATGGGAATGCTTGCCAAGCAAGCTTTGAGAAGAACAAGCCTACCAGCATAAGAGAGTAGCCTGCCCCACCAACCCGCAATTCTTTTCAGGATCTTATCAACCACAGGTTGCAGATCATCTCTACTTAACTTCCTATAATGCAATGGGACCCCCAAGTACTTTATAGGGAAATCACACCTTTTACAGCAGAACAACTTAGCATACGCATTTGATTGATCTTCTTCTAACCCTAGGGTCATCAAATCACTCTTGTCATAATTAATTTTCATTCCTGACATTTGTTCAAAACAGACTAGCAACCACTTCAAAGTGCATGCTTTGTCTAGATCATCTTCCAGGAAAAGCAAAGTGTCGTCAGCATATTGGAGGCTTATAATACCTCCCTCCACTACCTGAGGCAGCAGCCCAGAGATCAGTCCCTGTTTTGCGGCTTTCATTAACATCCTAGAGAATACGTCCGCTACCAAATTGAAAAGAAGGGGAGAGAGAGGATCTCCTTGTCGCAGGCCCTTCCCAGCTTTGAAGAAACTAGTGTTCTCTTCATTGACTTTAACACAAATTGACCCCCCTCTCACCACTTGCTTCAACCAATTTCTCCATTTTTCACTAAAACCCCTAGATTCTAACATTTCCTCAAGGAAAGACCAGCTTACCCGATCGTAAGCCTTCTCATAATCCAACTTTAGCACCACCCCTGTTTGCTTATTCCTGTGGACCTCATGTATAATTTCATGAGCAGCCACTACGCTTTCTAGTATGAATCTGCCCTTAATGAAGGTTGTCTGGTTTGAGGCTACCAGCCTATCTGCTACTTTAATCAGCCTATTGTTAAGTAACTTAGAAAAAATTTTGAAGCTACAATTGATTAGGCTGATGGGCCTAAATTTCTTAAGGTTTTTGGCTTCAGGCTCTTTTGGAATGAGAGTGATCACTGCATAGTTAAGTCTATCCAGATTCAAATCCCCTGCCTCAAAGGCTCTAATTAGTCTCATTAGATCAATTTTGATCACCTCCCAAAAAGTCTCGATAAAACATGAAGGAGAACCCATCAGGTCCAGTGCCCCCTCTGCATAGGAAGAGAAGACAGCTTCCTTAACTTCATCCTCAGAAAAAGCAGCATTTAAAAGATCATTCTCTGCTGCAGAAACTTTCTCATCCTCCTCCCAAAAGTCATGCCTGAGTTTAACCCCAGTGTCCTGTTCACTACTAAACAGATTTTTATAAAAGGATAGAGCATGCTCAAGCATGTCTTTATTATTGTCAATCCATCCCTCTGGGCCCTCTAACCCAGCTATCCTTTTCTTCCTATTTCTCTGGTTAGCAACAGCTTGGAAGTAAGATGTATTCCTATCTCCCTCTTTGACATTTCTCTCCTGGATCTCTGTCTTGCTTTAATCTCCTCCATCTTCCAAATGGCCTCCAGACTTTCTATAATTTCCTTCATTCTAGCCCTTTCTGGCCCATTCAAACCATATTTCTCCATCTTAATATCTAAAGCCTCATGCTCCTCAAGGAGCTCTCTTTTTTGTTTCTTAATTTGGGCATTGATATTAATAGCCCACCCTTTCATCTTTTTCCTAGCTAATCTAACTTTAAATTGCCATATATCCACAGGATCTGTGTAAACACAGTCAGTCTTCCACACTTTGCAAACCAATTCTCTAAAATCTGGTTGGCTAAGCCACCACTTCTCAAATCTGAAAGGGGCTTGTTTCTTCACCTCATTGACCCCAAAGTTCAGAATCAAAGGAATATGGTCACTACGGGCCCTAGACTTAGTAGTCACATAGGCCAAAGGGAATTTATGTTCAAAATTAGTAGTGCAAAGAATTTTGTCCAAGGCAGCCATAATAGGCTGTTCTTGGTTATTTGTCCAAGTAAACGATCTACTGGCCAGTTTTAACTCAATCAGCCCAAAATTGTTAATCCAATCCACAAATAAATCAGTCCATTTGTGATTGATCACCCCATTACTCTTTTCTTTAGCATTACAGACCAAGTTAAAATCACCACCTACTACAGTAGGGCCATCCCATTACCCATTAAATTGTTTAGTTCATCAATGAACTCTTGCTTTCCCTCCTCATAAGCAGACCCATATACTACAATCAATCTCCAAGTGAAATTATCTACAGCATTCCTAACCATAGCGGCAATGCTATATTTCCCAATTTGCCAAGCTAAAATATCAAACTTCCTACCATCAAATCCCAATAATATCCCCCCTGCTGTATTAATAGCAGGCAGATAATTCCAGATAAAATTACTCTGAATGCTACTCAAGTAAGCTTCAGTGAAGTGTTCTTTCTTAGTTTCCTGAACACCAAAGAAATCCAGTTTATTATCCACTATAAAATCAGAAATACATTTAAGTCTTCCCTCTTTATTGAGGCCTCTAACATTCCATAGGGCTCCTATCATTTGGAAACTATTTCCCCATTCCCCACCAGGCTTTTAGAAGCCATTTCCACCCAGGAAGAGCAACCAGAATTATCAGACTCCTTCACAGGAGTTATGGTTGCATTACTAAGGGGTGGAAACTTTTCAATATCAAACACATCATCTAAACTTGCAGGCAAATTAACCTCAGGGTTACATTGCTCAAAATTATCCCTATCATTTAGCTCTTTATGCTTAAGCATATCAACTTTATCTAGCACATCATCGGTATTAATACCAAAAGAAATCTTGACAGTATTAGCAGCATCAAGTAAAGAAGTATTGCTTTTAAAAGCAAAGGAGGCCGAGGGTCTAGTACCTTCTAAGTTCTTAATTTTCTTTGCATCTTGTGCCTTTTCCATCACTGTCCTCCCATCATCTACTCCTCTTCTTGGCCTGGGCACCCTTAGAGTCGGGCCCCACTTGGTTCTTTTCTTCTTGTTCTTGATTTTGTCAACCTCTTCATCCACAGTTTCTTTCTTGTCCATCTTCAGCATGATATCCTCCTGCAGCAAACTTGTTTCATTTCCTTCCTCATCCAACATGTCAGCATCACTATCTTCTCCTTCACCATCAGATATCTCCAACTCCATGCTCCTTAGGAGGTTGGAGCATTCCTCTGTTGCACTTTCTTGCTGTGCCCTTTCTCTGAAAGCCTCCCACTTAGAGTGAGTGGTCTCCTCATTCAATAGGTCCAATAGGTTTTGTCCTATCCCATACCCAGGTGGCTGTTGCTTGTCATCCATCCTGGGGGACTCAAATCCCAACACATCTAGCTGCTCACCCCTACTTGCCAAAATGTCAGTAGCTGGTTTATCTATCACATTCTCAAGAATGCTATCCTGTCCCCCCATCATGTTTGTCTTGCATAAGTTTGGGTCAATATCCTTAATAGGACAGTAAGCATTTTCCAGGTTCATATCCATCATGAAGTTGGTATCCTTAATAGGAATACCCCCCTCAATTCCCTGATCCTTAGCAATCATATCACTCCCCATATAGCTATCATCCATATTCAGATCAGTCATTGAGTTAACAACCTTCAAAGGTGCACCCCCAACCTCTATCTGATCCAGACCACCAACAGCACACATCATCATTTCCATCTTTCCATCTTGTGACTTCTCCTCAGAGCTGTTCATCATCCCCCTCATTAAGCTGTTCTGGTCAAGCATTTCAACCATCCCAGTATCTAACCCCACTGTCCTGTGCCCCTGAGAGACACTCTTCCCAGTTTTAGGAGTAAAATCTTGACTACACCCACCAACTTGCTTCCCTGACTTGTCATTGGGTCCCTTCTGGTGATTTGTATCATCATCAGTATCCCCCTCATTTTTCTTGTCATCCCCTCCACCTCCATTATCATCATTACCACCACCAGTTTGGCTAGAGGAGGCTTCAGGCTTATTGTCCACAACCAGCTTAATCACATATACTTTGACTCCTATCTCAAACAACCTCTCAGCTGGAATCTTGGAGCTGTCTTTGCAGGCCACCCTGACTCTGACAGTCTCATATAGTGATGTGAATATGGTGGCCCATTCCACATCCATCAGCAGACCAAATGTAGACACCACCTGAGCAAACACCTTCCAATTGCAGTACTTTGGAGGTATTCCTGTCATATCCACCCAGACTTCCTCCAAGGTGCTATGAGGCTCTAACTCCCCAAACCACTCTTGTACATCAACTTGCACACCCGATTTTCTGAGATTGAATGAGGGGTAATTTTTGATATCACTGACCTTCTTGTCAGGGGGAAACCTGGCCAAGAATCTGCCCTCATCCAATTCCCTAATTTGCCATGGCCAGTCTTTACTGTAAATCTCAGACAATTCTGCCTCTAACTCAGCCAAAGTCACAGACCCAGACTTCACTTTGATCACACCGCAATTGGTCAGATTGAGCCATTTAGTAGACTCCTCAGATGGGACCTCCACATGATAAAAGCCTAATCCCAGGTTAGCACTTCCCATGAAAGCAGCCACAGGGTGATCAGACTTCCACCAGGGACAAACATCCATATGGTGCCCTGGTACCCCACATATGAAACAGATTTTTGGCTTGGCGCAATTCCCCACGAAGTGACCCGGCTCTCCACAGTTATAGCAAGTAAGGGCTCTGTATCTAGGATCAATATTGTAAGGGAACGCAGCCTGTTGATTGAGCTTACCCCGTCCCTGCTGAATAGGCTTCTGAGGTTGCTGCTGCTGCAGAGGTTGGGGCTGCTGCGCCGGCTGCCGCGCTTGAGGTTGTTGATTGTACTGTTGACGCGGCGGTTGCGGTGGCGGTGGTCGAGGAGCACCCTGCCTCCATCCCTGGTCCAGCCGTGGCGGCGGACCTCTCGGCGGCGGAGGTGGCTGTGGGGGGCGGCCCTGGCGGTGAGGAGGGGCACGCCGCTCCTCCTGCCAGACCCAGCGACCGTCAGCCATCTCTTTCCTCTTCAGCACATCGGCGTAGGTTTCCTTCGCACCTCCTCCACCCCAGATGTCCCTCGCGAAATCGAGTTTCACAGGAACTTGGCTCCACCGGCTTGATTCAGGAGCAGGAAACCACTCCGCCGATGAGAACCTCCGAGCCTCTACCAGATCTCGGCGTACCCAGTAGAGCCCGGCGGCGGCAGCAGGGTGGGCAGCGGGAAGCGGCGGGTTAGGTTTAGGGCGTGGCGGCGGCGGCGAGTCGATTGCCCATAGCTGGCCAAAAAACTCAACCACCACCTCCTCCTCCTCCAGTTTTAGGTTTAGGTCCTCCTTCTTCTCCCGAATCACCCGCCTCTCGCTGCCATGTGGGGGAGCCGCATCTCCTCGCTGGCGAGGGGACCCCGCCTGAGAGCAGGGCCGCGTGGACAGCCACGGAGGGTACGGCCATGACGGGATCTCGGGTTCGAACCCTGAGAGCGCCGTCGGAGACGACGACATATTGTCCACTTCCCGATGATATACAATTTCAATCATTAAATACTAGCTCTTTAACACAACTAGCCTAACAGCCAACGTATCAGCCGATCTATTATACGAGTTAGCTATATAACGAGCTGTACGTGACATGGCACTGCCATACAGCCGGCAGCCGGCTAAACCATTAACCTTGCTCTCCCTCAATCTCTAAAAAAGTGTCGTTCTCATTTTTTGAGAAAACAACTGTCAACAATTATATATTAAAATATATAAATATTTATCTTAAGTAATTAGTATCATCGAGAAAGATCTTTATGTCTAGTTTTTTAACGAATTTATTTCGAAATAAAAAATATTACACGTATTTTCTATAAATTGAATCAAACTGTCACGATACGTAAAACTTACAATAACACTTATTTAGGGACGGAAGGAGTACACTATAAAACTGCTTAATACCGTACAGGTACAAATATAGTATTTCTTCGTCGTTAGTAAACAAAAAATCTCGCTCCATGTTCATATGGAGAATGAGACGCGAACACTGTGCACTCACGCGTCCGGCATACGTCACGGGACGTCGGGATCGGAGCCGAGAGTGTACATGACACTAGGCGAACACGTAAGAAGCGGTTTTGTCGCGGAGCTAGCGAAATCAACGCAACCTCGCCGGACTGGCCACTTTTTTAAAAGGCATCGAAAAGGATGGTTTAAAAGGCATCGAAAAGGATAGCATGCTGGGCTAAAAGGAAGCTACGTAGCAGTGGAGAGAAACTTGAGATCTCCGGCCGTGATACGACGACGCTGACACGGTTCGCGCCACCGGCCTATCATTTGGCCCCGATGCGCACACGTACATATTCAGGTGACCGCCGGCGGCCGACGGCACGTACTGTACACACAGTACGACTAGCTTGGCTCGTGCTTTCACCGCACACACCCAGCTACTGAGGTACCTGAGGCTACGTATACATATAGAGCTGGGAAATTGATAAATTGGGGAAGCTATGGTGGAGTATCTCTGCCGTGTCGACGGGCAATGTGTCCTGCTCGACGAGCGAATGATCTCGGGGCTGCGAGGAACGGGTGGCTTCCAGAACGTAGACCCTAAACCGGTCGCAGTCCGATTGAGCGGGAGGCAAAAGATCTATCCGACACACCCTGTGGAAGAAATTAACAGACGGAAACACGGAACTACTAGGCAGAAACAGCAAAAAAGAACTCTGCAGAGATGAAACTTGGTCATCTTCAGTGAGATGAAACTAATTTTTGTTCTATGCTAAGTTCCAGTACGTGTTGAGTGCGTCGATCCACATCAATCACCTGAAATTGAAACTAGTACAAGCCCTTGACGCTACATATGAATGAAAACCACTTCTTGGCACCTGGAGAAGGACCAAACATGGCCATATTAATGTACAGTAAGCACAACGGTGGTTCATTCATCCCGTCAACTCCCAATCGCCAGGCTGCATGTAGTACGTCAGTCAGTACGTGTTCCTACGGCGCCTGCAGAAAAACATGTGGGTGCAGGGGTGTCCACTGCCCACTGGCCGGCCAGCGACACGACGAGCTCCGACGTCGTACGCGAGCCTGCTGCGATGTGTTGCCATGGAGCGCCCCATCTTCACTGGCCACGGATGAGTGGACCGGCCGGAGGCGCGCCGCATCGGGATAGCAGCGGTTCCGACCGGTGGCGGACGATTTGATCACCGTGGGTGGCGGTGTGGGCTTCACAAATTAAAGAAAGCTGCCCGCTTAAGTACGACGTGTTATTGTTAAACCTGTTGGTGTCGTCGGAAAGTGCGCCCCGCGTCCCATCATGTATAATGTAATTCATTCATGTCCCTTCAATGATGGGAAAACATTTCTTTAAAACCAGGCTATTATCAGCGATTAAGAGCAAGCCTAATTTTTCTTTTGAGCAACAAGAGCAAGCCTAATGATAGAACCCGCTGCTAGCATATGAAAGTTTACAGTCTACCTTTCGGGCCACAGATACAATAGTTAACTCATCTATAATCCGTTTGTTTCTCTCATAAATTTTATGGTTGTATACGTACACCCACACCCACTCCTTAACTTCTACAATGGTGCTTATGAATAAGCTGGTTGTAAGCTTAGGGCACCTCTGGCATGATTTCTATTCCTATTAATTACGTTGTCATGTAGGTATGTTGCTGATATGCAAAACAAGTTATAGTGCAGAGAAGGGAAAAACATTGAATCCGTTTCTAATTTAGAAATGATGTCTTTACGCGTCCGTGAGTCGACAAAACCATCCACAGTGTGTTGGGAAGATACATGTCTCGATTTCATCGGACCTGCAGATCCCTTATGCTCCTACATGGAGGTTGGACCTGGACACACCGACAAGCCACACTATCACCCAACGTCGTCGTTGGAACTCTCTCTCGCCCAACACTGCCCACAAAGCGTCACAAGGCCAACCGCGAGACCTCACCGCCTTCTAGTGTCGTTGCTGGACCTCACGACAGGACCGCCTCACCGCCGTGCTGTCACACAGTGTCGTCGTTGGACATCTTTGCCGCCCAACGCCGCCGCGGGATCTCGCACCACCCTCAAAACGTCGCTAGGCCTACCGCACCGCCTTTGAGTGTTGTTGCTAGACCGCGTGGCAGGACGAATTTGCCGCCGCCTGACACCACGGTCGGACCTCATGTGCCACTGCCACATCACTTTGCGTCGCAGGACCTTGTGCGCAGTTGCTGCCTAGTGCGGCCGCTCGTTTAGCGGGTTGGCATGAGACCTCGTGCCAGTGTAATGGTGGATCATCCGGTGCTCCCTGGTGTGGTGTTTGCGCGCGCGGACCTCTGCGGTAACTGGAGGAGCGGCTGCAGCTTGTTGGAGTGCAGCCTTGTGGTGTGGCTGTTGGTGACTGAGGAAGAAGGGCATCCCGTGGCATCATCACACGTGACACGTCGCCAGGGATGTCATGTTCGCATGACCTGGTGGATTTTGCCATGGAACCCCGATTGCATCAGAGGAATGGCGTACTACCACAAGTCATCTTTTACATCGCATTTCTCCAACTTCTTGCTTCATCTTTATCACGTATCGACTATATTGTTGATCAATCCTATTCTTCGGCATTTTACATGATCGTATATCAGGTCCGTTAGAGACATTGGATGTTGGCCACACGCAAAAACACAACGCAATATTTAGAGGAGTGTGGGAGAGGACACACAAATCATTCTTGACGTTTTTTTTACTGCATTGGCAACTATATTTGGTATAGGTAGCTTCTGCACCTTACAATGCGCTCTCTCCTCTCTCTTCTCTTTGTTTCCTCCACGTCAGCTCACATTCCACTTTCAGCCCTTTATTACGCTTCTCTTCTCTAAGGCGTGAAGCTGCCTGGCTGGTATCATGTCCCTCCTCCGACGATGGGGAAAGCCTTTAATATAAACCGCCACAGGCTTTTATCAGTTATTAAGGCGTGATGCTGCCGGTGGCTGGCTGCCTGCTGACACTGTGGCGCATAGTACCTGGCCAACACGATCCCAGGAACGGAGGACGCACGGGATGATGGAATCTGCAGATTCTCCGTGGTCCTGTCGTTTTCTCATGATGGCGTGGTAGGTTAGACACAGCCAAATATTTTTTTTTTCATCGTCAGGCGTCAATTCTACGTAGGCAAATCTGCCAACTTTTGCAACCACCACCCCGGGTCCAACTGACTGCCGTCTATTACTGTTACTGCTACTATATATTGGCATTGAAACATATACTTTCCACATTGCCCATATAAACACACCATGTGCACGTACCAATAAAATACTAGGCCCACAACAATCACATGAAGTGAACGAAGACTTAATGTTATTATAACCACTTATATATCCCTAATTTAAATGTTATTATATAGCCGCTCTATTTTATAAGAGATATTGTCGAAAAAAACCTTAGGAGAGTTATTAGGGATTAAAAAATGAAAATGCGACAATTTCCCTAATAACTCTATTATTAGGGATTGTTGTGGGCCTAATACATTGGCTCTTATTAGGGATTAAAAAAACCTTAGGAGAGTTTCCTCGGGATAGAGTGTTGCCGCACGTCACGTTACCCTTGGGCGATCAGATGTCGCAACACAATGGGATAATTGTCGGGCCTCCAACTCAAATCTCCATAATATATCGACTAGGTACACATATATTGATGGGTCCCTATATCACATGGCCGCCCCTCCGGCGGTCGCACTGGCTGTCTTTCCTGTCGAGTCGAGCCTGGTGGTAGATATGGAGGTATGGGGCTAGGGTTCTTTTATCGCCTGCTAATGCTTTGTAATACAACTACCCATGTAGTAAAGAAGATTTTCTATGAAGGCGATCAAAATACAATGATAGTAGTAAGTACTCTCTCCATTTCACATTTTTTCTATGTACTTAGATATACACTAGCAACATCGAGAGACATAGAAAATATATATCTATTAAAGTTAAAATGTCTTATAATTTGTAATGGAGAGAGTAATAATTAATAGTATCATGTTTGTAGTAACTGTTAGAGCACGCAATGTGGCAACGTTTTAAAATAACAAATTTCTTCTTTATAAAAGGTCAATTTGAATAATCTTTGTAGGGTCAGGGCAACAAAATAGAAGAAGTTGTTAAGGCTCTGTCTGGCACATTGGCGGAGCATTTTGAAAGAGGTATATAATACTGCTTTTGGATGGAGTAGTCATCATCGATCTTTCACTTGCAATGAATAAAAGATTCTCTAAAATTAATAAAATATTCCTCTAACCGGTACAGATTGCATATGACATTACAACAACCACGATCAATAATTGTTTATCACTGTAATAATACAGTGCATTGCGTGGATGGTCCACGAACCATTTATTTTAAAGCGTACTATGACAGTTGACAGTGGTAAAAAGAATCGCTATTCATGATAAACCACGCTGATTTAATACACAGATGGTCATGTAAAAACAACATGTGCATGATGGGCATCTTCTATTTACAGCAGTTCGTTTTAAACCTAATCGTACTGCAGTCTACAGTAATAAAGGTAAAAAAGGAACTAGCACTACACTACCGCATAGTACACGCACACCTAGTGAGCCGGCTACATCGGTCGCGTCGAATAATGCATCGATTGTTATGCACGGACCACAGCGACAAATATGAATGCGCATCTACTACCATTTGTCCTGCCGTTGCCGTATCGATCATCGGACCACTGGCGGCTATCAACTGCGGTCTGCGATTGAATGCTAACGTGGACGGCCGGGCCCCGACGACGATCGTCGCGGCCCCGGCGACAGCTACATGATCGGCCGAGGCGAGGTCCGATGAAGGCAGCCAGCAGAGGGCAGTGCACATCCGCGCCAGCATCTCCTGCACCTGCACCTGCACCTGGACGCGCCGCTGTATATACTTGGGTGAATCGTCGAATGGCTGACTCCTCGTAAGAGGAGTTATCGAGTCCACCATCGTCTACTACCAGGATTCAGCAGAAGTGTCACGGTACGTACCCGTTGAGCTTGCTCCTATGTACAGTACAGTATGTGGAATGGTACATTATTCTACTCCTATATATTGTGTATACTACTACTATTGTGCTACAACGTTAGAAATTCGGAAAACACCAAGATGGACGAGGAAGCGACTTGAATGCTTGCATAT
This sequence comes from Themeda triandra, assembly GCA_018135685.1. Taxonomy (NCBI): domain Eukaryota; kingdom Viridiplantae; phylum Streptophyta; class Magnoliopsida; order Poales; family Poaceae; genus Themeda; species Themeda triandra. Next base: position 457,105 of record JAENPR010000345.1, read on the forward strand.
AATTGGTTTGTCTCTTCCGTCCGGCAGCGAAACAAAAGAGTACGCTAAACTTGATGCGCCGTTACTGCGGCCCAACGCTCACTGGTCCAAGGCACAGGCACAGGCACCTCCTGTCCTTTAACCTCGTTTCCCCCGTGGGCTGCATTGCATTGCATTATGCATGTCATCTCGCGTTGCATTATGCATGTCATCTCTTGAATGACATGGCAAATGCAGATCCTCCAACAGCAACAGCAAGTCCCCGTCACTGACGACCATGACGGCGACGGCCACCTCCTCCGTCTAACGGCCTGTTCGGTTAGTTGTTTTTGGCTGGCTAATTCTCGCTAATGCTGATTTGTTGTGAGGAAAAAACACTGTTGAATGGCTGACTGAAAGCGCAAATAGGACCAAACAAACAGGGCGCAAGATTCATGAGTTTGTTGCCGGAGAGTCAGATCCGGTCTTCCTCGGTGAATCAATGAGGCTAATCGTGCCTATTCTCACTGACGTGCGCATGCACCGTACCCGTTCTCAGGGAGCAGCAGGGAGTAGGAGTACTCGTACGTACCATGCACCACTCTCATTGGCTCTTGTCGTTTACTGTACAGCGACTGCGAGACCAGGACCATTTCATGATGTTTCTGGAGGAACGGTACCATATATTTCAGGGACCATATTTGTTGAACAACCCGCGGCAGGCTGTCTCCGGCCGGATGCTAATTCATTTCGTGAGTGGAGGAGAAGTTGTTCAAATATTCTGGCAGGATGTGCACTGTTCTAATTTTGTATGAACTTGTGCAGTGAGTGGGCGGTAAACCAATTAGGACACTCTAATCTCTAACGGGTCATGCACTAGTACTACTCTTGTGCTCCACAGGGTGAGGTGACACACGGAATACTCTTTTTCTTTTAAATTACACATAGACGCCCACAACATTAGTAAAACTAAAACTGAATAGAATTTTTATTCTTTTGAAGATGAGAGGAATATACCTAGTAAAGAGAGTGCAAAAATTTAGATATTTTTTCCCTCTGTTTAATAATATAATAGGCTAGCAAACGTGTTCATGCGTTGTATATAGCGCCCACGGGACGAGGAGCAGACACGACAGGGCCTGGGGGTGGAGAGGAGTTGGGGCCTGGCACTCCCCAACGTCCTGCGTGCTCCCCTGTATACCCTCATAAATTAGCTACAAAACAATGATGATTACTAGTATGCACTGGTTAGTTCTTTATTTATTTGATCTTTTTATCTACAAAACTCTCTAGTTTGTTTGTGAATTACACTGATGGGATGTTGGTTAAAGACAAATGCAATTTAATGTAATCCTTCCTTGTTACTTCTCCATCCCTATTGATTTCTATTGGTGTCTGCATGGTTTATAATTGCCTCATTGTATTTCTCTTACCTTCCTCCTCTCCTTTATTCTTTTATTACAATAGATTATTTCCCTATGAATTATATTTAAATTTATCAAATTGAGGTTAAGGACTTGGTGCTAATTATTTTCCCTATCTTTGTAGTTTTTAGTATTATTTTAGTTTTTTCGCTTTCTTTTGTACAACGAAGTAAATGTTTGTTGATTTAATTATCACATGTACTTTAACCAAGTCAATATTTTGGCAGCATTATAAAAATGCGCCCCCAACCCCCCCGCCCCCCAATGCACAAATTGTAGCTCCGCCCATGGGAACAAACTCTAAGTAGAGTATTCAAGAAATCTGCCCCTATCAGCAGACAATGATCGCTCGTGAACCTTAGAGCAAGTGTTATAGCGGGTTCTAAGTCGGCTAAATGCTGAGGTGGAGAGAAGGAAGAAGAGAGAGAGGAGAAGTGGGTTGTAAGGCTTACAACAACAGCTACGGGCAGGGACAAGAACCAAGAAAGTCCATGACAGGGACAAATAGACCATACATTAATAGTAATAAGCGGACTGAGAGAAGGCTACATTGCAATCGGCTTGCTAGTTGTATTATTAAACTTGCTCTTAATGACAATCATGGGTACGACTATGATAGCGCACGGATGGCGACGCATGGGCCGACGCGTGACTTTTTTCGAAAGATCCGTTACCGGCTTTCATTGATAATATGGATGAAAGTATGTACAAGAATGGCACAAGGAGCGCTTACAACTACTTGGTTTCACCACAAGGCGAAGTCAAGCCATCCCTACCACTAATAAGTTGTACTTACAAATTAACTATGCCTGGATCGGCCAACCGAAAAGCTTGCAGAGTCGCCGCAGGTACAATGGTCATCAGAGCTCTGTTTCCCGCTTGCATCCATAAAACTGCTTTGTCTTTGATTGCGCTGAACAACTGCCCGGCTGTTCGGCCTGGCCTGTTAAAAACCCGATTGTTGCGCTCCTTCCAAATCTCCAGGATGCATGACTGGATCGACCGATGGCAGTCTCACACACCGCCAGCTAGCCTAGGTGCACAGATACAATATGGGATGTGCGTGCAAATATAGTATGACTGGGTCAAAGGGTCGGCCCTGCCGCGCCTGTTAGTTGTCATCGTCGCCGTCGTCGTCGTCGTCGTCCATATGTACACCGGCCATGCGCGCCTATCAGCTCGACTAGTTGCTAGCTCTTGTCTCTCACTCAATCTCTCATCACGAGCAGACAACGATGAATGCGTGGTCGATCAGGATCTCTCTCAGCGTTGTACAGGTAAGTAGCTCTCTATATCTTGATTGAATTCCAACATGCAATGTGAGGACACTCACAACGAGGACTTTATCGCGAGTTGACTACTTATTATCCTCCTCTTTATATTATTTCTTGATATGACGGTATATTTAGTCTTATTTAGACTCCAAGTCTACACTCTTTGAAAAAATAATTAGATTTAGACTCTATATAATAGAGTCTTGTGAGTGTCTGCGTCTAATTCTACTGTGGGTTATCCAGGTACGATCGAGCTACTAAAGAGTGCACACCTTTGCGTGTTGACTTCGTCACTGCTCAGCGGGGGCTGCTGTGAATGACGCAATCAGCGGGTACAAGTACCCGACGTCTCGCCGCCGGCCACCCTTTATCACACAGGTCAGTGACGAGCAACCCTTTATCTGACAGGTCAGTGATGAGCACGACTGCCATCTCGTTGTCTGACACCTAGTCTTGGGATCACATATTCTCCGCACACAGCCCATTCTATTGTCACTTCTGGAGCTAATATATAAGTCTACTATCACTTGTTGTTTAATTCTTACTCCCTCCGGCCAGTAGCGGACCTAGAACTTCACGTAACGGATGTAACTATAGGATTTGTATAAGTGGAAACTAGCTTAACTTTAATCAAATTTATAATTAATAGTACTGACATTTATGTCTCCAATCGACTAGGATTACTAATAAGAATATAGTATATATTTTTTCGTAATTAATTTGATAATTATTATTTTGTATCGTAAGTGTTAGTACTTTTTAATAAAATTTTCATTAGATCTTGAATCGTTTGACTTCTTTTTTTTTTTTTTTTTTTTTTTTTTTGCACCGGGAAAGTATTAACTTTTCAAACGTTGACCAATCATATGAACTAGCGAAGATGGCATGCACATATCTGGCTAGTTTGAACTTTGAAAAGTTTGCCTGGTCTCCACCAATGTAATCTTCTAACAACTATTTGTGCACCATTCTCTGCCTTCCTATTGGGCCACGTAGCTAGCTTCATTCTCAACCATAAGATCTAAAACCAACGGTACCAGGCACATGAACTTGGCACCTACTACAGCCGGCCCTAATGCCTTCGTGAAAATTCGAGACGTCACGGCCCGAAGATAAAGCGAAAAGTTTTTACCCGGCCCTTCCCTCTTCTAGTCTCTTCCCACATCTGCTATTCCTCCCGTCCCTATAGCCGCCATAACCGAAGCCGAAGAAATCTCCCGTCCAAGGAAAAGCATGCCATCTCCTTCTCCAGGTAAATCGAGATCTTAAAGCCTAGCGCACCGCGAGCCTGATTCAGAGCGAGTGCGCGTGAGCCCAGGGCAGACCCAGCCCAAATGCCACCACACTGTCGTCGGCCACTCTTCCTCTGGCCAAAATTGACAGTGTGAGCTCTGCTCCTGTGGGAAGGAAAAAGGGCAAAAAAAAATTAGGATCAAAGGTCACGCGTACGCGCTATCCTAAGCACAGGCCGCACGCACGGCCAGCAACCCAGATCCGTAGAGCTGCAGCACGGGGCCAGCCAACCCTCGGGGGATTTATTTTGTATTTATTCAAGTCCTGCATATTACAATAATTAAATAAATAACGCTTAGATAAACATGTACAAAATATTTCATAAGTTAGAGAAATATGTTATGTATACAACAAAAATAATTTTATAATGTTTGGATCTATAATTATTTTTCTATAATTTTTGCAAGTGTATGCATATATTAGTACCGAAGTGCAATCTCTTGTTAGCTTGCATTGAAGCCAGGTAACTGTACCTGGCGCCTGCTGCAATACAGGCCTCCAAACAAGCCTTGATCCCACCATTCAGATTACTATATGTTCTGCTATAGTGCTATGTCAATTTGTTTTGCTTTAATTTCAGTACTATTTATTCTAACAGAAATTTATTTATCATATATTTTCAGGAACCATCATGAAAAACTGATCCCAAAAAGTAAAGACTAAGGAGTAAAAAATAAAAAGGTATGCTTGCATTGTGCTATGGCCTATAAACATTGAATGTATAATTTTAATCCTAAAATTTTGTTGACTTCTTTGTTAAGTTGTCATAAAAATTGGTTGACTTATTCGTTAATCTATCTATAAACTATAAAGAAAAAAACGAATATAACTTTGTTGAATAACAAAACTTCATATGTAAATTGTGTAATTATTCATAGTGGCTATAACATTGTATTGCTTTTTAGAAGCATATTTCATAGATATACAAGATATGGACTTAGACCACTATCAGTCTGAGTAAGTGTATTCTTACTTTCCCATACTCATACACATATCACATTTCTCTGATTCTAATAGTATTTCAAATAATTAGAGTGCTTGGATACCACAGAGAAACATATTGAATCACAGGTATTTCTTTTTCAGTTTTTTTATTACCAAAACAAAAACAATTACAAAAAACTATAGAGTGTAATATGTATCTTTTTTGGAGTCTTTTCCTAGAACAATGATGATGCTGAAAAGAACCATGAGGAACAGGTGAGGAAGAAGCTTAAAGTTCGCAAACGATCATAGGTAAGGTACCCTCATTATTTCTACCTATATTCTTCGTCAACCAATTACACAAAGCAACCAATTACAGGTGAGTATATTTTGCTTAACTGCTGCATTTTACTAATAACTCATAAACATATATTCATGTTAGTTTAGACTAAACTTCCATCTGCTAATATTCTATAGATGTCATGTTTGTCCCTACATTTGGAACCCCCTAATTTATTTAGAGATATCTTCTACATACGAAACGCGGGTCCAAGCTCTGGCATGCGAGCATGCCACGTCGCATGCAAAAGATCAACCGTTAGATCTTGATCGGACAGCTAAAAGCACTCCACAGGTCCCTTTCTAGGTACTGTTCACGCACTGCACAGGCACTGTTCATGCGCTGGCTAAACAAAAATTGCTACAAGTACACGAGAAAGTACCCAAAAGAATAAATAAGCCCTTTTTCTTTCTAGAAAAAAATATAAAATTTCCAAATAAACTAGAAACACTCTAGAATGTACCCAAATATTTTTCACCCCTTCTTTATTCTCCAAAAATTCCAGAATAATTTCAAATTCCTCTCGAGTTTTGCCGATAAAATTAAGAAGTTCATATCTCACCCATTCTAACTCGAATCCTGTAATTGTTTCACCGAAAAAATCTAAAATAAAGCCCTACTTATTCAAATCATTTTACCTAATTTCCAAAGTGATTGTCGAAATGGAAACAGCCTTTCGTTTGGAAAATTCCATTGGCAGTCTAATCTGCCTATATCAAGAATTTGTCTCTTTTTTCGTGAACTTCAAGATCTATACTCAGCTCATTTATAAGCTCTTAGCTATTCCGAATGCTCAAGCTAAAAGTATGCTAACTTATTAGAACATACGTAATTGAAATCAAAGATAATATCAACGGGTAACATTAGCTACCAACTCTAGGTTTAAATGAGGTATAATGAACTACATTGATAGTTTAAGGATCAAACAGTACCAAAAAGTTATAAATACATATATATTACTAAACATTATCTAATTTTTTACCAACAAAATTTGTACAATTAAAAATCCTATAGGATCTCATTTAATATTGCAAAAATCATATAAAATTTTATTTTGGTTCGAGACACAATTATGATGATCGCATGACAAAGTGCCTACCGTCTATTCTATTAGAGTCTTAGCCTATAGACAACCACCGAAAAGTACAGTAGGCAAATCCTCAAATTATGAATCTTGATTTATAAAAAGAAAAAAGAAACAACTAACAGTCCCCAAATTATGCATCATTGCTTTACAAATAGAAAAAAGAAACAACTAACAGGTCGTGCCAACATAAATACAAACGCCCTGTTCGTTTGCTCTTATCAGCGCTTTCAGCCAGCGATTCAGCAGTGTTTTTCTCTCACAATAAATCAGCAACAGCGAGAATCAGCCAGCCAGAAACGACCAAACGAACAGGGCGAAAACCAAACTAACTCAAAATGGTAGGCATTCCACGCACGCGCGCGGCAACGCCGCGCGTTGCTTTCTAGTGCTAACATAGAATCAAGCATATGAAATTAGATGTCTAACATAACACACAAAATTGTATATTTTAAATGAATTTATTGGTTCACTTAAGACACGACAAGGGTTAGATGCTTGATTCTCAAGTTCTCAATTTTCTTGGCAGTCATTGTGTTCATCTCGGATCTTACACATAGCAATGTTTTGGAGCAATAATTTGCTCCTTGATGACATTGGATGATTTGGCCCTCAATCTACCGGGACATTTCTCCCTAATATATGCTATTATATTTTTTTGCCAAGCATCTAATCTAACAATAAGGAAACCAAAGACAAGGATATTTTGGTGTACAACAATGTGGACCGCTTTGCTCCAAATGGAAGGATATTTTGGTGTACAACAATATGGACGGTTGCTTTTGCTTACGTTATGGATACGCTCCCCTTTGTGTAACTTTTGGTCGAAAACACACTTTCGATAACCCAAAATTTTTGGGAGACTGAATCAACATAGGTGATGTGATGACAGGTTGTAGGAGATCTACCTTTTGAGAGGAAAGATTGTGTTCACCGCCTATTATATTAGTTTACGTAATACCAAGATTGTAAGCATTGTGCTCTTTCTCACCGCTCACCATGTTCTAAATTACCTCCCGGTTGCTCAATACTATAAATGAGCATTGTCTCCTTGGCAACCAATAATGGCTATTTTCATACTGCTTTGCTACTTGTGCGATCTGTTTGCCATCCTTCATCTTCAACATATATCCGCATAAAATGGGTCTACAAGAGCCCACACATTGGCCACAAGCGGCAACGCCGCGAAATTTTTTATTTACATCCTAGATGCTCAAATTTGATTGCCTTATGATGATGTTATTGCCTAGGCAAGGCAAGTTTCCTAGACACAAACCAAACAACTCATATCGCGGCTAGACTTGTTATGACTTTTATCATATGGTAAAGTCCATTTTCCGATCCCCAATTGCACGGTTGTCTTATTTTCACCTGAAATAAAAATATGGTTTAATGTCTAAGTTTCACAATTAATTTATCTTAAAATAGGAAAAATGGTATCAATTTTTTTTTCTAAAAACGATATGATAAGACCATGGAAAAACTACTGTATTGATGCCATTTGTGACGTGCTAGCATCAATTACGAAGGATTCAGAATTCATATGCTATAGATATATGAATCTAGTTTCCAAAGCAACAAAAGGTGCATCGTTTGGACTTCGGTATAAGAGTTATGGCTATGTTAGTGGAAGCTGCTCAAGCTATTTCGTGGCTAATAAGGGAGATATCGATGACTCTTCAATTTCTCTACCAATGTGATCTTTTTATTTTAGCATAACTAGGAGGATTCCCCGCGCGTTGCCGCGGGTATGAAAAGAGAGGTTTATAGGTTAGGATGTTAATCTCTAAGAATTTCTTATAGATGTATGTGTAATCGTTATGAGATGAAAATGATGAATTTGGTCATACACCAAGCATCCTAAATGTATGAAACCGAGACTAAATTAATTGGCATATAGGACAACAAACTAAAATTATATTCATTGGCATATAGGGTATAGATTATTTAAACCAATGTATCGAACTCCAAGCTGAAGCAATAGTAAACAGAAATATTTAAATAAGTTGCATAGGTTAGAACCTATGGTAATGGAATAAAAGGTAGATAATAATAATTTATTTGAGGACACTCTTGGGAGATGATTGGATGTCTTCAAGTTGTTTCATGCACGCTTCGATATTTAGAAGATTTGGAAAGGTTACTGCGTTAAGAGAAAGTATCATATAAATGTTAGATATTAGAGTTGAATAAGTTTATGGAACTTTATTTTAAATATTTGTGTAGTATTACTTACTGTTTTTTTGGTTGTTTGCCTTCAGGATCATTTGGTTCGACTTCACCGACATCAATCTTTCGTTTTGTCGGTGAGTCTGCTGAAAATGAAGAATTAGTGGATTGTTAGGAACCGATTAAGATAGATGATAAGATAAATGTCAAGGGAAAAATATAATTTTATTTATATGAGTTGATTGATTGATTGAAGGTAGTTGCAGCTCGTTATATGTTAAATTATCACGAGAATAGGAACAATTGAATTGGGGGAGAGGAATGGGATTTGGTGGTATTATTTACCCGAGTTGGACCGATGTTGATTGTATGTGTTCTGGAGATGGAGGTGTGCCCGTGGTGGATATTGCAGCTTCTGCATGACTTTCCTGGAAAAAGTTTGTGTTAAAGCAGGGTAGTATGAGATTGAAAGGTAATTAAATTTAGTTGATTACCAAGTCTAGATTTTTAGCCGACTGTGAAGATGGACTCTTTGTGTTTGTTTCGTGATCATCAATCTTGAAGGATCTCTTGAGGACATATTTGATAGGTTGCTTTGATGCGATGTTCTTACTAATTCCTATATGAAATAATCTTTTTTTCCCAATGGCAGTTTTAAGAGCAGGTGGCTGGTTGTCTGGTTCAATCTGCATGTTTTGTGAAGCTTGTAGAGCTGAGCATTCAACTAATTCTTCAGCCACAGTATAGAAAGCAATACAATCCATTGTGGATGAACTATCTTTAATTGTGAGGGGAAGCTTGTACCTATTTGTTGGAGTTGAAACTGAGTTAGCAGAAAAGCGGCATGGTTATCCTAGAAGCAACAATATATGGTAGTAGGAGGTGCCTTACTCTGGAGATTGAATTGGGTAAGGACATGCACATCGTGGAGTATCAGAAACTATACTGTATCCTAGTTTGCATTTTTTGCATGCCTTGTAGTACCAATTTATGTACTGGACTATGGATGTGACCTCGCAATGCAGCTGTATGATTTCCCTCCCTGTTATAGTAATTTGAAAGAGAAGTATGAGTAATGAGTATAGTTAACTCAAAGCTTGGAATGGTTTGAATTGTCGTGGGTTATTGAAGGGAGAACAGTACCTCAAAAGATTCAGTTGGCAGTTCCAATATCTCTTGGATATTGTGTAATTTTCCAGCTGACTCCAGAGGTGTTTTGTTTAGTGTGTTAGGTAACTTCTGTTGTAGCGCAGGTGATCCCCATTCATATCTGATGGGCAGTTAGGCATTAAATATTTGTTATAAACAAAGTTGAGATTATGTATTTTAGTTAGTTGTAATGTACAGATGGAATATTGGTACTTACTTTGTTTGGTAGTTGGTTACCTCTGGATAATCCAAGTTAATGTACACTCGAGTTCTTGAACTGGATGATGCTTCATATTTTCCTGGATAGGTTGGGAACATTTGTCATTTGTAACATCTATAAATAGATTTATATATATAGTTAAAATATATTGGATCGAGGCAGTGATATTGAGACAACTGGCCTATAAATTTTGATGCGTAAGGCCTGCAAATATTCCAACTACGATGCCTTGTTTAGATTTGTCGATAACTTGCTTTTCATCAAAATTTTCACCTTCTTTGTCCCAAAGGATTATTTGTTGGGTCTCATCACCGCAGAATGATAGGAAGGAAAAATAAATATATTAGTAAAAATGATGTTTGGAAAGTGTGTCTATGTAAGTGGGTAGTCGATGTACTCTAGGTTGCGTATTTGTATCTTCCTGTTCTTTTTTTTTTTTGTGATCTAGGACCGCAAAGTCAAATGGGCCGACATCGCGATGACTCCTATTAAATCTAGTGTAAGAGAAACAAAATGAATGAGTTTAGTTTGATTGTAAAAAAAACAAAGAAGAAAGGTAAGAATTATGTAGTACCTAGAAGTGGTTTGGATTGTATACTTTTATCTGGCAATCCATCAAAGGAGCAGAAGTTGAATGCATAATGTGGAATATCTCGCACCTTTTGTTTCTAGGCGATTAACTTTAGTGGTTGATGTGAACTGAAGGATGTAGCTTTGGTGATCATAGGTATAGCTTTTGTTGTTTCGATGAATAGCAAGTAACACCGTAAAAGATGTAGACATTGTCCTCGGCAAGGTTGGGTCTGAATTCCTTTTCTAAATTTCTTGGAATGCGATCGATTTGTAGTTCCCTATAATAAATGCAATGTAGTAGTGAAACCATAGTTCTTTCGAGTTCATTATGAAAAATAAGTCAGAATACGTACATCATCATCAAGAAGAATTCCATCTATGCTGATCAATGAGTTTGTCGTAGCGTATCTTGCATCCCATAACCTTATAAGTCTACCAAAGACCTTGTATTTGTCCTTCCCAAAGTGATAATGTCTTTAAGCTTTGTAGTTTGGCTCATGGTGGAAAGGATCCGCAAAACCGCATAATAATAATATATGGTGAGAGGAGTACATTTCAAACAAATATAATATGGTGACATGGGAGTTCTTAGCAGATGAATATAATATGTAATGCGAGTCATTGTTGAATGTACCAATAATTTTAAGCGTACACGAGTCTTTTAAATCTTTGAGAAAATTTCATTGTATACTACATTGTGTGTGCAATTCTCATATCCAGATGGGCCATTTTCAATAAGAATTCGTAAACCATTCGGTGACGTGACTCGTGAGAATGCGACATAAAGTAAACCATGAGAGAAGACTGGCGAGGGTAAATAGACACCGACTCTACCAAGAGTTTGTCCTTGGCTTTTATTAATTGTCATAGCATAAGAAATCCTGACAGGGAATTGTCGACGTCTTAGTTTGAAGGGCCACCTTGTCTCTGCTGAAGTGGTTATAATGCGAGGGATGTATGCTTTTGACCCTTTTGCCTTTCCTGTGATAATTTCTGCCTCTATAACACGACTTGTTAGCTGGGTGACAATGAGTCTAGTACCATTACAAAGTCCTCTTGGTGGGTCCAGTTGCGTAGAAGCATTATGGGTACACCAATTTTTAAATGCAACACATGTGGAGGAAGGCCACTTATTGATAGTGTGTTCAAAAATTCTGTAGGATACAGAGCCTCCGGGTGGAATGGTTTGCGCAACTATCATCAATTGAATCGAGCTATAGTATGACATCTCGGGTGTGGTTAGTCGGTCAATCATTGTACTGTTGATTGCTGAAACAATGTCATTAGTAGAAGCTAGAATGGCACGATCACATAAGTATGATGTAATATTTGGTGCTTCACAGCCTAATTCATAAACAAATGAAATCAGACCATCAAGGTTTCTACATGATTCTTCAAGAAGCAGTGGTGTAGGTATTTGAATGAACATGTTAGTTGGTTCATTTGGAATATCAATAAAAGGTTCTGTACCATTTCCAACTCTTAAAAGCCACTCGCAAATAATCGTAATTCCTCTCTATCAGATTCTCGAAAGTGATGGTGCTTTCAATCTCATATTTTCAGTTAACTGCAGAACAGTACATTGTTGCCATAGATATGAATTAACAACGCAAGCTTTCAAAATCTGTTGCTTGTTTGCTGGTTGCGTAACTGGTAAGGTTTGACGAAAGTCTCCACCAAGCACTACAGTTATTCCACCAAATTGTTTTAGTTCTGAATTAGGTGTTATATCGACATTATATCCCTAAGAGTGCGATCTAAAGCCTCAAAACAATACCTATGATTGACTGGTGCTTCATCCCAAATAATAAGTGATGTTTTACGAATCGGTGCTCCTAAATGTGTTTCTTTTTTAATGGAGCACGTAGAATTTTGACGAATTTCAAGAGGGACTTTGAACCGAGAATGAGGAGTTCGGCCCCCAGGCAACAATAGAGATGCAATTCCAGATGATGCAACTGCCAATGCAATTTTGCCCTGGCTCCTTACATAATTCAATGAAGTTGTCCACAAAAAGGTCTTTCCAGTTCCACCATATCCATAGACAAAGAATGTTCGACCTTCATTTTCTACTACAGATTTATAAATAGCATCAAAAACTTCTTTCTGGTTATAATTGAGCCTTGGAATATCATCATCTATAACAGATTGCATGTCATGAACATCATAGTTAAGTTCATCCAATAGAAGTCTATTTTACGTAGAATCACTTCCCTCGGGTTGGGGCAAATTAAAATTGGATAGTTCGTATCCACTATCTCTTAATATTTTTTGTAATTCAATCAAGAGATGTGTAGAAGAGATATTTGTTCGAGAAGTGTTGCATCTCATACGATGTGTAATATCCTCACTCATCCGTGATGCATGTTTGTCATACGGTCTTTTAGGATCGGTGACTTCACGGAATAATAAGAGTGTGACAAAAAGGTGGCGTAATTGATAAGGTAGAGCCCATCGAGCTGCATCATTTATAGCATTAGACCACTCCCGGTCATCACCAAGCGAGACCTAAGGCTTGGCATGCCGCACGATAAGATTCGTATTGAGTGCCTCAGCTATAGTACGAATTTCGAGAGAAAGATGTTGGGCCCTTGACAATGTGTAGCAACATTCGTAGATAATAAAGTTCTCCTTGTGTAGGGTTGACATGGGCTATACGGCCAACTTTTCCAAAATATCCATGGCGTATACCCCATTTTTTTGGCCTTGCATGCCATGTAAAATTTTCAGGGAATTGGAGGTAGGTATATTCTCTAGCGAAGGGAACTCGCATTTGCCTCTAACCATGCAGTTAGCTTAGTCTTGGTATTATTTGGGTTTTCAATAATTTCTTCCAAGTCGTCTTCTTCGGCGTAGACAACATTATTTTCAAATGGCAAGTGGACGGGGGAGCCGCTCAACTGTTGGGTCTCCGTATGATGAATGTCATACCGAAGTAAGCGATAAGCACCTTCATGTGGGGTAATATAACGACACTCAAGGAAATTATTGATTTCATTGATACTTTGATTTGATGATTTGTGTTGAAGAACTTGAATGTAACCCAATCCTAGCACTTGTCAAATCCCTTTGTTACATATTTAAAAAGATATTTGTGCATTCCATCATGGTTAACCTTCTCCACATTAATGTGGGCTTGATACTTAACTATTAAGTCAACACCGTGAGGAACAACAAAGGTATTGTCAATGTCCAAGTGATTTTTATGAACTGTTAACCCATTTTTGGACGGGCATACCTTGTGTATGCCCATTTTCCTTTACAATGGTATGCTCACAGAATTCCTTTGGATAAGATTTGGAGCAAACACCTTTTGACATGCAGATCGAAGATGGGTTCGAGGTCCGCAAGGCCCATGTATCATAAAAGAAGAGACAAGCATCATATCCAATTTTATCTATTTCTCGGATCGCAACTGGGCGAAATGTAATAATCTATTTTTTCAGCACCTAGAAGTGCATCCTTTTGCAACCATAATATGATGTGTGCATGTGGTAGACCCCGTTTACGAAACTCAATTGTGTAAACAACTGTACAAAGAAAGGTAATTTTTTAATGTGATAATTAATTGACATTGTAATTGAATGGTTGTACGGGAAATGCTATGGACAAATCAATACCTGCATTTATGGTTCCAAAGAACTTGTGCTTTTTTATGTCATCCATTAGAATATCAAGTTTCATTTTGAATACCCTGTCAACAATATCTGCACGATCAGATGGATGTTGACCAGGGAAGAGTGCCAAAGCTTCTGCAATCTCAGGCCAGGCTGTATTTGCTGTGAAGGTTATAAATAAATCCGGGCATCCATATTTCCTACATATGGCAATACGGTCTTGGTATTTCGATATAAATAGCGTGGGCTACCAAGTGAAGGATCTTGGTAGAATAACTCTCCGGCCGATGGAAGATGCAGTGTGACCCCTCTTGAAACAGATCTTTGCCAAAGAATTATAGGGGGCTGATCTATATTTTTTTGGAAGGTAGGTGTTCGGTAATGCCACGATTCTTTTGTCTTCAACACAACAATAAGCATCCACTTGATAAGCTTGGGTTAATCTTTTGCACCACGGAGAGGAGTATTGAATTGACCAGGTCTGTCATGTAATCTATATGCATAGTACTCTAAAATTGTTACTTTTCGACGTTGCATAGATGTGGATTGTGCAGTGGGCTGATATGTTAGCTTGTCATGGAAACCGTCCTCTCCATAAGGAAATAAGAGAGGATATTGCATGGCCATAAATTTGCAGTGGTCTTCACTTATTTGTTGTAGGTTTGATGCATGATCTTCTATTATGAGGTCCCTACCAACATCAGCTGCTCCTATGTCACCGACCACTAAGCCAACAACTTCGACGCTATGCGGTGCACTGTACATATCCCCATGCGCATCCGGGTTACCATATAATTTGATGGAGAAACGATCAGAAGAATCACCAGATGATAATAGTCTTTCACCAGCAGTTCGAAAGAGCTTGACAATGGGATTATTGATATTAAGCATCTGCATGAGGGAGGTAACTATGGCCTCATCAGGACAAAAGGGCTCAGTTTGGGAAGAGACAACATTTATTCTGTTTGCAATTTCATTGGCAGTGTCATATATGTAAAGTTGTGCATATTCTGGACGGCGATCTCCTGCAGGGATTAAAGAGCCAATCCGATGGCACACTTGACCACTAATCTTGAATACGTATGGACCACGTCCATCATTTATTGATTCGTTAACCTTGGCTCCCATTGAAGTCATGGCAAACATTGAATTATAACGTCGGATGTTGTCAAAGAAGTGGTTTGTAAGAGAGCTGTTCTGAGAGGTTAATAAATCCAATAGCGGTTGAGGAGGTGGATTATACTGTGGTAATGATATTCTCCCTCCTTTACAGCACAAATTATATATTGGATTTGATGTATTCCTGTCTCTGCGGAGGCGTTCTTCGTACCAGAAGAAAGCACCACAATGTGAACAATTGTATTGAGGCCCACCAAGGTTTAATGGACTGAAAATTGTGCCTGAAAGGAATGTGCATTTTGTAAGACATGTATTTTGGTTTGGTCTTGCTGTACATTGGGGATATTGGAAATGTTAGTTAATCTTACGTTTGTGTCTATAGTTTGCACCGGATGGAGGTATATGGTCTCCAGTAGGTAAATCTGATGTTTGTTGGGAAGTAGATGAAGAAGCAGAGAATGATCCACCTACTCTTGCACGGACTGCACGGTGTTGTACTGCCAAGGAGTCTACTGTGCATAGATGAGTAATTACTATAGGCAAACTACATATTTGCTGAAATTAACCTGAATCACTGCGATGCATATGTTCCCTACGTGTGCGCCGAGCTTGGGCTATGGAAGCACGGTCTGGCGTAGGGGTCGCGGCAGGTTGGTGATTTAAGCGAGAGCGACCACGACCACGACCACGACCACGCAGAGGACGGAATGAACTTTCTCCATTGTCCATTATGTTTAAACTTAAGATTTGGAAATAAATAATACTTAGAAATTTTTTTTAGATGCAAGTAAATAGGACCTAAACAGATCGGTAGCAACAATTTGCTTGGAAGCATAATCATCAAAGAGCAGGAAGGCATAATAATCAAAGAGCACAGAACAACAATATACGAATGGTATAGGTTTGGGAGGAGAACCTGATTCGAAGATTGAACACCTTAATGATAATAATACATGGACTCCGAGAGATATGTAATATGTTCCCTACGTGTGCGCCGAGCTTGGGCTATGGAAGCACGGTCTGGCGTAGGGGTCGCGGCAGGTTGGTGATTTAAGCGAGAGCGACCACGACCACGACCACGACCACGCAGAGGACGGAATGAACTTTCTCCATTGTCCATTATGTTTAAACTTAAGATTTGGAAATAAATAATACTTAGAATTTTTTTTTTTAGATGCAAGTAAATAGGACCTAAACAGATCGGTAGCAACAATTTGCTTGGAAGCATAATCATCAAAGAGCAGGAAGGCATAATAATCAAAGAGCACAGAACAACAATATACGAATGGTATAGGTTTGGGAGGAGAACCTGATTCGAAGATTGAACACCTTAATGATAATAATACATGGACTCCGAGAGATATGTAATCTGCACAGAATTGGAGGTTAAAAATAGCTGATGAGTGCAGATGTTAACTAATTGGAATTTGCAATAAAATAGAAAACCTACACACAGGAACTGCAGCGGGGCGAGAATCGAGAGGCCATTGGCATGGGGCGTCGGCATATAAATCACAGAAGACATGGAAACGAAGAGATGGGAGGGCAGCGGCCTTTGATGGAGCAGTAAAGGCATTGAGTTGGTGGCGTGTGTTGTTGGTGTCCGTTACTGTGATGAAGGCAGTCGGGGCATCGACCGTGGACGATGCAGATGCGGCGGCGAAGGGCGAAGGGGCGAGGCGAGGCGCGCGCTGTGGGATGGAGGCCGCCAGGTGTGATGGAGGCGGCGGCTCGGCGCGCGAGAGCAGGAGGCGGCGGGCCGGCGCGCGAGAGCGGGCACGCCAGAGCAGGAGGCGGCGGCCCGGCGCGTCAGAGCGGTGCGGAGGTGGAGCGGGACGGATCGGAGCAGGTCGGGGGACGGGAACGATGGACAGGACGCTGGGGGTGGAGAGCCGATCCGTTCGGCACGGAGTAATGAATGGATGGCGTACGATGGTTTTTTTTTTTCTAATTGTACAATGTCAATACGATGGATGGCCTACGATGGTCAGTAACTGAAAAAAAATGGAAAACGCTGACGTGGCGCAAGGAGAGATCAGCACGGAGTAATGAATGGATGGCGTACGATGTTTTTTTTTTCTAATTGTACGATGTCAATACGATGGATGGCCTACGATGGTCAGTAACTGAAAAAAAATGGAAAACGCTGACGTGGCGCAAGGAGAGATCAGATAATTCCCTAAGTGGGGTTTGTTTATATAGAAGGTATAGATTTGGTAGGTGCTTTGCGGTTTTATTTTGGTTAGAAGCAAAGGTTCAAAGGTTACAAAACAGTTAAACTATCCGGAGGAAAAACATCAGAGGAGACAAGGGGGTAAAATGAAAAGAAGAGTGGCAGTAGTGGTTTTCGGTCTACGTCTCTTGTTCTTGGGTCGCCATCTGCAGTAGTCTTAACTCATTTTTAATTAGTTCTAAGAGCTCCTATGCGTTGCATGTTTTGTTGTTGAAGATTCATTTGCACCACACCCTCCAAATATTCCAAGCGATGTAAATTATAATTGTGGTTCAGATTCTGTCGTTCCCCTGACTGGCTCTAAGGCTGAGTTTGTTCGACTAGTCCTTAATGTTGTTCCTAGTGATCGCAAGACATTGTTCATTCCTCCAAGCTCCACTTGTCACCATAGTCGCTTGGTGTAGCTCTAGTTTGCCATCATGTGTAGGTGACTCTCTTGTCGGCATCGACATAGTGTGCATATGGGGTTGGCTTGCCCCCCTTTTGTTTATTCGGGCAGCTATTGGTAGTTTGGATTGTAGCAGGAACCATATGAAGAAATAGCATTTGGGTGCCACTTTATCCTTCATATCTTAGCCCATTGTTTGTCTTGAGTTGTCCCAAAGAACTGCAGATTGTAAAAAGTTTTCGCTGAGTACTGTCCAGATGGTTCAAAGCACCAGGAGATTCAGTCTTGATCCTAAAGTTGAACCATTTGCAGCCACTTTGCTTTCGCTTATGCATATTTTCATACCCAGCTACGGGGGGTGGGGGGTCCTAGTATAAATGATCCTTGTATTATATCACTTGAAGAGAGTTAGGATTGATAATTATGAGAATTTAGCATGGCTCTTCTTTTAGAAACCAGTAGAGAAACATTCAGTGCTAGTTGATTTCATTGAGTGATCTCTGAATTATCCTAGTTCAAAAACGCATATAGTAACCTATTGTGCTAGTTCATACTAGATTCTAGTTTTATCAAGTCTACTAGCACATACACTTCTAGGATTCGATCTTTATCATTTGGTATTTAGAGCTTAAGGTGATGCCTGGTTGTTGATGTCATCTTGCGAACTCTAGCAGCGATAACGTCAGCCAAGAGCTTGATCACTATGATGTGATCCTCGAAGGTTTGGGAGAACAAATTCGTCGTGTAAGAACACCTAGAGCATCTTGAGTTCATTGATCATCATGTAGAATTTCATTACGAGGTTTGTTGTCATGATGCTACTACCTGTGAGATGGATGGCCGTCAAGGTCATCATGATCCTTCTGTTTTTGACACTGCTCTTATCCAAGTTGTTAGTTATGATGTAAAATTAATGCTCCTATCCAAGTTGTTAGTTATGATGTAAAATTGTTAATGGTTCGCAGTAGAGAGACATAGAGCTATTTTGTTTAGAATTGTTGCAAGCACTGTGGTCTTGGAGTCACTGATTTATATGGTGTGTTCAAAAAAATGGGGTTACCGTATTCCACCGCTTTGTGATGAATAACAAGATCATGGAGAACTTTTATGTCAAGTTTCTGGCCTTTGAGTTGATTCTTAGATGCTATAGCTCGTGAGGAACTAGCGATGGTCCTGTTGTACCTATATTGTGTTTTGTACTAATAGAAGATTACGGTATAGCAGAGTTCAGAATTAAAGAACCGTACCTAGATCTTACCTCAGCATTCAAATTATGCAACCACTAGATAGGAGTGAAATAAAACGAAGAAGGAATATTTAAGCCAAAGACTTGGTAGATAGTGTATATATAGAGTTCGAACTGATTGTAGAGCACCAAGAAAGTACAACCATAGTCAAACAACTAATGAAAACTTCCTTTTTTATATATTTTTACATAGTCTTTATACCATACTTAATAAACACCCAATGGTTATGATAAGAGAAACTAACTACTCTCTACTCGCGCGCTATTTACGCGGATCCTTCGTTCAAGGGCCAAGGAGGAACACGGCACCGCCAAGAAACGCGAGCAACCCCAGAGGAGCTGCAACCTTGCCGCCAAAACTTTCCTCGTCACCATAGATGTCAGGGTAGTCGCCCAGATGCGGCTCCAGATCGTTGAAGTCCCCTGCACAGACACGAAGACGATCGAGCCAGTCAGTTGGCATTTAGCAAGTATATATTTAGCTACATGAACCGGGGAGCTTGGGGACCTCTTCTGGCGGTGTGGCTGCAGCCCCGCCGAAGTGCGTAGCGCACGTCCTCCACGGAGGCCCCGTTGTAGAAAGCGAAGCCGTCCAGGGCGCTGGCCACGCAGTTGAGCACGTCCTCTGTCTCCACCACGCACGCGCCTCCGCAGTAGTAGTCCACCGCCCCGAGGGGAACGGCGATGATCCCCGATGGGTTCAGCCTGTACGCGCCCTCGCAGCAGCTGTACACCTGCAGGCAGCATGCGCTTACGCACGGCACCGGATCAAGTTTTTCTTAACAGAGCACGCAGGTGCGTGACGGCGACACAGCATCACATCACAGGCCTCGTAATAAGCTTACCTGTTCGTCCTCGAAGCACTGCAGCGACCTCGTCGGCAGCAAGTTCGTCGGAAGCGGATCCATCGGGTGAGCATCTGCATGCCACGCGCGATTTAGACATGAGCACTACGTAGCAATAAACTTTGACGTGTTAGACGATGGTAATGACGGCGCTATATCGATTGGCAAGAAGGTAGTATGTGTAGTTGTACTGTGCTCCTTGGCGTGTGCATGGGCTGATGAGTAATGACGACGAGCATGCACCTGATGGTTTGCAGAAGGTCGCGTACAGGCAAAGGGCGGCCGCGAAACGGCCGCACCAGCGCCGGCTGTGTCGAGCAGAGAGCTCGCCCATCGATCGGCGAGAAGGGACAAACAGATCGATCTCGCTCTGCTTTTTGTTTTCACGAATGTACCTGACGATCGCACGTACAGCAGATGGATCTCTCATTCAAGCTTGCAGAAATTATGAAACGGGCAGTGATTTAAGAGAGGAGCAACCGAGCAAGTAGAAGTTGGGACTGTAGTAGGAGAGAGTTCAAACCTACCTGACCTGCCCGCTCTTTTTCACTCGAGTCTCTTGCTTCTCGCCCCTGCTATTTGCTGCAGGGTTGGACTATCTCTGCAGCAAGTAATTGCATTTAGCGGCCCTTGGAGTTTGAGTAGTTTGACTAGTAGAGACCCTTAAGCGTATAGTGGAATTACTGATTAGCTGCTCTTCTGTGAATGTTTGGTCGGACCTGGGGAGTTCCTTCTGTGTTACCGTTTGGTGGGAAACACGAACGTGGGGAGGAGGCCTGCCGTGCTTGACTCGGTTTACTCTTGACGTGCCGCATGCGTGGTCACGTTTTCGCCGGAGTTGGCCTAGCCACAGTGCCACACACACTAGATTCAAGTTCCGTGCAAGCTAACTGCAATGTACTCGCTCCGTCCTGAATTAAAAAAATATCATGGCTTTTGGTTGGTGTCTCTAAATATAGTGTATTGGGGAGACATGATGATATTTTTTTCTTAATAAAAATAGTGCATGATTATGGTTGATTGTTCTTTTCATATTTTGTATAAGGAAACGTAGATTGATCCCAACAATCATGCAGAATTGGATCAGATTTAATTATATTAGGAAGTTAAGTGAGAGATATATGCGTCTATCGCCATTTCTCTTATTTTGTCTTAAAATAGCTAGGATGCTTCTTTAATTCGGGACGAAGGGAGTACGTTTATGCGCTATCATTACTTCTAGAAGCATATGCTAAGAGCATGTTCGCTGCAGTTGCACGCAGATTCGTCGTCTGGTTAAAACCCACCCCGTAGTTATGGGATTCGGCCCGAAATGGACCCAAATTAATTCGCCCATTTCGGCCTGGCCCGACATAAGCTAAACCGATCAAAATATTTCAGCCTGATTTAAACTTTCAGCCCATTCTATGATCCAAGATGAATCCACAAACACTCCTCAACGCTGAAAAACTCCCTCAAGCTCGCTAGCCTGCGCATCGTTCACGCTAGCATTGCTGCAGCCACCGCGCGAGATCCGTGGTTGCTTCCCAACATTTGAGCTCACACCAGGTACACTCCTCGACGCCTTCGGCCTTACCATCACCGCATCGGAGCATGGTCGCTACCATATGCACCGCCTGCTGCCACCACCGCGACGTTGTTGTCCTCCCGCCACCTATGGGCTCCGTGTCGGCGCCCCATGCACCTTTCCGAGCTCACTCCCATGTCTGATCACTAGTATCAGGGCGCTACATGGCAGGCAAATATTTTGATTGACTGTCGCGTATGAAGATGTGAAAGATCTCATAGAAACACATCAAGGATGGAGAAAGATTTAACATTCAGTAGCGTTTGTAACGCATTTCAGTAGCAGTTCACTGGTGCATATCCAAGTTACAGATAACTCGCAAATAAGTTCTAGATTATTGTCGATTACAATACCTTTGTACAGAAAAGTTATGCAGTTCTAGATAACTTTATATCAACAAAAGCTGGGACGTCAGTTTACGCTAATTAATATTACAGCCACAATATGTGATTGAGAAGATAAGTTCAATGGCTGATCAAAAGCAGGTCTTCTTGTTGTTGTGTAGGAGTCAGGTCATGGTTCATGGTCATAGTCCCAGGTCCAGCGATCACCCCAAAGATTAGGTGTCTCATCCAGAACCACTATGAGCATGTATTGGATCTGTGGTTGTGTACATGTTAGGAATTAGTCTTGGTGAGATGCATGATTATAGCAAAGAGAATTCAAGTGTCAATGGCAGTGGGGTATATGAGTGCAGCAAATAAAGGCCTAAGTGTGTGTAGCAGTGTACCTTGTGGTCTTCAAAGCGGTTGTACATGTGCTGGATTGTCCTGGAATGAGATTTGATTGCAGTAACAAGATGTTTTATTGGCTCTACCAGTTCATCTGGTGCTTTCCACATCATCTTCTCAATGATAGCCAGGTAAGCTGTTTCCATCTGTAAAGCAGCATTCTTGGCTGATATGGCACAAAAGGTTAGATATGTCATGTCTTCATTTTGCTTGTTAATTGCAGCTATGAGTTCTTCCAGAGCATCAAAGTTGATATCCATGATTTTGTGGGAGAGGACATTTGCTATGAACCTTAATGATTGACGGATTGCAAGAAATTCAGCTGAAGCCTTTGATATGTGTGGAATACTATTGTATAAGCCCCTCAGATTAAATTCCTGAAGGAACATAGATGCCTCATATCCACCTGGTTGGGTCTCCTCAGCTATGATCTGGGATTCACTGCCTACAGTCACTTCAGTGGCAAGTGAGTGTATGATCTTGAGTCATGCTACATATGCTCGAGGTGCCCCGTTCTGCATTTTTAAAAGGATGGAATAATTTTTAGAATAAATATTTGGAAGCATGATGTTTGGAAAAGGAATGTTGTGATGTTCAACATGTGGTTACCTTAACAATGTCATTTATTTTTCTGAAGCGGTCAAGATCAACCTCTGTTTCTGCAAGGTCACTTGTGACAAGCATTAGGTCCATGTTTGATTCCAGGTCAAAGACATGGGTCCACATTGCCTTGTTAAGCTGAGCACTGAGATCTTCATAGTGTTCATGTTCTTCATAGAACTCTTGGGCTTTGTGGGTAAGAGCATCTGTCAGCCTGTTGATGGTTTTTTTGAAGCCTTTCAGAATTGGTATCATGATGTCGACTACATCCATGCACTCAGCAAGTTGTGCTCTTTTCAGTTCATAAAAGGGCTTTAGCTCTGAGCAAATGATGTAACTGAAGTCGGGCGACCTAAAATCATGCTGAGCTTTGGCGATTTCCTTGTAAATATGTCCAGTACTTGAGCTACCTGAAACGTGATGTGATTAGTGAAGTGCAGATTAATTAGAGTTATGTTAAGTGGATATGTATTGAGTGTAGAATAAATTTAGGGTTGGGTTTTGAATTACCTGGGTGTTCTGGATTTGGAAGCGGTATAGGCAGGAGCTTGGGTGGATCTATCTTGATGTCAGCAGGCTCCACCTCTAGACCTGGATGGTTATATTAACTTGGATTATTTATTGTACTGTTTTTGTAAGTAAAGGTGAAAAGCAAGAATGTGAAAAATAAAATGTAGAATTTGTATGTAAAGGGTGTTACCTGTCATCCATGGGATTAGGCATAGTTCATGCTCTCGTGACCAGGCTATGAACGTCATTGCAATGAGGCTGTTTTGTGGATCTTGTCTGACAGGAGTACCTAAGATCATGTGTTGGACAGTAGGGTGATTCACATGGATTATATAGTTGGGGTTCTGATATTCAATGTCACCCAATGAGATGTACTCGTGGGGTTCAGAGTACAAGAAGGACATGATTGCATGGACCCTTTCATCCCTCACGTCTGAGATCTTGTTTCTTGCAATGACTGCGAATTGCATGCGGACCACTGCATTTGAGGAATATCTTAAGCTTGTTTGGATTAAACAAAGGGAATGTATGGTGTTTTGAAGCATAGTACAATGGACATAAAAGATATACCTCTTTCAACGTCGACCGTGTCCATTGTTCTTTGATTCAGCTGGGAACGGTAACACTTTTGAGGAATTGATCTTTTGTTGCTGCCGTTGGGGTTTATACCTGAGTATAGCAATGGTACATATTAGTGGAAAAGAACTTGGTAAAGGTTTGCATAAAAAATGGTTATGATGTATCATCAAGCTATAGATAAAGGCATAGATAGTCTTACATACATGTAAACCATTGTAGATATGCAGTCATTTGTGTAATATGTGCAGTGATTATGATCTTTGTTAGTGAAAAGGCAGCAACCTGTGTTTTCCACTATCTCTGCTTTCATATCTCTCTGTCTTTATTCCCTGCTCTGGTCTCTCTTTCTTTCCTTTGCCTCTCCCCCTCCCCCTCCTCCTTACCCCCCTCCATCTTCTCCCTTTCTATTAACTAACGTCCCATTCCCTTCTATCTTCTAATGTTATGCCTGTATTCTACCCTTGACTAATATAGGCACGCTCCCTTTTTGGTATTCTAAAACAGAATAACGTATGAAGGTATGTATACATGGAGATAGATATGGTACTGCATATTCAATATACACGAAGAGGAGAACGGGCGTTACCAGCTTCAATGGTAAGACATATAATGCTAAAATTAATTGCAAGGTACAACCCTTTTATTGTGTTAGCAGATATTATAAAAAGGTTTCTGGGTACATCAACAAAACATGTGATTAGGTGGTTACCTGAATAGATGGAGGAGACCTGGGGACTGAAACGAGAGTGGTTAGATTGGTAAACATAGGATATATTTGAGCTATACTAAAATGCATAATCTATGAAGAAATAGTTTTTGGGTATTTGGAGTTTTTTTTTTGGTTCACAGTTCTACAGTTTAATACCTTAAGAAGCAGAGTAGACCTCTACATGGAAATGAAATGTGTAGCATTAGTTATGAAGATCTCCAGAGTCTAGATCTGTGTTTTTTGTGTGTGTATAGTACCTTAGTCTTTGAATCTGAAAGTGTGTCCCCACTGGAAGCTCAACTTTTTTAGTGAAGAAGATTCTGATCTCTCGCAAGAACCGTGTCGATGATGAATGGATCTACAATTGTTTATGTAAAGTATAGCAAGGCATATTTGAGCCTTTGATAGCATGTAAAAGATTTATATTTTTATTGTGGGAGTTTAGTTGTGCTACTTTAGGAAGGTGTACATATGTTTGTTTGTCATCACATCGTTCATTCATTTTGACATTAAGGTTAGGTGCTCATAATCCAACGGCTCTTAAATATGAAGAAAGATTTGAATTTTTTTTAATGAGGTACAGTGTAGTTTTTGTCAAAGGAATGGTGGATCTGGCATAGGAGATTCATGTAGAAGTTTTATTAGAGGCAGTTTGTGTGTGTGGCTCATTTCTTTAGAAGAGCAAAAAGTGATAAAGGTAAATCAGGTATGACGTTTGTTCATTGGCGACCGTGCTAGATTCAGTCGATTCTTTTTGAATGCAGTTCATTTTCTTTTCACCATTCAGCGGTCCCATTTCAGAAAGGGGAGGAAACTACACTATCTTCGTGTACAGTAAACCCTAAATGTGACGAAACAGATCGAGTTTTTTGAGCCAGCATGCAGAGCCTACCTTGCGTTTGCTTACCTGATGGCGGGAAGAAGAAGAAGAACAGCTAGACTTGATCAACTGCCTCGGTCTCGTACTGGAATCTCCATTTCGCTTACTGCCTTGACAGCTTCAATGACGAATCCGCTGGATCTGAGCTGTAGGCAGAAGAGGAAGCAGATGTTGTTACCTTGGATTGTTTTGTGGCAGAAAGGAAGCAAGAGGAAGTGCGGAGGGAGGCGACGGCGGGAGCGACGCAACAGTAAAAACGGCGATGTAGACTTACGCGCTGCGGACGATTCCTTACAGGAGGAGGAAATGAGAAGATAAGGATCCCGACGGGTCGGTCGGTGTTTTTATAGTTTGCGTAGTCCTGGGCCTGCGCTCGGATGGGCCAATTTCCGTGGTGAATGACTGGGAGCTTCAATGTGGTGGGCTGGGCCGGTTTGCTGTTATAATTGGACCCCGTAGCTCTTTAAGGTATTGGTGAGTTTTGGTGGTTTACGTTTTTTTTTCCTGCGAACGTAGTCCTATAGATGAGCCCGTGTTTTCTGGATCATTGGCCCAATATCGGTGCCCTGTGTGTGTTTGTCGTGCCGACAACCATGAGCGATCTGTGAGGCTGGCAACAGGTTTTTCAAAAACTGACTATTTACAATTGGGCCAACGTGGTTTACGTGAAGTGTCTCGTGTGTTTAGATGGCAGCCCAGCCCACGATTATTGTAACCGGACCAAGCTTTTGCCGCTGATGGAGCTGGCCAAGCCCACAAACCACATCGCACGCCTGGGCCGTTGCCTACTGCTTTTGTGGGCCACGGACTGCTGGACGAGCGGGCCGCTTGCCGCTGCACACTGCGGCTGTTGTCTTCGCTTGATGGGCCGACGGATTCGTTGCTTGCTGGGCCGGCCCGTCGGCGCCCTTGACGGGCTGCCATTGCTACGCTGGGCCACTGGCCTGAGGCCTTTGTTTGCTATTTCTTGGTAGCCTGTTTTTTTCGTGAGGCTTTGTTGGCTCGGGTTTGGATCATTTTGCGCCAAAGGAAGAAGTTTGGACATGGGCCCGTAAAGCAAGGAAGGTACTAAATCGTAATGGACATGGGCCAGCATTATGCGTTGGTTTGGGGGCCCTGCAGCTGTATCTAGTTACAGCCCATAGAAATAGTAGCGGGCACACTGGCCCACGAGCGTAGCTAGCCCAGCCATTCAGCGTGACAGGATGGGCTAGTTTTGAACATTGGCAGCGATGGCCCGGGAAGAAACTGGCGGTCCAGTTAGCGGCGGCGGCAGTCTGATCTAGAGCGGGAGCGTTTTGAACGGCCCATGGGCGGGCAAACGGCGACGGCCTGCTAACTGGATGGTATTTCTAAACGATCTACATATGGTTTGGGCCTTCTTTTTCTTATGTGGTGTCTTTTTCTTTCATTAGTTTTTTTCCCTTTTCTTCACATGGAACTCAAGATTAGGTGTCAAATTCTGGGAATAATGGATGAAACTACACTGCCAATTGTTTTGGTAAGAAGAAGGTTTATACTAATAGTATTTTTACGCAAGAAAGATGAGCCCAAATGGAAATTGCATAGAGGTCTTCTCGGAATATTCTAAATGCACTACTTGCCTAGTATAATATAATACATGTTATATCTAAGTAAGGAAACGAGGAGGTACATATAATATAATACAATATTAATTGTACAGATACAGCTGTTATTCATAGCTTCGTATGATACTCAGTGCGGACTTGAACTCGTTGACGTGGTAGGCCGGGTTGATTGGTTCAGTGGTTAGCTGCAAAGGTGCAAACAAATAATATAATTTGTATAATAACTGCACGCATTACTATTTATGTTTCTGTCATTTGTAAATGGATATATCTTACCTGCAAATTCATCGCGTTGTCGGCGTAGCCAATACCGGTCAATTTCATCAAGATTTGTTTCTTCTGTATAAGTTGCACGAATTGTTAGATACTTATGGAACTCTGTTCAGCGAGTAAAACAAAGTATAGGTATTTTGTACCGTCGATGTCTTCTTCAGAAGTTTCTGGGCTTGGATGTTCTGGGTAGGGACACGCGATAACTCGTGTAGAGACTTCATAGATTAGTGGCCACATTTTAAGGATATGACCGGCTGGCACTTTTGTTTTGACAGCTATATGTGCTATGCAAGGCACAGAACATGGTATTGCTTTTGTGCTGACGCAACATGACAAATCATATTTTTGGAATTGGATTTCCCTGACAGGACCAATGTCAGTGAAAAGACGATGAATTATATCTAGATAACGGAGCTGAGGTGGAAGGCCAAGGATCTCAACATCTAATTTTTCAGGACGTGCTTCAGTTGCATGGTTGTCTGTGAGTTGATTTTCAGTGTATGGAATCAAGTGGAGAGGTAAGTCTGTTGATCCATAATCTAAAGTCCAAGGCATGAGAGGAATAGTGTATTGTTCAATTATGAGAAAGAGTTTATTCATGAGATTGGTTGCCACAGGAATTGAGTCGGCAACAACTATAAAATCTGAACCAAACTTCGAGATGTTATCTACCCCAATGATAATACCGGTTTGTGTTTCTATTGCTTGCTGGATACTTTGATAATGCACAGCTTCACGCACATCTGATGGAACCTTGATAACTACAGCACGTCCCAGGATACCAGAGTAGTTTAGGTTGACATTTGTTTCTTCGATGATTGTTAAATTAGGGCAACAGAAATCACCCATGCTGCTGTAATAAGAATATATTTCATGAGTGTACTACTCGGATTGCAGTACTAACTAAGGAGGCATAGATATAGGCACAATCAATAGTCAGTAGAAAGACCAAATCTAGGCAATGTGCAAAGCCTTGACAAATCTGCACTACTGCACTAATTAATCAAGGAAACTCAGTCATAGTGAACAGAACTAAACAGAAAACATAGTTCCTCTATTTTAGCTCATGGAGGGCGAAGGAAGGTAACAGCAAAGGGAAGTAAAGTGAAGGCAGAAATTAGTACCTCACTCGCTACTGAAATTTTCAAAGGATAGCGAAGAGCACACACAGAAGATCAGTGTAGGCAGGAATCTCTGTGGTAAACAAGGAGATCTGAATGTGCAGATCTAGCACATAACATGGTTAGGAAATCATTGTGACAGGTGGTAAGCGAGGAAACTGTAAAGGAGAATAGGGAAACATGCTCACCAGGAACGATAGGCAGGTCGATGAAGCAATCGCGAGGTTGAAGAACAGTTGGGCGTGCTTTCGTCGGCACCAGAAACGATGGCCGGCGTTGCTTCACTGTCGAGCTATAATCAGCATGTAACCTAGCAGTTGGATTAACCATCCAGAGAAGCACAACACATTTTAGTGCACAGATCTAGCAGGGAAGGAAGAGCATGAACCGGGAAGGAGCTGCGTACCTGGCATGTTAACTTCACCATGGATCTATGGAGTTATCCAGAAGGGTTGGCTGCAAAGGGAGGAGAGGAGAAAGCAAACAGATGAAGCAACCTCATAGGTTTCCTTTTCTATCCTTGCTGGACTCGACAACAAGCTATGTTATGGGCCGTATGGGCCACGTCGGTGCACCAGGCCATAGGTGATATGTCTTTTCTTTTGGACCAAGCATACATAGTGAGGTGGGCGGCCCTTTATGGGCTTTCCAGCCCATTTATTTCTACTTGTCCATCTTATCCAGGAAAAAGCATCAGTTGGGTTCTACAAATTGTTTTCTCTTTTTTGAAAATGAAGTTATCGTTCAATTTATTTCTACTGGTCCATTTATGGGCTTTCCGGCCCATTTATTTGTACCGGGCTTCGTATAGAGATAATTTCGATTTTGATAAATACGTTGAACTTATTTCCAATTTTGACTCATGTGAAAGTCACTCGATGTTGATCTAGGATTTTGTCTGCACCATGCTATATTTTTGGCAAACAAACGCAACAGTTACAAATATTGTTCTAAAAATAGGGGTACATACATGGTTCCTGATATTTGTTACAGTTCTCGACACCTAACGAACGACCATCGTCTAAGGAGAATTGAAATTAAACCTGAATTTACATAGTATAGTCCCATAGCATATGGACTACTGTAGAGGTCACCACCTAAGGTGAAATTAAACCTGAATTTACAACAGTTTCAAATAATTTTAAATATGGTGAGTATACCTAAGTGTAGGCTCTATTTAAGGTGACGACAAATTTTTTCGAGGCTAACCTAGGAATTAGTTCGACATCTGTCAATCTTGATTCGAAATAATAGTACATAGATGTCTCAATTATTTATCATAGTTTTCAGCATTCAGTAAATTTTTTAGTCATCATGCCACGTTAACTGGTACTACTAATGATGATATTAAATTTACGGGTACATAACTTAATTGTGCAGGACCTGGATTGTTCTAAAAGTGAGCACTGAAGTGTTTCAGCTTATTTAATATACAATAAAACGCGCTGAGTTTTTTAGTGACTTGAACCTAGCTTCTTAACGGCCACGAGTTGATGAGCAAAGTGAGTGATGCGGCCGATGATTCCTTCGCATGAAAAACATGGTCTTAGTTATGTATCGCGTTAAATCACGTAATGAATCCTAATTATCTATGATGCATGGAGCAAAGTATTTTTATGTTATTAAACTTACGCTTAAGATGAACCTTATCTTGTTTTGATGGACTTGTTTCTTCCCTGTTTTGTACCACTTGAGCGATTCCTGTCATTTATATTTCGTCAAATAATGATATATGTTATGTAGAATAAAAAAACCTCCAAATCTGTGACTCGGTAAACCTTTTGTTTGTTGCGAGTAAGGTGTCATCATCTAAATCTGCTCCAATATTTGGGGTATCATCAGCGGGAATTGTTTCCTATATAATATATGAGGCTGTTCAATATCTATACTGCACATGTATAAGTCATAAGAAATGTAACGAGGAACTAAACAAAGGTTTGAAGTGACCTTATCTTTTCCTGAATCATCTGCAAATGTAAGACTTCTACGAACACTGCCTGTGTCAGATAACACCATATCTGTACTGGGGGTGCTGTATCAAAAATCCAAATGTTAATGTATTGGTATGTAATCTGGGTGCAATATATAGAAGGAATCTATTTTCTGTCTGGCTACGTCACCCTTTTTCAATGATTGCAGCCTCGATGTTGCTTGTTGCTGGTGGAGTCTATAGGGAAAAGGAAATATCAGGTGGGGACCAAAGTAATTAGAGTGGAGGGAACTCATGAATTAAATCAATAGAATGAAGAATTGTCTGAATCTGCAATACCTGATCATAAGTATCCATAATCTGTTGAGTAAAGGCTGAAGTGCCAGTTTCTTGTGAAGGATTTTGATATGATGACAGTGTTGATGGACCAGACTTTGGTTCTGATGTGGTTGGCTGGATAAAACGCCTTGATGGTTTTGCTAAAATTGCTTTAACTATATACTGCCTGATTGGTTCCTCTTCAAGGTCAACTGAGAAAGTATATTTTTTGCCAATGATGTCCAAAACCGGTTGTGGCAAGCCTTCAGTAAAACCCAACGGATTCATAACTGCCTCACAATCTTTCCCAACTATGGTCCTAGCTTCACTGTCGTGTGCAAAAAAGCGAGCTTCGGCTGATTCATCTCTAGCCATAAATGCTAAAAGATATCTGTATAATTATTAAGGAACTAAATATCAGCATGTATAAAGTATAAATGGAAGCAACCGAAAACTTAGCGTACAACATAACAGTAAACAATTACTGTAACTGTTTATCATTTTTGTTACCTAGCAGCAGTATTTGTGCCGTTGCAGTTAATACATCGATAGCGTCCATCACCTTGTTGAATTGCTTTCTTCTTGCATGGTTTACATGCCATGTACCACCATCGAGTATTAGGAATCACAGATGTAACAGTCACTGTGCATTTGTAAGCACCATCCTATAAAACCAGCATTGGAAACAAAAAATAAAACATAAGCAAGCATAATCATATAGAAAATACCATAGGTACATGTATTGTGCCTACAAAACATAATCAAGGAAGTCGAGTGCTTACCTCAAATTCATATGGATCTTCGATGCTATTTAATTCTGCAAGTGTCTTGAGCTCAAGAGTAATATTTTGGACTGTTGTTTTGTTAGGATTTTCTGACACAGGTGGACGCTCAATGAAAACGGGACTGTGCTTGAACCTGGGTCACAGACAAAATTTATAAGTAAATTTGATCCAGATAATTAAATTGTGCGCAAACATAGTCATAAATGATACCTGCTATAAAATGGTTCAGCCTCTGGAATGCGTGGGTTCAGGTGATACGAAAAAGGTTGGCTGCCACTTAGATAGATTTTGTCTGCACAATGGACATTATGTGAACATGTATAGTACATTAAATGAAGCGTGTATATTTGTTGATTACAGGATCACTGATTAGAAAAGTTAGTAAACATGAAAAATATGTACTTACTGTAGTCCCTAAACTCCCTGTGTGGACCACAACCGAGAATTAGACAAACAACAATATTTCCAGCCTTTTCATCATGAACGTGTTCAATACTGAAATTTGTTGCATAGTCACCCCATATAGTCACCTTTAATTCTTTTCCACTACAATAAACAAAACATGGAAACAAACAGAAATGTCAATTCATGGACAAGATGTGTTTCACATTACTGTTGAACATATCATTGTTACCATAGATCTTTGATATAAAGTTCACGAAGCATCAAAACATTTTCTCTATTCTTGGGCACAAAACTGTTAACCTCAGTATACTTGACCAAGTACCCGATTACGTCTAAAAGATTAAGCATGTGTTAGTTGGTACCATAAAAGTAAGTAAATGAGGCAAGGGGACAAAACATAGATTAATAATTGCTTAATATTTTAGTGAAAAGAATTGTACCTGTGTATTGAACAATAGGACCTTCCGATGGTGTAATAGCTGCAAAGTCAGTAAGAGTGTATACACGCTCAGGTATACTGCGTGGTGGATCTACGACAGCTTCAATAATTGTATGTTGAGATATTTCAATCATCAGTGGCCTGTCAAGAACTTTGAAGTTTTGCTTGCAAGTTTCGCACCATGAATTTCATAATCTTGTAAATTTCACGATCTCGGAACATAGATTGTTGTTTCTCCATATCTTTGTCTTGGTATTTCAAAGATAGATAGCTTGACCCTAATGACCAACAATAAACATGTAAGTAATAAAATTAGCATGCATAAGCAATTTGGGACAATATTTAAAATATTTTAAATGCATTGTCGTAACCCGAGCATCCGCTAGAACCATGCCAACATACAGAGGTTCTCCATTGCCTTGGCTCTCTGTCATTGTATATTTTCTTACAACCCCGACAATTATAGAGCGCTTTTCTTTGCCTTTGCGCAGATTTGCCGTAAATATTGTTGCATCCATGGTAAGTGATCTGGGGGAAAAAAATATAGAACAGTTAGCTTATCTCGCCTAGAGGGAACAAAAATTTAACCAGGAGTTTAAACTGAATCAAGTACAAAAGTTTTACCGTTTGCAAGATAAAATAAACAAAACATTAAACAAAGAGAATAGCATAAATTTGTGGGAAAAATACTTGGAAATCTGTAGGTAAATAATATAAAAATTGAATAAATCATTGTCATATGGTAAATGTGTCATCCAGGAAGCCTTAGTTCATAATATGAACTTACATATCACAATATTGGCACAGCAGAGTTCATGATTTATACTACTTGAAGCTGAAAAGTAAAGCATAATTTGCGGGAAGATGTTGAAGCACTTCTTTGTAGACAACATTTCGAGTTTCATCGGTGCGGTTGCCATGTTCATCTTCTATGAGAATCTTCAAGCCTTGCCTTCTAGTTACACGTGAAATTGACTACATAAAGCTGCCCGTGGCTGAAGACAGGTCTTTTTAAATAAATGCCAACAGTGATTAAAGTTTGGCCTTGGCTTTTATTAATTGTCATGGCATAACAAACTTTGATAGGGTATTGCCGCCTTCGCAATTCAAATGGCCACTTGTTGCTCTTCAAAGTTAACTCGATCCTAGGTATAGTAAATATCCGGTTCTTGAACTGACCACACATGATTTGTGCTTCAATAGTCCAATGTCCTAATGAAACAACAATAAGCCTCGTACCGTTACAAAGACCCACTGTTTGATTTAGATTCCTCAGCAGCATAATTGGCACACCCTTCTTAAGTCTGATACGATGCTGTGGAAAGTTATTACCATTCAGAGAGTTAAGATACTCAACAGGATAAAGCATGTTATATGCTTCATGTGGTCCATTTGATTTCTCAATGCTATCAGCGCTGAGATATTCTTTTTCAGCATCATTTATTAAAGACACGCCATATTCGTTAACAGTATCAGCAAGTTCATTTGTTGGTGTTAGAATAGCTCTATCTCCAAGATAAGCTATGTCCAAATAATTTTCTGTAAAATTTGGATATATAGCTGAGAAAATACAAGCAAGTTTATCTCCATCAGTTGACAATAGCAAATCTTGAGGTATTTTTACCCAACTTGGCTCAATCTCTCCTTCCTTTGCAACCGAAGGCAACTTACCTTCACCAACATCTAATATCCACTTACTGAACAATTCAACCTGATGTTGCTGATCTGGATCATCCGATGAACAAACAAGACGCATGTTCTCAGTTAAACTCAAGATTTGAACATGAGCCCATAGGCACGATTTGATTACTATTGCATTCAATATCTGCAGCTTGTTACCACCCTCAACAACAGGTAAAATCTGTCTCAGGTCCCCTCCTAGGACTACCACTTTCCCACCAAATGGAATATTACCAGTGTTGGTATTTTTAACGCACACAGATAAATCCGCAAGCGCACGGATACCGTTGTAGCTTTCACCCGGAGGGTTTAAATATCGTATCCACAGGGAAACGTGTGTGGGTCGCCAAACAACTAGTTTATCTATGGGTAGCAATCAAGGTTTAAGATATAATGGGTAAAGAGGATTCCTATGGTAATGATCCTATGCAAGGCAAGGTTATGAAGCAATTGTCCTTCTAATGTTCACTTCGGGACGCCACTAGACGGGAAAGCACCACAAAGGATAACTCTACCGACGTGACTACGGTCCTACTAATTTAAGAACCTACTCAATTCGGTGTGGACGGGCCTGTCACCTCCCGTAACTACCACACAACCGCAGAATAGGGCGCAAACACAGTAACCGACAGCCTAAGCACCACGCTTATGCTAACAATTACTACTCTAATTCGAGCGCTAACAAGAACTAGAGCAATCATAAGAACCGTGAACCAATGAACAAAAGAGTAAAATAAATACTTGAATAAAGATCAATTTACGAAGTATCCGGATGCAGGCTTGGAGAAGCCCGAATCCGCCGAAGTACAAGCCCGAGGGGGAGCACCGACATGCCGGCACCACCTCCAATTCTTCCTCGCTCTCTATCTCTCTATTATGCTAAGACTAGATCCTAATGAGGACTAATCTTCTCTTGATGGCTAGGTTTAGCGAGGAGATCCATTCAAGGGACCCCTCTCACCGATCCCTACTGGAGCAAATGAAATTAGGGTTTAAGGGATGCCTCCTCGGGGGCCGGGGCCCCGCTTATATAGCCCCCTAGGATGCACCACGGCCATCGGATCAAACCGACCTAAACGGACGATAATTATTGCTCCTCAAGGTCGGTGGAGGCAGGATCCGCGAGCCTCCACCTGATTGGTGGAGGTGGCCAGTCGGCCGACCCAAAGAGGGAGTCGGCCGACTCCCCACCGAGCCCGTTCGGGCTCCCGTTTGGTCCGAGCCTTCTCGAACCTTCCAGACATGAATTTTCACCGGTTCCCGATTATCTCTATGTAAACCCGACATGTGGGCCTTCCTTGGGTATTTTCACCGACACCCCGTAAACAGGACATTCACCAAAACTCATGGAATTCGTCAAGATAACCCCTATATCTAGTTGGTGAACATATTTTAGTCCTTTCTCATGTTTAGTTGACGGTAAAAATTGGCACTTAACGACCGTCAACAACTCCCCCAAGCTTTCCTTTTGCTCGTCCCCGAGCAAAGATAAACTCAAAGTGTGGATCGGGAGTTGCTACAATGCTTTCACGCCTCAAAAGTACACATGCGTTCAAACAAGAACTCTCCTCCGAATTAGAGTGAACTATTCGACTCAAAACTTACTCATATTACCTTTCACCATGGGGCTTGTAACCGTCACTTAGGTCTTGAGCGGTTGAAAGACAGAACGGTCAAGTTAAGCGCTATGTTTCTCGCTCTTTGATCAACTATTATTCTCGGAGTTTTTGCAAGATTTTCAAATAAAAACTCGAGTTCCTTGTATGAACCTTTCAGATCTCTCATTTGTGGTATTTTCGGATCCTCTCCAAGGCATGAGTAGTGTATGCCTTCTCTCTTCTCTCGAATATGTGGTATTTGTGGAACTAAGGCATAGTGAAAAGCGCCTTTCTCTCTCACCCTACTTTCTAATAGGCTTATGTGGAGCTCATAGGTGGGGAGACACTCAAACTCACTTGCATATATTGCACAGTTAAACCATGGATCCAATAGGAACTAAAATAATAATAAAGTCATATGTGCATGTGAATGAGGAAATGGATGATAAGATGATGATAGGATGATGATGATGAGGGGTGATCACTTGGTGAACATCTACTTCTACACTTGCTCCTTTGGGGATAACATGACTCCCTTTATTTGGAAACTTTGAAGACCTTTGAAGAGGAGGACTTGGTTGCTCTTTTTTTTTTCTTTTCTTTTTTTTTCTCTTCTTCTCATTTTTTTCTTTTTTTTTTTTAAACAACCAATCCTCTGAAAACGAAACTTTAGCAACGGGGAGTGTATAACTTGAAATGATAATGACTGGAGCTTTTATGTAGGCAAAGGGGATGGCGATGATTATTTCTAGATGTTCACACCCATGATAGGAGTAGAACCTTTTTCTGGATGGAATGAAATGAGTTGTATATGTATATGTGGATGGATGGATGGATGGATGGATGGATGCGTACTCCCAGGGTAGGAGCAGCATAGGTGCGTATCTCCAGGGTAGAGACAGCACAGTATGTGGGGGAATGCGTACTCCCAGGGTAGGAGCAGGATAAGTGTGTACCTCCAGGATAGAGATAGCACAATATGTGGTGGATGTGGATCTATATGTAGGTGATACCTCTAGGGACAGAAGTAGCATAGAATGAATGTAGTATTTATGAAATGGGTGCATGCTTCTGAGGACAGAAGTAGCATAGATCAATGGATGGAGAGCACATAGTAATGACTTTTAACTGCATGACTGATTCCTTATGGGTCCACAGCATAACCACACTCAATGCCTAAAGATTACACTCAAGCCTACAAAATGATCTATATAAACAGATAGGTTTTCCTAATCTAGTAAGCATGAATATATGGCTGTGGTAGGAATTTGAACTCTCATCATAAAGGAACTCATCATGCATGAATTTAATATTTTCACGAGATAAATTCTCCGTAACTCTAGCATCTCTAGGAACAAGATGGACAAGAGCTCAAAACTTTCCCATATCATACCCATCAACCACCTAGACTTAGATCAAGTGTTTGCTACCCACAAGTTTCGGGTTCGAGCAAATCTCAAATCTAAACAAGTTGTGTCCAAAACTCGGGAGAGTGCAAGGTTGAAAACTAGGTACTTGAAAGGAATTACTACAGAGAGCAACTATTCATCATTTCCATATAAGAGTTTATTCTAGGGGTTCATTTTAGCAAGACGAACTTTAGCACAGCTTAATAAGTAGATAGATGAATGAAAAAAATAAGCTAGTGATACTTAGCTGTATACACGGAGGTGCTTTGTCCCCCAAGCTGAATGTTGACGTAGTCTGTTGATGTTGCCGATCGGTGAAGGTGTCGCTCTTCCCGGAGTGTCAGGGATGATGGTTGTAAAGACAACACTATGATTGTTGAAGACAGCACTCCAGCAGGGGAGAGGACGTCCTTCTGCCTATTTAGCTCTTCTTGATAACTCCTGCTCAATTCAAATAAACAACAAAACTCGTGGAACAGATTAAGGGTTAGTAAATTAAGCATTACTTGTCTAGAGAGTTGCCCATGATTTATGCGGGACTAGCGGGATACCCTTTTTCTTTCTTTTAGTAACTTCAAATTCTATATAATTAATTATGTCCAATTCTTCTTCGTGGTTGTGCATCAAAGAAAACTTTTAGACGTTGACCATTTACCTTGAAAAGTTTGCCTTCATCGTTTTGAAGAGTGACTGCTCCATGTGATGCCACTTCAATTACCTTGAATGGTCCTTCCCATTTACTTCGTAGTTTCCCATGTCCAAATAGCTTTACTCTAGAGTTGAATAGTAACACTTTGTCACCTGGTTTGAATTCCTTCTTCTTCGAGTCTTTTGTCATGCCACCTCTTTGTCCTCTCTTTGTAGATCTTTGCATTATGATATGCTTTTTCTCGCCATTCCTCAAGCTCGTAGAGTTGCATCTTTCTTTTCTCCCAATTTGCTTCAAAGTCCATGTTCCATCTCTTTATGGCCCAAAGTGTGCCTTGAATTCTAGTTCGATCGGCAAGTGGCATGTCTTCCCATAGACCAGCTTGGTATGGTGACATTCCAAGAGGTGTTTTGTAGGCTGTTCAGTAAGCCCATAATGCTCCATGAAGCTTGTCCTTCCAGCCGTCCCCATCTCGTTGATGTCTTTTGCGAATATTCTTGATTTGCTTGTTTGATGTTTCGCTTGCCCACTTGTTTGAGGATGGTATGGCGTCGCAACATTGTGACGGACCCCATGATTGTGTAAGAAGCGTTGAAACTTCCTATCAATGAAGTGAGAGCCTCCATCACTAATCACCATGCGTGGAACTCCAAAGCGTGGAAAGATGGTTTCGCAAACATCCTTTTGGCGTGGTTGGAATGCTCGACATGGTAGAGCTTCAACCCACTTTGAAACATAGTCCACTCGCCACTAAGATGTATTCACACTACTTGGACTTAGGAAGTGGTCCCATGTAGTCTATTCCCAGACATCAAAGAGTTCTACCCGGAGGTTATTGGTGAGTGGCATGGCATCTCGTGTATTTATGTTCCCATGCCTCTGACATGCTCCACATCTCCGGATGAAATCTTTCGTGTCTTCATACATGGTTGGCCGAGAAAAATCCACATTGCCGATTTTTGCATGAGTGCGGAATACCCCATAATGTCCTCCATATGGTGATGAATGGCATCTTTCAATGATCTTGATTCCTTCTTCGGTTGGTACACACCTCCCGAGTAGACCATCGAGCGGACTCGGAAGAGGTACGGTTCATCCCATATGTGTTGACGACTCTCTTGGATGAGCTTCCGTTTGTTTTCCCCGGTGGTACATAACCCGCAACCATAAAATTGACAATATTTGCGTACCAGGGGTCGACGCTCGTGACCTTGTAGAGCATGTCGTCTCGGAGGTAGTCGTTGATGGGCAAATCCGTGGTTTTTCAAACCGCATCCGGACAAGTGATCTGCTACAGAATTTTCTACTCCCTTTCTATCTTTTATTTCTAAATCAAATTCTTGGAGTACCAAGATCCATCTTATAAGTTGTGGTTTAGCATCTTTCTTAGTGAGCAGGTATTTCAAAGCAAAGATGATCGTATGAACAATCACCTTAGCTCCTACTAAGTAAGATCTAAACTTGTCAACAAGAAAAACAACAGCCAGGAGCTCTTTTTCAGCTTGTTGCATAAATAAGTTGAGGTCCCGACAGAGTTTTACTAGCATAAGCAATTGCATGATGCTTTCTATCCTTTGTTTGACCCAAAACTGGCCCCACAAAGATAATCACTAGCATCACACATGATTTCAAAAGGTAGCGACCAATTAGGGGTTGAATGATTGGTGCGAGATGAGTGCTTTCTTAAGAATATGAAAAGCATCTAAACACTCATCATTAAACTCAAAGGGAGCATCCTTGGCTAGCAAACTTGTAAGGGGTCTAGCAATATAAGAAAAGTCTTTTATAAAACGTCTATAGAACCCCGCATGGCCAAGAAAACTTCGTACCCCTTTGACATTTGTGGGAGGAGGCAACTTCTCCATTACTTCTATCTTTGCACGGTCTACCTCGATCCCACGTTCAGACACTAAGTGTCCAAGCACTATGCCTTCTCTAACCATGAAATGGCATTTTTCCCAATTAAGAACTAAGTGCTTTTCCACACATCTTTGCAAAACCTTGCCTAAGTTTTCTAAGCAAAGTCATCAAAAGTTTTTCCATATATAGAAAAGTCATCAATGAAAACTTCCATGATCTTTTCTATCATATCTGAAAATATAGACATCATGCACCTTTGGAATGAAGCCGGCGCATTGCATGCACCGAAAGACATCCTACGATAGGCAAAAGTTCCATAGGGACAAGTAAAAGTGGTTTTGCTTTGGTCATCGGGATGGATTGGGATTTGATGGTAACAGAATACCCATCAAGGAAACAAAAGAAAGAGTGCTTTGCAAGCCGTTCCAAAGATCTCATCGATGAAGGGTAACGGGAAGTGATCTTTCTTTGTTGCCTTATTAAGTTTTCGATAATCAATGCACATTCTCCATCCAAAGGACCGTTCGTTGTGGAATCAATTCATTTCTCTCATTTCTTACCACGGTCATACCCCCTTTCTTGGGTACAACTTGGACCGGGCTTACCCACTCACTATGTGGTACGGGATAGATTATCCTAGCTCGCAAGAGTTTCAAAACCTCTTTCTTAACAACCTCCCTCATCGCATTGTTGAGCCTTCGTTGGGGCTCCTACAAGGTGTATAAGTCGGGTCTATTGGAATGCGATGAGTGCAAAGGACTGGACTAACTCCTTTGAGGTCTTCGAGTGAGTAGCCAAAAGTAGAACGATGCTTTTCTAAAACAAGAAGGAGTCGGAAGGTCTCATATTCGAAAGTTTATCACTAATTATGACGGAGACTCCTTGTTGTCATTTAGGAAAGCGTATTTCAATCCCGAAGGAAGGAGTTTTAGCTCAATGGGGGACTTTGGAGGTTCCTGAGTTTCATCCAAGGGTAAAGGATCTCGTGGTTGTTCTACTTCTTCGATGAAATCTTTGGCGACTTCTTCGAGATCTTTGTCGGATGATTCTAGGAAAGACATCGCCATTATCTCTTCCATTGGTTCTTGCTCGGGACTTAGCTCTACCTTGGCATGGAGTGAATGAGTGATGGGAATGGAAAGGTTTAAGTTTTTCCCGAGATGTATATTTATACTCCCCTTTCTTCCTTCATGGACAAGTCTCTTTATTGGATGCCCAATTAAAAGGTCAAATTCCCTAGTATTGAAAATATAGAAACTAAGATACAGTTTGGTTTCGTCTACTTTGATAGGGATGAGGTGGAAGATTCCTTCACTAGGAAGGATTTGGCCTGAGAGACTTTTTAGAAGCCTAGTCGTTGGGGTTAAATTCATGTCTTCAAAAAGTGTCTCAGGCAAGAGACTCGACATGATATTTACTCCTACAACCTGGATTGTAAAGGCCATCGAAGGAGGTTTGGTGAATCGACAACTAATAGAGGTAGAAGGAGAATCTAGACGAATGACTTCATGAGAAAGCTCGGATTCTCTCAACCATTCATTGCTTATGATTGTTGTCAACTCCTTCACGGTATCTTTAAGGAATTTATCTTCGGTTGGATCGTAAAGGTGTTGGTTGGGTGCAGATGGTGCCGAAGATTTCCTAATTGTAGAATAATTCGAGGTGTTTCCATAATTCGAGAAAAGATCCTCCTCGAAATTAAACATGTCCTCCGAAAGTGGAATTTCTTCCTCCTTCGGCGGTTCAGAACTTGGAGGATAGTTGAGGCTAGAAGTGGAGTAGCTAAAGGTTCGTGCTCAACTATCATAGGTTCTTCCTCGGGAGCTATCTCAACTATATCTTCTCGGGGGATCATCCGAAATGCTAGTGTATGGAGTGTTTTCAAGGATTTTTGTAAGGATTTCTCTTGCTTCACTAGCAAGAGAGATGCAAGAAAGAACCTCCGAGGATGTGTCAAGAATTTGTTTGGTTTCTCCACTAAGACCCACATAAAAGTGTTGCAAGAGCATTTGGTCTTGAATGGAAAGGTTAGGGCCAGAATTGACTAGGTCATTAAAACGTGCCCAAGCCACACCAAGAGATTCTTTTTCTTTTTGTTCAAAAGTTAGAACCTCTGTTCGAAGTTTAACAACAGAGAGGACGGGAAAGAAATGTAAGAAAAATCTAGAGCATAGAGTTCCCCAGTCTCCCTGCACACTCCCTACGGTTCGGGAATACCAGTGTCTAGCTTTTCCCGTTAAAGAGAACGGAAATAGCTTCCACCTTAAGGTTTCATGTGACATGCCTTCAATTTGCAAGCATGCACAAATTAGCTCAAATTCCCGCATATGTGTGTATGGGTTTTCATCGTCTTCTCCTGAGAATGAATGGTCCTTGACCATCTTTATCAAAGACGGACGCAAGTCATAGCCAGGTGTGAGGATAGGTTTGGAAGATTCCAGTGGCTCTAGTTGTGCGCCCGTGGGAGCAGCATATTGATTGATAGGAGTGATATTATCCATGCTTGACAAGGTAAGATATAAGAACAAAAATGATTTGACGAATCACAAGAACCGTTTCCCCGGCAAGAACGGCGCGCTTTAAAGCTTGTTGGTATTTTTAACACACACAGATAAATCCGCAAGCGCACGGATACCGTTGTAGCTTTCACCGGAGGGTTTAAATATCGTATCCACAAAAGGAAACGTGTGTGGGTCGCCAAACAACTAGTTTATCTATGGGTAGCAATCAAGGTTTAAGATATAATGGGTAAAGAGGATTCCTATGGTAATGATCCTATGCAAGGCAAGGTTATGAAGCAATTGTCCTTCTAATGTTCACTTCGGGACGCCACTAGACGGGAAAGCACCACAAAGGATAACTCTACCGACGTGACTACGGTCCTACTAATTTAAGAACCTACTCAATTCGGTGTGGACGGGCCGTCACCTCCCGTAACTACCACACAACGAGAGAATAGGCGCAAACACAGGTAACCGATGCCCTAAGCACCACGCTTATGCTAACAATTACTACTCTAATTCGTAGCGCTAACAAGAACTAGAGCAATCATAAGAACCGTGAACCAATGAACAAAAGAGTAAAATAAATACTTGAATAAAGATCAATTACCAGAAGTATCCGGATGCGGGCTTGGAGAAGCCCGAATCCGCCGAAGTACAAGCCCGAGGGCACCGACATGCCGGCACCACCTCCAATTCTTCCCTCGCTCTCTATCTCTCTATTATGCTAAGACTAGATCCTAATGAGGACTAATCTTCTCTTGATGGCTAGGTTTAGCGAGGAGATCCATTCAAGGGACCCCTCTCAGCTGATCCCGGCTAGAGCAAATGAAATTAGGGTTTAAGGGATGCCTCCTCCAGGGGCCAGGGGCCCTGCTTATATAGCCCCCTAGGATGCACCACAGCCATCGGATCAAACCGACCTAAACGGACGATAATTATTGCTCCTCAAGGTCGGTGGAGGCAGGATCCGCGAGCCTCCACCTGATTGGTGGAGGTGGCCAGTCGGCCGACCCAAAGAGGGAGTCGGCCGACTCCCCACCGAGCCCGTTCGGGCTCCCGTTTGGTCCAGAGCCTTCTCGAACCTTCCAGATTACAGAATTTTCACCGGTTCCCGATTATCTCTATGTAAACCTGACATGTGGGCCTTCCTTGGGTATTTTCAGCTGACACCCTGCAGAAACAGACATTCACCAAAACTCGTGGAATTCTGTCAGTATAACCCCTATATCTAGTTGGTGAACATATTTTAGTCCTTTCTCATGTTTAGTTGACGGTAAAAATTGGCACTTAACGACCGTCAACAACCAGCCTCTGGATCACTGGCTTTCTGGATGTCTCTAAAAGAACGGTCCAAAGCTTCAAATGCTTTCCTATTAGCCATCAGAGCCTCATCCCAAATAACTATGCTGGTCATTGCTATTAAATCACCTAGCATAGTGCCCCGTCCTACATCGCAAATTGTATCATCATCTAAGTCACACGGTATTCTAAATCTTGAATGCGCTGTACGTCCACCAGGCATTAACAAGGCAGCAACACCAGAAGAGGCTACTGTCAACACAATCTTGCCCTTCGCTCTTAAATATCCAACAATACAATTCCAAAGGTAGGTTTTCCCTGTTCCGCCATAGCCTGATATAAAGAAAAAACCTGGTTCCTTGTTCATAACCCTTTCCACAATTGTATCAAATGTTGTAGTTTGTCCAGTATGTGTTGGGGGGATTAACCTCCGCTAGGACCCCTACTTAGCTCCGCGGCCCGGCAAGGGCCAAGACACGCAAAGTGCCAAGCAGCCATGGGCAACCTTCGCTGTGGTGACCACACGCACGCCGAAGGTCGCCAAGCCCGCTTCGCCGACTCGGCAAGGTACGGCACACCTTCGCGTTTGTGCATTTTAATTCTCTTATTGCGCAGGAATATGAGGTTTCGATGAAGTCTCACAAGACCTCCGCGAGGAGTTGGGTTTCCGAAGACCATCGGAGCGGTTGTTCAGCGTGTTCAGCACATGCGGTGGCGAAAGACCTCCGGGCGAGTGCTCACAAGGCCGATACGGAGCGACATCGAAGACCTGACGCGTGGCAACGGCGGAGGGCGACGCGTGGAGTCCTTGAGGGCACGACACGTGGCGCTTCAGGATAGGGTTAGAAAAGATCTTTTAGCTCTACAATGTACAAAAGTGCCCTTGATGAGGCCCATTTGTAAGTGTAACTAGAGTTGAAACCCTAGGGTAAAAAGCCACATGACCCTTGGTATGGCCTATAAATACCAAGGGCATGGCTTGTGTAAAGGGAGAGGGCCTAAGGCATTTTTGGTCCCAATTAATGCAAGATCCCAAAGAGAATCCCATTGACTCTTAACCCACCACTGTTTGTCTGGACCCCACATTCCTGTCTGGGAAACCTTCGCCCTCCTCCTCCGGATCCCGGCGAAGGTAGGGGGCAATAGTTTATCCCTACAGTTGGCGCCGTCCGTGGGGTTCGGACAAAAGAAACAAGCCATGGCTCCGAATCTCAGCGAACTCTCCTCAGCACAGGGAGCCAACGCGGATCCAACCCTCGCTGGCGGAGGTGTCGCC
The DNA here is from genome assembly GCA_018135685.1 of Themeda triandra. Taxonomy (NCBI): domain Eukaryota; kingdom Viridiplantae; phylum Streptophyta; class Magnoliopsida; order Poales; family Poaceae; genus Themeda; species Themeda triandra. The sequence goes on from JAENPR010000345.1 coordinate 501,672, forward strand.
CCGCCAAATCCCCTTGCTGAGCAACCTCCGCTTGAGCAATCAGCAAGCCTGGCAGTTGATACCAATCCAGATCAAGTTGCTTCCGGAAGTCGGCAGCGAACATCGATAGTCCGAGAAATCATCGTCCAGCCACACCCTCACACCTCCGGGGAAGGTATTGGCAACGGATCCGCAACGGACAGCGAAGCTTCGGAGGAAGAAAAGTTAGCCAAACATCTAGAACAGCTTCAGGAAAGCATCCTCGCTGGCAAAAGGCACCTAGAGCAAATCAACAAAGAATCGTGGGTGGCAACCATCCGGCGCAGGACAGAGGAAGCAGAGGCAGAGCTTCGCCGCATCGAGCAAAGCATCAGAACAGCTGAGGCAGATGCGGAGGCGAGAAACTACAGAGACCAGACTTCCCCCGTGCGCCCCGGCCGTGCAACCTCCGGGCCGTGCAACCTCCGCTCCCGCTCGCAAAGAAGACCCCACCCACCGCGCCCGTAACCGACCTCCGCGCCAACATTCTTTACCCGGCAGCCGCAGGCGGAGGTGCTCCAGAGCCAAGAGCTGCACCACGGGCTCCGCACTATGACTCCAAGTCCCCCTTGTCGTACGACCTTCAAACCATCGAGTAGCCTCAAGGCTTCGCCATGCAGCATCTGCCGCGCTACGATGGCACCTACGAGCCACGTCAGTATCTAATGTCTTATGAAGCCGCTGTTTCAGCCGCCGGAGGTGACGAGGACATCATGGCCAAGGCCTTCGTGATTGTGGCCAGAGATATCGCTCAAACCTGGTACAGCAACCTCCGACTAGGGTCCATCCGATGCTGGGATGACCTTCGCGAGAAAATCTGCACGAACTTCAAAGGCGTCAGCCGGTCCGCGGCCCAGGCCGCCACACTCCTCAACTGCAAGCAAAGAGTCGATGAACCGTTGCAAGATTGGTGGAAAAGATTCGTCAACACCAAAAATCGCACCCCCGGAGTCACGGATGAAGTCATGATCCTGGCGGTAATAAGCTGCATACAGCCAGGACCATGCTCATCGAAGATATCAAGAAGGGAACCGAGAACCATCGCAGAGCTGTATGACATCATGGAAAAGCAGATCAGAGCGGATAACAATGAGCGCATCAAATCGCAGTCCTCCCAACCTCCGCAACGACAGCAAAGAGAGCGCAATACAAACCCTCGCAATGACTACCCTCGCATCGACGTGGGAAACGTCAATGCCATTAATGGCAGCCAGAATCAGCAAGCTCGACAAAACCCGTCGGCCCCAGCAACCTCCGCCCGAAGTCGACGTAAGACTAACCAACTTAGATCAAGAAAGGCAAGAACCTCCACAACCGCATTATTGCCATTTTTGGGGGAAGACAGCGACCATTACACCAAACAGTGTGTATGGCACATCAAGGGGCTCGAATGCAGAGATGGCTAAGCCCCACCAGCTCCGCAGGCAGGAACAGTCAACCACACTCGCAGAGCAGCACCGAACCCCCGCAATCGCAATCAGGGATACAACCACAACCAATGAGCTCAGCAACCTCCGTATCAGCAACCAATTTATTACCCTCAGCCAACTTTCGCTCAAGGTCAATATGGCCACAACCAACAGCAGCAATACTACCATCGCCAAGCGCAACAGCAGTATCAACAACCTCAGCCAATCGCTCAGCAAGCCCAAGTGCAAGCTCTACCTCCGCCACCACCTCTACCAGCATTACCCCCGCCACAACCAATTAAAGTTGAGGGGGAAGCACAGGAGCACGCATACGGTCAACAATCCCACTACTACCTACGGAGTCATCATGGCAATTTCCGGAGGTTCGGGGGAGGATTATGGCAACAAAAGACAGCGCAGAGAGCACTTTCGCCGGGTCAATCATGTAGCCTGCGAAGGTCCTCACAGAAATGATCATTGGTCGCACATTCCCTTGACCTTCAACAGCTCAGACCTCAAGCTCAAGCAATACCCGCATACTGACGCGATGGTTATAGAAACAAACATTGCAGGCTGGACAGTGACCAAAATCCTTGCGGACAACGCCAGCTCCGCCGACATCTTATTCACATCTACCTTCGACGGCATGAAGCTTGACAGAAATAAACTTCAACCGGCAGGACACCCGTTATTCGGATTCGGAGGTCAGCAGATCAGAGCAATCGGAAAGATCACTCTACCGGTATCCTTCGGCAATAAAACCATCGCCCGCACGGAACACATCACCTTCGACGTAGTTGATATCCCATACAACTACAATGCTATCTTCGGGAGGGGCACCATCAATCAGTTCAATGCCGCAATCCATCCTGGCTACCTCTGCATGAAAATGCCAGCGCCCGGAGGTATCGTAGCCGTCTACGGAGACCAAAACACGGCCAGAATAGCGTAGCAAGCAGCCACTCTGGGGCAGAAAAATATCCATTGCCTGCAAGAAAAAGAGCAGAGACAGCAACAAGAAGAAGAACGAAAAGAGCAGCGCGAAGCAGAGCCGAAGGTAGATGCAGCGTGGCTACCTTCGCGCGCACAACCGGAAGAAGAAACGAAAAAGATTCAGTTATTCCCGGACGATCCTGAAAAGAAAGTCATCATATCAGCTCTGTTAGACACTGAACTTGAAACCCAACTTATTCAGTTCCTCCGCGACAACAGCGAGACCTTTGCATGGACAACTTCGGACCTTATCGGAGTGGGTAGAAAACTCATCCAGCACTGCCTGAACGTCAGCAAAGATCACCCTCCAATAAAGCAAAAACTCCGTAAGATGTCAGAAGAAAGGAAACGGGCCGCCAAGGCGGAGGTAGATCGCCTATTAAAAGCGGAGGTCATCCGCAGGGTCAAGTATCCAACCTGGCTCTCTAATGTTGTGCTGGTACAAAAGAAGAACCTCAAGTGGCGAATGTGTGTTGATTTCACAATTCTCAACAAGGCATGCCCAAAAGATTGCTTTCCACGCCGGGATAAGTACCCTCGTGGACGCGGCTACGGGTTGTGAGCTTTTGTCTCGCTCGATTGCTTCTCCGGCTATCATCAAATCTAGATGAACAAGGACGACGAAGAAAAGACAAGCTTCATTACCCCGATGGCACTTTCGCTTCGGAAGAATGGCCGAGGAGCTTCGCAACGCAGGCCCAACCTTCGCTCGCATGACGGCGGAGGTCTTCAAAGATGTTCCGACAGTCTCGGCCATGACATTGTGATCCAGAGCAAACTCAGAACCAACCACATAGCCGATCTAGCTAGAACCTTCGACAAGCTCAAAAAGGCGAAGCTCAAGCTCAACCCCGAGAAATGCATCTTCGGAGTCAGCAAAGGGAAGCTTCTGGGATGTCTTGTCTCAGCTAGAGGAATCGAAGCCAATCCAACAAAAATAGACGCAATCGTTTCCATGTCACCTCCGACGTCAAGAAAATCCGCCCAGCGCCTGACCGGTCGGTTGGCTTCGCTTAGCAGATTCATCTCGCGGTCTGCAGAGCGAGGGTTGCCTTTCTTTGAAGTACTCAAAACCTGCGAACCTTTCAAGTGGGGCCCGCCGCCAAAGGCAGTGCCTTTCGACGTCTCAAGCAATACTTGCTCAAACTAACAACCTCGCAAGCCCGGAACCTTCGGAACCTCTCGCTATACGTCGCAGCCTTCGCCTCACGCACAAGGCCGTTTTGGTCAAAGAAACCCTCGAGGAGCATCAAAGACGGCAGATTCCCGTTTATTACGTATCAGAGGTCCTCGAGGGTCCCAAGAAGCATTATTCAGAGCTCGAAAAGGTCGCATATGCGGTGGTTATGGCTGCAAAAAGCTCAAGCACTACTTTCGCCTCATCCCATCACAATACCTTCAGCAGTTCTCTTTGTATAACATCTTCGTAAACCGGAGGGTGGGCGGCGTAATTGCCAAATGGGCTTCGCAACTCCGACTACACATTAACCTTCGTCGGAAGACACACGATCAAATCACAAGCACTAGCAGACTTCATTGCGACGGACCCCGCACCCTCACAACAAAGCGAGTAAGACATAGAACCTCCGTGGATCGTACACGTGGACGGAGCATGGGGAGCCCAAGGGGCCGGGATTGCAGCAGTCCTAACGTCACCTTCGGGAATTCATCTCAGATATGCTGTGAGGCACGAATTTCAATGCACCAACAATTCCGCCGAATATGAAGCAGTTCTTCCGGGGCTCTCGCGAAGCTTCGCGCCCTCTCGGTACGCCGGCGGTCATCCGGACCGACTCTCAGGTGATCACCGGCCATATCGAGAAAACTTTCAAGGCAAAGGACCCGGAGCTTCAAAAATACCTTCACACTATTCGCAAAGCAGAAGCTTTCTTCTTGGGCATCACCACAAAGTCCATCCCTCGCAGCGAGAATAGAGAAGCAGACGAAATAGCGAAGTCTGCAGCTCAAGCAATACCATTACCTCCAGATGTCTTCTACGAGACTTTCACAGCACCTGCGATCGCCTGCAACGCACCGCATGTAAGGACGGTCAATGTCATATCCAGCGAAGATTGGAGGGCTCCTATTACAGCCTACATCAAAGGATTCTATGAACCCAAATCGAAGGAAGAGGAAAAGAGAATGGTCCAGAGAGCACGAGGGTACAAGATCGAAGGTCAGAATCTTTACAAGGCTTCGGTCACCGCTCCTTGGCTAAAATGTGTTGCCACAAGCGAAGGTATCGCTATACTCAAGGAAATACACCAGGGCATCTGTGGTTCACATAACGGCCCAAGGGCCCTGGTTGGAAAGGCATTCAGACAAGGCTTCTATTGGCCCACCGCCCTGTCCGACGCCACCATGCTGGTGCGACACTGCGAAGGTTGCCAGCGGGCCGCCAATCATTCAAACAGACCCGGAGCTCCGACCACTCTGATATGCCCAACATGGCCAATGCAGCGATGGGCCATGGACTTGGTTGGGCCCCTACCGACCGCCCCAGGGAAGCTCCGCTACGCGGTGGTAGCGGTGGAGTACTTTACCAAGTGGATCGAAGCTCGTGCGCTCGCGACCATCACCTCCTCTACAGTTCAGAAATTCTTCTGGCAGCAAATTGTTTGTCGTTTCGGCGTTCCAAGAGATCTCACAGTTGACAATGGAACTCAGTTTGATAGCTTCGCTTTCAAAGAATTCTGCTTCCAAATCGGCACCAAAATCCACTTCGCTTCGGTCAGACATCCGCAGTCCAATGGGCTAGTCGAAAGGGCCAATGCAATCATCCTGCAAGGAATTAAAAAGAATCTCAAAGACAAGCCATTAGGCAAATGGGCTGAAGAACTTATCACGGTAGTATGGTCTCACAACACCTCCGATGGCAGAGCCACCGGCATCACCCCATTCAAGCTACTCTATGGAGAGGAAGCTGTCCTCCCAGAAGAGCTCCGCCACGGCTCACCAAGAACTACCTCCGATGCCCCCACTCAAGATGAAGCATTGGACAAGGACTTACTCGAGGAAGTAAGGTGCAAGGTGGTCAACAACCTCCGCACCTACCAGGCTGAAACCCAGAAGTGGGGAGACAAGAAAGTCTCACCACGGGAGCTCCGCCAAGGCGACATGGTACTGATCATGAAGCAGAACGCGAAGATGGCGGGCAAACTACAAGACAAGTGGCTCGGTCCCTACGTTATCACAAGCTCCGCAAGACCTGGATCGTTCCATCTGCAGGATGCCGAAGGTCGCGAGCTACCGCATACATGGAACGTCGACGACCTCCGCAAGTACTACCCATAGCGCTCCATAAAAAACTATGTAATCTCTACCTTCACAGTAGTTTTTTCCTTTCCTTCGCAAGTTAATGCACCATTCCCCGCTCTTTTTCCTTATGCCAAGGCATAAGGTTTTTTAATGAGGCAGAAAATTATGTAATAAAATTTGATTCCCCGAGATTCGCATGTTAACCATCGGCCGAACGGGCTAGGCTACGCCGCCCTCATCGCGGCACCGCTTTTAAGTGCAGGGATTGCCTCGGGCCGACAATCGACCCAGGCCGAAGGTCACCCCGATGCAAGCCCATCCGCAGACCCCCGCCAGTCGGGCCAGGGGCTGCGACGAAAGCAAACTCCACCTCGACCCCCGCAGAGGGCGAGGAGTGGAGGTACCCAAATTCCGCAGACCCCCGCCAGTCGGGCCAGGGGCTGCGACGAAAGCAAACTCCACCTCGACCCCCGCAGAGGGCGAGGAGCGGAGGTACAAAAATTCCGCGCACCCCCCCGGCCGGGGCGTGGGCCGCGATGAAAGCAAACTCCACCTCGACCCCCGCAGAGGGCGAGGAGCGGAGGTACCAAAATTCCGCGAGACCCCGCTAGTCGGCCGTGGGCCGCGACGAAAGCAAACTCCACCTCGACCCCCACGAGGGCGAGGAGCGGAGGTACCAAAATTCCCGCGAGACCCCCCCCGCCGGGCCGGGGGCCGCGACGAAAGCAAACAACATACCAATCCCAAGTAGCGGAGATGCGAACTTCGACACACCCTCGCTTCCCAAGCCAAAAGAGCACCACTACAACGTACACATTACCCCAAAACCAAAGCCAAGTGATACAAAGCTTCTCCCACGCACAATCAATGTAGCTCGGGTCCCAAAACCTCTCCGTTCAACACTAAGCTCCAACCTCCACCCGCAGCCAAAGACCCCTCATATATAGCCTTTACCCGTTAAACCCTCACCGTACAAACCAGACAGCGAGTTAAAAGCTCTGTACGCCCACCTAACTACTACACCCACCCCAGTACCTTACAAATCCCAAGCATTCAAACCAAATCACAAGCCTTTACATCAGCCCAACACCAGTACCATCAAAACACGCTTATATAAGCAAGATCCAATTGCCAAAACCAAACACATCAAGCCATGTCCGACCATTAGCAAAAACCTTTAGGAATGAGAGGAGTCAGGAAGGAGGGCCCAAGCCAGTGTTTGAGCCGAAGGTCTTGATTCTGCAGTGTAGCCACTTTAGCACCGCTCCAGCTAGCCTATAACACCCCAAAATTTGTACTTTGGGTTGTTATTAGGAAACACTAAATAAAAGGAAGGATTTTAAATATTTGAGTAAAAATTGTCAACCTAGGTTTAAATCTTGGTACATTTCTATACAAAGAAAAGTGTGCTTTTAATATTTATAAAATAATTTGAAGGGCTTTTGTTATTGTGATGCTTGTTTGTTGCTGGTGTTTCGTGGCTTTGTGTGCAGTAAGTTATCGAAACACGTTTAGACGACGTTCTATTCTTCCCGGGAATTTTCTGAACTTCTCTGGATTATTTTCCCATTTATCCTAGAGCTTTTTCCAATTTTCGGATGCTCTAAAATATCATTTTCATGGGTTCCAAATACTTTATTTGGATTCATCATGTCTCAATCTATCTTTGGGTATTTTTCCATAATTTTCGGAGACTTGAAAATATTTTTCAGGGCTTTAAAATGATTTCAGTTTTTTTCTAGAATTGTTTTTGAACTGAAAATGGTTTTCTAATAAATCCAGAAATTATTAAAAATAAAATATTTTTTGGCGCTCCAAACCCTAGGCATATATATATGCCGGTGTTCGTCTCGTCGCGCTGATTCCAGATCACAAAAGCCCATCTCGAGCCACCACACGTAGCTCCCGCAATCCATCGCCGAAGTTCGCTACAGCTAGGGTTCCGGCGAACTCTTCGGCGAGGTGTTCCGGCCATCTCGTCCGTCTCCGGCGAAAAACGCCACCACCAGGAGGTAGCCCTCTTCATTCTCTACGCCGTCACGACGTTTGTTTCGAGAATCCGCCGTCGTATGATGGTTCCCCTAACTCATCTTCTTGTTTTCCGGCGAGGTCATCCATGGCCGGGTTCGTCTTCATCTTCTCCAGCCGTCACTGTCCTCCACCGGCACCGCGCCCTCTCCGTCGTCCTGGGCTGAGAGCCCTGCGCCGCCGCCTCGCCTCCACGGCCCGGCGTCACGCGCGTGCGCCCTGCTCGGTGCGAGCAGCAGGTGGCCGCCGCCATGTGCGCCATGGCCGCCGGCTCTGTTGGCCTCGCGCGCGCGTCTGCGTGCCTGGCCGCGGGCTGGCGCCGCCGCACCGCCGCCGGCGGTCTGGCCGGCCGGCCAGGGCCGAGCCCCCCTCCACGGCACGAACAGCAGCAGTGCTGCCCATGGACATCACGTCCGGTTCGTGAAGATGGAGGCCACGTTCTCGTACAGGCAGAAGGTAGAAGATGAACTAATTACAAAATTGCCATCGCGATATTATTTACAGAAATGCCATCGATCGTATAATCGCCGCCATTTGACCGTTTTAAGTCCGATTCGAGCGATTCAAGATGCGTTAGAATCGTGTCGTCGCGCTCTACGCAGTAGTGTTGATGGTCACCATGAAACTCAATTACTAATTTATTTATTTATTTAAATGTTAACTTGATTAATGATTATGTAACCCTTTTATAAATAAAAGTAACTTAGGGTTAGCTTTTCGATCTCGTTGTGACGCGACCGTTCCGACCAAAGTTAATATGAGCAATGACCTCGGTCATGTCGCATGTTTATAAAATTAGTTATCCAATGCTTTGTTTTAAAATACGATTAGCCTAGTTTGATCTTGTTAGTTGTGCCCTCTCAACGATGGTTCTTTCGTCGGTCTTTCTAGTGCTTTCAAGACCATAGCTTCGCTTTCTACCTTTTTGTACGCTCTTTCTTTAGCTGTTTCTTTTGTATGGTGTATGTTCTTAGTCTTGTTTGTTTGTGTTGCATGCTTGGTGTGAGTAGACGACGAGCAGTCGACAAGTGCCGAAGACCAGGAGCTGGGGACCAACAAGAGTGCAGCTGAGGTTGGAGACCAGAAGATAGAGAAATTAAAGTCTACTGAACAGTTGGACTTTGGATTTAAGGCAAGTGCAGCATTCCCTTTGATCATATTGAACCTTGAACTTTTATATAATGCATGCATGAGTCCTAAATGATCAAAACCTAAGGACATACTAGCCACTACTATCCATATATCACCCATGGGGGTTTATAGATAGGATCTAGGTCTCGCTAGTGCTCCGCTTACCTACTCATTAATGTTACACGCTTAAAATGTGGCTTCTTAAGTAAAGTCGTTGGTAATGGTCGCGGCCATGGCGGAGATGTTCGATGCGGGATGCATCATTGGTTGGTGAAGCAAGAGAGATGCGGATGCTAGTGTGGAGACTCGTAGCGACGGGGGCATCCGTGTCTGCTCTCCTTAAGGACCGGTTCCTAGACGGTTCAACTGGGACAATTCGTACGACTCCAGGCTATATGGCTCTGGCTTGGCAAATTATCGGGGGTCATCATAGGTAGGTTGGTAACTTGCCGACGGGTGCCATAGCCATGGTGAGAAGGGTGATCCCAAGTTCGAAGCATGAGGGTTCTGGACGAACCGCAGCGGAGCGGCGTGTGCGGGGACGTCTCTCATGTGCTTGGGACATTGCTGATCGGGCTACCACTACCTATGACCCGTGAACCGCCTCGTAGTGAGACCCTGCTCATTCACCTTGGAAGTGTTTTGAGGAGTCGCGACCTCGGGCAAATGGGAATCACGACCTGGAGGGAAAGTGTACACCTCTGCGCAGAGTTTGATCAAACCGATATATCGTCCGTGCTCTCGGTATGAGCGGCCCAGCGCCCTCTGGATTAGCAAATGGACCTCATGGATCGATGGAGAAGTTTATGGAGGTTGCTACCTCGGGTTTTATCAGGATTGCCATCCTGTGTTCTCTGAGATAGCGATCTCATTTATATGATGATCATGTTATGATCTATATAATACAATACTGATGTTAATCAACTCTTAATTACTACTTGAACCTTAATTAAGGGTTGGGCTTTTATACCAAGTTAATTAGTAATAGGTTGCTAATTAAAATATACCTCTTACTAAAAGTGCTACCGCAGTTTACCTTTGAGCTTTACCTTGTTCAAGCCATGCATATCATTATACTTTCCGCCTGTACTTGTTGAGTTCGACATGGACTCACCTTGCTATAGTCTGCTAGCAAGGTGATGCTGGACATTGAGATGTCGGTGGTATTTGGTGTACGGAGCCCCCAGTCAACTGTCCCTGAGAAGAATGGAGCTCTGAAGAGAAGATTTAGCCAACGTTCCGCGATACTCTGATGTTTTGTAAGTGTTAGTATATATATGTTTCCGCTTTAAATACATTGTCTTTCTGATATTTGTCGTTCTAGTTATATTTGTGGACTTTCTGGGCACACATATGACGGCCTCTGGTATTCTTTGTAAACCGGGGTGTTATATAGCCCCAAAACATCGCCGCCGCAACCCCCGCGCTTAATTCCTCCGAAGGTCAGGAGAATGAAGCGCAATACCCTTACCACCTGCCACTTGCACACACCCTCCGACAGCCACCTCCGCGGCCAAACCCAGCAGCTTTATACAGTCACGCGCAAGGCCACAACTTGAAGTCTGGCACCGCACAAACCACCGCTGGGAACCCAGGAAAAGCAGCACTAGAATCAAAGTCCAAGCAGGCAAATGCAAACAAACTAGTCCTCGGCTCTAGACCCTGCCCGCTCACGACTGCCGCGACGCATCTAACCTCCGCGGCTCTACAACCTCCGGGAGTGCCTTAGCGACCAAGGTTTATCATCAGTCGGAACCTCCGGCGAAAAAGGCATTAATCACCCCATAGAATAGCTGTTCCAAAGGCCAAATTGGCGCCATGTAAACACATGTAGGCTAAGCTCCGCTTACAGTTCGCGCAAAAGATCCTGTATCAACTATATATAAGTCATTGCAAATTTATACCTCCGAAAACATACGCGGGCCTCGCTTTAGGTCGCTGCGCTTTACTACCTCCGCAAACATAAGCGGGCCTCGCTTTTGAAAAGTTGGGCGTCGCTGCGCTTTACTACCTCCGCAAACATAAGCGGGCCTCGCTTTTGAAAAGTTGGGCGTCGCTGCGCTTTACTACCTCCGAAAACATACGCGAGCCTCGCTTTTGAAAAGTTGGGCGTCGCCGCTCTTTACTACCTCCGCAAACATACGCGAGCCTCGCTTTTGAAAAGTTGGGCGTCGCCGCGCTTTACTACCTCCGCAAACATACGCGAGCCTCGCTTTTGAAAATTTGGGCGTCGCCGCGCTTTACTACCTCCGCAAACATAAGCGGGCCTCGCTTTTGAAAAGTTGGGCGTCGCCGCGCTTTACTACCTCCGAAAACATACGCGAGCCTCGCTTTTGAAAAGTTGGGCGTCGCCGCGCTTTACTACCTCCGAAACATACGCGAGCCTCGCTTTTGAAAAGTTGGGCGTCGCTGCATTTTTATACCTCCAAAAACAAGTGCGAGCCTCGCTATTGAAAAGTTGGGCGTCGCCGCGCTTTACTACCTCCGCAAACATACGCGAGCCTCGCTATTGAAAAGTTGGGCGTCGCTGCGCTTTACTACCTCCGCAAACATACGCGAGCCTCGCTTTTGAAAAGTTGGGCGTCACCGTGTTTCATTATCTCCGCAAACAAACGCAACTTTCATTAACAACAACAAGTTAAAAGTTTCCTTTACAAGTCACCTCTTCAAGCGACCATGAGAGTCAACATAATAATGCAACACTCGACCACGTTTCCGTCGAGACCGTGGCCGAGTCACCTCCGCAGCCATCGATTGCACGACCCCTTCCAATATGTCATCGACAAACCATGCCAACAAACTCCTCCACGTCCGTGATAATTATCTCACGACCAGCAACATATTCGTCGCCTTCGTCGTCGCTAATGACTATCACCTCCGGAGGAGGCCGCCGGGTCACGTCGGTCTCATCATCGCTGTCATCAATAAGAATCGGGGCGCTCCAAGAGCCTCGCCAACTTTTTGCCACAAGTGGTAAGTCGCCTTCAAGCACCCTTGAACGAAAACATTGGCGGAGATCACGCGTGTCTACTTCCACCGGTTCCTCCTTCGGAATAAGCAAGCCACTACTACCTCCGGATTCCCTGCACCGCCTTCCACGGCCGGCGGTGGGAGGAGTTGGCGCGACCTTGAACCGACCGATCATACTTCGCTACTCTCCACCACCAAATCCTATCAAATTTTGCATGAGGATTCTTGCCCTCGATTAATCCCGGCTCCCGTCATGAAAAAATCTTGACGATTCAAAGATCGGCGGAACCACATTAAAAATGGCAGGCCCAAAATCCAGAGGAACCTGCGCAGCGAAGGCACACGATCAGTGCTCGCCAAACCTCCGCCCTAACACATGAAACTAAACCCTCGCATAAGACAAGCGGAGAGACCTAGGCAAAACGCCAAAACACCGATCGAATTTGAGAAGGGAAAAGCCCGAAGGTAGCACAAATCGACCAAACCGAGAAGCCTTAGGGCTCAATGTATCTTACAGGCATCCAGAAAGCACACAGTGCAAATTGTTCAAGAAAGGTTTCTCTCTAAGTCTCACCAAAAGAAGATAGGGCCAACCAACTATACTCTAAGCCTGTTCACCGGGGGTAACACCAACCTGTCCTTCTGCGGAGCCCTCCGGAGGCGGGTTGATCGCGGGGGTAGTTTCAGCCTCCTGCGCGCCTGTGTTCGCGGGTCCTGGCGCCGAACCTCCATCGGCGGACGTCCCGGTGGTCGTCGTGGCGTTGCCTTCCTCCGGAGGTGGTAAATCCTGCGTCCCCTCAGCCAGCACGTCAATCTGCAAAAGCCAGGAAAGTCCCTTTAGAAACCAAGGCAACTCAATAATCAGAACAGTTATTCATGGACAAGATAACCACGCGACCCTTACCCCCGCAGCAACTTCGGCGATGATCTCGTACGCCGCCCGGGTACCTCCGCGGGACGAACTTGTCGAAAACCGCGTGGCCCACGGAGGCAACCAAAGAATCTTTTCTTGCTTCACGGACCTCCTCGACGGTGGGCCAGCGGAAGTCGGCGCCGATGATCTTGCGGGCATGCTTACTCCCCGCATCCCTAAGGGCACAGGCAGTGGCCGAACCCCCGCAGAAAATTCCCGCCTCGGTCAGCTGGTCAAAAAAGGGAGTCAGATAATTTAGCTCGTTCTTCAGCCATTCTGCATAACCTTCGACGCTGGGTTCAGCGGGCAGATCGCTGGTGGGAGCCCGGCCAGTATGCGCCAGTTGCGCGTCAAAGATCTCCTTGACCTCCGCCATGCGGGATACAAGGGCGCGCATCAAGTCCGCCTCCCTCTCCTCCGCATCAACAGCACGTTTCTCAAAACGTTCTTTCTCACCCTCAGCGTCCTCCGCCCATTTCCTCATATCTTGAAAATCTTTGTTGGCCTTCCGAAGCTCCGTCCTCAGGTCCACGCTCCGCGACACAGCAGCATCGCAATCCTCATAGGCCTTCTTATTAGACTCGCAAAGCTTATTCATATCAGTCTCGTGAGAAACTTGCTCCGCGAGGAGCTCCTGAACTCGCCGTTCGAGCTGACGGTTATGCTTTTCTAGCTCCGCAATCCTTTTCTGCGCTTCAGCTTCATCCTTCGCACACCGCTGCCGCGAGCCCCGCGCAAGCAAAATCGCTTCAATCATCTTTGCCTCAATATCAATCAAGTTGTTTTCAACCTTCGTCCGCGCCCCAAGCTCCGCCTCGGCACACCGACGCGCCCAAAAGCAGTGGGACCTAAACCTCCGCTCCTCTTCACCGCAGATTAACCGCATAGTCGCGGAGGTCGGCACGGGTGTACATGTGCGCCTTAGGGTCCGTGACCCGTCGCCCGGGCGAAATAGGGCAATGAGCTCGGCGATGCGTCACCCAAGGCTTTCTTTCCAGACCGTATGGGGCGGAGGTACAGCCTTCCTCCCCATTGACCTGACATGGATTCGTTGACGGTCGTTAAGTATCAATTTCATACCGTCAACGCAGCAAGAGAAAGGACTAATTTGAGTTCACCGTTAGATATAGGGGTTACACCGATGAATTCCACGAGTTTTGGTGATTGTCTATTTTCGCGGGGGTTATCGAAAGAGAACCAAAGGAGGCCCACATGTCATGATTACATAGAGATAAAGACCGAACGGGTGAAATTGTATACTCTAGAAGACTCCAGAAGGCGACACCTGAAACCTGGGGCCCACCCGGCATTGGCCGAGTCGCCGCCCAAGGGGGAGTCGGCCGACTCCCCACCTCAACCAATCACGTTGAGTCTCGCGGATCCCGCCTCCACCGCCTTTGAGGATGAATAATTATCGTCCATTTAGGTCGGTTTGATCCGAAGGGCTGTGGTGCATCCTAGGGGGCTATATATTTAGAGCCCCTGGCCCCTGGGTGAAACCCTAATTCATTCAAGAGTTCATTCTCTCATCTGAAGAATTCAGAGAAGCCAGAGCCACCATCTCAATTAGAGCTCTATAGTTTAGTAGCATAGCTACATAGGAATAGATCTAGAGGGAATCAAGCCTAGCTTGGAGTCCGGATCTGTCGGAGTTCTTGGTAATTCCTCTCTACATTCTTGTAATATTCATCATTGTTCGTGATACTATGAGTAGTACTTTATTCTATTCTATTCTATCGACTTGACTTTGCTCTATTTGATTATGTTCTCAATTATATTGTTCTTAGTCTACTTTGATTATATGTTTAGCATAGTTGGACTAGAATTGTGTCTATGCATAGGATCGTATAGCGCTTGCTCATTAGATCGATGGGTGAGTGGTAAATATTGTGTAGGCGTGGTGCCTAGGCCGTATTTATCCGCGATTGCACCCTATATTCCGGATCGTGAGGTAGATCGCGGGAGTGACAGCCCCGTTGAGTCCTTTGTAGCCCTTCTCCCGAGTATAGGTCTAGCAGAACAACCCTATTACATTGAAGTCATTGCTATGTCTCTAGTCTTCCGGTAATATCACTATGCATAGATGTAACCTTTTCCCGCCATGATTGCTAGATGTTCTTGCACTAATCATTGTATGCTTTGACTTTATAGTTAGAATAACATAGGATTATACCCTAGATCGTCCTAGTCCATGCTAGTGTTATAAGCTTAGAGTGCTAAGTTGAGATGGTTATTACAATTATTTTATGTGGCTAAATGCTCTCATTTATCTTATGTCAATTATCATTCATTCCTATATTTTATGTGACACTTACCCGTATGAGATGATCGATACGAGACAAGGTTAAGCTCTCCATTATCGCATGTGCATTGCTCATCACTCATTATCCAAAGTGCATTCCCTTCCCTGGTAAAATTATAAATAACGATACCGGATTACTCCCGGTTAAAATGCTACGATGATATATTCTCAGTGCGCTTGCGAAACCCTCCTTATTTGATTGCACTTAATAGACATCAACAAGCATTTTTGGCGCCGTTGCCGGGGAAGGTTGAAAGCCAACGGATAATGAGCAGCACTGCACTAGATAATGTGATTGAGCTGTCTTTGTCATACTAACCCATCTCTACAGGATTACCCTTGTTTTGTCTACTTGTGTATCTTATATGGTAATCAAGACAACTCTTCCCGATAATTATATTGACAATCCGAAGCTTTATTCGGGAAGACCGAAACAAGTTGAAGAAGACCAATCAATCATCATCATCAACTCAACTTGAAAGTTTGTCGAAGCGTAAAGTCAATCTTTTGTTCGAGACTTGACACCGCGTTTGAAGCCATGGCGAACAAGTCACTTCGTGAGTTCTCGGCCCCACTACGGACAACATTCGTACGGACCACGCGGACATCGACGAGCTTTTGAGCTCAAGCCCGCGCTAATCAACATGGTGCAAGCAAGCCGGTTACGTGGAAAGGCCCATGAAGATGCTAGTGCTCATCTCCAACACTTCCCGGAGATTTGTAGCACATTCACTATCAAGGATGTCCCCTGAGATGCTATACTACTTCGCCTCTTCCCATTCTCACTCTTAGGGAGAGCGAAGCGGTGGTTCTACGCCAATAAGGAGAAGAATACTACGTGGGCACTATGTTCCACCAATTTCTTGGCGAAGTTCTTTCCCATGGGCAAGACAAATGCTCTTCGTGGGAAGATATCAAGCTTTCAAAGAACATCATGATGAGACCTGTCTCGAAGTTTGGGAGCGCTTTCAAGATTACATCCTCGAATGTCCTCATCATGGCATGGAGAATTGGCCGCTTATGCGGACATTCTACCATGGGCTCAAGAACAAGACACGTGAAACGATGGATGCCGCGCCGGTGGTGCATTCTTATCACTCACTATTCCTCGTGCCACAGCTCTTGTGGAGAAGATGGCATCCAACCAAGGTTGGAGTGAAGAAAGAACTCGAGACCCGCAAGAGAGGTGGAGGAATGCACCACCGGCTGAAGGAGGTAGACATGCCGTCTCGCCAAAATGGACTCCGTTAATGAAGAGGCTCAATGAGAGAGCCACGAGAAGAAAGAAGTCATGCATATACATGATGCTCGCATGACATGTGAAGAGTGTGGAGAGACTGGGCACACAGTGCTAACCGC
The DNA here is from genome assembly GCA_018135685.1 of Themeda triandra. NCBI lineage: Eukaryota > Viridiplantae > Streptophyta > Magnoliopsida > Poales > Poaceae > Themeda > Themeda triandra. The sequence continues at coordinate 518,053 of JAENPR010000345.1, forward strand.
CCGTAGCCGAAGGAGGACGTGAACTACCTCAACAACAACAACAACAACAACAACAATTACTATCATCCTCGCAGAATCAAAGTTGGAATCAACAACAGAGGCCTAACTACTCGTGCAATTATTCAGGCAACTATCAAGGTAACAACTCCTCCTACAATAATTACAACCACCCGCCTTTGAGAGAGTTAGTGTGCCGAATCAAGGCAAGTTGATGGACAACCCGTCCAAGAAGCTAACATCAAATGACAAGGTCCTAGAGACACTCAAAGAATGAATGGATGGCTTTTCCAATGCCATCAAGAGTCGCTTCGCCTTCAACAAAATACTTGAGTCGCAGTACAACATCTTGTCAACCTTGCTCCCTCCGCTGGCCAAGGTAAACCGGGCAGACAACCCGAAGAGCTCAAAACCGCAAATCTTGTTGATATATTCAATGTAGAAGACAGCCGGAGTGATCCATCGAAAGGGTCATGGATTGATGCAACTCGCCAATCAAGAAGGGTGATCCAGGAGACCGATCATTCCGATCTCCATTGGAAGTACCAACTTCAATGAGGCAATCGTGATTTTGGTGCAAGCATCAACATCATGCCAAGAGTGATATATGAGAAGCTATTCGATGCCCTCTAGCATACACAACCATGTGCTTGCAGCTTGCGTGATCGTCACTTCGTGTTCCCTTGGGAGTACTAGAAGATATATGTGTACGAGTAGGCAACTCGTATGTCCCCGCAGACTTCGTGGTAGTGGATACAAAAAGTGATGAAAGGTCCCCTATCATTCCGGGATGACCATTCTTGAACACGCCGGAGCTATCATGTACGCCAACACCGCCAAGATCATCTTCAACATCAAGGGCAAAGAGAGACCTTCTTCTTCAAGAACAGTGCTTTAGGTTCCCAAAGACACCCTCATCAATGTAATGTTGAGAAGAAGAAGAATCTAGCTAAGAAGAGCAAGAACAAAGTTAAGAAGACCAAGAAGACGGAGACAGTGAGGATGGTCACTGCAGTCCACAAGGAGCATGACCACTTACTCAAGTCCCCACGTCTGATCAAGAAGGATGACCCAGGTGTCCCAACCATCCAATGCTCCATCAACAGAAGCTCTTTCAATAAAGCTGTCTGTGACACCGGATCGGGCGTCAACATTATGGCCAAGGTAACCTATGAGTATCTATATGGCACTATGCCTTTGGAGCCCACCTATGCACAAATGCGGATGGCGATCGACATTCCGCTTCGTCGAAGGAGAAGTGAAGGATGTCCTCATCCAGATAGATGACCATTATGTCCCCACGTACTTTCTAGTCATCGATATGGGAGATGACTATGATCCTCCAATCATCCTAGGAAGACCATTCCGAACACCACCGAGCTATCATCTATATTGGAACAGGAGAGATCCATTTCCACTTTCCCACTGAGAAGGTACGCCGCTACTTCAACGATAATTATATAATCACTGAGGAGCCCAAGAAGAACAGAGCAAGGAGAAGGCAGCGTACCCGTCACCAGAACAAGAAGAACATCACTACAGATGGATGGGCTGATTATGAGGGAGAAGTGTCAAGATATGAAGACCGATACCCAGAAGAGAAGAACGTTGTAGAAGAAGAAGAGGTGCTACCAGCAGAAGAGAAACAAGTGATTCAAGAAGCTTCCTCCTCAAGGTCACCCTCTCCAACAAAGAAGGTGTGGAAGGTAAAAGCAAAATCATAATCAATTCCTACACACGAGGCGACATCATCAGAGGCGCCAGCCAATGCGCCCCTTGAAAAATAAGCGAACATGACAAGTCTTGTTTGGAGGACTTAAAACCACCGAACGCCGCGCCAAGAGGTAACTTGGTATTTATCAGCAATTCACTTTTTAGCATTGTAATTTTACCTTAGCATATTTATTTTCCTACTTGCATCTTAGTTGCATTTCTACTCTATTATCTCTCGCATTAGAAAAGAAAATAAAGATATTTACATTTGCATCCGAAAAAACTTTAAGCCCCATGTGGATAATCATTCACCGTGGTGGCACAAAAATAATTTCTCAAAGATATTTATCTTTCCCCGTCAAAGCATTCCTTAAATAATAAAAAGATAAAAATATTTCTTGTGATCCCGTTAGAATGAGTTTTAAGTTAGGGAAGTTCTAGACAACCAAGGCCTAGAGGTTTTATCACTAACGCTTAATCGGTTCCACAAGCTTTGTTGTCTATTTGAGCTTCACAGAGCATCAAGGATCATGAAGAGCTAACAGTGCGAAGGACATCCAAAGTCCCGTCGGAGTGCCGCCCGCGACACTTGAACGCCGTCTCCAACAAAGCAACTATCTACGACACTCGGAGGACTAGAACGTCTTCGGTGCCTCGTCGCAACATCGTGAGACTATGTCAACATCCGCCTTGGGGGAGGGCATCCCCGTGTACCATGCTAAGTGTTTCCAACTTATCTCGTTTATGCCTTGTTAAAGTATGCTTTCTTAAAACAACTAAAAAAGATGCATAACCATAGAAACCCGTAAAGATTTCTTTATTTATCCTTTTCTACTTTTGGAGAGCTCTTGCAACTTGTCTTTAAAGTGATCCCTAGAATAAACTCTATATGGAGATGATGAATAATTGCTCGCCGTAATTCCTTTCAAGTACCTAGTTTTCAACCTTGCACTCTCCCGAGTTTTGGACACAACCGTTTAGATTTGAGATTTGCTCAACCCGAAACTTGTGGGTAGCAAACACTTGATCTAAGTCTAGGTGGTTGACGGGTATGATATGGGAAGGTTTTGAGTTGTCGTCCTTCTTGTTCCTAGAGATACTAGAGTTCGGAGAATTTATCTTTGAAAATATTAAATTCCTACATGATGAGTTCCTTTATGATGAGAGTTCAAATTCCTACCACGGCCATATATTCATGCTTACTAGATTAGGAAAACCCATCTCGTTTATATAGATCATATTGTAGGTTTGAGTGTAGACTTTATAGGCAATGAGTGTGGTTATGTTGTGGACCCATAAGGAATCAGTCTTACAGTTAAAGTCAATACTATGTGCTCTCCATTGATCTATGCTACTTCTGTCCTCAGAAGCCTAGTTTTTCGAACCAGACTGGACCGGCGGTTCGACCGCTAAAAGACCGAACCAGAGCCTACTCCGGTCTGGTTCACTTAAAAGATCGTTCGTGCAATTGGACCGCTAAAAACCGGTTGAACCGGCCAGTTTTTAATGGAATCGGTGAACCGGCCGGTTCCATATGAACCGGGGCGGTCTTTGAACCTAGCCAAAAATGCCCCTCGTGTGCTTGGGAGAAGCTTATCCGTCCGGGGATATTCTTGGAAAAGTGTCTCAATGTGCTACGGAGAGGAAAATGTCCCGTCTTTTCGTTCGGGCGGCGGCCGGGCGACGATCGCGGCGGTGCGGCAAGCACTCGCGAGCACGGCCGGCGGGTGGCCGCTACGACGAACGCCGGTGGGGCGGCCGCTGCGAGCGTGCAAGCGGCGGGGGCGGGCCGCCGCGAGCAAAGCGGCCGGTCGGGCCGGGCCGGCCGTGGCGAGCAAGCGATGGCCGGGGCAGTTCTCGCGGTGGCGGGGATGCTATCATGCGGCGAGCGGCGATGGCCGGAGACTTGGATGGCGCCGTGCTAGACTCCACCTTCACCTTCAATTAATTTGCTGCACGAGCAGAGCACGCGGACGGCAAACGAGTTGCTCGCACGAGAACATGGCAACTCGGTGAGGTCCACTTTGTTGCTTTTCCATGATTGTTCATCGGTGAAGCTCGTTCTCGTTAGTATGTTTAGTGCTAGAGTATATGCTATATTCTATATTAGCAATGTTCGTGTCTCGGGTTAATTTGTGATCGTGGCTAAGTTTAACATTTTCCTTCACGTGAAAATCGATAACTTTCTTATTGTCAATTATTTAATTATATCATATATATATGCACCGGTTCAAAGTATTTGGGGCCTGTTTGATAAATTGGTTCAATTTAATTGAACCGGCGGTTCAACCGGTTTTTAACGGTTGGACCAATGAACCATCGAACCGATGGCCTCGCCGGTCCGATCTCCGGTCCGGTTCGAAAAACTTGGCTCAGAAGCATGCACCCATTTTATATCTACTACATTCATTTTGTGCTACTTCTGTCCCTAGAAGTACCACCCACATATAGATCCATATCCACCACATATCGTGCTATCTCTACCCTGGAGATACGCACTTATGCTGCTCCTATCCTAGGAGTACGTATTCTCCACTTATTGTGCTGTCTCTACCCTGGAGATACGCACCTATCCGCTCCTACCCCGGGAGTACGCATCCATCCATCCATCCACATATACATACGCCATTCATTTCACTTCATCCAGAAAAGGTTCCACTCCTATCCTGGGAGTGAACATCTAGAAATAATCATCGCCGTTCTATTTGCCTACATAAAAGCTCCAGTCATTATCATTTCAAGTTATACACTCCCCGTTGCTAAAGTTTCATTTCCAGAGGATTGGTTGCTCTAAAAAAAGAAGAAAGAAAGAAAAAGAAAGAGTAGCCAAGTCCTTCCATTCAAGAAGTTTCAAGGTTTCCGAATAAAGGGAGTCATGTTATCCCCAAAGGAGCAAGTGTAAAAGTAGATGTTCACCGGTTGAGTACCCCTCATAATCATTTTCTTATCATCATCATCCCATCGTCATCCTATCTTCATCTTATCATCCATTCCACTTCCTCATTCACACGCACATATGACTCTATTATTATTTTAGTTCCTATTGGATCCATGTCTTAACTGTGCAATATATGCAAGTGAGTTTGAGTGTCTCCCCACCTATGAGCTCCACATAAGCCTATTAGAAAGTAGGGTGAGAGAGAGAAGGCACTTTTCATTATGCCTTAGTCCCACAAATACCACATATTCTGAGAGAAGAGAGAAGGCATACACTACTCATGCCTTGGAGAGGATCCAGAAATACCACAAATGAGAGACCTGAAAGGTTCATACAAGGAACTCTGAGTTTTATTTCAAAACTTTGCAAAAACTCCAGAATAATAGTTGATCAAAGATCGAGAAACATGGCGCTTGACTTGACTGTTCTATCTTTCAACTACTCAAGACCCAAGTGACGGTTACAAGCCCCATGGTGAAAGGTAATATGAGTAAGTTTTGAGTCGAATAGTTCACTCTAATCGGAGGAGAGTTCTTGTTTGAACGCATGTGTACTTGTGAGGAGTGAAAGCATTGCAAAGCAACTCCCGATCCATCACTGAGTCTATCTTTGCTCGGGGACGAGCAAAAGGTAAGCTTGGGGGAGTTTGTTGACGGTCGTTAAGTATCAATTTCATACCGTCAACGTAAAGAAGAGAAAGGACTAATTTGAGTTCACCTGTTAGATATAGGGGTTACACCGATGTAATTCCATGAGTTTTGGTGATTGTCTATTTCTCAGGGGGTTATCGTAAAGAGAACCAAATGAGGCCCACATGTCATGATTACATAGAGATAAAGACCGAACGGGTGAAATTGTATACTCTAGAAGACTCCAGAAGGCGACACCTGAAACCTGGGGCCCACCTGGCATTGGCCAGAGTCGGCCGCCCAAGGGGGGGAGTCGGCCGACTCCCCACCTCAACCAATCACGTTGAGTCTCGCGGATCCTGCCTCCACCGCCTTTGAGGATGAATAATTATCGTCCATTTAGGTCGGTTTGATCCGAAGGGCTGTGGTGCATCCTAGGGGGCTATATATTTAGAGCCCCTGGCCCCTGGGTGAAACCCTAATTCATTCAAGAGTTCATTCTCTCATCTGAAGAATTCAGAGAAGCCAGAGCCACCATCTCAATTAGAGCTCTATAGTTTAGTAGCATAGCTACATAGGAATAGATCTAGAGGGAATCAAGCCTAGCTTGGAGTCCGGATCTCGTCGGAGTTCTTGGTAATTCCTCTCTACATTCTTGTAATATTCATCATTGTTCGTGATACTATGAGTAGTACTTTATTCTATTCTATTCTATCGACTTGACTTTGCTCTATTTGATTATGTTCTCAATTATATTGTTCTTAGTCTACTTTGATTATATGTTTAGCATAGTTGGACTAGAATTGTGTCTATGCATAGGATCGTATAGCGCTTGCTCATTAGATCGATGGGTGAGTGGTAAATATTGTGTAGGCGTGGTGCCTAGGCCGTATTTATCCGCGATTGCACCCTATATTCCGGATCGTGAGGTAGATCGCGGGGAGTGACACACCCCGTTGAGTCCTTTGTAGCCCTTCTCCCGAGTATAGGTCTAGCGTAACAACCCTATTACATTGAAGTCATTGCTATGTCTCTAGTCTTCTCTCGGTAATATCACTATGCATAGATGTAACCTTTTCCCGCCATGATTGCTAGATGTTCTTGCACTAATCATTGTATGCTTTGACTTTATAGTTAGAATAACATAGGATTATACCCTAGATCGTCCTAGTCCATGCTAGTGTTATAAGCTTAGAGTGCTAAGTTGAGATGGTTATTACAATTATTTTATGTGGCTAAATGCTCTCATTTATCTTATGTCAATTATCATTCATTCCTATATTTTATGTGACACTTACCCCGTATGAGATGATCGATACGATGACAAGGTTAAGCTCTCCATTATCGCATGTGCATTGCTCATCACTTATTATCCAAGTGCATTCCTTCCTGTGGTAAAATTATAAATAACGATACCCGGATTACTCCCGGTTAAAATGCTACGATGATATATTCTGTGCGCATGCGAAACCCTCCTTATTTCAGTTGCACTTAATAGACATCAACAGATTCCCTCGTACTCCAGCGGCTCGTTGCGAGTGCCGGAAGAAGTCTCAGCATCCACCATCGCCAGATCTTGGTCTCCTCCTCCTTGTGGCTCCTCCACCGCCTCTTTGACTGCAGCCTCTTGCTGGACCTCCGCAAGGACCTGCTGCTCGGGAACGTGGGGCGAAGTGATATCCACGTCCTCTTCCGCCTTATTGCCCGAGCGACCCGAAGGAGACGAGCTGCCAGAAGACTTGTTCTCGCTGTTGTTGCTGCTGCTGCTGCTGCCGCTGCTGACAGTCAAAACTGGAGGCGGTTTTGGCACCGCCAGCGAAGCCAAAGAGGGCACGCAGCCTCTTCCACTCCCTCGTCCCCGCCCATCCCTAGGCGCCAGCGGAGGTCGTTGGACGACAGGGAGAACGTTCAGCGCCTCCTCCGTAGATAGAGCGAAGAGAAGGCCGCGCCGCAGCGAGTAGTTCCGTCGACCCACCTCCGCGGCCGCGCCCCGACGTCTTCGGACTTTCCCGCCCCCACGACCACCTCCGCCGGCCGGGGCGGGACATCATCGTTAACCGAGACCTCGGAGGTCTCCGAGGCCGCCTCTGTTGCCGACCGCTTCTTAGCTCGTTTCTGCTTCTCCTTCGCTGGGGCAGCAGCCTCAGCCTCGCCCCGGTACTTGATGCCAAGCAGGTCATAAACTCGATTCACCCGGGTGACCCCTTCCATCTCCTCCTTCATCTTTCTCTGCTCCTCGGCGTCCACCTTCCCGACGAGCTCCAACACCTCCGTTTCAACCACAGAACGAATCTTCTTCATAGCCTCCGCCTCGCTCGCAGCGGAGGAGAACTCCTCCGCCCAAACAGCGTGGAGGTTCGGCAAATTCAAGTCCCTCAGAAACTCATACCCCATAGCCGCATAAGACGACGGCCCATCCTTCGCTAGGCCCGTCCAGTCATGGTCGGCTTTCAGGGGCACGACCTTCGCGCAGTGATACTCCGCGAACACATCCCGCTGCGCCATACACCGAGAGAGGTCACGCATCGCGTCCTCGCAAAGCCGCGACCCTTGGTCGGAAGCGGTAGTCACCTTCAGAGTATCCTTGTCCGGGAGCGGGCGAAGGTTGCCCGCCAAGTCACGCCCCTCCGCGTCATCCAAACGGTAATAAAACCATTTGTTCAGCCAACCTTCCCACTTGTTCTTCTGAGCTTGCACCGGAACCTTCGCATTGTTCCGACGGCGGAACGTAAGAACCCCAAACTGACTGTCTTCCGTCACCGTCTTGTCGCCAACAGTCACTGTCTTCGTCTTCCTCTGCACGTGCATGCTGTGCACCATCGCGAAGCCCTCCACGATCGGTTCCACCCTTGCGAGTGGCACCCCCACACAAACGCGCAGAGCTTCGGGAAGCTATTGGGCGTCAGGTGATGGAACTGGACGCTGAACTTTCGCAGTGCGCCCAGCACCAGCGGGTGAGGTAGAAACCGGAGCCCCGCTTCAAAGAAAGCTTCGAAGACCACCACCTGTTTGTTGTCAGGGTGCGGCGTCAGCACACCACCGGGAGCCGTCGCCCTGTCCCTCTCCAACCAACCTCTGGCAGCGAACCTTGCGAGATCCCCCGCCGCCACCGAGCTAGCTCCGATCTCATAAACTGGGAGGGTGCTAACAGTGCCCATAGCGTCAGTCCCCTTCGCCTCAGATCCCTTCGCCATCACACGACTACCTCCGCTCCCACAGACAACCTCCGACTTCCTGATGCCTCTCACCCCCGCACAAGTCTACAACCTCCGGGTGTGAAGGAGCGAAAGTAAGCAAGTTGTGGAAGCAAGTTGCGGAAGAAAAGGCATGGCAGCAGGTAAAAAGCGTCACTTTCACCCACCCCAGCTATTTATAAGCCGGGGGGTTTCACCGCGGTAAAGGGCGGCACAAATCTCGAGGATCCGACGATCCAGCGGCGAGAAAAACGCCACACAAACCCTAACCGTCCCGTCACCACCACAGTGGCGAAGCCCATCCCGGCCCATTAATCAATTAAACAAAGCGCAACTGGGCCCAGCTAAAAATGGGCCGCGAGCAACCGTTGGGCGTCGCTGCGGAGGTGGGCCTCAGGCGACACGCCATCGGACCATTCCCCCTCTTTTCTCAAGGGCGTTGCTCCGACCCCGCTAGCCGGGCCGAACCATCGTGGGGCTACTGTTGGGGGGATTAACCTCCGCTAGGACCCCCCTACTTAGCTCCGCGGCCCGGGCAAGGGCCAAGACACGCAAAAGTGCCAAGCAGCCGTGGGCAACCTTCGCTGTGGTGACCACACGCACAGCGAAGGTCGCCAAGCCCGCTTCAGCGACTCAGCGAAGGTACGGCACACCTTCGCGTTTGTGCATTTCAATTCTCTTATTGCGCAGGAATACGAGGTTTCGATGAAGTCTCACAAGACCTCCGCGAGGAGTTGGGTTTCCGAAGACCTTCGGAGCGGTTGTTCAGCGTGTTCAGCACCTGCGGCGGCGAAAGACCTCCGGGTGAGCGCTCACAAGGCCGATACGGAGCGACATCGAAGACCTGATGTGTGGCAACGGCGGAGGGCGACGCGTGGAGTCCTTGAGGGCACAACACGTGGCGCTTCAGGATAGGGTTAGGAAAAGATCTTTTAGCTCTGCAATGTACAAAAGTGCCCTTGATGAGGCCCATTTGTAAGTGTAACTCGAGTTGAAACCCTAGGGTAAAAAGTCACATGACCCTTGGTATGGCCTATAAATACCAAGGGCATGGCTTGTGTAAAGGGAGAGGGCCTAAGGCATTTTTGGTCCCAATTAATGCAAGATCCCAAAGAGAATCCCATTGACTCTTAACCCACCACTGTTTGTCTAGACCCCACATTCCCGTCCGGGAAACCTTCGCCCTCCTCCTCCGGATCCCGCGAAGGTAGGGGGCAAGAGTTTATCCCTACAAGATGCTAATTCCTCTTCAATCAAACGATTGTTGTAGTCGTATAGCCATCTAATGTTTTGCGAGGTAGTCTAAAACTACGAATGTCCCTTCCATTTTCGGCAAATATTGCCGCCAACTCATCCAACAAAAAATCCCTTGCTCTAGCATCGTGAAGCTCATAGCTAGGATCACCAATCAAATTTACGTATTGGTATTGAATATCATCACACATTTGGCGCCACACTTTCTCAAAGAATGCATGTTCATCTGCAACTTGACAAAAAAGTATCAATGTAACAAAGAATCTTCTGAGTTGAGGTGATGTTGCCCAAGCAGTAGGTTCATCAAATGCACTGTACCATTCTAAATCATCACCAAGCAAACCTCTTGATCTGCATGCCTCTTTAAATGTTAGATGGTATCTGTGATTGTGGAATCTCAAATCTTCGAAGCTTGTACTGCCCTTAACCGTCAACAACAACATACGAAGATAATACCGTTCGCCAGCAGAAGGATGTACATAATGAAGACGGCCTATTTTACCATGCTGCCTACGCCTCTTCTTCCAGCGCCTTTCTTTACTTTCCCACGGCCATCGAGAAGGAAATTGACAATAGGTCAAATTCCTAGCATCAGTATTGTACTCGTTGCAAACAAACCATTCAGTTAACATTGTTTTTCTAAGAAAATCAAGAGACAATAGTTTATCCATTCTTTGCTTGGCACTAAAAGTGACAAAATTTTCATTTGGCAAATGAACAGGCATTCTCTCAACAGCTGAATGATGCCTATGTATATCATATCCTAAAACCCTCCAACATGCATCAAATTCACAAATATAACGACAATCAAGGTATTCTCTCGATTTCATTCCCGGTCCGAGTTTGCTCATCAAATGGTGCGTCATCTCCTCGCCTAACTCTCTCGCAAGTAAGCCTTGTCAGCAACTGCTCCTTTAGTAACATACTTGAAAAGATACTTGATAAATGTTGTCTTGTTACACCACTCGACATTAATATGTGCCTGATACTTTTTCAATAACTTTTCATTATAGGGAACAACCCATCTATTATCCATCCTCATACCACCTTTATCGATAAAGAGATCATTCTGGCCTCTCCTATACATGGCAAATCCCTTTGAATCTACAGTAGTTTCATCATGGTATGATTTAGGGAAAAATTTGGAACATTTCCCTTTCTTCATACAAGGACACTTAGGATTATGAGCTCCACAAGGACCATGAATCATGTGCTCAGCAACCAGAACATAGGCCATGGGATCCTTCTTTGGATCTGGAATTTCAGCAGATATATGTTTATCGATCATTGAAGGTGTCGGATTTGATGTATCCATTTGTAGTCCAAAGGATGATATGAGCATGGAACTCAACAAGATGCAAAACCGCCATGGACACAACAAACGAAAAACATGATCAACTAAATAGAACAAATATTCCACTATATGGTAACTCAAAATATAATAGCTATGTGCCTTTTTATTACCCGCTTGACCGCACGGACCAAAAACATTTCCATCGGTAATGTCATGTAGAAGCTCTTCCAACTTCATATTAAATACTCTAACAATGACATCGAGATCTATCATTTGGTCACCGACCAGCCTCAAGCATACCTTCAGTGATTTCAACCCATTTAGGATTACACGTGAATGTGACAAAAAAATCAGGAGGCCCATATTCTCGGCATATAGCTATACCATCATGATAATTTTGTATCATGTATCGCTTACCGCCTGTGAATGAGGCTGGTAAAACAGTTAATTTACCCATATCAGCACCTTCTATTGAGCCCCTACCAACAAGCATCACAAATACCTTGAATACTCTTGGTCCGAATATCTTCTTGGTTCTTCATAAGATAAGTCAACCTATTTTCATCAATACAAGCACGTGCATCAACCTTTGCCTGGCTTGACAATTGACCATAACAAAGATATGGATTTGGTTGATTTTTCTTGTAATGGAACATGTAACAAAAATAATCTTGCATTGTAACTTTTCTATATGCATTGTCTTCTGTGTCTGATAGTCCAGAATAGAGAACACCAGTTTGGAAGCCACGCTGAGCAAAAGGAAACAACAAAGGATATTGCAGCGCCATGAAAGCTGGATGCAATGCTGAAATTTGTTTGAGTTCATGTGCATGGGTCTGAACAATTATATCTCGTTTGAATGCTTCAGAGCCAAAATCACCAACAACTAACATAGCCAATTGATTAGTAGCTGGCAAATTATATTGTGGTGGATCTCCGTCACGAGGACCAACTATCTGAATGAAAAAATCCTGGTCCTCATTGCCTTGAAGTCTATCCCTGGCCATTCTAAATTGCTTAACCAAGGGATTATGGTCATCAAGCATTTTTACCAATGACTCCACTATAGGTGGATCAAAGGCTGAATCTCGCCTATCATCACGGTCTAATGCTTGAATCCTATTTTGCACTTCGTTAGCAGTATCATAGATATACAACTGTATAAACTTAGGCGGTTGACCATCAGTGGGCACCATTGCACCTAAACGATGATGAATTTGACCACATATTTTGAACACAGGAGTGAAAGCATCTAGGCCCCTTGATGTGGGTTTCGATGATTGATGACAATATAGATTACTATGACTAACGTGTGTTTTGCAGAAACAATGGGAGTTAGGTCATGGTAATGGAATCTCAGGCAATTTGGTTGGCATGCCCTCTTAACGATGGAAATCGTTTCGGTTTTCAAAGGTTGGACGACAAGGTTAAGGACGGTTAGTTCCGATTGTCGAAGGTGTTGAGAGACATCGGATTAGTCGTTAGGACTTTGTTTTTCCTTTGGCCGTACTATTAAGGGGGGTGCAAATGGGTAGCTTGACCTAGTTGAGTCTCGGGTTTAGGTGTGGTGCACACTGGTGAAATCTTAGCGCTAGGAAGTTCCCCGAGAGCCCCGAGAAGTGTTGAAGTTGTCGCGGTTTCCAAAGGATCGCGATCAAGTGGAAACGGGCGCTTCAACAGCGCCGGACGCGCCCGGCCGTGGGCGGACGCGTCCGACGCACGGTGAAGTCGTCCTTGGTCTCGCCCGAGCGGCGGACGCGTGGTCGCGTCCGGCGTGCGCCGGACGCGGACCGAGAGTTCGGGAATCGGGCTCGCAGTCGGGCGCGCCGGACGCGCGGGCCGGACGCACGCGCGGGACGCGTCCGGAGCTCGCATCGTAGCCCAACGGCTAGGTTGCCGTTTGAATTCCATAAGGCGCCGGACGCGTCCGGCGGGAGCGGCCGGACGCGGGCGTCCGGCGCTCACGTCCGAGCCGAAATCGGGGTAACGGTTGGATTTTGGCCCTTGGCTATAAATACAACCCCACCCTCTACATTTCGGCTCTCTTGCTCATTTTCAACAGCTGATAGCAAACTTGTGAGTGCAAGAGAGTTGCAAGAGCCTCATGACTTGAAGAGATTTGAGAATCCATGAGTTCATGAGCAATCGAGAGTAGCTAGTGTGCATCCACTCTTCTCCCTAGGCTTTGCGAGGTCAAGTGAGAGTTTGTGCTTGTTACTCTTGGTGATCGCCATCACCTAGACGGCTTGGTGGTGATTGGAGCTTGGTGATCATCCGGCGGTGCTTGTGGATGACCCAACTCATCTTGTGAGCGGTTCTTGGCGATTTACCGCGTCGGAGTGACGAAGAATCAGCCCTAGAGAGCACTTGGTCCTTGCGAGGATCAAGGGGGAGCTACACCCTTGCGCGGGTGCTCCAACGAGGACTAGTGGAGAGTGGCGACTCTCCGATACCTCGGGAAAAAGATCGCCGTGTTCCTTGTCCCTTTACTTTCCGCATTTACTTTCTAGCACTTACACTCTCGCAATTACTTTCATAGAATTGCCATGCTAGAATAGGATTGGAACTTAGGGTGCAAAACTTTAGTTGATCGATTATCTAGGAACACACATAGGCACCGAGGGGTGAATCATGGGCTAGTAGGTTTAATTCCGCAATAACTTTTAGAATTAGCCCAATTCACCCCCCTCTTGGGCATCTTGATCCTTTCAAGTGGTATCGGAGCCGGTTTGCTCTAATTTAGGCTTAACCGCCTAGAGTAAAGATGTCCCATGGGGATGGTCCTCCTCCCATGTTCGATGGAGACGATTTTCCTTATTGGAAAATTCGCATGGAAGCACATTTAGAAGCGATAGATGTTGGATGCTTCCGTGCCGCTTCTCAAGGACTCCCAAAACCCAAGGATTCCGCTAGCCTTGTTGGTGAAGAGGCTAACTATGAGAAGTGGAATGCAAAGGCAAGGAACGCTATATTCGCGGTCTTTGCAAGGATGTGTTCAATCGCGTTAGGAACCACAAGGACGCCCATGCACTATGGTCCGACCTTTGTGCGCTCCATGAGGGAACTAAGAGTGAGCGTGAGGAACGCTATCATCTTGTTATGCGCAAGTTAAATTCCTTTGAGATGAAAGCTAATGAAAGTGCTAATGAGATGTATTCCCGTTTGAACACTATTGTAGAGGAACTCAATGGGCTTGGACTCAATCAAATGTCGCCATCCGATGTTGCAAGAAAGATCCTATGTGTCCTCCCCATTGAAAAATATGGGCACATTGTCACCGTGCTTCATCAAGGTGATCTTTCCAATGCTACACCGACTCAAATATTGGGAAAGATCAATGCTCATGAGATGTATATGCATCTCACCCCGAGGATGGCTCATCATCCAAGAAGAAAGATTTGGCCCTCAATGCAAGTCACTCAAGAAAAGGCAAGGCTAAGGCAACTCATGATGATTCTAGCGATGCTGAAATTGATGATGTGAGTCTTGCTCTCATGGTGAAGAAGACCACCAAGATGTTGAAGAAGCTCAACAAGAATGGTGTCAAGTTTGATGGCAAGAAGAAGAAGTTCTTCACAAGTAGCAAAAGGAAGCCCATCTCCGAAATGGAGTGCTTCAACCGCCGCAAGATCGGACATCTAGCTCATCAATGTCCTGGAGCCTCCAAGAGACAAGAGGTACAAGAAGAAGAAGGGCAAGGACAAGAAGGATGACTCAAGTGATGATGAAGAAAAAGAAAAGAAGAAGAAAGACAAGCATCACAAGAAGAAGGAAGAAAAGAAAGAGTATCACAAGAAGAAGGATGGCAAGGCATATATTGTTGGTGATTGGCTCACCGATATTGAATCTTCTTGTGGGTCATCCGATGAAGAAAGTGATGATGAAGGAGTGGCTGCTATTGGCATTGGATCTTCACCACCTCCACAAATCTTGCCATCATCATCTACTCCATCCCACTTTTGCCTTATGGCTAAAGGTGAAAAGAAGGTACATTCCAAACATGGTGATAGTGATGATAGTGGTAGTGAAAGTGATAGTGATGATGAGTATGAGTCACCTACCTATGATGAGCTTGTCAAATTGCTTAGAAAGTACTCAAAAACCATCATTAAGACTAGAGGAAGATGTGATGAACTTGATAGTGAAAATACTTCTCTTCTAGAAAAGATGGAAGCTATGCAGAAAACTAGTGATGAGCTTAGAGATCAAAATGAAATCATGTCCTCTAAACTCAAGGAACTCAAAGCTTCTTCAAAAGAGCTTAAAGTTGAAAATGAGAACCTTGAGAAGAAGCATGATGAGCTCAAATCTAGTTATAGCTCTCTAAAAGAGGAGTATACAACTATTAAAGTCAATCATGGGAATCTAGCGATGGCTTATGAGCTTCTTGCCGAAACACATGAGGCTACTAACAATGTTGCTAAGAATGATGTAGCTACATCATGTGATGAGATCATTGAGCAAGGTGCTAGCAGCAAGGGCAAGTCGGTGGTGGTGATCGAGAACTATGATGACTATGTCAAGATAAAGAATGAAAATGAACAACTCAAGAAGGATCTTGAACAAGCAAAAATCAGTCACACCGTCACTATTGAAGATGAGGGACTAGCACTTGAGAATGAGAAGCTCAAAGAAGAGAACAAAAGACTTCATTTTGAAATGTCATGCTTGAAGCAATCAACAAATGAGTCACTTCTAGAAGAGAACAAGAAACTCAAGCAAGAGAAAGAACACCTCAAGATTGGATTGAGCAAGTTTGCAAAAGGAAAGTCACTTCAAAGTGAGCTCTTGATGAACACCGTAATGAAGACCGATAGAAGTGGCATTGGGTTCAAGTCACATCAAGAGAAGCAACATCAAGCAAAGCAAGCAAGTCAACAAAAGCAAAAGCCAAAGCCAAAGCCAAAGAGATGTTTTGAGTGTGGACAAGAAGGTCACTTTGCTCATGAGTGTGAAACTCCACCACCACAACCCTTGCCCAAGCATGCTAGACCCTTTGCATACAATGCTCATTATGTGGTTAGAAAGGATTCAAAAGGACAAGTGAATGTCACCTTCTTAGGTCCTCCCAATAAGAATAGGCCTAAGCAAATTTGGGTTGCAAAGTCTCTAGTAGAGAAAGTCAAGGGCCCTCAACAAGTTTGGGTCCCTAAACCTCAAGCTTGATCTCTTGTGTGTAGGTGAACTACGGGACCGGTGGAAATCATTGGGTTATTGATAGTGGCTGCACTCAACATATGACCGGTGAACCTCGTATGTTTGCCTCACTAGATGAAGGGGAGCAAAATCAAGATCGGATCACATTTGGTGATAATTCAAAGGGCAAAGTCAAGGGTTTGGGCAAAGTTGCAATATCAAATGATCACTCTTTGTCAAATGTGCTATATGTCAAACCATTGAGCTTCAACTTGTCAGTGGGTCAATTGTGTGATCTTGGATTCAAATGCTTGTTTGATGAGAATGAAGTGATAGTGTCAAAGAAAGAAGACTCAACCGTGATATTCAAAGGCTTTAGATACAACAATCTCTATCTAGTGGATTTCACCTCCGAAGATGCAAATTTGAATGTTTGTTTGCTATCCAAGACTTCACTTGGGTGGTTGTGGCATAGGAGGCTAGCACATGTTGGGATGAGTACACTCAAGAAGCTTTTGAAGAAAGAGTTAGTGAGGGGCTTGAAAGATGTCAAGTTTGAAAAGGACAAACCTTGTAGTGCATGTCAAGCCGGCAAGCAAGTTGCAAACACTCATCCAACCAAAGCTTTTCTATCAACTTCAAGAGTGCTAGAGTTGTTGCATATGGATCTATTTGGACCAACCACATACAAGAGCCTTGGTGGAAAACTCCATTGTCTAGTGATTGTTGATGACTACTCAAGATACACATGGACCTTCTTTCTTCATGACAAATCCGAAGCTACCCCTTGCTTCAAGAAATTTGCAAAGAGAGCTCAAAATGAATTTGATGTCAAGATCAAGAAAATTAGAAGTGACAATGGGAAAGAATTTGACAACACCAACATTGAAGCTTATTGTGATGAAGTTGGGATTAAACATGAAGTCTCTTCCACCTACACACCCCAAAGCAAAATGGCATAGTTGAGAGGAAGAACCGGACCTTGATCACTCTAGCAAGAACAATGCTTGATGAGTACAACACCCCGAGAACTTGTGGGTGAAGCTATCAACACGCGTGTTATGCATCAAATCGGTTATATCTTCACAAGTTTCATGGCAAGACCCCTATGAGCTGCTTAATGGGAAGAAGCCGGACGTCTCTTACTTCCGGGTGTTTGGTTGCAAATGCTACATCTATAAGAAAAGGCAACACCTAGGGAAGTTTCAAAGACGTTGTGATATTGGCTTTCTTGTTGGTTACTCATCAAAATCCAAAGCATATCGAGTATTCAACCATGCCACCGGTTTGGTAGAAGAAACATATGATGTGGAGTTTGATGAATCTAACGGCTCCCAAGGAGCAATTGAGAATCTTGATGATGTAGGTGATGAACCATTGAGGGAAGCAATGAAGAACATGCCGGTGGGAGACGTCAAGCCTAAAGAAGATGATGATGAAGTGCAAGTCATTAACAAGCCTTCTTCTTCCTCAAGTGTGCCTCAAGATGACAAAGAAAAAGATGGGATGACCGAACATGAAGACACTCATGTCTCCCATGAACAAAGAGAGGCACAAGCTCAAGATGTTGACGCTCCCCAACCAACTCCTCAAGTGGTTGAAAAGAGAATTCCCAAACTTCATGATCATCCTCAAGATCAAATCATAGGAAGTCCTTCAAGGGGTGTAATGACTCGATCTCAAAGACTTGCTAATTTTGCCGAACATCACTCGTTTGTTTCTTGTGTTGAACCAAAAGATGTAGGTGAAGCTCTTCAAGATCCGGATTGGGTGAATGCCATGCATGAAGAATTGAACAACTTCACCCGCAACAAGGTTTGGACTCTTGAGGAGCGCCCCAAGAATGCAAGAATTATAGGTACCAAGTGGGTGTTCCGCAACAAGCAAGATGACCAAGGCAATGTTGTGAGAAACAAGGCAAGGCTCGTGGCAAAGGGGTTCTCTCAAGTTGAAGGCCTAGATTTTGGAGAGACCTTTGCACCGGTTGCAAGACTTGAAGCCATACGTATCCTCCTTGCATATGCTTCACACCATGAAATGAAACTATTTCAAATGGATGTGAAGAGTGCATTTCTTAATGGTTTCATTAATGAGCTTGTTTATGTTGATCAACCTCCGTGGTTCGAAGACCCTAGCTGTCCTAATCATGTTTTCGGGTTGTCCAAGGCACTTTATGGGCTCAAGCAAGCCCCTAGAGCATGGTATGAGCGCCTTAGGGACTTCCTCATTGAGAAGGGGTTCACTATCGGGAAGGTTGACACCACACTCTTCACCAAGAAGCTTAATGGAGAGATCTTCATTTGTCAAGTATATGTTGATGATATCATCTTCGGCTCAACAAATGAAGAAGAATGCAAGAAGTTTGGTGACATGATGTCAAAAGAGTTCGAGATGTCTATGATTGGCGAGCTCACCTTCTTTCTTGGGTTTCAAATCAAGCAAATGAAGGAAGGGACCTTCATATCACAAGAGAAGTATACCAAGGACCTCCTCAAGAGGTTTGATATGAAGGATTGCAAGCCAATCAATACTCCTATGGCATCTAATGGGCATCTCGACCTTGATGTGGAAGGTAACTCGTGGATCAAACTCTTTACCGCTCTATGATCGGTAGCTTGTTGTACCTCACCGCATCTAGGCCCGACATCATGTTTAGTGTGTGTATGTGTGCTCGCTTTCAAGCCGATCCTAAGGAAGCTCACTTGAGTGCTTTGTCAAGAGAATTCTTAGGTACTTGCGGCTCACCCCAAGCATTGGCTTATGGTATCCCAAAGGAGCAAGATTCCAACTTGTTGGCTATTCCGATTCGGATTATGCCGGTTGCAAAATTGATAGAAAAAGCACATCCGGAGGGTGCCATTTGCTTGGGAGGTCACTTGTCTCTTGGTCATCAAAGAAGCAAAACGGTGTTGCTCTATCCACGGCCCAAGCGAGTATATAGCAACGGGGGCTTGTTGTGCACAAATCTTGTACATGAAACAAACCCTTCTTGACTATGGAGTGAATCTTGGTCAAGTGACTCTCTTGTGCGATAATGAGAGTGCAGTGAAGATTGCAAACAACCCGGTTCAACACTCTCGCACAAAGCATATAGATATCCGCCACCACTTTCTTAGAGATCATGTCTCTAAAAAGGATATATCTCTAGAAGGTGTGAGAAGTGAGGATCAATTAGCGGATATCTTCACAAAGCCATTGGATGAATCAACTTTCTGCAGGTTAAGGAATGAGCTCAATATCCTTGACCTAAGCAACTTCACAAGGAAGAGATGAAAGGTGTTGTCGGTTGCATTGCATTGTTTATAGAGCACGTTTAAATTTCTGTAATGCATATAGGGCTTGTCTAACATGGTTAAGATAACACTCTCCGGAGGTGTGAAGAAGCTTACCCTTGGTTCAAACCCGACAAGCCACCTAGATTCAAATTCCGTAATTTTATGTGCTTGTGTGTTGCTCTTCGTTTCTTTTCGTTTACTTCTTGAGCAACCTCTCGTGTTCGTTCATGAATTGAGAAAGCTTTTGATGCTTCTATCGGTTTGAAAACTCAAGCTCATGACCATATGTTGTTCCTCGCTCGCGTTTATTGCCTATTTTCAAAAATTATGCATAGCCTATGGCAAACTATTTGAAAAAAATTGAGGGGTTGAGAGTGAGGATCTCATATTGGCTCCAAACCGTGTTTAGTTGACTCTTCAAAAGTTTGGAAACCAATTGGGGGAGCAAAAGCCGCGAAGAAAGAACTCGTTCAGCTCTTGAAGGAGCGCCGGACGCGCACTTGGGAAACCGGCGGACGCGTCCGGCGCCTTACGAAGACAAGTCGCAGATGAAGCCCGAAAATCAAGACGGCCGGACGCGAAACAAGAGTTGTTTCGCCGCGTCCCGGCGACGCGTCTCGCACGGCGTCCGGCGGTATTGAGCTGAGCTCAAGAATTTCTTGGAGTCTCTGTTCGGCGTCCGACGACCGCCAGACGCAGCGCGGACGCGTCCGGCGCGATAAGGACAAGCGCGAGTCACCTAATCTGACATGTGGGGCCACCCCGTTTCCTTCTTCTTCTTCGAATCGGCCCGCGGTCCGACTTCTTCTCCTCCAGCCGTACACCGCCGTCGCGCGCCGCCCTAACCCTAGATCACCGCGCCGCGCCGCCCGCTCTGCCCGCACCGCGCCGCCCTTGCTCCACTGCTCCAGCCCCCGTGCTCTCGCAAGCGCCGCCGCCCCATCTCTCCGCGAGTCACCACCAGCGCCGCCATTGTCGCCGTCCTCGAGGTCGTCATCTTCTCCGGCGAGCCGGCCTAGTTCCCGTCCGTGGCGCTTCCCTCTCGTCCTCCTTACTTTCTGCTCGCCGCCAGGCGTCATAAGTGGACAAGGGAAGCCGATCCGCGTGATTCCTTGTCTTCGAGGGTGCCCCACATTGTTGTTTCCTCATCCTTTCACAGGGTTTGGTCGAGTTTTAGGTAACAATGCCATGATCTATCCACTCTTATCCAATTGCTATGCTTCCGATAGGTTCTCGCTTCTCTAGAAAATGCTTATGGTTATATATTCCCTCTATTCCATTTCTTGCAGCGAGCCGTGTCGGATTGTGACAGATTGTCAGTGGGCAGTGAAACTCTAGGCCAAGCCTAGGAGTATGGTTTGAGGCCAAGCCTCATAAGTTGTCAGTACATCCTCTTGCAGTCTATTGATTGATCAGTGTCAGCAGCAGTCATGCCCAGGTGCAAGAACTCAGGCAGAGGTTCAGGGGGAGATGATGATCCACACAGAAGGCCAAATCTTCCTGAGATGATTGAGAAAGCTAAGGGCAAGAAAACAGTGACTATGAGGAAAAGGAAAAGGTTGCCAGCTGATTCTCAGGCAGCCCTGGCAGTAGCAGCAGCAGCAGAGCGTGCTGAGAGGAGGGCTCGCAGGGGTGCAGGCATTGTGATACAAGAGTCTGGATCAGCAGCAGCACAGGAGGCAGAGGCAGAGGCTACTGAGGCAGAGGAAACCATTCTTGAGCAGCAGGATCTATCTCCATTACGACGGTCCTCCCGTGTCAGGACCCTCCAGCAGCAGACAGCTCAGCAGTCACAGGAGTCAGGTCCCTCTTCCACTCCTCAGAGGCAGCCCAAAGGGGGCCCTACAGACCCGCATTGAGTACGGAGGAGCCGTTGAAGGCCAAGTGCAAAGAAGATCAGGCTATCGGGACGGGTGGACATCAACACCCGGTTTCCTCGCTTCCAGAGAGCCGGGTGCCCCTTACTACACGGCCCGCACAAGTCCTTGGTAGAGGCTTACAGCGAAGTCAAAGATTACCAAGCAGAGGACAAGTGATAGCGAGACACCTTCTCACATGTGTTGGGCCGGCCTTCGAGAGTACTTGGGTGCACGGCCCGAGCATGATTGATTTAATTGGAAGATCGGCGGATATATTCCAGGATGGGTGTTAGAGTTCTATGCTACACTGTGGATTGCTCCAAACCATTCACTGATTTCTTACACCATTCGGGGTCAGAGGCAGAATCTGTCCAGTGAGGAAGCTAGGAACTTCTTGGGGATTTCAGAGCAGCCTATCAAGCTGCACCAGCTGTGTTTTCCAGGCATTGAGCCACCCCGCCGTGCACAGGGAGGAGTAGTGCCACCTCCTGAAATCATGAGAGAGGTCTTTGGACCTAACTTTGGTGCAGGGTCGAGCAGGACACCACAGGATGAGCTACGCCTTGCTAGAGTTCTTGATCAGATTCAGCGATACACCATTCTTGCTAGGCCCGGTTTCAGGAACGGGTTCACTAGGCTCCAGCAGTGGGTAGTGTCCCATCTTGTGAGGAAGATTCCCTTTGACATCTCGGGACTTGATACTTTGTGATATGGAAGATGTTATCTATGGGAGTTTCAAGCACCACCGCCGTTGCACTATGCTCATTGGATCACCCGGCTCATATATAGAAATGGTGATCTTCCGACTCGATCGAAAAGAATATGAAGATCCACCGAACTATGAGGTGTTTGGATCCTATGATGCTTCTCGATTGTCGTAATCACCGCAGATGCTCTTCCGTCACTCCTCGCCGTGGAGATCCAAGCATGTAGACAAGCACTGAGCAGATGCTAGAGTTGAGCAGCTAGCAGCAGATGAAGAAGCAGAGATTGCAGAAGCTGAGGCAGGAGGATATGAGATCACTACCTCAGATTCTGAGGATGATGAGGAGTACTACGTTCCCGTTCGTCCTCCTCCTCGTCAGCATGATGCAGAGGCAGGAAGTTCAGGAGCAGCCATTGACCGCTTGACTCAGGTACTTGACAGGTTGGCTGCCAACCAGGAGCGTGCTGAGGAGCGGCATGAGATTGCTCTAGCCGAGATACGAGCCCGCCAGGATGCACAGCATCAGCTACAGCAGCAGCAGCACCTGCAGACTATGACCTTGATTGCTTCACTTTTTCAGCAGACAGGTGCCACAGTACCTCAGGGAGTTCTTCCCCCAGCTCCGAGTCACCAACAGACGTACTTTGGGAGCAGACCTTCTCGTGTGCCGGCCACTAGTGCAGCTTACCGGCCTTCGTGCATAGCACCTTCCTCTCCAGCAGTTCAGGTGTCTCCTGGCTTTCCACGGATTTCTACTGGCTTTTCACCTGTTGGATCTCATCTGTTATTCACTCCAGACTCAGGTGCAGCCCATCATCAGGCCTCCTACAGTGCTCTCACAGGAGAGGCGACACCTGAGTACATGAGACCCTGCTCAAAGATGACACGCAGCCTCGCCAGCCAGCCAGATTCCCCCTGACAGCATGTGCACGTCGTGCACTATACCTTCCTCGGTGGCGTCTACGATCCACTTCCCACTACCGAGGCAAGACCACAAATGGCTCCTACTCTTCCGCTTCCTACACCGTCGAGCCACGGGGCAGCCAGAGATAGCTCCGGTCACGTTGCGACGACCACGGAGACGATGCCGGACACAAAGTTGTCGGGCTTGAGCAGACTCGACCGCTTCACCGCCGCGTCACGGCCTGCAGAGGGTCGCAGGTTCTGTCACTCGGCCCCAGCAGAGCTCGACGATGCCCCGATGACACTTCGCGTTCGTCATTGCTCCACATGCTCGTGAGACCGGCTCGTCTGTTCCTTCCTCTCCTCAGCCTTAGGTTTTGGTCCTTGATGCCAAAGGGGAGAGTTGGGAGTATGTAGATTTAGGGGAGCTCATAGCTTGGGATTTGGTTCTTTTGATTGATACATTTGCATGCATCATGTTTACTTTATGCATTGTATGATATTTGTGAGGTATTTTTGTTCGCAAAGTGACATATGCTTTTCGGATGGTATCACCTTCTATGTCACCTGGCTCTTTGCTCATATGTGTTCGGCTTCCGCGTTTCACTCTGATTCTCTATGAGCTATGCTTTTGTCCTGTGCTAACTCGTTTTTGCAGATTATATGAGCACAGATCTTTTGGCTTGGTAACACATGTGTCATTCTAACCTTTGCTTTCAGCGTCAAAGGCTCATGTGAACCAAGCATGCTTGAAAACCTCAACTAAACTCTTCATACTCCAGAGGTTGTCATCAATCACCAAAAAGGGGGAGATTGAAAGCATCTAGGCCCCTTGATGTGGGTTTCGATGATTGATGACAATATAGATTACTATGACTAACGTGTGTTTTGCAGAAACAATGGGAGTTAGGTCATGGTAATGGAATCTCAGGCAATTTGGTTGGCATGCCCTCTTAACGATGGAAATCGTTTCGGTTTTCAAAGGTTGGACGACAAGGTTAAGGACGGTTAGTTCCGATTGTCGAAGGTGTTGAGAGACATCGGATTAGTCGTTAGGACTTTGTTTTTCCTTTGGCCGTACTATTAAGGGGGGTGCAAATGGGTAGCTTGACCTAGTTGAGTCTCGGGTTTAGGTGTGGTGCACACTGGTGAAATCTTAGCGCTAGGAAGTTCCCTGAGAGCCCTGAGAAGTGTTGAAGTTGTCGCGGTTTCCAAAGGATCGCTGATCAAGTGGAAACGGGCGCTTCAACAGGCGCCGGACGCGCCAGCCGTGGGCGCCGGACGCGTCCGACGCA
Source organism: Themeda triandra (assembly GCA_018135685.1). Lineage (NCBI taxonomy): Eukaryota > Viridiplantae > Streptophyta > Magnoliopsida > Poales > Poaceae > Themeda > Themeda triandra. Next base: position 542,246 of record JAENPR010000345.1, read on the forward strand.
CGGTGAAGTCGTCCTTGGTCTGCCCTGAGCGGCGGACGCGCTGGCGTCCGGCGTGCGCCGGACGCGGACCAGAGAGTTCTGGAATCGGGCTCGCAAGTCAGTCGCGCGCCGGACGCGCGCCGGACGCACGCGCCGGACGCGTCCGGAGCTCGCACTGTAGCCCAACGGCTAGGTTGCCGTTTGAATTCCATAAGGCGCCGGACGCTGGCGTCCGGCGGTGAGCGGCCGGACGCGTCCGGCGCTCACGTCTCGAGCCGAAATCGGGGTAACGGTTGGATTTTGGCCCTTGGCTATAAATACAACCCCACCCTACATTTCGGCTCTCTTGCTCATTTTCAACAACCGATAGCAAACTTGTGAGTGCAAGAGAGTTGCAAGAGCCTCATGACTTGAAGAGATTTGAGAATCCATGAGTTCATGAGCAATCGAGAGTAGCTAGTGTGCATCCACTCTTCTCCCTAGGCTTTGCGAGGTCAAGTGAGAGTTTGTGCTTGTTACTCTTGGTGATCGCCATCACCTAGACGGCTTGGTGGTGATTGGAGCTTGGTGATCATCCGGCGGTGCTTGTGGATGACCCAACTCATCTTGTGAGCGGTTCTTGGCGATTTACCGCGTCGGAGTGACGAAGAATCAGCCCTAGAGAGCACTTGGTCCTTGCGAGGATCAAGGGGAGCTACACCCTTGCGCGGGTGCTCCAACGAGGACTAGTGGAGAGTGGCGACTCTCCGATACCTCGGGAAAAAGATCGCCGTGTTCCTTGTCCCTTTACTTTCCGCATTTACTTTCTAGCACTTACACTCTCGCAATTACTTTCATAGAATTGCCATGCTAGAATAGGATTGGAACTTAGGGTGCAAAACTTTAGTTGATCGATTATCTAGGAACACACATAGGCACCGAGGGGTGAATCATGGGCTAGTAGGTTTAATTCCGCAATAACTTTTAGAATTAGCCCAATTCACCCCCCCTCTTGGGCATCTTGATCCTTTCAAGGAGGTCCCATTCCATCATTCAAACTACGATCAATATCTGCTCCCATAGACGTGAAGGCAAAAAGGCAATTGTACTGCCTAATATTCTTCATAAACTTGTTAGACACAAGCCCACCACCAAATCGAGCCAATGAGTTGAGAGGTTCAGGATGGGGATGAAATTCTGGTATTTTCACCTTCCCACCCTTGCAACATTTGTTGTAAATCACATGTCCAGTTCTTTGCCTAGAATGCTTGCCCACTCTTTCACCATACCAAAATACAGCATGGCAAAAGGAACATTCATACTGTGTGAACCAAAATCGACCTCCCCAGATATGACACCGCAGCAACAAAGTTGAGAACAAAATAATTTAAGAAACACCCTTGCTTCGTAACCGACATAACAAAGCACATCCGCTCGTACAAGACCTTTTAATGCAGCCACAAACTCCTCATCGAACCGACCACACTCCACCCCGCACTCCGAATAGCCGTCGCTTCCCGTATATGCAATGACCAACCTTCACTTACAACAGGTTCGGGAAAGTCCAATGTAAACAACCTTAAGCGTAATATAGGTACCTCTCCAAACCATCCGGTGTTGTCAAGCGGCCTCTTTCTTTTACGCCTTGCAGCGAGATGGCTCTAAATTAGGACAACAATGGAAGGAGTCCCCGCTAAATAGGGCAACTACTTAAATATGTAACTACCTATATTATTCTTTAGATCTAAGTAGTTTAGGCGGAGCGCTGGACCATACGTACGTCCTAGGGCGCCAATGCCCGCGGTTATCCCCAAGTAGATACACCTTGGAGCGGCGACATTGCAACTATAATTTACAACCAAACGCCATAAATTGTAACACACTTATAGTTAATGAGCAAATCAAAAAAAAAAAGAATGTGACAGAGACATACTCGGTTGTCATCGATTCATCATCACCGAAGTCCATTGTTCGTAATAAGGAAACCACCCTAAACAATAGGGCAGCTACAAATCTAGAGGTCTAATGAGTGCATGAAAAGGAATAGGATGACCAAATGGTCAAAGGGACATATAATTTCCCTTCCTTCTCGTTGAATGAATATCAATGATCACCTCACATAAAGATAGCAATATTCATGAACAAAGCAAACAACACAGCTTGAAACACAAAACACCAATTTATTGAAAACCCTCACGAATCACTCTTGATGGAAAACATGGCTCCCGATACAAACCACTAAAATTTGGAAAACAAAACCGGTACAAATTGCCGCATTGGAAGAAACAAAGACAAAGGTATTCTAAAACTTATTGACCTCAACAAGGAAACAAACAACACCTATGGCAATGGCTGGACCCCAAAAATGCTCATATCATGAATAAGTTCATGAGAATAATTTGCCAACTCTTCCCAAGAAATGCGACCACCCTCACAGGCTATGAGAACAAGCCTTGCAAGATGAGTTCCTCTATTTGCAAGTGGGATAAGGCGGTCACATAATCTCCTGTACAATATGAGACGGTGGATATTGTAATCAACTACATAAAATCTGAGGATATCTTCCAGTACTGTCAAAGCCTTCAACGCAGCGGACTCGTAAGCATCATGACCTTGCAAGTCCGAAGGCGCCCAAAAAAACATAGGCTGCACACCTCGCTCTTGATTTTGCAGCGGTAAGCCAACCTCAACACCATGCAATTGACTCCCATCATCTACCACCTGTCGGATGGTAGAGACATAACGAAGACAATAGCATTCTCCAACGACCTGTAGGAGACCTAAATACAACAAATGAAGAGGGAACATGTCTGTTGACGGTCGTTAAGTGCCAATTTTTACCGTCAACTAGACATGAGAAAGGACTAAAATATGTTCACCAACTAGATATAGGGGTTATCTTGATGTAATTCTACGAGTTTTGGTGAATGTCCTGCTTCAAGCAGGTGTCACCGAAAATACCCAAGGAAGGCCCACATGTTAGGTTTACATAGAGATAATCGGGAACCGGTGAAAATTCTGTAACTGAAGGTTCGAGAAGGCTCGGACCAAACGGGAGCCCGAACCGCTCGGTGGAGAGTCGGCCGACTCCCCCTTGGGCGGCCGACGGGCACCTCGGCCCAATCGGCGTCGGCCTCGCGGATCCCCGTTCCACCGCCTTTGAGGATAAATAATAATCGTCCATTTAGGTCGGTTTGATCCGAGGGCCGCGGTGCATCCTAGGGGGCTATATAAACGGGGCCCTTGGCCCCCGGAGGAGGCATCCCTTGAAACCCTAATTCATTATTTCCGAGAGAGGATCAAAGTGAGGGTGGTCCCTTGAATGGATCTCCCCCTAGAGCCTAGCATTCAAGATAGATAGAGAGAGTATAGGGTGGAGGTAGAGTTGGAGGAAGCCCGGCATGTCGGTGTCTCCTCTCCGGTTGTACCTCGCGGGATCAAGTCTCCTAACCCGAGGCTTGGTTCTAGGATCATTTCGCAATTCAACTTCGATACTAGTAAGTTCATTGTTATTATTGCTCTTTGGTTTACGAGTTTACTTTATTCGCTTCCGGTTGGGAATAGAGTAATCGTTCGTAGCGTAAGCGTGGTGCTTGGGCTAGGTTCACTCGTAGATGCTCCCTATCCGCCGGAACCGTGGTAGTATCGAGGGAAGTGACAATCCCTTTATTACCTTTGTAATCCACTTCCCATCAGTAGGTAAGGTAGGTCCAAAAGTGCTAGGTTAAGCATCCTCTGTGGTGTCTTTTCTTAGGTGCTCCCATAGAGTAGTAGTTGCAAAGCTTGCCATAGGTTGGAAGGAGACTGTGGTAGTAATCCTCTCTATATCGCTCATTACCTTGTTTGTAGCTCAGCGGTTAAGTATAGGCTTGGGTTAGTCAGATGCACGGTTTCTCCTAGCGGATAAATAAATAACGATACTCTGGAATATCTCCCGGGTGAAGTGCTCACCGATATCCGTGCGCTTGCGGATTATTTCTCTTTGATTCTTTCGTGTGCGTATCTAGTATCAACAAGCATTTCGGCGCCGTTGCTCGGGAGAAAGACGGTCTCTTTGAGATAACCTTAAGTCATGCTTAGCCTTGTATTATACTTTTATCTTTTTGTATTTTTCTTTTGCCTTTTATTTTCTCGTCCTTATAGATAACCCAAATTCCATGCCTATCTATCAATTTCTTGCACCCATGAGCACAAGCTTAGAGCCACTAGATCCCATGATTCTCACATCTAGCTATGAGCTGCACCCATGTGTGGTTGCAATAGGTCAAAGCCAACCCTTTTCTACAGCTAGAGTCCTATCTTCTAATCAAGGAGGTAATGTACCCAAGGTCCTATCTTCTAACCATGGAGAAGGTAATGAACCCAAAGTCCTATCTTCTGATCAAGTAGGTAATGAACTTTTTGCTACACTTAGGGAATCTTTTAATCTTCCTATAAATTTAGGTTTAGACCTAGCCTTACAAGACCATGTTCTTCTTCAACATTTTTATATGGGTCTTGATAATACCACCTTTGGAGGAGTTTTTCTTTCTTTACCCTTTAGTGAAGTGAGGTTTGTCCTTATTATTAATGGACATACTCCTTGCATTAGCCTTCATGATAACATCCTAGAGGTAGAGAAGGAATCGTCCCCAAACTAGAGGAAGTTTCCATAGCCACTTTGCAAACATTCCAATCCCATGATTTGGCTATCCATCCCAAACCGTAGTACTCCAAAATTCTCTAAGGAAAGAAGTAATTCTATCCTTAGAAATTCTTTTGATGGCGAGTTTGGGAGGAGTTTAAACTTCCCGCTTCATAAGAGATCTTTTAGTGCATACATTGTCAATCTTCTCAGGGAGAGATCTCTTAGAAAGCGTCTCACATCCAATCCCTTTGAAATACGTTTAGAAAGACTCAAGGATGGCATGTCAAGTGATGCCATAGAAGGAGAGCGAAGCCATCTAGAATCCACACTTATGTTCTCCCCTTCTATGCCCACATCAGACATAGAATATGAACCCATCTTTAAACCCATCCTTGACCCCTATGATTCATTCTATGCTCTTTCTCCTGAACCTCTCAATGATCTTAGAAGTCCATCTAGATATCCCACGCATAGGAATCATCAAGACCATATAGAGGATCGCAAAGAGCAACATCCATGGCTAGAGAGCATTAAAGACCTATGTGCTATTGCCATTGAATGGATGGATAAGGCCTTAGATGAGATCATTTCGAGAGACGATCCAAGGGGAATTTTGGACATTTAGATCAAGTCACCCTTGGAAGTGGGAGATGATGGAGGCTTCAATGAGCAAAGTAGTTACTTCTTAAACACCCCATCAAGACCTTGCTCATATGAAAAATCTCCCTGATTCACTTAGTCTCTCCAACATTACCACACACGAGATCTTCAACCCCCTCATGCTCCTTGTTTCTAGAGACATTGAAAGGGTGGTTGTAGACGTATATGTTTTCCATAAATATTGCAGATCTCGTCGTGCTGAATTTTGAGATAGTGCACGTAGATTGGTGTTGGAGGGGAAACCACTTCATCATATCACATTTTGAAGGTTTCCCAAGGACAAGCTTAGTGTCCTAAAACAAGCACTGTTTAGACCATGACATGATTGTTCACCTTTTCGCTGCACTGTCCTTGTTAAATGAGCATAGAGTTATAATTATGAAAATGTTCCTTCGGGTATTCGTCACTAACCTTTCTAGGTCCGAAGCAAAAGATCGAAGGAATAACAAATGCAAGGAAATCTTCCAAATCCAAATTGGGAAATTCTTGAGATAAACTCACAATGGAGACAAAGAGTGAAAACAATTTCGCACAAAGGAGATAATAGCTCATTCATTGTCCAAGGAAGAATTGAGAAATTTATGGCGTTCCTATTCATGGTGAACCCGCCAAATCACCACTTCAAGATGGAACAAAGGAGACAAGAGTGCCACAATAGCACTCACCCAAAGGAAGTGGATGAACAAGGCGACAAGCTATGAGCAACCTTGAAGACATCATAGCATTGAGCTCAAAACTCAAGCTAGGACACCAATGAGAAGCTGGGAGCAACTCACCTCATTTTGGCTAATCAAAGACCTGCTCTTGCTATTCTTGAAGACACCATCTTGCACGTCGGCAGTAAGGACAAGCATGTCATGATAGCATGCATCCTTGTGTCAACCAATCACCATCAAGGGTTGACTACCGACCTAGCCCAAGAAGACCATGAACAACTACATTTGCAAGATGATGTCCCTAGGCCATTGGAGATGAAGCACCGCATACAAGTCTCTTCCTTGATCATCAAGATGGATGGTGTATCATTAACAAGCAACTCTTCGCCATGCCACTAGAAGACAAAGACCATCAAGGAAGAACTCGAATCTACATATCCAATGAACATCAGTTAGTCAACCAAGGCTCAACAAAAATCAAGAATGGTTGACAAGGAAGATCATGCAACTGTCTGCATCCTCATATCCTGGATTGGACAGTCCAAAGGAGAGATCTTTGCTCACCGGACTTAGAATCAAGAGCCGCTCTGACAAACTTAAGAACAGAGGACAGACAATGTCTAAGAACATGGAGTTATTACAACACCCTTTGAGGGATGATTCAACACACACACTTGGCTTCCAGTGACGAGCAACAACAAGCTTGGGGGAGGAAGGCCGCTGACTCCTCTAATAATGATCCAACAATGCCCTTCCTCTTCTCAAGCCCTCGTTGCTCTGGTACACTGGTTTGCAATCCCTCTACTCGCAATTACTTCCCCTATATAAGTTTGAATGTTTTCTATAGATTTCATACACCAATCAAACTTAAGACAAAGTAAAATCAATCCTTAAGAGAAGAAGTAATGTTGAGTAAATGTTCTATGCTAATTAAAATTTTTCAACCCAACTTTTTTGTAGCATAGAATATGATCTTAGCTCTATGACAAATCTACCCTTGTTATTATATTCCTTCGGGTATGTGTTGTCCACTAATCCTCTACGAGAGAAGAAACACAAGGTCTAGAAAAGACCACTAGAAGCATCTACTCTTCATCCCAGGGTGCTCCAAAGTGATAAAGTTGTGAACCCGCAACATGCACACTAAACAAGATCGCTAGCATCACAATTAAAGGTTCACTTCAAACCGTTGGAGAAGGAAAGAACATAGATGACCCCTTCCTCAAGAGATATCAACTCAAAAGGTGCAGTTCTCAAGGTCTCTACCTTTGGGATCAAATGATGCACCAAAGGATTGAACATGACAAGAAGTCCTATTCGAGAGGACTTAAAACACCGAACCCTTGCCAAGGAGGTAACTTGGTAGTTATCCATATTTCCCATTTTAGTATTGCATAAGGTTTTCTTTTAGCATATTTACTTTTCGCATAATCAGCCTCGTTGCATATTTACTTTGATGCATCCGCATTAGAGAAGAAAATAATTTTGTCTTGCTTTCCATCTAGAAAATGCTAAGCCCCATGTGAATAATTTTGTGGTGCGACGGCCCATAAAGATATCCTCTCGTGGTGGCATAAAAATAAGTTTTCATCTTAGTTGCATTTTTCTGTCTTCATACCATAAAATATAAAAATTGTAAAAATATTAAGATCCCGTTGAAAAGATTTTATGTTAAGAAGGTTCTAGACATCCAAGGCTTAGAGGTTTATCACTAACGCTTAATCAATTCCACAAGCTTTGTTGTCTATTTGAGCTTCTGAGAACATAAAGGATCAAGGAGAGCTAATGCATTTAAGGATGTCCAGTCTCTCGTTGGAGTGCTTCCTCAACAAATAAACGCAGTCTTCAACAACAACTATCCACGACACTCCGGGAAGACTAGAACGTATTCACCGCCCGTCGGCTATATCCGAGACTATGTCAACATCCGCCTTGGGGAGAGCATCCCCGTGTATCAAGCTAAGTGTTCCAACTTGTCTATTTATTTATAGAGCTTGCTTTGTTAAAACAACTAAAAAATGTATAACCTTAGAAACCCGAGAAAGATTTCCTTATTTATCTTTTCTACTTTTTGGAGAGCTCTTATTAATCTGTCTTTAAGTAATCCCGGAATAAGCTCTTATATGGAAATGATGAATAGTTGCTCTGCACGTAATTCCTTTCAAGTACCTAGTTTTCAACCTTGCACTCTCCCGAGTTTTGGACACAACCGTTTAGATTTGAGATTTACTCGAACCCGAAACTTGTGGGTAGCGAATGCTTGATCTAAGTCTAGGTAGTTGACGGATATGATATGGGAAAGTTTTGAGCCGATGTCCATCTTGTTCCTAGAGATACTAGAGTTCGGAGAATTTATCGTGAAAATATTAAATTCCTGCATGATGAGTTCCCGTATGACGAGAGTTCAAAATTCCTACCACTGACCATACATTCATGCTTGCTAGATTAGGAAAACCCACCTATTTATATAGATCATATTGTAGGCTTGAGTGTAGTCTTTATAGGCATTGAGTGTGGTTATGCTGTGGACCCATAAGGAACCAAATCATGCGGTTAAAAGTCAATACTATGTGCTCTCCATCCATTGATCTATGCTACTTCGTCTCGAAGCATGCACCCATTTTATAAATACTACATTCATTCTCGTGCTACTTCCGTCCTTAGAAGTACCACCTACATATAGATCTACATCCACCACATATTGTGCTATCTCTACCCCGGAGATACGCACCTATGCCGCTCCTACCTTGGGAGTATGCATTCCCCCACATATTGTGTTGTCTCTACCCCGGAGATACGCGCTTATGCCGCTTCCTACCCCGGGAGTACGCATCCATCCATCCATCCACAAAATACATACGCCACTCATTTCACTTCATCCAAAAGGTTCTACTCCTATCCCGGGAGTGAACATCTAGAAATAATCATCGCCGTTCCATTTGCTTACATAAAAGCTCCAGTCATTATCATTTCAAGTTATACACTCCCCGTTGCTAAAGTTTCGTTTTCACAGGATTGGTTGCTCAAAAAAAAAAGAAGAAAAAAAAGAAGAAGAAAAAAAAAGAGAAAGAAAGAAAGAAAGAAAGAAAGAAAGAGTAGCCAAGTCCTTCCCTTCAAGAAGTTTCAAAGTTTCCGAATAAAGGGAGTCATGTTATCCCCAAAGGAGTAAGTGTAGAAGTAGATGTTCACCAAGTGATCACCCCTCAAAATCATTTCCTTATCATTATCATCTTATCATCCATTCCATTCCCTCATTCACATGCACATATGACTTTATTATTATTTTAGTTCCTATTGGATCCATGGTTTAACCGTGCAATATATGCAAGTGAGTTTGAGTGTCTCCCCACCTATGAGCTCCACATAAGCCTATTAGAAAGTAGGGTGAAAGGCAACCTCACTATGCCTTAATTCCAAAAATACAACATATTCCGAGAGTAGAGAGAAGGCATACGCTACACACATGCCCCGGGAGAGGATCCGTAAATACCACAAATGAGAGACTTGAAAGGGTCATACAAGGAAACTCGAGTTTTATTTGAAAATCTTGCAAAAACTCCGGAATAATAGTTGATCAAGGAGCGAGAAACATAGCGCTTGACTTGACCGTTCGTCTTTCAACCGCTCAAGACCCAAGTGATGGCTACAAGCCCCATGGTGAAAGGTAATATGAGTAAGTTTTGAGTCGAATAGTTCACTCTAATCCGAAGGAGAGTTCTTGTTTGAACGCATGTGTACTTTTGAGGCGTGAAAACATTGTAGCAACTCCCGATCCATCACGAGTTTATCTTTGCTCGTAGACGAGCAAAAGGTAAGCTTGGGGGAGTTGTTGACGGTCGTTAGGTGCCAATTTTTACCGTCAACTAGACATGAGAAAGGACTAAAATATGTTCACCAACTAGATATAGGGGTTATACGATTGAATTCCACGAGTTTTGGTGAATGTCTATTTCTGCATAGGTGTCACCGAAAAATACCCAAGGAAGGCCCACATGTCGGGTTTACATAGAGATAATCGGGAACCGGTGAAAATTCTCATGTCTGGAAGGTTCGAGAAGGCTCGGACCAAACGGGAGCCCGAATCGGCTCGGTGGAAAGTCGGCCGACTCCCCCTTGGGCGGCCGACTGGGCACCTCAGCCAATCAGCGTCAGCCTCGCGGATCCCTATTCCACCGCCTTTGAGGATGAATAATAATCGTCCATTTAGGTCGGTTTGATCCGAGGGCTGCGGTGCATCCTAGGGGGCTATATAAACAGGGCCCCTGGCCCCTGGAGGAGGCATCCCTTGAAACCCTAATTCATTATTTCCAGAGAGGATCAGGTGAGGGGGGTCCCTTGAATGGATCTCCTCCCTAGAGCCTAGCATTCAAGATAGATAGAGAGAGTATAGGGTGGAGGTAGAGTTGGAGGAAGCCCGGCATGTCGGTGTCTCCTCTCCGGTTGTACCTGCGGGATCAAGTCTCCTAACCCGAGGCTTGGTTCTAGGATCATTACGCAATTCAACTTCGATACTAGTAAGTTCATTGTTATTATTGCTCTTTGGTTTACGAGTTTACTTTATTCGCTTCCGGTTGGGAATAGAGTAATCGTTCGTAGCGTAAGCGTGGTGCTTGGGCTAGGTTCACTCGTAGATGCTCCCTATCCGGCGGAACCGTGGTAGTATCGAGGAAGTGACAATCCCTTTGTTACCTTTGTAATCCACTTCCCGTCGCAGGTAAGGTAGGTCCAAAAGTGCTAGGTTAAGCATCCTCTGTGGTGTCTTTTCTTAGGTGCTCCCATAGAGTAGTAGTTGCAAAGCTTGCCATAGGTTGGAAGGAGACTGTGGTAGTAATCCTCTCTATATCGCTCATTACCTTGTTTGTAGCTCAGCAGTTAAGTATAGGCTTGGGTTAGTCAGATGCACGTTTTCTCCTAGCGGATAAATAAATAACGATACTCTGGAATATCTCCCGGGTGAAGTGCTCCCCGATATCCGTGCGCTTGCGGATTATATCTCTTTGATTCTTTCATGTGCGTATCTAGTATCAACAATGTCCACCCCAATACACTTAGCCGGCAGCCCTCCCTGAAACTGCCTATCGCCTCACCGTCTCCCAAGACCTGTCAGCGTTAACAAAACTATATCAAAGATCCGCCCCTACCATAGCTAACCAACCTACCCCGCCCCAAGCTAAACCTGACGCAATCCATCCCTCTAAGAACGTCTACCATTTATAAATAAATACACCACCCAACAAACAAAAAACATAAATCAGTGCCGTATACATTACAACAAAGTTGCAGTCAATTAAAATTTAGTGCACATAGAAAGGCGTACCTGAATAAGCAGCAGCCTAAACATAGCAGCACCACGAAGAGCCGAATGGACCACCTAAGCCTCCAACGCGCAGACGGACACCCGCAAGAAAGAAATTTGAGCAAACCATTAAGACAAACACACGTAACACACATCCAAAGCCTAAAACTACGAACCAATCCAATTGCTATACGACTGCAACACATCCTAGCAAAGATTCACCAGGCAAACACCGGAAGCAGAAAAAGGACAACCAGAATTTCAGAAAGAAGAGGAAAACAGCAAGGGAACCCAAAGAAGAGGCAAAAAAAATGAACAGCGCAGCCACCTCACATGAAAATAGGAATCCCACAAAAGCTTAAGCAAGCACACCCAGGAAACCAACACAGGCAGCAACCTGTATCAGAATCAAGAACACCTAGACGCACAGATCCAAACCACATCGAGACTAACAGACAAAGAAGAACAGCAATAGCCGAACGAAAACTGAATACAGCATCACTACCAGGAGCAGAACTAACTAAAATCGAAAGCCGCGGTCACCTTGGACGACCGAACGACAACCGACGACAGAACCGCGCCGAGGCGAACCGAAACCCGACCGCCTCCCCTCCACCAGCACAACCAGCAACCTCCGATGCCGCAAACTTTACCAGCAAACAGCACGTAACCCACCGCCCAGATCCACCACCCAAGGGACAGAACCGCGCCGAGGCGAACCGAAACTCGACCGCCTCCCCTCCACCAGCATAACCAGCAACCTTCGACGCCGCAAACTTCACCAGCAAACAGCACGCAACCCGCCGCCCAGATCCACCACCCAAGGCACAAGAGAGCAGCCTAACCTAGAGATCCAGCGGGGAAGGAAGAACCGGGATGAAACCTGCAACGCGTAGCTTACGTACGAAACCTTCCATGGAGCGGCGGAGGTATCGATAAGCGGCGGCCGCAAGCAACAAGAGGAGAAAGCAAACAGGCGAAGCAACCAAGGCGCTAAAGGCAACCCAACAAAAAAAAAAGCTAGGTCACGGGCCGCCACCCCCCACAGAGAGGAACCCACAGCGTCAGCGATAGAGCGAAGCGGAGAATCCGAGCCACGAAGGTGAAGCCGCCTTCCAACAACATCCACCACCGAGAACAAACATTCCCAATCACGCCCATCGATTCAACAATCCAATGCGAGAAACTTTTTTGGGCGACGTGGCCTTGCGGCCCGGCCGAGGAGCCGTCCGGGCTTATATAGTCTTAATTGGAGAAGTCTTGTTCAAATTTGATCAAATTTTTGAGGGGATGTCGGTCCAAATTTTCCGAAATTCGTTCAATTTAGAAAGCTCCATTTTTTTAGAAAATGAATCCCAGAACCTTACACAATCCTATCAATAACAAAATAACTTCTCTTTTCAACCCAACAATCTTATATTTTTCTTTATTGTTTCAACTCAACCCATTCTAACCCACAAACTAATAGAACCAAGGCAAAATTTGCCCCTCGGGACACGAAAGTGGCGTGCTGTTGCCACAAGACACCAAAAGTCGATCACTTTGCTAAAACACACAATCTTGACTTTCAAATTTACCAGAACACACCGAGCCTCATATTTTAATATTTTCAGCCTATCCAGGAGAGAGAGAAAGCAGGGGAATGGACTATTTTGTCCTTGGCTCGAGTTGCACAGGGAGGGGAAGAAGGCCGCCGGGGAGAAAGCTCGGGTCACCATCCAGAACTGTGGGGGACGCGCGACCACGGGTAGGAGAGGGCCAGGGATGCTTCACAGCTGCACAAGAAGGGTTGGAGCCACGCCGTCGTCGGTCGCGGGGGCACCGCGCATCGTCGCAAGGGGAGGAGGGGGGGCGCTGTATCATCCTGGATGTTAATCATTCATTAACTCTGCAAATCATGAGCATAATCATATCATTAGCATATAATCATCATCTTGACATGATTGCTTGATGCTTGTCTGCATTCTCTTTGACTTAGTCTATAAGTGTGATTGTTGGCTTGAACTGGAAGTAGTAGCTACGTCGCTTATCTCGAGTCGGACCTTTAATAACGATCGTAGAGGAGAGTATTTCGAGAAAACTTTATGTTTTGACTTTTTCATGAAAATGCCTAGAAGGTGCTCAAAACGAGTGACGAAGTCGTTATGATTAATGACGTCGGCAGATTGGCATGCCGCGTTCTCCGATTTCCGTGAAACAACTTTAGTTGGCCCAAATAGGAAAAACATAGCTAACCCATTGGGGCACAGCATGTCAAAAGTTGGGATCAATTCGGTCGAGTTTGGTCACCCAATTCCCAGAAAACCCGAGCCTAGGTCGATCGTCGTTAGAGTGTTGGCATTGCCAAGTTGAGACTCGATTATCTCCTAAACCATAGGCCAAATGACCGAAGTGTCTAAATGAAAAAGATAGTGTGACGTATGGGCTTCGATCTTCCTTTTGAGCCCATGTCGAGATTCAGCCCGAAGGGGCCCAAATCGGACTCCCACCGAGCCCATCTTCACGCCCGCGACTTGCTCGACGAAATGACGACGTGGCCTCGTGCATGCTTGCCACCGCCACGGCCACGCGCCGCCATCGCCTTGCCGCCCCCGCCACGCGCCTCGGCGTCCCCCGAAGGTGGACGGCGCCCACCCGACCGTCCTCATTCACTCTCCCACTCTCTCCCTCTCCTCCGCTCTCTCCTCGCTCTTCTTCTAGCCGCAGCAAGCAACGCGCCGCCCGCCCGCCATAGCGCCATAAGCGCCGCCGCGAGGGCTCGCACCGCGCCATCCCTCGCTCCGGCGCCATTGCAGCCACTAGAAGCTCCGCCTTCGCCTCGCATCGCGGAGCTCGCGCGCACGCTACCAGCGGCGGTGCCGTGTCGCCGCCGGTGCCTTGGCCCTGTAGATTCGCAACCGTTCGCCGCACCGACGAGCGCCGTCGGCCTGCGTGGCCACGTCGCCCGGCCGCCTCCGCCCACACTAGACCCACCATCGGGTGCACGGTGCTCCCACGGAGTCTCGCCGCGGCCGCCCGGGTCCGGGAAGGCCACGGCGGCCGGGACCGTGAGGGCCGCCGCCTCCTATGTTCCCCGCCGCGAGAAGGACTTCGTCCCGGAATTCGACTAAGGGTAGGGGTACTGTGCAAAAATGCCGACACAGAAACTACAGATCTGTCCTTGCGTGAATATAGGGAATCTCGGGGACCTTTGTGCAAAGTGTTTGTCCTATTCGGATTTAGGGAAACAGATTTCCGTAAATTCATTTATACCTTTAGAAATTCATATAGAGAGCTAGGAATGTCCAAATTGAGTGATTCAACTTGCATTATTTTTCTTATTGGATGAACTATGGATAGAAAATAGGATATGCCATGTTTACTGTGCTTTTGTATTGAGTTTAGAATTAATTAGTGAAATGCCTTTAATCTTTGGAAATGCCTAGTAAATCATAGGATGCTCGAAAAATGTGGTTCTTGCTTGGTTAGTCTTGTATTGCCATGCTCTATCCATGATAAATATATCATGCATGCTTTCTGTGGGAAAAATTGGAGTTGTAGCTCAAGTGCATGCATGGCTAGTTTCATAAGATAATTCATAAATGATTTATAGAGGCCTAGTTTAGGTTTAATACTTTTTGTAGGCTTATTATATGCCCTAATGTAGCTCTGCATGTGCTTAGATTCATGATAGAAGCAAGTTGGTAGTGCAAAGTATTTATAGGTCTTTGGTTAAGTGCTGCCATGTCATTTTTGCATAGGCCAGTAGGGTCATCCAATTGGGGTGAAATTTGGACGATACACTGGCATTGCCATGTGTTATCCACTGTAATTTCTATGGGATTTTATGATGTGTTTAGCTATGGGTTGCTGTTCAACCCATAGGTGGTTAATTTGGAGTCGATTCCAAGTTGCCATGCCTAACCTATTGATAAGTTGGTATTCTGGGAAACTTGTATTTATATGATTGGTTTGTAATTAGTATATGGTTCTACTGTTGAAATTTGGTGGTTATTGGATGATTAGTTTAGGAGATATGGCTCTAGCAACTTGGTTAAAAGGGCTGTTTGGCTGCTGTTGGGTCAGCACCAGTTCTGGTGTTGCCTGTTTTAGAACTAGTTAAGTTAGGAATCATGTCTTAGTGTCTTGAGATGAATGATGGGAAATTTAGTAAGCTTTCCAGATTGTCCTCTTTCATGTTCATAGGGTTTATAGATCTACAGTTATGATTTTATTACTGGACTGCCAATTATATGTCTATAATTGGTAGTGAAGCTCGATTGTGTGAGGTTGTGTATAGGACTTGATGATGATGACTTGTAGTGATTCGGATATGTATGATTGATTGTTATTGAAGTGTGTCTTGATGATTGAGTTAGGATGGTTATGCCTAGATTTATGTCTTTGGCTTTACTGGCTTGTTTACTAGTGAGAAGTGTAGCAGATTAAATAGGTTATTCGCCTATGAACATCTATCATCCTTGATCGTTCATGATCAAGCATGTACCGAAGAACACACATTCATGCATATGCATACGCATCATTCCAGGATCACGTGTAGAACATTCGTCGTGAAGTCGAGGATCCGAAGGACAAGTCGCGAACGGAGATCCGCACGCGAAGTGATCGAGAACCGGGAACTCGACGTGGAGCAAGTAGAGTACCCGGAGCTCCAACCCGATCTTCGACTAAGGCAAGCCCCGGAGCATCCCTCCTACGGTTTGCAAATGTTTTACCTTGCGTCCTTTTATTCTTTATGATGTATTAAGTTATAGGCGTTGATTGGAACCTTAGTTGCATCAGGACTACCTTGCCACCAGAACTATCCTACTTTAAGTACAGGATCGACTACATGCATAGGCCTGCTCTAATAATCGGTAGAAGCCGGATGATCGACCAACGTCCGCAATGATAGGTGGTTACTACCCCTTTTGGATTGAGGATAGTGAGATGTTGGATATGAAAATAACCATGAGGCCTTCTAAATCACCTCTTAAAGAAATATGGCTTTGTACGTCCTCGATCATGTTGAATGCCGCCTCACAGATAGCTGGAAGGGCCTGAGTGCCCAACCGCGAAGCCAAGAATCTACTTGGGTCGGGTTTCAACTTCCATGTATCCATGCCGGCGATGGGGGTGGGTGTAACAAGGTGCCCGGTTTGTGAGTCCTTAAGATGGGGCGGTGTCATTTGATGGGCACGCTTACCTGTTGGCTGCCGGGAGTTTCCTTGGTCATGGTGATGAGTTGTTGATCCCGCGTATTTTCCCGAGTAGATCATGGTGACCGTCACTCGCTCTGGCCAGCGAGTGTGGTTTTTGTGAGGAATACCCCCTCAGCTGAGTAGTAATCGATTATAATCGCCATCATTCCTGAACAGTGAATACTTGATCGAGACAGCGGCACGGTCGCAAATAATATCTCTTGTGCGAGTTGGTTATGTTCACTCATGTTGGTTTAATGATTACTCAATCAATGCGGATACTTAATGTTGATTGCTTCTACATAAAAATGTGAGTAGTTGCAGGTGCTAATGTAGTAATGGCAGGTTCTACTTAATTGGATAAGCTAGAGGGTCCTTTTGTCACTAAATGATTATTAATAAGCTCATCTTTTGGCAAACAAAGGAGTCAGCTACCCCACTATAAAGCCTGGCATCCACCAAAGAGTCTTTATTTTCTTTTAGTCGGGTAAGTCTTGCTGAGTATAAAGTACTCAGGGTGCAATTCCCAATGTTGTTTGTTGTAGGTTGAAGAACTACCACGGTGGTGACCCGGTGGACTTATATCCCACTATGGGAGGAATAGAATTCGGGCAAGTCAACTCTTATATCTTATCCTCATGCTTTTGAAGGAGTCGACCCTGAGATGGCACTATATTTAAATATTTAGGTGTGAGTGTATTTGCAAAGATTATTCTCTTCCGCTGTTTCTTTGAAAATCCTGAGTTGAAAAATATAATATTTGTAATCATCGGTGTATTTATAAAGTTGTAAAAAGTAACTTAAGTGAATGGCAACTGCTGAACTTTGTGATCCGGGTGTGACTTTGAGAATCTTCGAGATCTTTCGGGATTTCACGGACTACCGGGCTGGTATAATTGCGGTTTACTACTTAAGTTGCCACGGTGGCTTGATTAGTGAACAGTAATTATATTAGTTGGTCGGTTCTGTTACAGGCGCCGCCACAGTGCTTAGAGAGGGCGTGGGTCGCGGAGAGGCCACGCTGCTGCTGCTCGGGTCACGGAGGAGCGCGCGTCGCTCAGTCGCAGAGCAGCGAAGCCGCGCGCCGATGGGGAGGGCGGGACCGCGCCGCGCGCCCCCTCCTTTCCAGGGCCGCGATGGCCATACCTCACCGCGCCCTGTAGCCCGGATGCCTACGCCCCCTTGGAGCGCGCCGCGCGCGGTCGAGGAACGGAGAAGAGGGAGGCCGTTGGGTGGAGGGAGAGGGCGCTCGAGCACCTCGCCGCCGGACAAGGACGCCGCCGTGGGTGGGGGCGGGACGGAGCCACGCCGCCGTGGGTGGGTGCCGGACGGGGCCGCGCTGCCGCTCTTCAGGGACGGGCCCGCTGTCGCTGCTCCGCCGTGGTGGGTGCGGGACAGGGCCGCGCCGCCGCGCCTCGGGGACGGAGAGGGGACGGGGCCGTGCTGCCGCGGGAGCAGAGCCGCGCCTCGCCGCTGTTGTGCCGCCGGCGGAGCTCCAGAGCTCCGGAGTTCCATGGCACAGCCGGGCCGCGCGCCGGCGAGCTTCGCCTAGGGCCGCGCGGGCCTTCTTCCCCTCCCTGTGCAACTCGAGCCAAGGGCAAAATAGTCCATTCCCCTGCTTTCTCTCTCCTGGACAGGCTGGAGATATTAAAATATGAGGCTCGGTGTTTTCTGACAAATTTGAAAGTCAAGATTGTGTGTTCTAGCAAAGTGGTCGACTTTTGGTGTCCTGTGGCAATAGCACGCCACTTTCTGGGTCCTGGGGCAAATGAACACCTTGTCGTCGCTGCATCCACCAGCCAAGTCAATAGTATCGAGAAGCGCGAAGGCCACGGCGATGAGACCGTAGGCATCGTTTAGGAGGTGCTCCACCAAGAAATGCAGCGTTGATTGGATTCCCCATTGTGCACTACAAGAACGAACGAGACAATAATGTTCGTCTATGTAGTGGTGGGAAAGGCGGCAAGGGTGAAGAATTAGTTGTTGGCGTAAGATGTCTGATGGAAAATCCTAGCCTGGGAGACGAAGGCACCACTGCCCACCTACAAGTCCCTAAAGCGGAGCAAACCGGAGTTGGTGGCGTGGTGCTGGAAGGAGGAGCTCATAGGTCTCTACATCCTAGCAAAGATGTTCTGTGAGGTCGAGTTGAGGTTATCGAAGCTTCTTGACTGGGTGTAGTGTGAACTAGAGAATAAGGGGTATAGCAATTGATGATAAGTGGTACAAGTACAAGGCCGACACATAGGAGTGATGATGGATGACCTCTGCTCTCGAAAGGTGGTGACAAGTGTGAGAGCGACTATGACAAGGATGAGGGAGAGGACGAGAGAAGTTGAAGCTTTGGATGCTGATTTGTTGTTCCCAAGAATAATCCTTATGTGTTACAACATATACAAACAAAATTGTCATGCAAAAAAAACATATACAAACAAAATTTACAGAAAGAAGGGGGGCTTGGTGTTGAAAGGAGGGCTAGTAGCAGAGTTCATTGCAACATGGTTGATGTCTCATGTACATGATTAGCGTATTTCAATTTTGTTAGGCCGATCGTTGGTAATTATACCACAATTTAGTGGTGATGGTCGTTTCATGGTGTGTGTGCAGATCGTTGAGCTACGTAAAGAGAAACCAACAGAGGACATTGAAGGTTTATATGCACTTTCATGTGGTGCTCTACGAGTCAAGATTTGTGTAGCTTGCACTATCAATGGAGTCAGGTATAGGCGTATAGCATGACCGTGACTCCATGAGAAAACCCTGCGTACATGGAACAGAGGTGTCATGACCGACAACATACATGGAGGCAAATCAGTTAAATTTTAGAGAATTTTACGGTGCTTGGGAGGAACCGTGGAAAAAATTGCATGCGCGCGTCGCTCATTGACCGGCCGGTGCGCCACCTCCCTCGATGGCTGACGCGTGTCCAGGAAAACAATCAACGCCTACGTAGCGGTGCTCTCGTCTGCAGGGCCACGGCTCATATCCACGGCTGGTAGTAGTCGCAGGTGGCTCTAGATACGGCTCGCTCCAAAGCAGCCGGCTCAGATACACACGAACGGGAGTCCACATCTGGAATTGTTGTCTCGCCCATACGCAACAGAACAGATCGAGAGTTAATTAGGGTTTCTTTGCGGCTGATGGCGGCGCGTCCAGCTTCGTGCGAGGGCGACGCCACGGACGACATCAGCTCGACCTCCTCCGCAATGGCGTGTCCGGCTTCGTGCGACGCCGTGGACGGCGACAACACGAACTCCTCCGTAAGGCAACGTGCTCCAACTTCCTTCAACAGCAACGCCATGAAGAACAACGTAGGCACAAGCAACGACACCGAGGAGCTTGACATCCCGTTAGAGGCACAGGCACACCAGGACACCGTATGAATTTATGAAGGTGTTTTATGGAGGGGAAGACAAGATTCCTATGTCTAAGATGGACTGCAATAATGAGATTGGCCGTGGCTAAGCAGCAAAGACTTAGAAGCCAATGATGCACAAACCATTTCGATGGAGTGTCAAATCAAAAAATATGTAATTGAGAAATTCGCTCTAGAATTTTTGTAAGATTTCCATATAGTTTCAAAACAAATCCATACAATCTAGAGAAGAACTGTATTTGTTTCGGAACCATCATATTTGGAATATTTTTGGTTGATTTCATGAAACCATTTGGCTGCTACTTTTTTTGACCGAAGTCGGCGAAACTCGGCCTATTTTTTGTTTTTTAATAATGCAGATTGTTTAAATTCGCTCTCACTTTAGCCGAACCAGGTTTCTTGGATGCCATCCGGGTGCTCTAGCCACTAGACTAGAGGCCCTTTGGCATTTGGCTTGCTACTCAAACACCTTTATGTGACGTATTGATGCAAACCTGTTTAGATTTTGAATTGAGTGATCTAAAAATGTTGTATGACAAGATGCTCGTCCTTGGCATTTCGCCGAGCACCAAATATGCCTTGCTTGCACGACTCTCTCACCATTGATTACAGTATGTAGTGATATCAATATGGTTAGATATTCATGTGGAAAGTTGTGCTTTGTGTTATCAAATTTGTTTAGCACCAAACATACTGTAACCATATATATTTCGCCGAGCAAATAGCAGCAGGCTACATAAGTAGCGAGAGCGAGCAGTAACTCATGGACGAGGTAGCAGCTGGTGGATGACGAGCCGCTAAACGAGCCAAACTCGGAGCCGCGGACCAGAGCGAGCGCATGCAGCTAGCCAACTCGCAAGCGCTGCATGCAACTAGCGGCGGATGAGCCGTGGCCCTGCGTAGGCGTTGATTGTTTTCCTGGACACGCGTCAGCCATCGAGAGAGGTGGCGCACCGGGCGGTCAATGAGCGACGCGCGCATGCAATTTTTTTCCGACTCCCGTAACTTTATTTGCGGTAGGTGCTAATCAAAAAGTATAAATAAGGGTAGTTTAGTACTTTTTCTAATCTACAGATTCTCTCCAAAACAAACTCCACAAACTGCTCCGCGAGATCTACGTTGCCTTCTTCGCCGCCCGAGACGAGTAGAGCCCTCAGCATCATGGCTGTGCTGCCTGTGCAGTCTCGCAAGGCCGAAGACACCGTGCCAGGCATTCACCTCGCTGTCGAGGTGAACATATTGCTCACGAACATATTGCTCACCTTGACTTCTCGGTGTGGATCACAACTTGCTCCTACTCTTCATGAATGTAGAGCAAGCCCGACGTGACGCGCGCCCTTGATGATCTGATACCTCGGTGCCCAATTCAGTACAGTAGTAGTGATCTCGTCGTGCGTGTAGAGATGTTTCTCAAGGCTACCATTTGGCATGTAATGGTATACTAGAAGAAGAAGCTGATCCTTGAACCGGCAACACCCAAGCAGCTGCACGAATCGATACAGGTACATCGAGTTGCGCGAAGACCGGAGGCGGCCGATGGTACCAAGTACGGCAACGAACTCCTTCCCCTGCTCCGATTCGTGCCACACCTCTTCACCGCGACCTCCATGCCGAAGCTGGGGAGGACCCCTTGTACACTTTCCCAAACCCTCCCACGCCAAGCAAGATTTTGTCCTTGAATCGTCCACCGGTGAACAAATCCTTGTACGGGAGCAGGTGCGCCCCGAACTCGATTCCCAATCCTCACGCAACTCGGTGTATACCAGCGCCGCCGGACGAGGAGAATGCAGGCAACCATGGCGCTGACGATGGCAGGCGCGCCGACAGCTACCAGAAGAGCTATCGCCAGTAGTATATTAGACATGCGATCGAGATCCTGAGTTTTTTCTGTCAGTTAGCGTGGCAGTCTGGCCATGTCGATGGCTGGAGCCGGCACGCCCACGGCGAAGCTCCAGCCAAGCACGTAGTGGAGCGTGCTCAACTTTCCCGTCGATGACGACAAGCCGAGATGTTAAAATACATGAATACCCTTCCACTTTAATTAGAAACTAGTTTCAGATCCACGTGTGATTTGGTTACCACAACTTAAGTTCCTTTCATCCAGGTTCCTCCTATTTTTAATCGTTAGATCCAACGAAACGGAGGCTTATATTATTTCCAAGCGTAGTAAAAAATCTCTTAATTTTATAGAGGTATTGAGTTGCAATACAACTCCAACCTAGAAAGCCTTAGGATGGTGGTTCTCCTACACTTTGAATGGTACAATTAAGTTGACAAGACTGCAGACATTAACGATGACGGACATTTCAAATCCATCAGCATTGGGTCATTGTGGTACATGGATATGGATGACCCTTTCATTCTTGCGACATAGACTAGAAAGATTTTTTTTAATCTGTTGAACACCTCCCTGGGCAAAGCTTGGCAGGTCGTGTATGAGGTGAAAGAAAAAGAGCATCAACTGCACAAAGATGATCACTGTTGTAACAACAAGCGCGAATTGCTGGAGTGATGGTGACCAGGTCATGCACCAAGCTAGTCATGATGGGGCTAGAAGTCAGTGTCACCGAAGCTAATTTAGCAGACATTCTAAATGCTAAGAGGAAAACAGTTAACACACTTGAATTCAACGAGGATAAATATGATATCGTTTGTTTAGGGAGAATAAATATGATATTGTTGTGCAATACGTATTGTGGTGACGGTAACTATGGCTGCAGGGCGCTCTGGTCGATCAGCTCCGGCTCGCCCCATAAATGGGCCGCCAAGTCGTCCCAGTCCATGTCGAACAGGTCGTCCACCTGGGCCTCACCATCGACAGCGTGAAATCCTTGGGTCACCGAATCGTGGCCGGCCCCGCTAGACATCAGGGCGTCCATCTCGCTATCGGCCTCCCAGAGGTCTCCGAGCTGAATCAGGTCCAGCACCCACGGCCCGGTGGCGTCCTCGCTGCAGGGCCCTCCGCCGTGCTGCCGCTGCTGCTGTTGGGCTGGTTCGGATTAGGGTCCACCACGGCGCTTCCCGCCCCGTCGCTGTGCCGCGGGCTCGACGCCACCGACGTCGCGGCGGTGGCCGGGCTAGACGCGCCTTTCGCGTCGCCGGACTCCGGTTCGGGCTCAGGGTCCGGCTGCTTGCTCTTGCTCTTGCTCTTGCTCTTGCTGCTGGTGGTGGTGGTGGTGCCGCTCTTCTTCAGCGACCGGCCCGGGGTCCTGCCGCCGCGCCGCTTGTCGTCGCTGCACAGCTTGCTCATGTCGATGGTGACGGTGGTGTCCGGGCCGGCGGTGTATTTCCGGCGGTACGTGTGGATCTGCCGGCTGAGGTGCGAGTTCCAGTGGTTCTTGATCTCGTTGTCTGTTCGGCCGGGGAGGTGGCTGGCGATCAGGGACCACCTGCAGGCATCAGAGCATATACGTGTGTAAATCACAACGAGGAACGATGGTGACATGCATTTCAGTGGATAGCTGGAGTGTGCAATCGTGCTTCTTAACCTACGTATACTACTCCAAGTAACATACTACTACGTACTCCATATAGTAGTACTAGTCCTCTCAAAGTAACACCACAACACTAGCTAGCTTGATACTAGAGTTTGGACTTTGCTGCAACTAATTGATCGATCGATCGCGCTACTTAATGATGGCTGTGCCGTTAGGCCGTACCGCCGTAGTAATCGTGTGCTTGTGTGTTCATGGTACTAATGTATGTCATTTGCTGAGAAGGCCGTACGGCCGATCGACCAGAGCATCAATCGACCATGCCCGTGAGGCTGAGCTAACTAGCGCGCAGGCTCTGAAAGCTCCGTCTACTGACCAAAGCGGGCGCCGCGCGCCAGTGGACATCATCTCGCCGTCCACAGCTAGCTGCACCTCTCAATCTCACCGTCAGCAGTGTCAACGTAAATCAACGTAAAGGCCGGAAATCATTACGGCCGGCGTGGTCCTACCATTAATCGCACGGGGCCACAGACAGGGGCCTGGACCGGCCTCGGCGACGGGAAGCTATTGCCAAAGTACGCCTTTGCAAAGTACTGGGCCGGCGGGATCTGCGAGTGCGAGAGACAGATCAACGGAACGGACGCGGACGCCATGGAGATGGCCGGAAAAAAACCCTGTGTGTACCGTGTACGCCTCAAGAAGACCGTGACCCGTCCGGCCGTCCGCACGGCATATGCCTAGGCTCTGGCATGCAAGTTCGCTCTCCGGAGTTAAAGAGAGTATTGGCCCAGGTCCGCACAACTAATAATTATGCTTTCCCTGAACCTCCATAAGTTTGTTTTAAATTATAAGTTGTTTAGACGTTTTTGTTATTCATTTGTTATATATCTAGACATATTATTACATCGATATGCATATGCATAGCAATACGAATATAATAAAAAAATTCAAAAAGGACCTATAATTTGTAATGGATAGAGTATATGGTGTATGGTAGTACATAGTTTTGGTGAGTGTGACAGCAATGCTCTCACAAGACCATGCCGATTACTATGCCGCTATAGTGACATGACACTATGGAGTACACCCTCCTGCCTAAAAATAAATGCACTTTGTTTTAAAAATAACAACATATTTATTTGATATTAAGTACTACTAGGATATAGAAACAGAACTAGAGAGGAAGAAAAGCGTCGAACACCGGAGCTTTTGGCTTGTTGCGTGGAACTTTATGTAAAAGAAAATGCTGCTCAGACAGTTTGCTCATCCGGGCTATCCGTCCGGCAACGGGAACACTAGAAGAAGCCACCTGCAGAACATATGAAACTTAACTGCGATGCTTCTTTTCATCCTGAAATTGGGGCTGGCAGTTGGGGAGCGATCATGCGCGACTCTGATGGGGATGTGGTTGCTGCAGCGAGAGGAAAGGTAAATCATCTTTTGAGTGCATTCCAAGCTGAGTTGATAGCCTATCTTCAAGGAGTTCAGATGGCGGTGAATATGGGTGTCGGCCGAATGATAGTGGAAACCGATGCGAAAGAGGTTGAGCTAGCTATCAATTCCAGAAAGTATATTGATTCAGTTTGTGGTCATCTTATTGATGAAGTAAAGTTCTTAGCGAGTTTAAATTTTATGGAATTTGAATGTGTTTTTGTTCCTAGAGATTGTACTAGGGCTGCCCATGAGCTAGCCAGGTTGGGATTTCTATGTACTGAGGATGATGAAGTCATCTTAAACTCCATACCCGAGTATGTATCAGTCGTGGTGGCTAACAATTTGTTAGCAAATGAGTAATGAAATCCTCAAGTTTCAAAAAAAAGGATATTTTTTCTATGTACATATTTAAGAAATATGGAAGGAATAGTATATACATATGTCTATCACAAGATTGGTTATTAGTTGCTTTCCGATATCGTATTTAATTTATACATCTTTGAACATGAGAGAAGTTTTTCTCGAACACGCAAAAATTTTTGTGTATCATTATGTTAAGGAGAAGAGTTTGACAAACATATAACACGCTTGTGACGAGAGAAGTGCCTTGATCTAGCATTCCTCGTGCCGCTGCTTTTTGGATCTTAAGGAGAAGAGATGTAACGACCATGATCGATTAGTCCTTATATATTATATAGATTTTCAACTTGCTTTTAGTCCTTACCACATTATACAAAGCCACACGAGCTCTGGCGGGGCATCAGGCATGCCATATATATATTGCCATCGTGCCATGCATGCACGTACACACGTGGGCTGCAGAATCTCCACGCACCTGACTGTTGCACAGTAAAATTCACACGCAGCACGCCCTTTTGGCTTCTGCCACACGGACCTTTTGGCTTCTGCCACACGGACGGCCGGGCAACTCCAACATGCAAGGCAGCGACACATGCGTGACAAGGACATGAGCTAGTGACAAGGACAGGATCGGACCGACAGTGTCAAGTGAAGCCCTGTAGAGCGAGCGTGCTAGAGCCAACGACCAACGTGTACATATACTGTATACGAACATACATACTGTATACGAAGGGGTAAAGTGA
Source organism: Themeda triandra (assembly GCA_018135685.1). Taxonomy (NCBI): domain Eukaryota; kingdom Viridiplantae; phylum Streptophyta; class Magnoliopsida; order Poales; family Poaceae; genus Themeda; species Themeda triandra. The sequence goes on from JAENPR010000345.1 coordinate 567,967, forward strand.
AACACTGTACATGCATGAGGCTGTCGGGCTCGAGCTTATACTGTTCTTAATAGATGGATGCCAATTTTGGCCTTGTTTTCTGCCATGCAGGCTTGCTTAGCATCCTATTCCGGCAACATGTGTGTGTCTACTTCTACTAGACTATGGCAGCCATTGAAATTGAAGTTCTCGTATAGTCGTATCGTATAAAGGTTTTATTGAAAGCGCATGCGGAGCAGCCACGTGTCACTGTACTACTCGATACTAGCTCCACGTACGGAAACGAGATTTCAGCGGAGTGAACCAAGCAATTTTTGGTAGGGCAAATTTTGGTAGTGACTCTTTGTCTGGGTTGACTCTTCTGCCAGATAGATCATTTTCCACAAATAATAATTAGTAAAAAAAAGTTTCAGGCAACGTGTTTAGCATACGGCGGTACCCCTTCAGTACTAGTAATTTGTTTCTTATTTAAAAGAGACCCCTTTCTCGAGTAGTCAAACAATTACAAATTTAACTAAAATTTACTATATAAAACAGAGTATCAATATTTTTATGTGCTCAAAGTAGGTTTAGTTATAAAGTATATTTCATAACTAATAATCTAATATAAAATACTTATTATGTATCGTGTTAAATAATTTGTATACATGTTTGACCAAACTCGATGTTGTTTAACTATTTGAAAAACAAGATATTTTTTTGATGTAAAGAGCTTTATTATTTCTTGGACTAGACATATGTGGCGTGCATTGACTCCGATCCCCTTGTGCATGAAGGCGAGCTAAACCTTGTTTATACTACTGTTAGTACTGTATGCAGTACAGTAGTCGGACGATGAACACTCGCTGTCAGTGTTGATTAGGCCGGGCTCGGATTAGTTACCTGTTGCCGAGGGTGGCGTGGAGCTTGATGATGACGTCCTCTTCCTCCTTGGAGATGTTGCCCCTCTTGACGTCCGCCCGGAGGTAGTTGATCCACCGCAGCCGGCAGCTCTTGCCGCACCGCAGCAGCCCTACACATCGCGCACATACACCGCACCACCACCATAAGAAGATCAGAAATCAACAAGGTGCGGCGGCGGGCTACAGCTAGCTAGCTAGCTAGCTAAAGACGACGGACAAGATGGATCGGATCGGAGTTGCTAGATAGATCGAACTGATGATGCGTGGCGCCTACTCCTGTATAGCTTGCAAATGGTTACCTGCATTCTTGGGCAGCGACCTCCAGGATCCCTCGCCGTGCTCTGCAATGTAGTTGGCGAGTATCTGGTCCTCCTCCGCCGTCCACCTCCCACGCTTGAGCCCCACCTTCTCGCAGCACGGCGCCCTCCCCATGGCGCTCCGGCGGCGCAGGAGCTGCTGCCGCCCACTTTCACTCTCGCACTCCCACTGGCCACCACTACGCTCGGTTAGCAGCAGGTCGCGTGCGTCCAAGGGGGTTGGTGTGCGTGCGGACCGGGCCGGTGACAAGGCCGCGCGCGCTTCGCTCCGGCCTCACCGCGCTGAAGGGCCCCGGACGCACGCCTCGCCGTGCCTGTGCTGCTGGCTAGCGAGCCCACGCCAGGCCCGCCCGTAATATAGCAGCGGCGCTCGGGGGCAGGGCAGGGGCAGGAGGGTGCGCGCCGTTACGTGGGCGACGGGAGTACGGGACGGCGCGGCAGCCGAACGTGTGGTTGCTAGTGAAGGCACGTGGGCGCGCCGGGCAAAGCGCGCGCCGTGGCGCGAGGCCGCAGTAGTGCAGCCTCCGTTCCCTCACGCGGCCTCGCCAGCGACCACGTTGTCAGCGCGGGAGTACGACAAGTTTATTGAAAAAAAAACTGCAGTAAATGTACCAGCACTGTCAGTCGGTCATTGTGCTACTGATCGAACGCATAAAAGAAATGACATTGGCATGCGCCATGTATGGTCGCCTTGCGGCGCCTTGCTGGGGCTCAACGTTTACGACGACAGTTTTTGGGGAAACAGAATAAGCCACGCGAAACACGCGGGCGGATCGGACAGTAAGTAGCCTTGCCGCGCCGTGGTTCTGATGCCCCAGGCAGGTGGGAGGTAAAAATCCGACGAGGAGCCGTCCGCACACGACGCCGGACGGCCGGAGGTACTCTGTAGTCATCCGGTTTGGACGGCCAGCCGCACATGCAGCCACTGTTACAAGAGCCATGTGGCCACATTTTCGTCGTGATATTTTTGTCGGGTCCCGTCAAGTAGACAAAATGGGATAGGATATTTTTTAAAAAAATCTGTAACAAGTGTAACGAGAGGGCCACAGCGGGACGTATTTTCGGCGCAGTAGGCGGTGATCGGCGGCAAACCCGCGGCCTGGCGCAGTAGGCGGTGATCGGCGGCAAACCCGCGGCCTGACGATGCCGTGGAGGCGGCGGCACAGTGGCGGCGTGGCGTGGAGGTGGCCCGACGGCTAGGGTTTCGGGGAGGGAGAGAGCTAGAGAGTTGGAAAGCTAAAAAAGTGCTTTGCAGCTACTTTTATTATTGATTCAATCGATCCTGTTCGTTTGGTCGTTCATGGTTTGGATGATTCTCGTTGTTGCGATATGTTGTGAGAGAAAAATATTACTGAATCTGGTAGAAAGCGCGATAAGAGCTAACGAACGGGGTGACATCTGTGATGTATTTATAGCGTGGAGATTTCTTACGCCCTAAGCAATCTGAAACCCTAAACTATGAGGGCGCGACGCACAGCGGCGGTGGCGGCGTGCGGGCAGGCCGCGAGCCCTTGCTGGGCCGGCCGTATGGGCCTATAACCCCTTTACTTGTTATATCACTGCCCCCTTTCCACGCAGCGCGTCCTCGTGCTGCAACCTTGGCGGCTCATTGATGCTGTTCGTGATGATGACATCGTGTGGCAGCGTGCTACAGTCTTTGTCGTCCGGGGCCAGTTTGACGATGATGACCGGGGGATAGTCATTATCGTCCTTCTGCTGTTCCTCTAGAATAGTGACGTCGTCAACATGGGCGTCGATGATGAGGGCGTGCACACCTGACAGCATGATTGCGCTCTCTGCGACGCTACTGCGGATGCGATTGCCGTTGTTGTCGACGCGTCTCCAGATCCAATATGGGTTGGACCTTGGTGATGACAACGTCATTGGGACGCCGGTGACGAGCACAATCGTGGGCGGCAGCGCCACTGCAGGCGTGGCCACGAGGTCGGTGGTGAAGACGTTGCACGTACGCACGATCTTCTTCTCCTTGTTCGCGAGACGGCGATCCAGTTCGGCAATCTCGTTGTCGATGTTGGCGGTGGCGTTGTTGGCGGCATTCAGATCGGATCCGACCTGAACCTTGTTCTCGTGTTGTAGGAAAACTTTTTGAATTCCTGAACTACACCTGTGAGTAGGTGCGAGATGTCGCGCATCTCGTCGACGTTCAAGGCGGTGGTGGCGACCATGGATCGTAGTTGGCTCCATATACCAGATGTAACAAGTGTAACCCTAGGGCCGCAGTGGGCGGTACTTTTGGCGTAGTAGGCGGTGATCGACGGCGACCGGCGGCAGAGCCGCGGCCTGACAACAGTGTGGAGGCAGCGGCACAGTGGCGGCGTGGCGTGAAGGTGGCCCGACGGCTAGGGTTTCGAGAAGAGAGAGAGCTAGAGAGTCGGAGAGCTGAATAAAGTGCCTTGCGGCTACTTCGTTATTGATTCAATCGATTACATTGCGATGTATTTAGAGTCGGGGATTTTTTAGCCCCTAAGCGATCTAAAACCCAAACCAACGTGGCGTGCAAGCGGGCGCGAGCCCTTGCCGGCCGGCCATATGGGCCTATCGCCCATTTACTTGTTATAAAATCCTTGTTGAAAAGCCGAAAGTATAATGATTGAATTATAATCAATTCATGTAGTTATTAGTCTTCCAAACACGCCCTCGAGGTAAGAATATTGATAAATATTATTCATATTACGAGTCAACAATCGGATTTGGGACTCTTAGAAGTTAGGGTTAGCCACGGAGGGCTCCACCGAGGCGCCGCCACCGACGTTTTGTGCTCCCGCCGGCGAGGTCGCCAGTTCCTTCCGCCTCCGGCGGCCCTTGGGGCCTCGGATGTGCGAGGAACCGTGTGACCTTGACCGGCGGTGTAGATTAGGTTCCTTTTCTAGGGTTCGGGTTTCCGGCGGCGCGAGCTTGGTGGAGGTGGCAGCGCAGCTATGGTGGAATAAGGTCCTCCCGGTCTTCGTCCACATCGTCGTCGCCTGCTCCGGTAACGATGGGAGGCCTGTGAGGCGGTGTAGAAGTCGGCCGGCGGCCGTCTTTGTTTCGTCGTCGTGGCGGAGCGGCGGTGCTCGTGCCGCGTTTAAGGTCAAGGCTACGATGGCGGGTGAGGGCATGGCGGCAAGATGGAATGCGGTGGATCGAACTCGATCGCCGGTGGCACGGATCGGGATTGAGCGAGCTTGGCTTCACCGCGATGGCGGATGCCATCGTCGGCGTCGCTCTCGTCGTTCCAACCTCGGATTGTGATCCCGACGGATGGGTGCTTAAAGACTTCTTCGCGCCCGCGAGATTGAGCGCCGCTGCAGTCCACCTCAACGCTGGTGGTTTCCTCCGGCTTCTGGTGATTCAGATTTGGCGGCGTCGACTGGTGTCGGCGATCTTCGTCGGCAGCGGATGCGGCCGACTTCTTTTCTCGTAGAATATAGGTTCGACACCTGTCATACGTATTCTTTTTTCGGTGTACTTGTATTTGGATGTGTTTATTTCTATTAATTAATACCGGTATGCATTATAAAAGAAAAGGCATAAGCGCGTATATAAATTCATTATACTCATGCATAGAAAAAAAACCATATTCATGCATAGTTATTGGTGGACCTTGATGATGGGTTTCTGGCTCAATTGAACGCAGCTGAACGGCCCACGATCGCGACCTCACATATGGTCCAATGTAGTTTCATTATTACCAACTTATGTGTACATGCAATTATTAAACAAGTGTACAACTTGCCATATAAGGCTTTACTTCTGCTCCCTCTATTTTTTTGCATGACTTGGTCAAAATTTCTCATTTGAAAAGTACAGTCTAACAACATAAAATTTATATTTTACATCCACTAAGTGAAATACTTCTTTTTAATTTTAAGAGATCATTTTTAAAAAAAATATCATATAGTTTCACAATAAATAACAGTGGCAGAGGAATAGAACCACACATGTCATGTCTGTTTGACGGCTTCCGAAGGAGCCATAGCATCCGGAGGAGTTGGAGCACTTGACAAGTAGCCACTTTTTTTTTTTGGCTCCGGTTTCTCTGCCCAAAATGCCTTGGCACTTCACTATTTATCATAAAAGATTCCTCTTCTAAAGTGTTTGGTCGTAGAAGATGCTACTGAAGTCAAAGCAAACAAGCTCTAAGAGCAAGTATAATGGCACGCTGTAAGTGAGTAAATGCTAGTATGGAGGAGTTAAGAAAGGAGAGAGAGAGGGAGGAAAAGTAGATTGTAAGCTTACAGTCGGCTGAGGCACAAGAAACAACAAACTCTATGAGAATGACAAGAGGACCTTATATTAATTGTAAAGAGGTAACTAAAAAAAACTTTATAGCCAGTGAGCCAGCTGTATTATTAGCTATGCTATAAGGTGTGGCAAGTAATAATTCTACTCATGCAAAAACACTTATTATTAGTACTTACTTATACTGAACTGTTAGTTTTTCAACGAAACTATACTGAATTGTTAGTTGTAGGAGTATGTGTTCAATATTGAGCCGTTAGTTGTTGAGCTAGAAGGTTGTATGAGGAAATATTCTTCACAAACCGAGCCGCTTTAATTTATTGCGTGCACCTTGTCGCCGGCGTCTTGATGGGGACGGCACCCCAGAAATCTCAACGAACTTACGTTGTACTCTACTATATATATAGCAGCATAATAATATCCGAGGATCTAGTCATACACTGTACTAGAACTGGAGTACTGCTCAAGAAGTCTAGTACAGTAGTAATTCTTATTCATCAAACCTAAAATTTTCGGTTTAGGCATGCACATGTATCTATCTCAATTTAGATGTGCTGAGAGGTAGATTGGCTCTATACAAAAAATACATGCATCATGTTTGAGACACGAACGTCACGAGATGTCGGGATGAAGATAAGAATTTACATGCATGGCGCCGAGGCAAACACATAGGCGTTGCCAAGTTTATATATAAATACCTGTCTTACCAGATTTTACGATTATTGTCACATCAGCTTTTATATTACACATCAAAACTCTCTTTACTATTATTGTCACATCAGCTTTTTGATGTGTAATAATGAAAATGAAATCTAGCCGAAATCTATACTAAGACCAATCTAAAGCCAAGCCAGGGGTTCTGTCGTGGAGCTGGCGAAATCATCGCAACCTCGCCGGAGTGACTACTAAAAGGCATTGAAAAAGTTGGCAAGCTTCTAGCTATACAAGTGGAGAGCAACTTCAATTGCCGGAGATCTCCGGCCGTGATACGACGACACTGACACGATATCGATGCATGCGCGCCACCCTATCTTGGCCCCGACGCGCACACGTATACGTACATCAAGTGACCACGCTCGAGCATGCTTCAAAAAAAAAAGTGACCACGCTCGAGCATATGGACTTGAATATATCTTGATACGAACTGTAGAGGATGCCCAATTCCCTTTTCGCTAGCCAGGATTTTTTATTTCGAAAAACAATACGTACAGCGGCGTAAATAAACCAGTCGCACCTGTTCGTTTGAACTTATCAGCGTTTTCAGCCAGCGATTAAACAGTGTTTTTCTCTCACAATAAATCAGCAGCAGCGAGAATCAACCAGCCAAAAACGACCAAACGAACAAGTGCCATAGTAAAAAACTAGTGTGCCACTTGGACAGAGACAAAATTTCGTCTGCAGCTCCAGTGAGGCGAAACTAAATTTTGTTTTTTATGTGAAATTTCTGTGCATCGGCGGGGCGAATGAGCATGGACGTACGCACCTGCCGGCTGCGTCGACAAAGCTCCTACCGCTGTTGCTGCACTGTGCTTTCCTGAGCCAAATCTGCTGGTACTGAAGCCTTGTGCAAGTTTACAGGATTGACCCCATGTTGAAGGAGCTCGTTGCCTCGTTTGTCGTGAGCCTAGCAGTGTTGGCTTTTGTGGTGAGCCTAGCAGGAGTACCAGCACTTAGGGCATATACAACCCATAGATGCCTGCCCGCAGTTTTTAAAATTCGCGTGCACAGCCTAAAAAGACAGCTCATACAATGGGTTGTCTATTCAACCGTCTACAAGTTGTTTAATGCTTGCATGTATCCACGATTTATCGAGTATGATCTCTATATACAAGTGTGTTGCTAGTTGATACAAAATAGATTAAGATTAATTTACATATAATTATAATATGTTTAGACCACTAATTTCAGCAACATAATCAAACAAGCAAAACAACATTAAAAAAACAAATGAATGGTCCCACAAAATAAAACATACAACAAATCTTCAAGGAGTAATATGTGCTACATCACTTCTAAATTATAGTTCTAGTTGAAAGGAACCTAATAAAATTCAAATCATAATTTTCATATTCAAATTGATTTTATATGAATTTTATAAGTTCTAATTTATTTGTGTATTCTTTGAGGAAGACAAGAACTAGCAAAAAGCAACGTGTCAAGCACCGCCTCGCGGCGGTGCCAACCGATTCCGACACGAGAATTGGGGAGGAAGGTACTCGGCACCAGCCGCCGCTGAAGCTGGTCCGATTAGAGTCTAGGTTTACAATGATAAATTGGTTCCCGTCCTTCTCACCCTCTCCACTCTTTATCCTCACTCGCCGGGCCGGGGTGAGCAAATGTTACAGACTCCAGTCGGGCCGGACACTCTTGGGTTCCGGCCGACGTCGAGTTCCTCTCTGGGCTTGTCTTGGGCTTGGTCTTCCGGGCCGCCCTGGAGTGACACCGGGTGAGGTGGAGGTGTGACATCCCTCCCCCTGCAACGCGGCCCGTCCCCGTGCCGGGGCGAACGGGAAGCGTTGGCGCAGCTTCCTCGTCCTCCTGTGTGGCCGTGTCGTCGCCCATGCCCGTCCACTTGATGAGGACTTGAGAGACGGAGCTTGAACCGCGCTGGTGAAGTCGGCGGCGCAGAACACCTTCGGGCACCTTCAGACCTTCTGCCGATTCTGGAGGATCGGGAGAGAGGGGGTACTTTGTCGATGGCGCCGCCTTTCAGAGGGAGACGTGGAACACCGGGTGGACGGAGGAAGACGGCGGCAGTCCAGCTTGTAGGCGACGGTGCCGATCTTGGCGATGACGCGGCACGGCCGGGTAGCGGAAAGGAGCTTCGATGCGCGCGAGGAGCCGCGACGCTCGGACGTATGGTTGCAGCTTGAGGTAGACCATGTCACCCACGGCGAAGTGGCGTCGGACCGGCGCTTGTCGGCCGTTGGTCTTCATCCGTTGTTGTGCCCGGTTGGAGGTGTTGGCGCACGATGTCGAGCATGGTGGAGCGGTTGATGAGGAGCTCGTCGACGGCGGGCACCCTCGTGGCATCGTGGAGGCCGCAAGCCAAAATGTCGAGGGGGTGACCGTGACATTACCTCGAATGGGGAGCGGTTCAGCCGACGAATGGAGGCCGGTGTTGTACCAATACTCCGCCGACCGAGCCAACGAGACCACCGCCTCGGGGCATGCATGAACGAAACAGCGGGAGGTACCCCTCGAGGCATTGGTTCACCCGCTCGGTTTGCCCGTCCGACTGCGGGTGGTATGCCGAGCTCATGCAGAGTTGGGAGTGGGCCACGCGAAAGAGTTCCTTCCAGAAGTTACTTGTGAAAATCTTGTCACGATCGGACACAATATGTGTCGGCATGCCATGGAGTCGGTAGATCTCATCAAGAAACACTTGAGCCACTTGCTGAGCAGAGAAGGGGTGTTGGAGCGGTAGGAAGTGGGCGATTTCATCGAATTTGTCGACCACGACCGCATGCGCTTGGCCGATCCCGAGCGAGGAAGGCCCTCAATGAAATCCATCGAAATTACTTGCCAGATTCCTTGGGTACCGGAAGAGGTGAGAGTAATCCCGGATACTTTGCTCGTCTCCGGTTTTGTTTGCATACATTGTGTGCGGCCACCCAGACTTGATCGCAGACTTCATCCCGTGCCGATGAACAGCCTTCTTGATTTTGGCATATGTCACCGGAAGCCCGAATGCCCTCCCAAGGCGCCGGAATGCAGGCTTCGAAGAGCCGAAACCGAAGTTTCTTGTTGTCCCCGACCCAAATTCCTGTCACCCACACGTATGATTCCGCCGCAAAGCTTGTAAGGTGGTCTGGAATCCGGGCTGATGGCCAACTCTTGCAGTAACTTCTGAGAGAACGGGTCAGCAGTGTATCCGGCCGCTACCTCGGCTAACCAGATCGAGGTTGAAGATGAGACTGCATTGATGGTATCGGGGGTGACGGTGCCTAGATAGAGCATCAGCGGCAGAGTTAGAAGTGCCCGGCTTGTAAATAACCTTGAACTGGAGCCCCACAAGCTTTGTATAGAGCTTCATCTGCCATGGTGTGTGCAGCCTCTGTTCTGTGATGTGCATCAAGCTTCTCTCGGTCGTTGAAGATCGAGAATTCGCCATGTTATGGTGTAGGAGCGCCATTGTTCTATGGCCATCGGATTGTAAGGTACTCCTTTCATATGTTGAGAGGCCCCGCAGCTCGAGGTCCCAAGGACTTGCTTGCGAAGGCTAGTGGGTGTCCATCTTGAAGCAGGACAGCACCGACTCCACTTCCGCTGGCATCCGTCTGCAGCTGAAATGGCTTAGAGAAATCTGGGAGGCTGAGGACTGGAGCTTGCTAGAGACTAGCTTTGAGAGTATCAAACGCCACTATGTGGTCTGGCGTCCACACAAACACTGAAGATTTCTTGAGCAGGTCATTCAGTGGTTTGGCGATGACGGCGTAATGCTTGACAAATTTGCGGTAGTACCCTGCAAGGCCAAGGAAACTACGCAGTTGTTTGATATCTGTTGGTTGCTGCCATGCTTGAATGGCCGCCACCTTGGAAGGGTCGGTTGCCACACCATCTGCACTGACCACATGCCCCAAGTAGGCTACTGAGCGTTGGGCAAACTTACATTTGGAAAGCTTCACGAGCCACTGATCCTTGGAGAGGAGTTCAAAGACTTGCTGGAGGTGGGACAGGTGCTCCTCATAGGTCTTGCTGTATATTAGTATATCATCGAAGAACACTAGAGCGAACTTGCGCAAAACCGAGTGTAGAGTCGAGTTCATGGCGCCCTGGAACGAGTTCGGTGCACCCGTCAAACCAAAAGCCATGACATTGAATTCGAAGTGCCCCCAATGAGTCCGAAAGGCGGTCTTGTGTTCCTCGCCCGCGGCCGATATCGATTGAAACCCGCTCGGAGATCTAGGCAGAGAACCATCGGGCACCGGATGCCTCATCGAGTAATTCATCAATTACCGGGATTGGAAACTTCCCTTCACCGTGATTGCATTAAGTGCTCGTAATCGACGCAAAAGCGCCATGTGTTGTCCTTCTTCTAACCGAAGCACCGGGGACGAATAAGGAGATGAGCTGGGGCTGATGAGGCCAGATTGGAGCATTTCATTGACTTGTGTCTCAATCTCGGACTTCGCCTTCGGGGAGTAGCGACCGCTCGATGGATACCGGACTCGCGCCGTGGATCGGGGAATGCGGTGATCGCACGCGCGACGCGGGGAAGGCCCGCCGGGAGCTTGGAAGAGGTGGCCGTAGTCCGTCAACAACACGAACCTCGCAGGGATGGATCGATCCCCGCCTCCTCTTCGGACATGATATAGACATACCACCGAATTAGGAATGTCTTCCGCGACCCGGCCCCCGGCGTAGAGTCCGATCCGACCCCCGCAAAACGATCGACCGTGGCCCGTATGGAATCTCGAATCCACCGTCGGAACCGGTGTGCTCTCATTGGAGAGAATGCATGAAGCCAGTCCATTCCCAGGATCATATCGTAGGCACCCAGCGGAATGAATTTCAGAGAGGAGTGAAACACGTACCCCTGAATGGATCACTTGGCATTGGGGATGTAAGTCGAGCATGGAACTGACGCTCCATCGGCAACCTTGACCGTTGTCGGGTTGGGAAGAGTCTGTACTCCAGTCACCAGAGCTTCAAGCTTGGAGTCAAGGAACGAATTTGTGCCGCGCAGTCGAGCGTAATGGAGATTTGGCGTCCCTGTATGAGGCCTTTGAACTGAAGAGCGAGCGGGTGAGGAGCTGGAGCTGCTGACGATGCTTGCATCAACTGGAAGGCCTGGTCAGACGGTTCTTCAATTGCTTGTTCGTAACTTGCTTCCTCTCGTTTCGCAGAAAGCCTCTTGGCACATCTGCCAAACCTCCTGCAGAGCGTGGAGCTGCAGCGCCGGGGCACACATGTGGCCTTGTTGCCACTTTTCACCGCACCGCATGCAGAGGCCGCGAGCCTTGCGGTATGTGCGGAGGGACTGGAGCTTGTCGTCGATGGAGGGGCGGCGACCGTTAGGACGACGATCGTCCTCGCGCCGGCGATCCTCTGGGACGGACGACGGTGGCGCCCGTGGCTGAGGAGCAGACGATGACGAAGCACCACGGTACTTGGAGTAGCCCCCAACGTCGGCGCATTTGGAATCGCGCCGCCGGAACGGCTCCACAGCTTCCTCCTGTAACAGAGCAAGACGATACGCAGTATCCAAGTCGGGGGGACCATGAACAATGACAACTGAACGGATGTCTTCGCGGAGACCATCCACAAATTTAGTGACATAGGAGAGGTAATCGGGATTGGGTGTATAGGCTGCAATCTGCTCTATCAAGTCGACATATTTGTCAATGTATTCTTGTGCCGAGGTCGTCATAGATAAGGCATTGTGTTGCCGGAGCAGGCTTCGTGGCCGATCTCTCGCGTAAGCCATGGATCATGACACACGGTGAGGTCAGGAGGTACGCTCACGCTCGATTTTGTGGTTGATTGATGGAGCGCCGCTTGGCGGCAGCAAAGATGAAGTTCATGGTAGCACATTTCACCCACATCGACGGGTCGACTAGGTACATGTCGAAGCAGGACTCAGCCCGAGTGATCCGTGAGCTGAGGTGTTGATCCGTCAACCGGGGAAAAGGCATTTTTGGAACATGGCCGTGGTAGGACGGGAATTGTCGAAATGGGAGGAGTGATGGTGGTAGTGGTTGATGTTGAAATCGGGTGGATTGTTGTGGTAGGATTGGTGGAATTGGGTTTGGGTCGGGGTTGTGGAAGGTTGAAGTTTGGGACGGAGGATTTGGGAAAATTGGTGGATTGGTCAGGCGGAGTGGTGGTTTGAGGATGACGGGTCCGGAGGACGATGAGGGTGGGGATTTGGGTGAGGGGTGGGATGTGGGGAACGGTGATGAACAACATGGCTAAGATCGGGGGACGAGCATGCCGATTGTATGTACCATTGGCCGGGTTAGGAACCACGGTCGTGACGACCCCGTGGTCCCTTACCCGAGTAGTCGGTTCTTCACGGTGCCCGTAGGGCCGGGCCGGCCGTTCGTCCGGCAGCGGGCGCGCGGCGGCCGACTCTGCGCCGCTAGCGGTGGTTGCCGCGGCGCCGAGTGCGACATCTCGACGAGGCGACGGACGTCGAGGGTGGAGGTCGTCGATGTTGGCGTCGGCCTCCATCTCGCCACATCTGGAGATTTCCCACGGCGGCCTCGAGTGCTTCGGTGCGAGCCGTGCTCGTCCCGCACTCCGCGTAGCGGACGCCCGACCTCCCGCATCCGCCGCTCGAAATCCTTGAGCCGCTCTTGAACAAGCCGCCCCAGTTGTCGGCGACGATCGCCGCCGTATACTGGACGGAGGCGAACTGCTCCAGGGTGTAGATGCGCCCATCGACGGCACGCTCCCTCTCCTGCAGAGCCTCCTCAGCTTCGTTGAATCGCCCCTCGAGGAGCCCCCAGCGCTGCGCTGAATGGGCGTCGAGGTCTTCCAGCGCCTTGCGCATTTCGTCGAACTCCTGGTGGACATTGGGATCCATCACACCCCGCGCGGCGCGTCGCCGGTGAAGTGTGGGTGCTCCGTCGGCTCCCTCCTCCGCCGCGACGGCGGCCCGAGCTCGCAAGGAGCTGATACCAGCTGTCAGCACCGCCCTCGCCGGCGGTGCCAACCGATTCCAACACAGAGAATTGGGGAGGAAGGTACTCAGCCAGCCGCCTGTTGAAACTGGTCCGATTAGAGTCTAGGTTTACAATGATAAATTGGTTCCCGTCCTTCTCACTCTCTCCACTCTTTATCCTCACTGGCTGGGGGGTGAGCAAATGTTACTGCACCTGAGTCGGGCCGGACACTCTTGGGTTCCCGGGCCGACGTCGAGTTCCTCTCTTGGGCTTGTCTTGGGCTTGGTCTTCTGGGCCGTCTGGAGTGACACCGGGGTGAGGTGGAGGTGTGACACAAGGGAAGCTAGCAACCTCATGTATTCTAGTCTCGCGCGTTCGTGTGCACAACACCGCACAAGATCCGGCCGGGAGTAGCGAGTCCTTGGACCACGAGCCGCAGCCGGCGTCTCGCCAAACGACGGCACCGCCCCGTCCGCTCCAAATGAAAGATGTTTATGCAAATTTAGAGTCATGAGACGACGGCCAGCACGCCGCCCGGAGCCCGCCGGTGTTGTCGGCTGCAGCCTCTTAGGATGTTGACGCTTCTTGAGTGGACACCCGCTCTGGCAAACCGCGGTACTGAAGCCTGCAAGCGTGAGTTTAGAGACTCCTGCACGATTGACCCCATGTTGAAGGGGCTCGTTGGCTCGTTTGTCGTGAGCCTAGCAGAGTACCAGCGGTTATAAAAAAGGTGGAGTACCAGCACCTAGGAGCCCGCCGGCGGCGTGCCGCCCGCAGCCCTACTAACGCTTGGGTGGACACCCGCTCTCCGGGGAAAAGCTGCCAAGTGTATGTCGGCCTTGCCATAGGTGTCGCGAGTACACCGGCTTCCACAAGTCATGCCGCCGTTAAGACACGCCGGTTAGGGAAGCCACACCAGAGATCCGGCGGTTAGGGAAGCCACACCAGGAGATCCGGCGGTTGTAGTTGTTGGAATTTATATATATGGGCTTGGCCCAATAACATTATTTAGAAATTCCTAAGAAATCCCAAAGGCCTATTCAAAACAGGAAAGGAGATGTGGGAACTCTTTAGTATCGCTTTGCTTGTTGAAGTAGAGATAGTCATACTTAAATATGGAAGTCCTCTCCACTTTTCAAGTTAGTTTGAGGAGGAGAAATGGAAACCCATTGGCTCGCTTGCCTTGCCGCATCAAAAGACACGCGCACGAGACCCGCGTGAACGGTTCGTTGAAATCCGGCCTCGCCCCGTGGGAGCGTAGTCTCCTTTTGCTGTTTTTGTTTTTGGTTCCTAAACGGTTACAAGTTAAGAGTCTTAAACCAATTTAGATCATGATCGCGACACGAGGTTGATTGGATCGGGCTATATAAGCAGCCTACCGATTGTGATCACGACACAAGGTCGGTTGGACCGGGCTATATAAGCAGCCTACCGACCACTAGGGTAGGGTTTTTGCATCTTCTCGCCGTTGTGCCGTCGTAGCTACTCCGGTCAACCTCGTCTTTCCGATCCTACACCGCCGGGAGAAGGCGAATAAGATTTTTGGGAAGTGCTCTTCGCGACTACTCCCAATCTTCATGATTGGTCGTCTTCCGTCCAAGTCAGAGGCACTACATCCCGGTGTATTCGTCGTCAATTGCAATGAAGTCTTCCATCGCGGCTCATCGACATCGACGACATCGACCTCTCCTTGAATGATCTCGACCTCGCTACATCGACACCATCATTTGATTCTCCACCACCGACTACTACATCTACAACCGGTATGTATAATCCACGCGTTCTAATCTTCTCGTTTATGCCATCCAATCTATCTATATTTAGTGTGCGAGTTATGTTTACACTACTTATCATGTCCATGCTTTGTGATATACCGATCCGTTATGCAAGTAAACTATACATGCTTAATTTAGTTCATCAACTTTTCATGATTTATATTCTGGTTTTAATCTAGAATCTGTCTAATTATTTAACAGTAGCTACCACGGGTGTTGTCATCCCCACTCCATCCCATAGATGACCTTTTCGGCACACGTATCAAGTGCTTCACCAAGTAAATCACAAAGTCAAGGCAACCGCCTCTTCTAGAGTTGGCCGATGTCACGACCCTGTAATATAGACGCTATGTGAGTTGTTCCACTAGTCGGCGACGTGGGTCCACACAAGGTTGATCAGTGTCCAATGTAACAACATAACTTTCGGAACACTAGGTATAGTCCGAACATCCATGTACATTTTTTTGACCAACTAAGACGCGTTAAGGCGTATTATATATATAAAAAATTCTTCTATTTTGACACAAATATGTGCAAACCTTGTGGAGAGGTGGAAAAAATCGGTGCGTGGTACGTGTTGAACCTCCAACCTCGTGTGTGGTTCGATGCATCAATCACCACGAGTAAATAAAACTAGCTAGCCCCTGCATTGACGTCTGAAACCACTTCTCTGCACCTGGAAAGTGGAAAGAAAAGGACCAAACATGGCTATTTAATGTGACTAAACTGTAGTTCATTCATCTCGTCAACTCCCGATCTCACCAGGCTGCACGTACGTGTTCCTACAGCACCTGCAGAAAACTTGTGGGTGCAGGGGTGGCCACTGCCCACTGCTGGGCTTGCCGCGATGTGTTGCCATTTTGCCATGGATCGGAGCGCCCCATGCATGCATCTTTCCTGGCCGCGGACGATCGAGTGGACCGGAGGCGCGCCGCATGGCCGCGGTTTCAGCCGGTCGCGGATGAATGATGATTTGATCACCGCCGGCCGTCGTCGTCACCGCGGGTGGCGGTGCAGAAAAGTAGTACTACTCCTGTCCGTGTCGTCGGAAAGCGCGCGCCGCGCCCTTTCGGAGACGGCATGATCGATGTCCTGCTGATGACGGGCAAAGCCTTTAATATTATACGATTAAGGCGTGATGCCGCTGCCTGCGCTGGAGCTGATGACACTTGCAACTTGCCGGACACTTTGGCGAGTAGTAGCTGGCTAACACGATCCCTGCAGGAGGTCCGGGGTCCCGGGATGGAATCTGTAGATTCTGTTTGCATCTCTTTCATCCTTTTGTTTTCTCATAATTTCACGTTTCTGTAGATCGACACAGTCATTTTTTGGTCAGTCGTCAATTTCACGCAGGTGCTCTAATTTCACGTTTCTCTCTGTGGCCTATTATTGGCATTGACTGATGAAAGAGATACTTCCGGCAATCCTTTGCATGAACACTCCTGACTCCATGTACCAAGAAAATACTAGGTCCAAGCGAATCAAAGTGAATGAAATGGCTACTCCTATTAAATTTAATAGTATATTGGCCGATTCTCTTTTATTAGAGGATTTAACTAGGAATGAAAAAAATATTGCACCGTAAGTTGATATCCAAAAGGACAAGAAACGTGGAATATTTTATTCGGAGACCATGAACAGATGTTGAGTATACTGTGTATAAGTTTGGTCATCATGTAGCTATTTTTATGAGAGTCTCCGTGGAAAATTTCATGATGTTGATTTCAAAATTGTCATTGTCATATAGAAATGAAATGAAACTTGGTGAAATATCCACTCTCAATGGAGAGCATCATTTTATAGTTTTGTAGGCATTTAATTTCATGACGCAGGTAGAGTTGGTAACTGTGTCTAGAGAAACTCACTCCTCTCTCTT
The DNA here is from genome assembly GCA_018135685.1 of Themeda triandra. NCBI lineage: Eukaryota > Viridiplantae > Streptophyta > Magnoliopsida > Poales > Poaceae > Themeda > Themeda triandra. Next base: position 584,668 of record JAENPR010000345.1, read on the forward strand.
ACTAAAAACATTGTTGTATCGTAAAGACACGTATGTTGCGGCTTATTAAATGAAAATGGGATTGACCAGGATACGTATAACAAAAGTATTATCATGACAAATCATGATCTATAACTCTTATATAAATAAACCCCACTATCTAATTATTTTGACATGCAACACGTCCACATCAGCACCCACTATCAATCCCACTATCTATTTTCCTTGACATGCAATGTGTCCACCTCATCAATCCACTATTATTTACTACTAGCAATTTATTTTAGCAAGCAAGGTGCATCTCGTAGTTTACTATTGTAAAATATTTTTATTCCTTCTTCATATCCGCAGCAACGCGCACGGGGAATTCTCCTAGTTAGTTAAACGTACAAGGGCGTCTTAATAATGTGCATCTTTCGAAATATGAACAAAGTCAGTGTTTTGAAATGAATCTTAATAATGTGCATAAAGTTACTGATGATCAAAGTTTTTTTTTTGAAACACCGATGATGATCAAAGTTTGATAATTTAATCTACGTAATATGAAACATCACTAATTTGTGTTTGTAAAGAGTATTGTGAAATAACCCCCAAGATCTGAAGTGAAAAACAATCATGAGTCGAGCTAATAATATACTAGATTTTTATGAATGAGCCTATGGTCCAATAGTAAGACTTTCAAGTGGGACTCTACGTACCCACCAAGATTTTAATTCTGATGTTTGCATTTTTTTCTTGGATTTTTCCTAGTATTTACCAAATGCATTACGCATTAAGTGGTAGGCGACGTCCCGGCCGACAGCGAGACGCCTCGCTGTGGTGACTTCGTGAACTTTAAGATTTGCAGGCAATCATTCGAGGTGCTCATAGGGATAGAGTTTATGTGACTATATCTTAAACTCCTATAGAGCTAATGTTCACTACCTATTTCTCTAGAATGTGGTGAAGCCATGTCATCTTAGAGGTCCATAGCCACGTCATCATCCACCCACAAAGTCCACTACAATTTACTCAAGCATCTTAATAAATATCCTCTTTATTCCTTCATGCACTTTTTTAGTGCTTTACATTTGATTTTGTCTAATTCCACAACTACATGCATGCATAATACTCCAATTCTCATCAAATTTATATATATTCGTGTCATTCACCCAAAATATTATTTTAAAATTTCTGCAGCAATACGCGGGGTATTTACCTTTACAGTCAATTTTCGAAAAGTGCAACACACCATGGAAACTGAGGACCAGTAGATATTTGTGATAGTAGACGACAAATGCCCGCGGCGTCAATGTCAAGATTATTTTTAGTGCAGTGACCGGAGGCGAGCTATCAATAGGTGGTGTTGTAGGAACTTGACGAAATGATCCCGTACCTTCACATGAAAGCGAAGTTTGTTAGCGACTACAGTATTATAGCTCTATGGCAAATATAGAGCGAGCGCGAGCGGGTAGGGGGAAGGGGCAATGTTTGTAGGGGTGGGGCCTTACGCTTTTTTTTAGTGCTTTTTGTAATAGAAGAAGAAGTACTTAGTAATACGTATCATAATATTTTTACAAAGTTAAAATTTGATAGTATAATAGTAATTATAGAAAATATATATTACCTTATAAATATCTAGCTGTTAAATTGTCCCATAAAAAGATAATAATTCATTAAGAACTTTGGTCACTTTATTTGACACTTTAGACATGGATTTGACTTCCATCTAATTTTATTTGCTTATACAGATGAAACATCAAGTAAAATTGGCTAGAGGGATTACGTACTATGGTTTATACTATATTAATATAACGTCCCATGATGAACGCATATCTACAAATGTAGTAATAATATACGTAGGACGTAACAAATGCTTTTTAACCACATTACAGCGTTGCACATCACATGCATTAACCGCAACCATTTATTTGAAAGCGTCTCGCTAGTGACAACACCCACTATATAAGTCTATGACACTGTAATTGAGTCCTAGCTACGGACCACATGAGCGCGCGACGAATCATCGCACATCTACCGTTTCTCCGTACGTGTTGCCGTGTCGTCGATCGACCGGCCCAGTGGCTAGCTATCATCAACTGCGATATTGATTATTAACGTGGACGGCCGGCCCCCCACGAAAGCTACATGACCCATGACCGGCGAGGCGAGCGAAGTACCATTAAGTTAGCAAGCAGGGCCGTGGGTCCTGCACCTGCATGCACCGCCGCTCCAATGCAAGACGATCGATCGAGGCCTGGAGGACGAATCGTCGAAAAGACTCGCAATCACATGGATGGGGATGGGGATTATCGATCGATCGGGAAGGGAAACCTAACTCCCATCTGCTTCGCAATCCACTTGGGGCATCGACGCATACGCATGCCTTTTCTGGACTGAATTGAGAGGAGCCATCGACTCGTCCGTACTAGCAGCTACGATAGATTCAGAACGAAACGCACGTAGTACTCTTCTATCTACGTAGTATGTGGAATAAAGTCCACAAGGTAGCTGATGCTTTGGCTGCTTATGGAGGCTGTGCATTGTCCTCTGATACTGAGTTATTAACGAGCCAAAGCCCTGAGTTTGTAAGTGAACTTGTTGTAGGCGATTTGCCTGAATCTTGTGTCTAAAAAAAAAGTCCACAGAGGAATCCGGAAACGGAAAACACCTAGATCGACAAGGAACTTCAAGCGGCATTATTCCGGCCCAACGTCCAGCGGCCCAGGGCCTCCTTTCTCCCTCGTTTCTCCAGTTCGTACAACCTGTCCATTAGTCAGGGTCATACGAGCCCACCCGTCCAAATATCTCCAAACAGACCCTGAGCCCACCCGTCCAAAGAACAGAAGAGAATTAAGGCCCATTACTAAAAGGTACCCCTCCCGGGCCTAAAGATTAGTTTTTTTTAGAATAGTCTAAAGATTAGTTTCATGAGTTCCCTCCGGAACAGAGATCCGCATTTGATTTTGGGGTTTCTCTCTCCCCCTCTCCTGACCTAGTGACCTCTCGAGATTTCCCATCCCCGCCGGTAAGCCGCGCGCGCAGCTCGAGAAGAGCAATCAATCCCCAATCCCAAATCCTAACGATTCCACTCCACATCCCTCTCTAGATCCCGCTCTTTCACTGCCCACCATGGCCTCGCCTGGCACGGACGACGACACCGGCGACGAGCACCTGTTCGACGGCGTCCGCTTCTTTCTGCTCGGATTCAACAGCGACGACGCGTCCCAGGTGCGTGCGGTGGCACCCCGCTCCTCGTCCTCGCATTTTGCTTCCGCAGCCCCAGTTTGCGACGATGCGGTTGATAAAGTTCTGACGGCGTCCGTCGTTCCTTGTGCAGTACCGGTCGGCGATGATGCGGCGCGGCGGCGCCGACGCCGGGCCGTCGGGCAACGGGTGCACACACGTGGTCGTGTGGAACCGCGTCTACGTGAGTTCGGTTTGCAGATTGATTCCTCCTCTGTGTCCTGGCAGGCTTGGGTATGGGACGGGGCTCTGATTGATTTTAGTTCTTCTTCGCAGGATGACCCGACGTGCGTGGCCGCGCGGGCGCAAGGGAAGAAGGTCGTCAGCGGGCTGTGGGTGGAGGACAGCTTGGATCGCGGGGTGCTTGCTGATGCTGACAGGGTCGGCTTCTGCTGCTAATTGCTCGGGCACTTTGTGCTCCTGTTTCTTCGTCAGAGCCACGGTTTAGTTTTGTGACCCGTTGTGTTCAGCCTTTTCCAGGTTATTTATTGGCCGATGAGGGATTTGAAGGGAATACCGGGTGCTCAATCACTGCTTATTTGCTTGACGGGTTACCACAAAAGCCATCGTGAAGACATGATGGTACCACCCTCACAGTTTTATCTATATGGTTGTGAGCCTAATCATTCACATAATAGGATATATCCACATCCAAAGTTTAAACAGTTTGACTGCACAGAACTAAAAACTGCCACCACCTTTTGGAACTGGAAGGAGTAGACACAAAAAGTTGCTTGCATTTTTTGTGCGTTCCACTTCCACATTCACTATAGTTGTTCTGGCGACATTATTCTTCTAATAATGCTTTGATGCAGAAAATGGTTTCTTTGATGGGAGCACAGTTCTCAAAACCTTTGATAGCAAATGCGGTCACTCACCTGATTTGTTATAAATTCGAAGGTGTGTTGTTTCTTTTATCTGTCAAACCATGCAATACATATAGAGATTATGCTGAATTTTGGTTATAACAAGCAATTCACTTGTTGCTCTTTCCTCCCATGGAACTTCATAGGTAGTTCCCTGTACTTGTCTACCAAATCTAGGCATGCCGTTTGTGTGTGGTGGTGGTGATTGGTCTGTGTGTGTTATAGGAGTATGCGTTGGCCATCCACACCCAAACCCAAAGCTAAGGTTAAGCTGATAGGGAAAGGGGGGATTGACTTATACACTTCAACATAGGTAACCAAGAAAATGTAGAAACAGATTGCCCCAGCTTCAGGAACCAATGGTGCTCAGCTGCTCACAAATATCAAGAGAAGCAGCTGAGCTATGGATAAAAATTGACAAATGGATAATCTTTGGGTAATACCCATGCCCAAATTGGTAGGTCGGTTTTTACCCATGCCCTCCCCACTACACAAAGTTATGTATCTGGGGACTGGGTACAGATATCCAACGGCAGGACTAAGCAAAATGCTCTTTCTAATAAATGATTCTAAATATTAATTAAGGGTCTTATATCTAATTAGTAATAGAGCTATGTTTCTAAGTTTGTCCAAAATGTAGCTCATCATTTGTGTCTTTGGTTGTGTAGAATTCACTGGTTCCATAACAGTTTGGACCTTTCTCCTGTTTAATTTGTATGTGAACCAAGGTTTAACCTTGTGAACTATGTTTTCTATTTTTTATGATACAGAACTGGAGGACATTTGTAACTTATGTCCAGATGTTATTTGACGTTAGAAAGCATCCAAAAAAACTTCAGCAAAGTAATCCAACATAATCATTATATCTATGAGATGTCTGTTTTTAGTCATTTGTTTCTTTGACTATGCATATACAGTGATACTAGATAGTTTTGTTATGTGCGGTTGAATTTGATACCTTGATTTTCCATATAATGTTAGGTGACAAGTATGAGGTTGCAAAAAAGGTGAACATCAAACTTGTTAATCACCGGTGGTTGGAAGACTGGTATTTCAAAACCACCTTTCCTGATTAAATAGAAAGCCAATATGTTAATTGAATTGCTTATGTTTTGATTCACCCTCTTCATTATTTCAGCTTAAAGGCATGGAAAATTCTCCCAGTCAGTGATTATAGCAAAAGGTAAGTATAATTGCAGATTTACAGTACTTGTTATCTGTTTTTCCTTTGAATTTCCTGTTCTTTGTCTTTTAAAAAAATCCTAGTTAGATCTGGTTCCGTCCAGGTATAATAATTTAATAAATGCATTGAAAACTAATTCCACAGTGGTTGGGAGCTAGAGTTAATGGATGCACAAGCCATTGACTCTGAACATGGAGCAGAAGCATCAGATGCAGGGTCGTTGAACAAAAGGCCCATTGTCAGGTGCGCTTTTCAACTGAAAAAATTATGAGGAAACTTTTACCAAGCCTGATGTCGATTTATCAAAGTGACCATCTATTATTCACAGTGGTAACAGAGAGGTGGTGGCAGGAAGGAATTTGAACACTCCTGTTCATATCATGAATACAAAAGATGCAAACGACAAGACACATGATATTAGAGGCCAAAGCAGTGCCAACTCTGTGGTTGCAGTTTCTGCTAAGGATGATGTCTTTGCGCCCATTCAAAGTCCTTTTCATACCATGAATGTAGAAGATGCAGACAGCAAGACACGTGATATTACAGGCCAAGACAGTCCTGACTCTGGTTTATTGGCAAATTCTGCTAAAGCTGATATACTCGCACCCATTCAATCTTCTGGTGAAAAGAGAGATATATTAAGGAACACAAATAGCCCGAATCTGCAGGAAGTTAAAGAAAAATATGCTGGCGCAAGGACACAGGACCCTGCAAGTGGTGTTCTAGGTCCTCCAAGTACAAGCAAAATGACTGTTTTTAGAAATCATGTAGATACCTTAAATGGGACCCTGGGTATTCTAAAAGGTCATACAGATCATGTTTCTGGAAAATATTCTGCCAGTCATGATCAAACCAATGTAGCTGAAGTCTTATTGACCAGCCCTTTGAGAGGAAATCAGTCTGTGAATGAGCTTGATTCATCAAAAGTTGACAGATGGCAACATCAGGAGAATGATGGACCCTCAGGTACTCATATCACAGCAGCTGGTCAGTTAAATGCTGATGTCAAGCTCAACAAATCATGAGTCGAATCCAAAACCTGGCGGTGATTCCATGTCCAACAACATAAGAACACAAGTAACGATAAAAAGGCCTCTTGGAAGTCATTTTTACAGGAAGGACATTCAGTTAACCATATGACATCACGTCAGAGGGCTGAAGAAAGCACACTGAGAGGTTACCCCCATATTTCTACATTAGAAACGGGACACCAAAAAGTTGTTGAACATACTGATGTTCAGAGCATTGAAGGCAATGAAAACACTGATGATGGAATAGATGGTGCATATGCTCTGAAAAAGAAGAGCTTAGGCTCCCCAGCTAGCTTAGTTTTGCAAAAGGAAGATCTGGTGTCAGAAACTGGCCCCTTAGATTCTCCATTTGTGAGTAGACTGAGTGATGCATCTGAAACAGCAAATGTTTCATCTGAAAGGATAAATCTAGTTGAAGCTAATGTTGTTAATCTGGGAAAGAAACACTCTAGTTTTTCTGCAAGCAGACAGACAAGATGTAGGAAGACTTCTCTCAAGCATGGTGGTTCCATGAGTGGAATGAAACTTCCTGAATATTCTTCCAAGTAATAAGAATGTAAAATCGTATGGAAAGCAAGAATGTCATCCAAAGCAAAGAAAGAAAGTAAATGCACCATGAGTTCTTCAGCCACTGTTCAAGATGGAAAAACAAGTGCAGGTTTTCAGTTTCAGAATAAGGATGGGCAAAGTACACAAACTAGTGGTAGTAATGCAGTAAATCAAGATTGCTTTAATGAGATGGGAAATGCCTGCACAAAGGATCAGGCACAAGAAAAATCTGTACACAGTTCAAGTAATTCACAAGTTGTGCCCTCTTATGGAAATGCTGGCAACAGGATAGCTGATCCAGTCAAAGTGAATGGTAATGAAGTGGCAGTGGCACTAAATTCTGAACTTGAGAAGGTGGTGTCTGATGCCACTGTGAAAGAAAGCACAAAACAATTTCAAGACACTTCTAGGAATGTCCAGGCTGAAACGAGTTATTCAAAGAAAGCACCAACTACTATAAGAAGGAATGCTGGTGTTAAGAGGCACCGGAGTGCTAATATTGAGTCTGAAGGGTCAGTTATCATCAGTGATAAGAAAGTTGTTCCCGAATCCTGGCCTGCCAAAGTGATTCATTATGAGCATGCTGATCCCGTCTCTAAAAATGGTGACAGCGCAGCATGTGCAGCTGAACTCAAAGCAAATCCTCCAAAGAGAGCACTGATTTGTAGAGTGACAGATACTGTTGCAAAGAGGACTCGGAGTGCTTGCACCAAGATAGATGATGCACGGGTTGGTTCTAGTTTGGAGTTCAGTAAAGTGATGTCTCAAGAAAATATTGAGATAAACCCCCCCAAAAAACTTGACACTGCAAATGCTGATGAACAACAAAGAAATTCACCTAAGAAAATACCAAACACCAGAGTAAGGAATAGAGCTGCGAAGAGGTCATGCAAATCTGACACCAACATGAGCAGTGATACATTAATGGTCAAAACTGACACAGTGGCTTCTGGTTCATTGTTTGATGACTGGTTTCCCTCAGGCAATGTTGAAAATGAAGATTGGCCTAAAAAGATTTCTAGTCATACAAGTGTTAATGACTGTGAAACACTTTCTACCAAGACTGTATCAAATGCCAGAATTAGGAATGCCTCTTCCAAGAGGAAAATAAAAACAGTAGAAGACAAGTCTGGCGGCAAGTTTGGCAAAATTGGTAGTGCCATTACATCTGAAACAAAAGCTTCTTCATCAAAGAGAACCGAAGGGATTTCATGCAATATGAACAAAGTAACTGCTGATCCAGACTCTGAGAAGTTCATTAAGGATGTGAAGAGAGAGGTATCTGGACTGTTTTGCCAAGATTCTTGCATGGTAGACAAGCAAGGGCCATACAATTCTAAGTTGAGAAGCAGCAAAAGAAATAAAGATCTGGTTCCATATCAAGAAAATGAGAACAGACTAGGCTGCAGTGATCTCAACTCTAAACCAAATAAAACTGGCAGTTTGTGTTCCATATCTGAAGCAAAATCAATGAAGAAAAGCACACTTGTGCTCAGTAAGCACCAAAGGGGACAAAGAAGTGGATCTGGAACCTTGATCATGATTGAACCTGCATTATTTATTTTAAGTGGAAATCGTCAGCAGAGAAGGGATTGTCGCTCAATAATTAGACGCTTGAAGGGACGAGTTTGTAGGGATTCACATCATTGGTCATACCAAGCAACACATTTCATCGCTCCAGACCCTCTGAGGAGAACCGAGAAGTTCTTTGCAGCAGCTGCAGCTGGCAGGTTAGGGTTACAAAGAGCTGCAAACTTTGCATCTTAAAGTACTTGTTAACATTAATTATCTGACCATTTATCAGTGAAACATATGGATGAGAGTGTATGCCTTGCTTGAACATATTAACTTTATTTGCTAGTTAATTATGTCAAAAAATTTATCGTACTTTTGAGATTGTGTGGCAAAGTACTGTCTTTTCACAAATCTGAATGCTCACAGCTTCTTTCTCCAATTAGGTGGATACTCAAGATAGAGTACTTGACCTCATGCATTGAGGCTGGCAAATTCGTGGATGAAGAACCATTTGAATGGTTTGGTACTGGATTTAATGATGGACAGACAATCAGCTTTGACGCTCCCAGAAAATGGCGAAATATAAGGCAGCAGATGGGTCATGGTGCCTTTTACGGAATGCAGATCGTTGTCTATGGACAGCTCATATCACCAACTCTGGTAATAATTCTTTGCTTGTAGTCAACTCGTTTGACACTAAGGTGCCTGAGGAAACTAGTTGTGCACTATAGGTCAATCTCCTATTATCTTATATACTTCGGGGTATGATTTTGTTTCACATTTTCTAAATCTAGAGCTCCTTTTCTTTCCAGGACACGGTGAAGCGTGCAGTAAAAGCTGGTGATGGCATCATTTTAGCAACATCGCCGCCATACACTCGATTCCTTGACTCCGGAGTTGACTTTGCCGTAGTATCAGAGACCATACCAAGAACAGACGCATGGGTTCAGAAATTCATCGGCCACGGTATTCCCTGTGTCAATGCCGATTATCTGGTTGAGTACGTCTGCAAGCCTGGCGAGCCCCTCGACCGGCATGTTCTCTTCAAAACGGACTGCTTGGCCAACAAGTCCCTTCAGAAACTCATGAAGAACCAGCAACAGATCGCTAGGGGCCTAGAGATGGCCACGGTGAAGTCAGAACCGTCAGAAGAAGATGAAGACGATGACGAGGAGGAAGATGATCCGGAGGACTTGAGTTGCTCGGCGTGCGGCAGCAAGGACCGGGGAGAGGTGATGCTGCTCTGTGGTGACGAAGACGGCGAGACCGGCTGTGGGATCGGCATGCACATCGACTGCTGTGACCCTCCACTGGACGTTGTCCCAGAGGACGACTGGCTGTGCCCCAAGTGCGCAGTGCCGAAACCCAAGGCGAGGCGTGCTACTAGAGGCACTGAACGCAAGGCCAGAGGAGGATCCCGGCGAAGGTGATCTTCTTTGTAGTGTGGATTAATTGCAGAGCTTTCTTTTATTTATTTATTGAACAGAAAAATGAACTAATAATTGGAGCCACTGTATAATGTTTTCGGAAATGCAAGCTCAGCATTTCTTTCTTCATGAATGAATTCATGCTCCTGCTGTCTGTTCTCATTCTGTAAGGCTTTTTATATGGAGCGATGGTAGAGATCTTGAATTTCTTCAGGCTGCAGTGTTTCTCTGCAACTTACATGCCGTCTCACTCATCTCAGGAAGTACAGAGTACAGACAGACGGATGCATGTGCGTTGGGCCGAGGACACCAGAGCCCAATAGAAACTTGTGGGACGGGCGCTTGCTTGGACCTCTGGGCTGGGCCAGTTTGACTCTACCCTTTTAAACTTTTTTTTTTTGGAATACAAGGGACATTATTAAACCTGGAAGAGAAGCAGAGCAGTGCCAATATGACGCCGACACGTCTGTGGTACGCGGCGGACACTGTGGCGTCGTCAGGCGTGTCCCTGCACTGCAGCCTGCAGGCTGCTGATGCAGATGGCCGGGAGCCCGGGACTCAGTCGGCAGTTCGTCACACGGTCTCATGATTACCGCTCGCCTTGCTTTCAACGGCCTTGGCCTTTCTCATCCGCATCCGGGCGTGCCATCATGAGACCGCACGAGCACAAGCCACGCCGCTCGCCCGATTCGGGAAACCCTCCCACGCGTACGCGTCCAATCCAATCCCTGCTCCCGTCGAGCCGGGCGGGCATAACGACTTGCCATGGAAGCAAGCGAAAGAAAGAACGGAGCAGCGTCGAGCCGGTCGCCGATCGCCGATCCCAACAAAAGGAAGCGGGCAGGTGGTTTGGCACCAAAGCGATCGACCGGGCTGCATTCTTCCCGTGCACGGTGCTGCACCGATGCGGCAGTTGGGCACCAGGCTTTCTCTCTTGTTTCTTCCGGACGCCACGAGCCATCTCCATCTGTCTGCCGATCGATCATCCTCGTGACATCCCTTGGCTCGGCCGCACTCAAAGCGGCTGCCCAGGAAAGCCGGGTGCAGCCATCAGACTCTCCCGGCGGTCCGCTCGGCGCATGTGACGTGACGACGCGAAGGAACGCCATGGATAAAAAGGTGGTGCGCTGCGATCCTTCCCTTCCATTTGCACTCCACCCCACTTGCTGCTCTGCTCTCATCTCCTCTCATCCCGGTATTGAAGAGGAAGCAGAAAAAGGGGCAGTAAAGATGGTTCTGGCCCGGAGCACAGGCATGCGCGAACAGAACAGCCCAACGGAACAGAGCACAGAGCAGTATATATGGCCACCGTGCCGTGCCGTGCCGGCACTGCCCGTGCCGCGGCGTGCCGCCGTGCCGGCCGTGCCGTGCCTCGCCGTGCCATGGGCGGCGCCTTCGGCCCACGGCACGGCACATGGGCCGCCGTGCCGTGCCGAGAGCACGGCGTGCCGCGGGCAGCACGGGAGCACGCGAGCACGGGAGCCAGGGCGGAGCTCGGGGAGGAAGACGGGCGGCGGCGCTCGCCGGCTCGGGGCGGAGCTCGGGGAGGAAGACGGGCGGCGGCGCTCGCCGGCTTCAGGAAGTGGACGACGGGCGGCGGCGCTCGCTGGCTCGGGCGGAGCTCTCCCGCGCGCCGGCGCTCGCAGCGGCGTCCGGGCCGGAGCTCTGCCACGCGCCGACGAGGAGGGGGTGCGCCGGCGGCCTGGCGCGAGGGGACGAGGACTCGAGGAGGAGGGGCGCCGCGGCGCAGATGGCCGGCCGCCGCTGGAGGAGGGGCGCCGGCGTTGCGGGGCGGCGGGGGACGAGGACGACGAACGCGCGAGGGCGGAGAGCCGGACTGCCGGAGACGCGGAGATGCTCAGATGCGGCGCAGAGCGAGGGCGGAGACGCGGTCACGGCGGGAGCAGCGGGGAGAGCGGCGGCGCGCGCGTGTGGGGAGGCGAGGACGAGGAGGCGGACGCCGAGAAGGTGTTCGAGAGAATGGCGAGGAGGGGCCGCGAGAGGTGGGCTGCGGGGGCCGTGCCGGCACCGTGCCGCGGTCTTCGGCCGTGCCGTGCCCGTGCTGGCCCATGGGCCAGGCCGACGGCCCATGCACTGCACGGCGGCCGTGCCGTGCTGGCACGGGCACGCCTCCGGCCGTGCCGTGCGGCCCATGGGCCGTGCCGTGCCGCCGTGCCGCGTGCCGTGTCGGCGGCCCATGGGCCGGCTGGAAATCTATACAGAGCAGGCAACAATAATTTCGGAACAAAGTTCGTGCTGAGCCCAGGCCGGGCCGGGAACGGAATTTCGCTGATCGACCTGTCGGCTTTCGTTCTGGGGTACTCCAGCAAACCCAGGAAAACTGGATAGGAACGGCCCCAGCGGCATCTGCCTGCGGGAGCATGTGCACCTTCCCTGGGCGCCATGGAGGAAATCAGGGTAAACGCCACGGGCTTGGGCCGCCATGGCCCATGGTTAGCAAAACTCTAGTCCACTTCACTCACTGTGGAAATGGCAACGCATTACTAACCAATATTCTTTGTCATGAGCGACCTATGATAATTGATAACAAGGCTGTTGGGCAGTGGCAGTCACGCCGCTGTCACGTGCGACCAAAAGCTCTGAGCTAGCAGGAAAAGATTAACAGTATCATCATCAGTGTTAACAGGCAAGGCAAGGCAAGTACAGGCTACAAATCCCTTGCTTTCGTAGGTGGGGAAGCGGTGCAGGCCTAAGTCAAGGCGCCCATGTGCTGAGAGCTCCTCCCTCCACCTCTACAAGCCGCGGCCTCCCGCTGGAACAGAGAGGAATCCGATGCGTGCGTCACAATCATATATAAGTAAGCATCGTCGCCTCATCAGCATCAGCATCAGGGTGATGGGTCTCCTTAGTTAATGCTAATACTGTACGGAGTACTCCGTACATATAAGTAATCCACGGCTTTTAGCTGCGAAACCCAGCTGGAATTCAAGCGACGAGCAGAAGGAATTCAGCATGCGTGCGGTCTGCAGCGTGCCAAAGGGAGAAGGAATTTTTGCCAGCCGAAAAGGTCCTTGTGCAATTTAGCGGCTCATCATTGGCTGGTCTGTGTTCACATCTGACGGCCAGCGTGTGTACGACCGTGATTTTGTATTCTTTTTGTTACGAGGGTTAGCTCAGTTGGTTAAGCGTAAATACATCCAGTGTGTAGAAGTAAGTACCGCCGTACCATTATGATAATAGATCTGCTACATGGAGTGCACGCGGTCACCGTAACGGCATAAGACTACCCGCACTCGAACCTCTATATTCATCCCTCTAAGGAATATTCACCGCAGTAGATTCCTTACTCTATACAACTTTCTCCCGCACTCATCAATCCTTTACCGTTTACTCAATACCAAAAATGGGACCCACATATTATTTTTTCTTTTCTTCTTTTTTTCTCCTCCTTTCCTTTTTCCCCACACCTACTTCATCCATCGGCCGCGAGCTCGGGCTCCCCGACGGAGGGGAGCGAGGCCGGCCTCGCCGACGCACCCCATTCGCGAGGTGAGCTCGGCGCCTCCTCGACGGCCGGCGGCGACCTCCACCTCCACCTCCCCATCCACGTCTCTCCACGCGCCGGTGGACCAGGACGACGAGAAGGAGCGGACCGGCCGGAGCGCGAGCGGGCGTCCTCCAGCCCCGACGGCGCGTCCCCCGGCGCCCCTTCTCCCTCCCCACTCCGGGGCCCCGGCCGCGAGCTCCCTCCCCTGCTCCGCGGATTGGCGCGAGGGCGAGGGCGAGGGCGAGGCCGCTCCTCGTCGGCCTCCTCGCGCAGCGGGCGACCTCCCCGGCAGGCGTGCGGGCGCCCGTCTCCTCCGCCGCAGCTTCTCGTGGTACTTCGTGGCAGGGAGCACAGCGGAGCTCGGCGTGGAGCTCGCGGCGAGCACGCGAGCTCGGGCTCAGCGGCCGCGGGCGCGGTGGGACCCTACTCGCGGGAGGCCGTCGAGCGCGCGGGGGCAGCGGTGGCGGTCCTTCTCCACGCCGGAGAAGAAGAAGATGGCCAGGCGGAGGTGGCTCGCGGAGGTCGGCGGACATGGCTAGGCCGCGGAGGTGGCCCGCGGAGGCGAGGCGCCGCCGTCGGACGCAGGCACGGGGCGCGACCCCGTCGTGCCCGCTTCCTCTGCCTCGCCACCCTCCTCCGGCTGCTTCCGGCCAAGGGTAGCAGTGTGGCCGCCGCGGCGCTGCTTCGGCGAACGGAGGTGGTCCGGCGGCGGTCCGTGCCCTCCCCTTCTCTCTCCTCGGCCCCGTCCTTCTCTCTCCTGGTTCGGCCCCGCAGCGTCCTTTGCGGTTCGCGCCGTACAGACGCCACAGATGGGGTTTCCCACCCCGAACGCAAGGTTTGCGTTTCCCATTGCGTACGCCGCTGCAGCGATTGAGTTACGCAAAAGCTTTTTGCGTTTGCTTTTGCGTCCTCCGGTGCGGGTAGTCTAACGCCCTCTACGCTACATGCATGTATCATCTGTAAATTTAAAGAAGATGAGGCCGGCCGGGGCCCGGGGACGGACAAAGTGTTGTAGTAGTCATATGCTCTTTGTGAGTGATGAGCGAGCTGAGCGAATGCATGCAAGCATTGTTCAGATCAGATGCTGTTCACGTGAGTTCCATCATACCATTGGTTGACACTCCATCGTCACATGACCCATCGATCGACCGGCTCGTCAAAAACACTTCACGGCCGGCTGTCCGTCCCCTCCACTAGCTCTTCTGTGCTGCCCATGCTTTCCATCAATGCAAGCCTGCTGTGTACATCCTTGCCACACTAATACTGTTACAGAGTGTTTGGCTTGGAGAAAATCAAGAGTAGATCGATCGGTATGTTAGGTTTGCTTGCTATCAATTTAATCGATAGAGAGCCTTTTCCTGCACATGCTCTGCTGCCTCGCTAGCTCGCACGTACGAACCTATATCTTTTCTACCTTCTGGGCAGCGACACGTGTGGATGGAGAAATTAACACCGCTGCTTTACGCCCTTGCCTTCCTCTTTTCCTCTGAATCGAAGGGGACAGCGTGGTCCTTGCTTTCCTTCCTTGTTCAACTAGCGGTTATTGTTGTTGGACAGCCATTACTACTTCTTGCAAATGGTTGTTGTATGTACCCTCTTTTCATGTGAAAAATCATAAATTTTGTGTTGTAGGGCAAGAAATGAGATTGGATCAAAGAAACAAAAGCTAGAAAAATGTTAATTTATAGCTTAAGATCGAGAACTGTAAATACTCGGGACAAAATAAATTATAGCAGTTTAATTTGAGATCGTCATTCACAGAGTGCAAACGTAAAGAGGTGAGTTGAAGTTCTGTTGGTACAGCTGGTTGCCCACACTGTCTGCCCACTAGCTACTAGTAGCTAATGGCTGTTTTAATACTGTTACAACCACCAGCAGTATTAGTATGCATGGCTCTGAATCACACAAATCATTGTGGTGCAGAATTGCAGAGATACAGGCATCCTAGGGTGACAGTTCATTAAGTCCAATTAATAAACGGCATCAGAAAGATACTGTGTACTAGGCCAGCATATCAACACAAGCATGAAGTTTCAATACAATTTGGATGTGTAACCACACATTACTCAGCAAGTCAGATTGGGGTGCATGTATATGATTGTGCAGTTGTAGTAAACTTGTAGTGCATCCTCCATGCTGACGTAGTTAAAAAAAGGCGAGTGTTTCTAGGCTGTGAATGGCCAATAAGAACAGGAGGAACGGTATCTGTCTCAACCATAGCACTGTGCAATGTTCATGCATGACCAGTTAAAGGAGTGATGAGATAAGATAGTTTAATGACATAACAGTGTAATCTACATACTAATGGATCATTTCGTTTGGACGAGACATTGAATATTACCCTGTCGCACAAGTTGGAGCGAGTCCACTGATTTGTATATATATTACACACATTCAAAATCGGTATCCTTTGTGACGTATGCTTGGGTTAGATAGCTGTACGAGTTCCTAATCTTGTTGCCTGGTAGCCACCAGAAGTACCCGGCTAAGCGTCGAGAGATTGTTTAAAGGCACAGATCGCCTTGTTGTACCTGAAGATTCTGCTGCTACACTGGTACCCAGATTACGGGCTAAAAGAATTCGAGTGCAGGCAGGGCACGCGCTACGCTACCTCGCTCATATATGCATGGTCCATGCATCAATTGCTTAAGGGCATGACAGTGCGCGTACGTACCTGCTCGCCTATTTAATCTGTGATAATTAGTCTGTCCGAGATGATGCGTCAATTGTGGACTCAACGTACACTGTGATGCATGGTTGTTATTGTGGTCAGTTCCATGATCGAAAGCGTATTACTGTCCTTGCACGCGGATCGACTCGTCTGCCAAGATGCGTCGGATAGTATTCACCATTACAGTATAGTCAAATTAAAGTCAAAATTTTGTATGCTAATAATAATCAAATTCTTGATGTTCATACAGTTTAGGATCATATAGTTTATGTTTCAAAATAACATTGAGAAATATATGCATCATAAATAATTTGCACGATGTTAAAGTATATGAATTTGTAGAAGTTGTCAATCAAATTAGAAAGAAATGTATGAATCAGGATGTGTGGCAAGAAGGTATAGAAATTGAATAAAAAAACGTGGTTTATAAACTCTCATAAAACACATTGTTTGGAAATGTTTTCAGCATTGATATTTTCTTGTAAGAGCCTTATACTGATCGTCTTGTAGTAAACACATTGTTTAGAAATACTCCTTCCATTCTTTTTTATTAAGCATACATTTTTATCAAGATTTAAAAGCCATTGGTCAATAATCTTTAATTGTTATAAGACAAACTTGATACAACTAGATTTATAATTAAGTTTAATATTCCACCCTTTTCGGCCGATGTTTCTACGGTGATAAGCCGATTGATGTTGTTTTGTTCTAAATAGAAACCACGGCATGCTTAATAAGTTCAAGCGAATGGGGTATAATTTTAAAGTGTAAACAGCATAATATAGAGTAAATAAATGATCAGGGTGAAATTTGGAAAACCACACGTCAACTCAAACTGTGCCTTATAAAAGAGTATAGAGGGAGAGATCCTCTAGCGCCTCATGTTCAAGTCTCTAAGAAAATTCTGTGAAATTTCTGCCGAATTTTGTGAACTTCGGTAAGTTTAGGGATAGCTGAAATTTGTTTAGTACCAAAATTTTAGTTTGCATACCTGAATGTAGAAGGTCCAATTTGTGTCGAAATGAGCTCGAGCCTGTCAATGGATGTCAATTGGGGCAGCAGTAGTACTTACTTACTATTCGATACTATATCCACGATCAGAAGTTCAGAGCAACGAACTCGCCGTGAATATGATAGCCTTTCTCCCCATGTTGTGCTTCGAGCCAAAGCGCGGTCCGATGGATGGCTTCACCGATTCGAATGCCATGGGCCATGGCTACGTAATCGTAGGGGCGCTCCAGAATGTCTCCCCGCCCTCTCCCCGTCCGGCCTTCACTGGCCACCGACCGACCGGCGGCGGTGCGCAGGTGCCTCGAAGACAGCGGGAATAAGGGATGGTTTGAAAGCCACGCGCTGACGCGAACACCGAACGAGCGGGGCCCTTCCCCGTGCGTGCATGTCGTTGACATGCGCGCGACCTGCTCCTGCTGCTGGCTGCTGCCCCCAAAGAAAACCACCAACCCCACGCTGAGTCGCGCGTGGTGGTGAGTCGTAAACTACTGCCGCTGCTGCTCCTCGCCGAGGTCCGCTGCGTGCAGCCTTGTTCGCCGGAGAGTGAGCTACAGGGGCCGGGGGAAAAGGCGTCACCCGCGCACGTTGTCAGTGTAAAACACCTTTTGCGTGCATGAACGAATCAAGGGCCTTGTTTACATTCCCAAATTTGCCACCAAATTCACTATACAGAATTCCTATTCCCGTCACATAAAATGCCGCCACATGCATGCGAAGTACTAAAATGTAAATCAAAAACTAATCGGTACGGTTTTTATTGTAATTTGCGAGATGAACATTTTAAGCCTAATTAGTCAAAATTTGGATAATTTTTACCAAATACAAACAAAATGCTACTGATGCGACGCGTGACAAGTTACTATGCGAGAATCCAAATTTGGCCTTGAACTAAACAAGGCCTCAGTGTAAAACTGTAGGGTTATGAGGGTGCTATGCTAACCGGAAAACAAAACTTTTCTACCTCATATCCCAGGATCTACTGCTAGTTACGGGTTACGGGATTACCACTAGACTCGCAGATGCAGCGGAAGACGACTCGATGTAGTCGAACGCGTCGCGCAAAGGTGCCGTGCGCTTGCGTGGTCGTCCGAAGAACTCCTCCCACCACTTGCGGTTCGTCCTCGTGCTCCGGATGCAACACCTCCGAGGTGTCACACGCATACGAGGAGAAGCGATGCGCCTCCGGACTGCTAGGTCCGCGAGGAGCGAAGGCGAGAGCGTGGAGGGCGACGGCGGCTGCCAAAGTGTAAGGTCCTAGATGGCTAGAGGGGGGGTGAATAGCCGACGTGTCGAGTCGAGGTTGCCAATCACCAAGGAGATGAACAATCAATCACAATGGCAACACACAATCGAAGACCAATCACCGGGAACAAAGATGAACACAATTGTTTTTGTTCACCCGGTGTTTACTTGGGCACCGCCAAGCTACGTCACCGGTTGTGTCGACCAACACCTAGATGGTTCTTCGGTGTGACCCTCAAGTCACTAGCCCCTCCAAAGCTCGCCCGCAAGGCACCGCAAGACACCACTCTCAAGCGAGATACTCAACGACACGCGCAATCCACTAGGATGCTCTTCGTGATCCCCACGAGGTGAGCTCAAACCTCTCACAAACAACCGGAGGTGGCCAAGAACAAACACCTTCTCTTGCCAACGCCTCCAACAATCTCCAAGCGGCTAGGAGCGGTACTCTCCAAGAGTAACAAGAAATCCACCGGCTAAACCACCCACAAGTGCCACTAGATGCCCTCAAGCAATGCAATGCACTAGGTGATTCACTCAATCTCTCTTAGGATGAACAACCAAGCAAGGGAGATGAGTGGGAGAGTGTTTCTTCAGCTCAAAGGATGAATGAATGAGTTGGGAGAGCCAAGAGAGGGAGCCAAGCCCGGCCACCCATCAATTTATAGCCCAAACTCTTCAAACTAGCCGTTGCCCCCTCGGGGCGAACCACCGCCGGACGCGTCCGCCGGAGCCGCCGGACGCGTCCGGCGCTTCGGCCAGCGCGCCTCGACGACCGTTGGCGCCGCGGCCAACCGCGATGCCGCCATCGGCGTCGGCTTCCGCCAACGCGTCCGGCGCCCAGCGTCCGCAGTGACCGGCCGAAACTCAAAAGTTTCGTCGCGTCCGCCGGCAGCCGGACACGGCCCGGCGTCCGCCGCCCTTCGCCCGGCCAACAAGACCACGCCAAGACTCGCATGCGCCGGGACGCACGGTGAACACGCAGCGTCGACGCCCACGCGGGCCCGTCAGGCGCGTCCGGCGCTTTCAGCACCGCGGAGCCACCAACCTCGAGCCAAGCACGCACGCCGGACGCGTCCGGCATAAAGCCTGCTGGGCGTCCGGCGCTACGAAAACTTCGTTTTTCGGCCCGTCGTGACGCCAACTTCTCCGTCATGCTATCCAACAAGTATACCAACTTGAACAACGGAGATAGCATGATTTCAACCAAATTTTGCATCCAGCGCAATAGAAAATATGCATCCATTTTTCCCCGAAAGCGCGAATCCCGCCTCCACGAGGCTCGGCGGGAGGAAGAGAGGACCCAAACCCATCTCTACCCCCGCAAACCATAGCGCGCCCAAACGCCACCTTTGTAAATGTGCCAACACCACCAAGTGTACATCTCCATGTGCTTGTGTGTTAGCTTTTCACAATCATTTCCCAAAGGTTAGGTCAGCTCACTAGGCCCTACATGCAATGCACTTCATGAATTCACCTATTGGCACCCGTGCCTCGAATAGCCGATAAGACTTCCCCTCTTAATAGTGCAGCTATCGATCCTAAACCACTCACACCCTCTATGGTGTCTTGAGTGCAAAACAAAATGGCCCTATAGGTTATACCTTTGCCTTGAGCCCATTTTGTTCCTCCAAACGATATGAACACTTCACACCATCATGTGACCATCTCGATCCATCGATCTTGACTTCACTTGCCCTTCACCGTGCATCGGTCCATCGGCGCCTAGTCTTGCCCGAGCTTCACCATCGCATGGTCCTTTACTCCGAAGCCTCGACTAGCCCTTCACCTTCAACACCGGTCCATGGAGCCAAGCATCGTCTCGATCTTCATCTTTGATCACATGACACGTGTCATGCTTCATATTCAATATGCTCATCATGGGGACAACCTTTCTCTAAATCAACCACTTAGATAAACAAGGTTAGTCCTAGGTTTCATCAATTAGCCAAAACCAAACTAGGGACTTTCACAAAGGCGTGGATTAGGTTTAGCTGTGCCCCTCCCCTCTTCTTATATAGGCGTCTCTCATGTGCTCCCGAGTTGGAGGCCCATTAGAAACCCTAAGCCTTGTCTAATTCGGGTCCAACCCGAATTAGGCTTTCAGCCTCTTAAGCGTGCGACCCTATGGGTTCACGCACACATAGACATGGGCTGAATACTCCTATTCGCCCAATAGCTGACAGCGGCCTCTAGCAAGGCGTGACAACTCCTATGTGCACGCAAATGATCATATCAGACGAACCACCATGACCATATACAAGTTACTCCCTTACCACATGATATTTGGTTCAACTCGTGGGTTAACACTTAACCCAAGCACGGCCATGCATTTGTTGATCCAATCACTTGAGTGATCCAGTGATATCACTCTCATTAGAGAGGGGCAAGTCCCATATTGATTTTCTATGTCTCACAGCATGCTTCTTGACAAACCCGAAGACATCCTTTATAACTACCCAGTAACGGAGTAGCGTTTGTCAGTCCCTAAGCAAGTCGATACACATCTCGAGTACATACAACAATCTCAGGTCGAAGGACATAACGTATATGATGTGTATAGAGACTATCTCATGTCGGGTCAGTCCAGCCTACATGTCATACATGTGCCCACATTATTAGTTCGACATCTTCATGTCCATGACTTGTGAAACATAGTCATCAACTAATAATGTGCTAGTCTAATATTCATGTGTGTCCTCACATGAACTCCGACCAGGGACAAATATAGAATAACCATACAAGTAAAAAAGAGTTCCACAAACAATTCACATAATTGCCAATCAATACAAGTTGTCTTTAATGGATATTCAATGGACACATTACATATCATGGATACAAGCGGAATATCATCATCTCCATGATTACCTCTAGGGCATATTCCCAACAGTCTCCCACTTGCACTAGAGTTAATCTCTAATATGTCTAATCCCCATAGACCTCATGTGCGCCTCATGCTTAGGTGTGGAAGGGCCTTTGTCAACGGATCGCTACATTCAAATCCGTATGTATTTTGCACATTTTAATTTCACCTTCGATGAACCGTCGAATGAGGTGAAATTTCGTTGTACATGTTTGTTCTTCCGGTGATTCCTTGGCTCCTTAGCTGCGCTATCGCCCCATTGTTGTCACAATGTAGATTCAATGGGCTAGCCGCATTAGGAAACACACCAAGATCAATGAGGAAACGCCTCATCCAAACACCTTCCTTGCGGTTCGAAGGCGCAATGCTCGGCTTGTTGTAGAATCGGACCTTTGTCTCCGCTTGAAACTTTTTCGACTTCTTTGACCACCATTTCTTGTGAACACAAAGCTGATTGAGATTGTGAATCATCTACATCAGTTTGGAAGCTAGCATCGGTGTAACCATTTACAACGAGCTCCTTCTCACCTCCATAGATCAGAACTCATCCTTAGTCCTTCTCAAGTACTTAAGGATGTTTTTAACGGCGTCCGGTGACTCTCACCGGGATTGCCTTGGTACCCTCGCAACACTTAGATCATATGAGACATGCGGGCGAGTACATATCATGGCATACATGATGGAACCGATTTGCCGAAGCATATGGAACCTTACTCATGCGTTTGCGCTCTTCATCGATGAAGGACATTGCTTGTCGCTAAGCGCATACCATGTGACATAGGCAAGAACCCTTTCTTGGATTGCTCCATGTTGAACCGTTTCAACACCTTGTCAATGTATGTATCTTGGCATAATCCTATTAGCCTTTTTGACCTATCTCTATAGATCTTAATGCCCAATATGTATCGCATCTCCTAAATCCTTCATAGAAAAACTATTATTCGGTGAAGTCTTCTGATTGCAACATAGGATTGTCATTCCCAATCAATAGTATGTCATCCACATACAAGATTAGAAACACAACAGCTCCCACTAGCCTTTTGGTAAACACAAGGCTCTTCTTCATTCGGCGGAGCCAAACCCTTTGACAACCTCATCAAAACGAATGTTCCAACTCCGAGATGCTTGCTTTAACCCATAAATAGATTTCTTAAGCTTGCATATTTTTCTAGCATTATTTGGATCAACAAAATCTTGTTTGTATCATATACACGTCCTCCTCTAAATTTCCATTTAGAAAATTTGTTTTAACATCCATCGCCAAATCTCATAATCGAAATAGGCGGCTATTGCTAGAATGATCCGGATAGATTTAAGCATCGCTCTTGGAGAGAATGTCTCGTCGTAGTCAATTCCTTGAACTTGCCGAAAACCTTTTGCGACAAGTCAAGCTTTATAGACGTGAACATTTCCGTCCATATCTTTCTTCTTTTTATAGATCCATTTGCACTCGATGGGTCTAACACCATCGAGCGGGTCAACCAAGTTTCAAACTTGATTATTTCCCATGGAATCTATCTCGGATCTCATGGCACTCTCGCCATTGCTCGAATCTCGAGTCCATCATAGCTTCGGCGTATGTTCGGTTCGTCATCGTCCAACAATAACGAGATCCCCACGCAACTCGCGAAGTCTCGCGATCTTCGTGGTTGTGGAGGTGTTTCAAGTGGCCACGGGCATCTCAACTTGTTACGCTACATTAGCATCACTCGTAGAGTCCTTCTCGATCGGCTCATCTTGAACTTCTTCAAGATACACCTTTTGTCCACTCTTCTCTCTTTTGAGAAACTCTTTCTCTAAGAAGACACGTTTTCGAGCAACAAACACTTTGCCCTACGGCGGTTGTAGAAGTAATATCCTAAAGTTTCCTTCGGATATCCCACGAAAAACATTTGTCCGATTTGGGTGTTAGCTTATCGATATAAGCCGTTTGTGAAACTTCACAACCCCAAATTTTTAGAAAAGACAAACTAGGACTCTTCCCAGTCCATATCTCATATGGTGTCTTAACTACGGACTTAGATGGTACTCTATTCAATGTGAAAGCGGCTGTTTCTAGAGCGTATCCCCAAAACGATAAAGGTAGGTCCGACTGGCTCATCATAGACCGAACCATGTCCAACAAAGTCCGATTACTAAGATGATTGCTGTGGAACAATTCCACAACTCTTAAGATGATTGCTAAACTCGTGGCTCAAATATTCGCCTCCACGATCAGATCGCAAGGCCTTAATTTTCTTGCCACGTTGGTTCTCTACTTCATTCTGAAATTCTTTGAACTTTTCAAATGTTTTAGACTTATGCTTCATTAGGTAGACATAGCCATATCTACTAAAGTCATCAGTAAAAGTTATGAAGTACTTAAAACCGCCTCTAGCTGTCGTGCTCATTGGTCCACATACATCACTATGTACTAGTTCCAATAAGTCAGACGCTCTCTCAGGAAAACCTGAGAAAGGCGTCTTGGTCATCTTGCCCAATTGGCAAGCCTCACATGTCTCGTAAGATTCAAAATCAAATGAAGTTAGAAGCCCATCATCATGGAGCCTCTTCATGCGATTTTCACTTATATGACCCAAACGACAATGCCACATATATGTAGGACTTAACTCATTAAGTCGAGGCCTTTTAGCATTAACATTACAGACAGGTGCATCATCAAGATTTAAAATAAATAATCCATTCACAATGGATGCAAAAGCCACAAACATGTCATTCTTTGAGATAATACAACCATTGTCTTTACTCGCAAATGAATAACCATCCTTCATCAAACATGAAGGTGACACAATATTTCGACTTAAGCTAGGAACAAAATAACAATTATTCAATTCCAATATAAATCCTGAAGGCAGGTGAAGTTGCATCGTCCCGACGTTCAACGCAGCAACTCTTGCATTGTTGCCCACGCGGAAATCAACCTCTCCTTTCTCCACGCTTCTACTTCTTATCATTCGCATCGAGTTGCAAATATGAGCAACCGATCCGGTATCAAATACCCAAGAATTGATATAAGAGTTAGCGAGGAAAATGTCGTAACATAAACAAGCGTATGAGCGGGAGTACCTTTACTACCGCCGTCCTTCTCTAAGGACGCCAAGTACGGCTTGTAGTTTCTTTTCAGTGACCATTCTTACCATAATGAAAACATTTAGCATCACTAGGTGGTCCGGCATTTGGCGGGCGAGGCCGGCTTGGAGATCACATCTTTAGCCTTGCCCTTTTTCTTCCCCTGACCCTTCTTTCTCTTAAAGTTAGGCTTGTTCGGACAGCCAACACTTGGCCACCAACTCGCTTCTTAATGTACTCCTCGCTGTTTTCAGCATGCCACACAACTCATTCAAGCCCCTCTCCGCACCATGCATATGGTAGTTCGCAATGAAGTTTCCATAGCCGGGCGGCGCGACGAGAGAATGAAATCGTGCCAACTCTTGGCCAATTGGGAAGCCTAGCTTCTCCAACCTCGAGTGTAACCAACCATCTTGATTACGTGTGGCCCAACGGTTGCACCCCTCGCTAGCTTGGTTTCGGCAAGCGCCTTAGAGACATTGAATCTTTCAGTCCTAGCTTGTGTTTGGAACATCTCTTCAAGCGCCACGATCATATCGTTATTTGAATGATTGTTATCGGCGCATCTGCGAATACGATTCCATACATGCAAGCATAAGGCTTATCTCAAGATCGGCATCACATGCTTTCTTGAAAGCATTTTCACGGCGGAGATGCATCATCGCGGAGCTCATCGGTAAAGGGGGTGTCTAGATATTCCTCCTTTTCTCGACCATGAGAACAATTCTCGCATTGCGGATCCAATCCGCATAGTTTGTTCCATTCAACTTATCTTTCTCAAGAATCGACGCAAATTAAATGGTTGCTTAGAAGACGCCATTTAATCTACAACAAAAGTAATGCAAAATACTAAGACAAAGTATCCATGATAGAGTAAATAATATCAAATATAATCTACTCCCAATAAAATCAATATCCCTCAATTGAAACTTAGTGATTCAAGACCCACAACTAGCAAGTCGACTAGTGAGCTTTAGCATCACCGCTAGAAGACATGATAGATCGGTAAGCAACTCTTTGCTAATCATATCACATATGACTCTTGTTGTTGGATAGCATCTCTATGCTTGGGTTACCAACATCTTATGCTCCAAGGTCCCTAACCGTTAGGATGACCTTGTTCAAGCAACAAACCTTCTGCGGTAAGTATCCGTCTGAACTGTCTAGTCAAGGAAAATCGAGTGGCACCCTAATTTCATAGACCCACCGATTGTACAAGACGGTGACGGTGCAAGATTTGGGGGAGCACGGACTCAAACATTGCGGGGATCGTTCTACTTCACTACCATACGAATGTAGACAAAAACATTATAGCATGTGAAAGTAGAACATAGTAAAACGAGCATAAACACGGATATGACTTGGTATAGCCCATTGTTCTTTTCGAGATCTCCAACTCATCAATCATGTTCATCATGGTGATCTCCATCTCCATGATCCATGTATGCCATCCTTCGGTGATGAATCCGCCATGACTAACTATCACTAAAGCCTAAGCTAGTGAATTAAAATTACATAGTCGCGGATAGGACATCACAGTTGGCGCGAGGCCATTACAATAATTTTGACAATATCTCTATGGCTCCGGCCCATATTGTCATCCTCATGACATGCAAGCCATGAATTAATTATATACATGCATCACATACACATAAGGGCTATACCAGTCATGAAATCACATAAAAACGAGTTAACCGATTCGACTACTAAAAGTAAATCACGAAAAACTCTATCTTACGGACCTCTTTTGACAATTCTAATCTTATCGAA
This sequence comes from Themeda triandra, assembly GCA_018135685.1. Classification (NCBI taxonomy): domain Eukaryota; kingdom Viridiplantae; phylum Streptophyta; class Magnoliopsida; order Poales; family Poaceae; genus Themeda; species Themeda triandra. The sequence goes on from JAENPR010000345.1 coordinate 610,577, forward strand.
TCCGACAGAGTGGGATTCGGTTGGATCCATCTTGAAATTGTCTACATTTTGGTATAAAGATCGTCTCCATCCGAGTTACGGTTGAAAAGTTACGGCCGTTTTACGAACGGAGAACTTTTCTCGGCAACTCACGCCACGGCAAACGTCGATCATCCCCGCGCATCTCATGCGCTAGGCACTTGACCTAGGGTTCAATTCGATCAATCGATTGATCTCTAACTGCCCCGTGATTGGATTTACATGTATCACTTAACTCCCGGATGGCGGAATTCCGGCCGTGCGAGTAGATCGTTACAATACCAGCCCGCGACAAGACCATGTGAGCCAGATCGGAAACTCATCTATAGCCGCGGCTTCTCGCGTATGCCACGTCAGGGAACTATAACGGCGGTATGGAACTCCCGTACCCTTTGTAGGGTTATGAGGGTCTTTATGCTAGCCGAGGAAAACAAAACTTTTTCTACCTGTATCCGGGATCTGCGGTAGTTACGGGTTACGGGATTACCACTAGACGCGAGATGCGGCGGAAGACGACTCGATGTAGTCGAGACGCGTCGCGACGGTGCCGTGCGGTTGCGTGTGGTCGTCCGGCCAACTCCTCCCACCACTTGCGGTTCGTCCTCGTGCTCCGAGATACGGCACCTCCCAGAGGTGTCACACACACGTACGGGGAAAGCGTGCGCCCGGGCCTGCTAGGTCCGCGAGGAGCGCGAAGCGTGGAGGGCGACGGCGGGCGCCCAAGGCGTGGATTAGGTTGGGGCATTGCCCTCCTCTTCTTATATAGAGGCGTCTGTCATGTGCTCCGGGTTGGAGGCCCATTAGAAACCCTAAGCCTTGTCTAATTCGGGTCAACCCAATTAGAGCTTCGCTCAAAGCGTGCGACCCCTATGGGTTCGCACACGGTAAAGCATGGGCTGAATACTCCTATTCGCCCATGTGGCGCGTACCGGCCTCTAGCAGGCGTGACAACTCCTATGTGCACGCAAATGATCATATCGGAGACCCGAACCACCACGATCATATACAAGTTACTCCTTTACCACATGATATTTGGTTCAGCTTTCGTGGGTTAACACTTAACCCAAACACGACCATGCATTTGTTGATCAAATCACTTGAGTGATCCGGTGATATCACTCATTAGGGGGCAAGTAAAGTATTAATTTAATACGTAATACCGCATGCTCTCTGACAAAGCTTAGAAGACATCCTTTATAACTACCCGATACGGAGTAGCGTTTATAATGGTCCCTAAGCAAAGTGATACACATCCTGATACATACAACAATCTCGGGTGAAGGACTAAGCGTATATGATGTGTAAGGGCGCTATCACAAGTAGCCAGGTCGATCCGGTCTACATGTCATACATGTGCCACGATTAATGTTCGGCGTCTCCATGTCCATGGCAATGAAACATAGTCATCAACTAATAATGTGCTAGTCTAATATTCATGTATGTCCTCACATGAATTCCGACCAGTATTAAATATAGAATAACCATACAAGTAAAGAAGTTCGAAACAATTCAGTAATTGCAAATCAATCAAGTTGTCTTTAATGGATATTGATGAATGGCATTCACGTATTATGGATCTGGCGAAATATCATGTGTCTCTACATGATTACCTCTAGAGCGTATTCCCAACAAAAACACCTTTTGCGTGCATG